>JAPWDM010000001.1:50742158-51453408 GCA_035578155.1 Brachynemurus nebulosus | reverse complement strand
CGGATTCTGGTTTCTATTGTTGACCTTGAGGTATTGAGAAATGTATGAAGGTTTATAGGTGGGGGGTTTCGTGTACGCGGCTGCCAGTCACATTTTTTTCAGCTGCTAGACCCTGGTACATTTAAGCGACTCATCTAGTTTTACTGTGACCGTTATAGTGAGTACCTACATCGTAAAAAATTTTAGTAAAAATTAGCGAGAATTCGCAGTGTTTAAAACAAAAAGATAAGGTAAATAATAATAATATAATAATGTGGTTTTACGTCCGTTTTTAAGATATTTCGTCTACAGCAGTCGCCACCCACATCATTATTTGTACCTTTATTTATACATTTTAAACTGTACAATACTTTTTTTTTTACTTAATATACTTATGATGTGAGTGGAGGACAAGAAAATTGGTGGGGGTCTAGGATTTGGAAGATGTGCGTCTGGAGCCGACTTCTTTAAAGGAACTATGCCGATATTCATCTGGAATTGTGAAGGGAAACTGCAGAAAACCTTCACGAGCATAGCCGGTCGTAGGATTCGAACCCTCGACCTACCAGCCGGAGTGCCAGTGTCTAAGCACGCTCGGCCACTCCGCTGGTAAGTAAGGTAAATGAAAACTACATTTTTGATCGGATGATTTGTCTTCGAGATATAACTGCAGCAAATTTGAAAAATCAAAACTACATTTTTCAAATTTGCTGCAGTTATAACTCGAAGACAAATCATCCGATTAATTTGATTCTTAGTAGCTTTTTTTATATGTGCTTCTCCGTACCATGGACCTCCAGTTTTCCGATCGGATGAAAATGAAATTTTAGCAAGCCAAATATCATAAAATCTTCGCGCAAAATTTGAATTTTTTTTTAAAAACCTCCGTCATTTTGTTAAAAAACCTTTTTGTAATCGAAGGTCACAGTACGAGCAATACCTTCTAGTTTAATAAACTTTTTGGTTTTTTTGATTTCAGCTACTGTGAAGGGTCTATCACTGCAGCGGTAAGAGAACTTTTTTAGAGCCTTGGGAGATCGTGAATAACTCGCTGTATTTGTGATTTTTTGGTCCAAAAATTTTATCATACATTTATTACATATCCACAAATATATCCTTAAAATATTAAAACATTCGATACAGTAGCTTTCTTTAAAAAAATTCCCAAATTCACCTTTTTCTTAGGCGGTCACACTAGTGGTTCCCCTTAATATCATTTTGATAAATCAATATGCTCCTCATTTATGTGACACTATTTTGTTTTATTTACAAAAATACATAAATATATACAAAGTTTAATAATTTCAATATCAAACCGTATTAAATGTATTCTTCTTAAGGTAAAATTGTTATAAAACTTTGTTCCGCTTATGAAATGTTAACCAAATACCACCGATTGGATTCAAAAACAGTGCTGTAGGATCATCTTGTATGGGGACTTTAGTACGAGAATGTACTCGTAATTCATAATTATGTATTATAGCAGCCAATCCAACTTTAAGCTGCATTAATGCAAACCGCATACCAATACATTGCCTTGGTCCATCACCAAAGGTCAAAAATGTGTTTTTAACCATCTCCGCTTTACGTTCGTCACTGAAGCGATCTGGATCATATTCATTTGGATTTGAAAAATATTTTGAATCACGCATAATTGAATACGTTGGAATAACAATGGGTGTACCCGCTTCTATTTCTATTTCTTGACAATCTGCCCTGGCAGGTGGTAATTTATATGGTTTTACACATGTTTTTCTAAGAAAACCCAATGGTGGATGCAATCTTAATGATTCTACAAAAAAAAAAAGTTTAAATCTGGGTGTCCACTAGCTCAGTTGAGCGGCGCGGTACGATAGTTTTATAAGAGGCCCGTCCACTCTTTACGTAGTTCATAATTAGTAATTTTAGACTCATTTTATTTTTACTACTTACAGAGCCGGATTTACATAAGGGCATTTAGAGCACGTGCCCCGGGGCCTCCACAAAATCGAAGATCAAATAAAAAAATTTTCCAAGGGGTCCTGCACGAAAGTATTCAGTGGCCTCTACATAAGAATTGTTCAGGAGCCATCACATTAAAAGTGCTCCGGGGCTTTTACAGAGGTAAATCCGGCCCTAGCTACTTATTAAATTCCATCTTGTTAGTCAAATTAAAAATGCTTTGATGTCAATTTTGATAACTATATTTGCCATTTATGTTAAATTGAAATAAACGGTCAAACAATCAAATTATCTAGCTATAATCAGGGCGCACAAGGGCATAGTAAAAAAAAATTTCAAAATTTTTTCTCTAAAAACTTTTTACGTCCACTTCCTTCGGGGCTCTAACAGAGCTCCCGGGCCCCGGGGCAGTTGCCCCTTTACCCCTCTCGCCGGCCCTGACTATAATTTTAACATAATGTTTATTTTACTTCCTTGCAAAATTTTTTCTATTCCATTAATAACAATTTTGCCTTTCCATTAATTTCGAAAATAATAAAGAATATGAAATTACATTTAATAAATGTCTTAATTTAAACTCTAACCTATCGTAATAGGATATTCATTTTCCAAAACGTAACCTATATTCTTTTTCAACTTTTTTTAACTCAAATAGTCTATACTCGCTTTCCAAAACGTAATTTTAATCATCCTCGATTAGAATAGAAAAAATAGTGAGAAGAAAGGCACGAACAGGTTCCGAGAGCCATCGAAATTGCTCGAACCTGATATTCACTACCGACCTAGTGGACGGTAGAGTGGCACGACTCAGACTTCGCTAACCTCAAAAAGCCTTGAAAAATTTTCAACGCAACCTAGTGAACGCCCAGCTTCTTAGCAAGATAAAAACACTATAAGACTGCGTAGTCAATTTTCTACTAACCTTGGACCACAGAATCTAAATATTTCATGTTATGCATAACTCCTTCGTAAGTGAATTCTCCATTATCTTTTTCCACAACTTCATCAATTTCATTTCGTAATTTGTTTTGAATATCTGGATGTGCAGCTAACTCATATAATACAAAACTCATTGCTGTTGAGCTAGTTTCGAAACCATCAGTGAAAAAAATTAGTATAGATGATGTCATATATATATAGTCGAAATCTGAAATTTAATTCAACTTTAAGGCAAGAATTTTTCAATCAGTAAACTTTTGGACACATATTCTTGTACAAACTTTAAAATCTCTTATTACAAACATCGAAATTGTAATAATGTTCTTTCATAAATACTTACCATATTCTTTACATTTACGACGCAATTCAAATAAATAATCCAAAAAATCATTGTAGACTATATTATTTTCTTTTCTATACTTTTCTTGTTCTTTTATAAGATTTGTAAAATAATTACCAATTTCATCAGTGATAATTCTAAAATCACAACAAAAATTATTAAAAATTATTTTCCGTTCAAATTTTATAGTTTCAGGTTCAAACTTACGCAATACGGAAAGTTTCAGTCAGTTTTGGAAGAAAAAAATATAGTAAAAATTTCATTGTTAAAAAGATATCTTGTGCATTAAATGCCTTACGTCCCATTTTATGAAATTCCGAATTTGGATTTTCGAATGATTTTACATTGAGGTTTAAAGCTGCTGATGCAACGGAATCAATCGTATATTTTGAACATAATTCTTTTGCAAGTATCCCCTCGTTTTTCTTATGGTTCAAATCATGGTCAATATGATTAATTAAAATTTTGGATATTTTTACCATTTGCGGGAATACATTTTTCATCTAAAAACATTTTTTAAAATTAGAAACACAAAAATTTGATGAAATAATTCTGAAAACTAACTCTTGAACTACTAAAGGCAGGACTTATTTGACTTCTAATTAACTTCCAACGTTCACCTTTTAGTGCAAATGGATTTTTTCCCAAGTATTTGTCTGATTTTTCAGTCCAGCCAACATCGTTCGCATTAAAATATGAAAAATCTTTGATCATTATATTTCTTATTAATTCCAAATCACGTACAAGCACAGCCGGTTGTCTTAAATTAAAATAGCCGACATATTTGCAATCTGAGAATTTCCTAGAAAAATAAAAATATTTTAAATAGAAGTTGCTTAGCAAGGACCAAGTGGTGCTTACATGCATTATTAAATTTGTTGGTAAATCAGTATTCTAGTTAAGATTTTGATTGTTATTTAAATTTTCAATTAGTTATAAGTTCTTGAAATAGCAGTTTGTGATTTTTGATTTTTAAATCAACGCTAGTTTCTACCTTTACTATAAGAACAAAAATATTCCAAGTAGCAAAATATTCAATCAAAGTATATACATAACAATTCGATCACATAGACCTACGCTTCTTAAACTATGAACTGTAATCCTAAATGGGATCGCAAAACGAATTGCAAGGGTCACAAGAATTAATTCAAACATATGTAATTATATTGTTCGGCAAGAAAATAAATGATTTTTATATTATATTTAGTTGTATGTTTGGGGTAGCCTATACCTAATACCTGGATCTGCGATAGATCTTGTGTTGAAAAATAGAGTCATATGGACTATAGTGCCGCTCTCAGTTCGACAAAATATTCTTACAAAAGAAACAATACCTCTATCGCAGCATCCTGCATAACATAGCGAATTTTGGTTTTCAAAAATTAGTTTTTCTCGGAAACCCATTTACGTAGAAAAACGGTACCAAAACCTGTCTTATGTGATTTTTCCGTTCTTTACCATGGTGCGAAATCATTTTGAAAAAATTTTGAATTTTGGCAGAGTCTCGCCGGGTAAGCATATGTGATTTCGGCCCAGCGACTTTTTCGGCTATTCTTTTTCATGAATGTTGTTTATGGTGAGTAATCTTCGAAAATACGGTAGACCTTTCCCCTTATCGGGGTAACAACCCTTAACTTTAAAAATTTTTTTCTTCAAAACTATTGAAAATAATTAGATGAAATTAACAGAGGATGTTGATATAAAGTAGCTTTATATTATACAATTTTTTACATTCCAATGATATGATTTACCACATTAAAATAATAATAGAAGTTTTGAAGGTGCGTGTTTTAGACCAACCCTTCAGTGGCACCTACCAAAAAATATATGTTATTTGGCTCTAACATAGTTATCGTGTGTAGAAATTTCAGCAAGCTCAGATTGGTGGAAGGTGTCTTAAAAAAATATACTTTCAGGTTAAGTAACTGTGATGTTTCACCACTCTTCGTACAGCGTCGCAATGGCAAAGAAAAGAGGAAGCTTCACCTAACTAATTTATCATAAATTAGTTAATTGAATTACTGCACAACTTACTAAACACAATCGCCTAATTAATTTGATTTGAATTGTTACGAGGCACGCTATAATATGGTTCACCTTATATTTTACTAAACTACCTTGTTGTTATTGGCGACGCAAAGATTCTCACTCGCGCCTCTGGTGGTAAAATTAGAACTAGCATCAAGTAAAAATATACGTATACGATTAATCGGCGGTCATAGAGATACATAGAGAGACAACTTAAAAAATCGTTTAAAAAGTTAAATAGTCATTAAAGAAAAAGATGACAGCAGTAATTTGTATTTCTAAACTATATTTTCTCTTTATCTAATGAATGACAAAATACATTTGTTAAAGAAATGCTAATTTTGAGTCAGGAATAAACAAAGATACACTAAACCTTTAATGTCTTGTTGTCACACTCTTATCAATTGTTTATATTGGGGTTTTTGTTGTCATAGATCCCAGTTATGTACAACATACTTGCTTCAAAAATAGGTACATAGTTGGCCATCCATGTATATCACTGTCGGCGATATAAAATCTAGTAATCCGCGCATAATTTGTATAGTACATTTTTCTATCGACAATTAAACGTATACAAACATTTTTACTTCATACTGCTTCTAATTTAAAAAACCAGGAGCGCTCGCGTAATCTTTGCGTCGCCAATTATTATCGTAATGCTATAAATATTATATCTATGATATGTATTGAAACTAATTGAGTAAACGTTAATATTGTTTTTATTGTTTTGATTGTCAAATAATAATAACTATTTTAATTTAAATTTTAAGTTTTACAGAAATTTTCATCAAAAGGGAAATCGCATTTAGAAAACAATGTAAGTAAAATTTTTAGTACATAAAAATTGAATTAGGATAAATGTGAAATGCACTCAGTGAATTTCGATTGTTTCATTTCAGTTGCAGAAAATCTAACCTTAATGATCATCACGTGCAAATTTCAATCTAAAAATTTTGAAATACTAAAATGGAATGGATTTATTGCTAAAATAATTTACTAACAACTACAAACTACAAACTGTGTGTGATCAAGCCAAATTACGGAAATTATTGTTAAATAAGATTGTACTTAACTTCCTCCGTTCCCGCCTCGATAAACTTCCAGATTATTCCAGGAGAGAATCTGGTTGGTATTTTCTTTTATTCAAATAAAAACCGAATAATTAACTTTACAATTTCTATTTAAATTATTTCTTTTTTACAGAAAATACATATGTACCTACATCGAAATTAAAATTAAAATAAGAATACTAAAAATCTTTCTTGCTGATTTAACGGGTATTTAATTGTTGCGATTCTTGAAAACACTCGTATGATTATTGTCACTAATCCGAGCTTCAAGTTTTGTTGGCGACGTGTACCCGAAGATGAAGAAAAGACGAAAGAGACCATTCCATTCACATTAGTGCCGAAGAACCTTCGGATCCATACCAGTCGATAACTATCCACCTAGAGGTCGCGCCTTAGATGATTAAAAAGAAATCGGTAATAACAAGATCTTTTCTTTTTTTTGAATACCATTTTAGATGTTTATTTTTGTTTATTTAATTTTGATAAATTTATTTACTTTTTATTAATTTAAATTTTTGAGAAAAGGTAATTTCTGTTATTTAATTGTATTAAATGGTGAAATTAATCATATTATTAATTTATTAATTTATTAATTAAATTTTTTTCTTTTCTATTGTTTGATTTTTATTTATTTATTTTAAATTTTAAAATGTAATGTTGCGATTTACACACAACGTTACATAACAATAACACACTCCCAAGAAAAAACCCAAGGTCGTGATCTGAGTGACTGATTATAGTATTTTTATGCATTTTCCGACGCTGAGTGCGATTCAGGGGTCAAAATAATCCCTATATCCCTTCATTTTTTGTATAGAGCCACAAATATCCCTCAAATGGGTGTAAAGTTATCAATATCAATATTATTACCGAAAGGAACATGTACCGCACCTTATTTAGTTTATTTTTGACACTTTTGAGTCCCATGGACCCTGGCGGACCTTACATAACGTAATCTATATTTATCTAAAATAGCTCAGCTCTCTAACATTGGAAAAATTTTCAAATCGGTCAGTTAGTTTATTTTTGACACTTTTGGGTCCTATGGACTCTGGTGGACCTTACATAACGTAATCTATATCTATCTAAAATAGACTGATCGATCAACGCACAGCCCAAACCGCTGGGCATAGAAACGTGAAATTTTTACTAGCGAGCCTAACTTTTTTTTAAAGCTCGTACAAAAACTTGTGATTTTCTCTTAATATCGTAAACTGGAGATGACCACTTTTGAAAATAGGCTCCTGATATAGGCTGTTTCTCTACACAGTTTATTTTTATATAAAAGTTAAAGTAGTTTTGTTAAAATAACTTTCTAAAAAATATTTTCTAGCTACATAATATTTACATCTAATTGTAAGCTTGGAAATTATTTTCATATGTGTATTAGAAATTTTTATTATTGTTATTATCTTATACTTATGTTAGCTTCCAAAATAATCGCCTGTATATGTTAAATTTGCAAGATTTGGTTATATAAGATACTGTTCATTTCAAAAATATTTTCGTGTATATATAAACACAAATACATAGAAACCATCCGCATAATGAAAGTCCGCATAGACAATAAATGCTGTATTTTATTTAGAAATCAGTGATTAAATAAAATAGATTCGAAGAAAGAGATCGTGGCCGAGATTTTTTGAAAAACGAAAAATATCATTTATTAGAAGTAATCCAGAAATATTTAAAAATAATTGAATGTAAAAAGACAGATGAAGTCAACAACACTATTATTACTGTTCGTTCTGCTGTATAGTTAAAAGGCAAAGAATGGAAATAATTAATGCAATTTTACGGCAAGCATCAAAGAAGAAATGTTTGAAGCAAGTCACTCTGATAATGAAAGTATCGGTGAGTATCTTAACCGAAACCTCATATAATTTTTACTCGTTACTTAATTTAATAAACACTGATAAAATAAAATATTTTTATTGTTGTAAGAACCTGGTGAAGTAATGCAAGAACCTGGTGAAACAAAAGAAAGTCAAAATGAAATAATCGGTAACTTTGAAATTAGTAGTACAAATATTGTACCATTTCCAGCAGATATGCCAGTTCATATAGATGATATACCAGCTATAGCAGTGCCAAAATTACAAAATAAATCTGTGCAAGTACAAATATTTCGCATACAAATACCGAAGTAAACGTACTCAAACTCAGTATCGTGTAAGCAACATAGCAGTTTCACCAATAAAAATACATACTAAGAATGTCCTAATATCGCCTATTAAAGCGGTAAGGAAATTGTGCTTTGAAGAGAATACATCTGAAAGTGAAGCTTCTACACTGATACAATCTTCAAAGCAAGATTCATCCCCATCACTGCACTCAAAGGTTGTTTTTGATAGCAACGTTAATGAAGAAATGTCAGAAGTTGAATTATATCGCCTTAAACATGCAGTACTTCAAAATACTATAATGAAAATAAAGTCAAAACGATTTATATAGGTATTCCAAAAAATTGTTACTTCTTAGTAAACATTATCAAAAAGCAATTGAGTAAACCTGAAGCGCATATTTTACTCTGCCTTAAAAAAAATCCGATTAGATACTAAATTTACAGAACTTACTGACGAACTTGGAATTTCCCTATCTTATGCGAGCAAAATATTTAAAAAAATGTACCTGTTATAGCTAATGTTTTAAAAAAATTATTATTAAATTAGATAAAAATAGTCAAACACTACTAAAGTCCAATATGCCGATAGCTTTCCGGCATAAATTTTATTCAGTTTCTTGTATTATTGATTGCTTAGAAATAGAAATTCAAAAACCTTTTAAGGCCATCAATCAAGCTCTCACATGGTCGGAGTACAAGAAAGCTAATACAATAAAATATTTAATTAGTTGTACTCCTGATGGGGGGGTCAACTTTATATCACCTGGATATAATCGTATACTGTATACGATGTATATCGAACGTTCATACTTGACCCTTCTCTCTAGAACATGGAAAGTGGGACAGGAACATACAAATATCTTAAAAGCAAGCCAAGTACACTTCAAAACAAGTATAATGTGATTAAAAATAAGAGCAAGCGACTTTGGCTTACACCGATACGAACTGGCCCAATATTTAAATAAATAATAAGATATGTTTTTGTATTTTGTAGGTTTTATGATTCAAAATTAGAAGTTTAACTCCTTTAGGACTAATGACGAGCTCAACTCGTCATCTTAATTTTTAGAAAAAATTTAACTGACGAGTGTGCATTGTCTTATTTCGGTAACTGGAGGCTGTATAGTAAAGGGCGGTCATATTGTAAATAAATTAAGCAAAATGTACCAAACTTGCAATTATACCTATAGAGACATTAAATTTTTTATTTATAAAACTGGAATATTTGGCGGTACTAAAGGAGTTAATGAATGTTGTAAGTTTATTCAAATGTAAACTTATGTACATCTTCAGTAGCGTGTAGTATAAATTGTAATAGTAAATAACCAGAAAAAAAAAACTTGTATTGGAAATCGTAAAACTTTGATAAGCGAATAGCGGTCAAAAAAATAACTGTTGCCAGTAAGTTTGTTTATTAAATTTTAACAATTCACAAAATTTATGTTGTTTAGAAAATACATAGGCCACTAGATAAGTTTTGCTATACAGCCATATTTATTAAAGCTTTTCAAAATAATTTTTGTCACAGCTCATACACTTAGTCATACGTAAAAACCAACTGTCAAAAACATCGTGCTATTTTTCTTCTGGCAGTTCTGAACATACTTGATCCCACGCCCCCCAGTATATATATATATATATATATATATATATATATATATATATATATATATATATATATATATATATATATATATATATATATATATATATGTCTGCGTCACAATAGCTTGGATAAGTTCGTCAGCCAGATACGTCTGATTTTTACAAGCCAAAATTTTGGCCATTTTTCGCCATTTTTAGTGGTTTTTTACAAAATTGAACCAGAATTCAAAAATTTGTTAAAAATTTGTTTAATTTTTTGTTACACCATCGAGAAAAGCGTAAAAGATTGTATAAGGCAAGCTATTAAAACATCGTTCTAAGTGAACTAGCTTTTGAGAAAAATTATGAAATTTGCTGAATTTTTTTTACATTAAATGGTTCATCGTTTTTATCATTACAATAACAATATTTAGGATAAAAGCCCCCTTTGTGGAATGGTATCTAATTATGAACATTTACATATTAATGAAGTTATTTCTAAAAGAAACGTCTGATAACAAAAATTATTATTAATAGAATGATTGTTTTTCAATTTAAATTCACCTCGCATTTAAAATTTCCTTACTTAATTACAGAAATAAATATGTAAATGTCAAAACTGTTCCAGTATTAGATACCGTTCCACAAAGGGGGCTTTTAACCTATATCTGTTTCATTTTTTAAAGTAAATTAACTTTTCAAGAACACATCATCACCGATTTTGAAAATGTGTTTACTGTTAGAGAGCTGAACTATTTTAGATGGATATAAGTTATGTTACATGAGTTCTGCCAGTGTCCGGCGGTCCCAAAAGCACCAAAAATAAAACTACCCAACCGATTTTGAAAATTTTGTCACCTTTTAAAAGTTAAATTCTTTTAAATGCATATTATATGAGATTCGCTGAGATTGCATGTTATAATATATGAGATTCGCTAGGCTCCTGGGTGGCGAAAAGCGTCAAAAATTAACTACTTAACCGATTTTAAAAATTTTTCACAGTTAGAGAGCTAAACTATTTTAGATGGATACAAGTTGTTGTATGAGATTTGCCAGTGTCCAATCTTTGGAAATTCACTTTGTTATGCAGATGCTGTGACAGGGGTACTTTTATTTTTATTAATTTATATACCTATATTAAATTATGCAAAGATATATTGGGCATTAAATTACCAAGGTGCTTTTACGGGTACGAGGAAGCTGTGTGCCACAACCCATTGGCAGCGTATTTTTTTCTGTTTTGAACTAAACCACATATTATTATGTTACCGTTTGTTTAGTTACTTAATTTAGAGTTTGGGAGAATAATACTGCAGTATTATTCATATAGTTATTTTTAATAAACTGTGAACTATAATAATATTATCGCTTTTCCCTTCATCTCTAACTGACAATGCAGTGATGGATTTACCAGGAAGCTGAGTAGGCTGGAGCCTAGAACGGCAAATTTGGGGCCAGAGAGTGGCAAAATTTAGAATAAAATTGGAATTTGAAGCTTTTTGTCATTTATTTTTTGGTAGGAAAAAGTGGAAAGTTATTAAGAAATTTTTTTTATTTTCTGCCCCGGGCCCCTAAAGGCCTAGGTACGGGCCTGCATTACCAGCCCGTTGAAAAATATACAATTATTTTCATTGTAACTAATTAACGAGGAAAGTATCAAGCTACTTAACAATTTGTTTATATTTCTTTCAAATTAAAAATTTTTAATTTGCTATCTTATCTTTTGATTAATTTTTATCTTTTCGGCAAGAATTATACAAAAAATTCTCGCTGTATTCTTTTCCTTTTTATGTATTTTGTTTTTTAACAGTTTTGGTCGAAATAAAATTTTATTTTTTTTTATCGTCTTTTTCGGGGCCAATTTAGGCCAATTTATATTATGGAAACTTATATTGCTTTGTCAAAAATAATTCTAAATAATTCACTTCTAAATAAATACCTATATATGAGCTGATTAAACAAATTATTGATAAATAAATATTGGTTACTCACCTATAGATCTCGTCGTTTGTGTGATGTATCGTTTTCCGTAAAAGCAAAGAATCTTTTATGTTCCCAAGGCCCGTTTTTGATGGCTCCGCATACGGTACATTTCTCTTTTTCCAATAACTATAATTCCATTGTAAGAATAAATTGATAAAAAACAGTATAATTGCAATACTTATTAATACAATAAACAAATCCATAACGATAAAATTACTTTAAAAATTGTTTGCAAGAGAGATAATATTATAATGTTTTGAAACTTTAGACTAATTAAGTATGTCTTTAATTTGTTGATTTTATGCAGTAAAATTGCATGTTCACACAAGATATAATGAATGACTTGTAATTATACTAATCAGTGGTCTTCAAAATTTTCTGTTTATATATTTTTAAGAGGCTTGCTGTCGATAGATTGGTTATCATTTGAAATAATTAATTTTTAAAAATATGTAATTTCCATTTACATAAATGTTTACTGATGTTCACTTTTGTAATATCAAGGTCGTGATTTTTTCTTTTCTTTCTATTTTTTTGGAGAAGGAGGTTTGAACATAGTTTCACTTGATTGCATTTCATTGTATCCTTAAGAAATATAAAAATGGAGGATCAGTTTCAGTGAATCCTCCCGTTCTAATTTTTGAATTCCATAGTGCTCTTTTCTTTTTTTTTTTTAAATAGATATTACTTACGTTAGATGTTTTATTTATATGCTAGACTAAACAAAAATACCCCTTACGTAGCATACTGCATAACAGCGAATTTCGGTATATAAATATTCGTTTTTCTCGGAAACCAGTATATAGAATAATGGTACAAATTTTCTTATGTGATTTTTTCTTTTCTTTCCAATGGTGTAAAAAATGTCCCAAAAACTTTTGAACTTGAAGAAATGGTAAAAAACTAGTTTTTTTCGTAAAAAATAACCAAAAAACCATGTTTTAGACGTCGGACGTGTCTAAATGATTTTTATTTTCTAGACATATTAAAACAAATTGCTGTCATATTCCTGGACTCAATTCGCGTCGTGAGAGTGGCTGTAATAGTTGAATTTCCATTTCGGAAATTCATTAAAAGTGAAGAATATTCAAATGTTCCGACCCGTTTTTGAGCTTCGATAAAAACGGATATTCTTGCAAAAGTCGAAACACAAGCGTAATTAAATTCTATCTAAAAAAGGTTTTATGAAAGCGACTGTTAATACAGTTCGATATCATTGAAGATGTTACCGTAAAAAAAAATATCCGAATGGTTTACTTTTTACTTTTTTCGGCTGGAGTTCCGAAAACCGCATACCTCTGATTGAGCTGAAATTTGGTATACACACTCTCTTTAGCTTAAGAAGTTACCCCCTAGACGGATTTTTGGCGACACGGACCGGAAGTTATACTTTTGAGGGTCTAAAGTAGAAAAGAGTAGTATAATCGCATATCTCCGATTGAGCTCAAATTTGGTATACATACTCTTTTTGGCTCAAGAAGTTACCTCCTAGACAGATTTTTGCTGTCTCGGACCGGAAGTTATACTTTTCAGGATCTAAAATAGCAAAAAGTAGTATAATCGCTTACCTCCGATTGAGCTGAAATTCGGTATACATACTCTCTTTGGCTTAAGAAGTTACCCCCTAAGCGGATTCTTGGTGACGTGAAACGAAAATTGTACTTTTATGGGTCTAAGATAGCAAGAAGTAGTATAGTAGATGTAAATAAATATACTATTGAATACGTCCAATTGAACAAAATTTTTTTAAATATATTTTTCATAATTTAAAAAGTATTCTCTGACTGAATTTTTGGCAACTCGAACCGGAAATGTATCTTTTAACGCACAACTAGGTGGTAAGGTTAGGTTAGTTTAGTTAGTTTTGAGAGTATACTTGGACTTTGATATAAATTGGTGGTGAGGTTAATTAAGGCTAGATTAGGTTAGTTTTGGTTAGTTCAATACTGAAACGTCGGGCAAAGGGTAATTATTTGGCTCCTGCCTTGTAATTACCTAAATATTATTTAATTATCCTTTGCCCGGAAATGAGATTTCAATGCTAAACTAACCGAAACTAACCTAACCTAACCTTAACTAACCTCACCATCTGGTTTTTATATCAAAGTCGAAGTATATTGTCAACACTAACTAAACGAACCTAACCTTAACTAACCTCACCACCTAGTTTTTATATTATATACTATTTATAGCGTATCTTGGACGTAATTTTTAAACTGTTTAAAGAGTTGAACCTGAGAAACATATTATTTTTTACGATCAAATAGTAGATGACTTAAAAATTAGGTGGTGAGGTTAGTTTAGTTAGTTTTAACAATATACTTCGACTTTGATATAAAAATTAGGTGGTGAGGTTAGTTAAGGTTACCCTTTGCGCGAAGGTTAGGTTAGTTTAGTTAGTGTTAACTATATACTTCGACTTTGATATAAAAACCAGATGGTGGGGCTAGTTAAGGTTAGGTTAGGTAAGTTTCGGTTAGTTTACCATTGAAATCTCATTTCCGAGCAAAGGTAAGTATTAGCAAATGGGGCTCCTGCCTTGTAATTACCTCAATATTATTTAATTACCCTTTGCCCGAAAATGAAGTTTCAGTGTTCTCCCATTTATTTTCCACTTACTTCTATCACAAAAAACCGTAATATACCATTACAAATGTTATATTTAAAATAACCTAACATACATATAAATACCCCTGTCGCAGCATCTGCATAACATAGCGAATTTCCAAATTTTGGGCACTGACGGATCTCATCTAAGACCTGTACCTATTTAAAATAGTTTAGCTTTCTAAGAGTAAAAGAATTTTTAAAATCGGCTGGGTAATTAGTTTTGGTATTTTTGGGGACCCAAGAACCCGAACGAATTTTGTGCAGTATAGTTGTATCCATCTAAAATAATTTAGTTCTCTAGCAGTGAGAAATTTTTTAGCATCGGTTCGATAGCTTATTACTGGCGTTTTCGGATCTGCAAGATCCCGGTGGACCTCATTAAAAAATCAGCTCGACCGTATATTCTAGGCGGACTTTATGTAATATATATATATATATATATATATATATATATATATATATATATATATATATATATATATATATATATATATATATATATATTCAAAACCCGTTGTGTAGCATTCTACGCCGCATTTGCATCCGCAGGACAGTTGTGGATCTCAGATAACACAACCTGTACCTATCTAAAACAGTTTACCTCGGTAATAGTAAAAAAGTTTCAAAATCGGTCAGTTATTTTATTTTTGACACTTTTAAGTCCTTCTGACACTGTCAGACCTTACATAACGTAATCTATATGTATCTAAAATAGCTTAGCTCCCCAACAGTGAAAAAATTTTCAAAATCGGTCGGTTAGTTTATTTTTGACACTTTTGGATCCGATGGACCCTGGCAGACTTTACATAACGTAATCTATATTTATATAAAATAGTTTAGCTCTGTAAGAGTGAAAAAATTTTCAAAATCGGTCGGTTAGTTTATTTTTACCACTTTTGGGTCCCATGGACCCTGGCGGACCCTAAATAACGTAATGTATGTCTATCTAAAATAGCTTAGTTCCCCAACAGTGAAAAAATTTTCAACATCGGTCGGTTAGTTTATTTTTGACACTTTTGGATCCCATGGACCCTGGCAGACCTTACATAACGTAATCTATATTTATCTAAAATAGTTTAGCTCTGTAACAGTGAAAAAATTTTCAAAATCGGTTGGTTAGTTTATTTTTGGCACTTTTGGATCCCATGGACCCTGGCAGACCTTACATAACGTAATCTATATTTATCTAAAATAGTTTAGCTCTGTAACAGTGAAAAAATTTTCAAAATCGGTCAGTTAGTTTATTTTTGACACTTTTGGGTTCTATGGACCTTGGTGGACCTTACATAACGTAATTTATATTTATCTAAAATAGTTTAGCTCTGTAACAGTGAAAAAATTTTCAAAATCGGTCAGTTAGTTTATTTTTGACACTTCTGGATCCTATGGACCCTGGCAGACCTTACATAACGGAATCTATATTTATCTAAAACAGTTTAGCTCTGTAACAGTGAAAAAATTTTCAAAATTGATCAGGCAGTTTATTTTTGACATTTTTGGGTCCTATGGACCCAGGCGGACCTTACATAACGTAATCGATATTTATCTAAAATAGTTTAGCTCTGTAACAGTGAAAAAATTTTCAAAATCGGTCAGTTAGTTTATTTTTGACACTTTTGGGTCCTGTGGACCCTGGCGGACCTTACATAATGTATTCTAAATCTATCTAAAATAGTTTAGCTCTGTAACAGTGAAGATTTTTTTAAAATTGGTCGTTTAGTTTATTTTTTACAATTATGGGATCAGTAAATCCTGGCGACACTCATACAAGTCCAGTACTCTAACAGTAAGAAAAGGGTTCTAAGGATCTCATATAACTTATGGCAGTCCGTAAGCTTCTTGCGGACATCATTTAATTAATTAATTCAAATACTTTAACTTACTAACTGTGAAAAAATTTTTAAAATCGATTGGTTAATTAATTTCTGGCCTTTTTAGGTCCCGAAAACCTTGACCTCACATAAAATACCTTAAATCCATTTCAAATGTTTTAATTTTTTAACATTATTAATTAATAGTGAAAAAATTTTCAAAATCGATTCAAAATATTTTTCCGTGTATACATATGTACATTATACATATTTTGTTTTGTTTCATATATTTAATAATATTATATCATAACATAATCTTCAATTTCTTGTTTACTTAAAAATTCAATAAAAAAAAAATTCTTCATTACATTAGCTTAGAAAATCTGTTTAATTTACATTTTTTAACATGAGATAGAACCATGCTAATTATAATGCAATAAATGAGAAACAAAACTCTATACATGCTTGTGTGTTATAACACATGTACTTCACTTGTTCTCACAAAATTCTTTAATAAAAAAGTGAAATATTTTTATACTTCATAAAGAGCTGAGATAGAAATATAAATTACTTATTACAATGACAAAGAGAGCAAAATAAGCCAATAGTGAAAATTACGATTTTCTCGAAAACTACTTAACATAGAAAGAAAATTATAAGAACATTTTCTTCATAATTTCTTTTTCCTTTTCAACGATGTAAAAATCGAACTGTCTTATGATAGGATCGAATGATAAAAAATGGCCAGAAAACCTACTTCTGGGCATCCGACGTGTCTGGCTAACGAACTTAGCCAAGCCAATTCAGAATCCAGTCCGCACACAAAATTTCATAAGCGTTAGACGTTTCGTTCGAGAGTTATCGTGGGAACACATAAATATATATATATATATATATATATATATATATATATATATATATATATATATATAAATTTTAGTGAATATCATTTTCGTATTCTAGGGACCTCAAAACAGATTTCTGCCATAGTCCCGGACTCAGATTGCGTCATGAGACCTACTGTAATAGCTGAATTTCGAGTTTTCGAAATTCGCTAAAATTTATACTAAATGGGTATACATTATACAATACATAGTAAGTATAATATGTATAATACACTATCTATCTATTCAATATAGTAAGTTTTAGAACTTTAACACGTCATATCTCGAAAACGAAGCAAGATGTCAAAAATTTTTATTGTGCCTTTTTTGCTCTACTCACCAAGTTCTATAAGAATCTATCTTTAATTTTTGTTACCATGGTAACGGAAATCATCTTATAGTAACCCCTAGATTTATATATTCGGAGGGTTGAAAAATACACTTCCGGTCCGCGTCGCCAAAAATCCGTCTAGAGGGTAATTTCTTAAGCCAAAGAGAGTGTGTATACCAAATTTCAGCTCAATCGGAGGTATGCGGTTTTCGGAACTCCAGCCCTTTTTTTTGACAATATCGACTTTTTGAAATTTAAAAATATCTTTTGTAATTCTGACACTTAGTTCGTCATCAAAGGATCATAGGGAGTAAAGGGTCACTCTTAATCCCGAGCGAGTAAAAATAATTTGGTTATGCTTTTGTTTAGTTTTTGGTTAGTGCGAGAACCAAAGTTTAAATACTTTTTATCTATTAATTATTTATAATACATAATGATAATCTATGAAGTATGATGTATGGAATCATATTTACAGAGAGTATCTTTTTAAATAGTGTGGTTGTCAGGTGTTATCATTTTTTACCTTCGCAGATTCTGATAAGGATTAATTTTAATACTCTTAAGGCAGTATTCTAGTCTAGAATTTTTTTAAAATTTCATTTTTTTACCATTCTTAAAAGGAAATTTAATATTTTTGGAAATTTACCAAGTTATAGCCATTTTAATAGAGTAGTGGTATCAGCTATTAATTATGCACTAAAATTTTAAATACAATTATCTTAAAACTACATTTTCCAAGCTGGTCAACATGATATCTCGAGGTGTTGGTCGACATGATATTCAGCAAAAGTTGAATTTTTACTTTTTTTTTAAGAAAAAAGAAAAAACTTTTTTAAAAGAATTTAAAAAATTTAAAAAAATGCTAAATTTTTTAAAAGAATTTAAAAAATTTAAAAAAATGCAAAAAAAAAAAAATAAAAAGACCTGTCGCTATCTTCAGATTTCAAGTTTTTTTTTCATTGTAGTTCCTGCTTGAATGACAACCTTTTTAAACCAGAATCCTTTTTTTTGTTTCAAATGGACACAAATCCCAAAACTATGTCAACCAGCATACCACTTTTTTTACATGGCTATATTTAAATAGCGTTAAATTCTTGAATTTTTATTTTTTGGATGAAATTTTTTTGTGTTTGTAAAATATCAAAAAATTGATGGTAAAAAAAATAGTAAGTACCTTAAGAAAACCGAAATATTTGTTCTCTAGGTAAGAAGACCCCTTTAATAAGTATGCAAATGATTTATATCACGGAGAAAGCTATTATCCCCTCAGTCTGTTAAATTTGTTTAGAATTTTCTAAGGATACGGTTGATGAATATACAGTTCTAAGATTTTTTTATGTGGAAGGCTTATTCAGTATGTTCAATTTTTGACTCTTGTAAAAACTTTGTATTTTGCATATACTGTAACAAAAAATTACTACTATAATAGTAGAAATAGGTTTCCTATTTTCATAGTAGTAAAATTACATACGCGACGTAATGTACATCTTTGTGATGTACACTAAAAAATATTACGTCTTATATATGTAAACTGTACATATTTGTTGCGTACAATACGAATTAAAGATGTAATTATTACACATTTAAGATGTACAATACACAACAAGTATGTAAACTTTACACACATAATGTGTATACTTTACATCTCCTATAAGTATTAAAATATAATATAATGTACTTACTATAATATAATATAAATGTTAATATAATATAATAATACAAAATATTTTAATAATTAGTACTTTCTAATAGGTACCTACCTGTTTAATACTTTATTCTTAGTTATTTTCAAGTCTCATCAGTCCTGAAAATGCATTATAGAAGAAGAAACTATTTAGTAAAAATGAGTATTAGACATAGATAATAACATCATGACTAAAATTCAGTAATATTGTATTTACAATATAATTTTAATTACAAAATATACTTCAACGTAATCCCTAAACTATACTCACTTTTTGTAAATAGTCATTATGAAGGGATAATTCAATTAAAATAACACGTTTTTGTAAAAATAATTTTATTTTTTAACGTATATTTAATATTCAATAACATATATCACAAAATGAGTTCACCCAACCAAAGTTACAAATCTTAGAAGCTAAACATTATTTTGTTCAGTTTTACAACTAAATATTTATATTTTATAGTCCAAAACAAGTTTTAACAAGCACTGCCATCACTAGGTAAATTTTGCCTTAAATAACACTGAAACTGAATTATTTATCTTTCACCAGATATAACACCAAAGTAGATCCAGTGTTCAGTCATGTTGAATGCACGTCCGTTGCCTCATTTTATACTGTTTAAATAAATACAATATTGAATTTCTAATAAGGATAATTTTCGAATATTTCTCTTCATAATACTCAATTCGTAAACTCATCAAAACACTTTTTTACAAAAAAATTTTAATTGTTTAAAACAGTTTGAACCATTATGAAACTACATTGTATAAAATTAACCTCGAATGCATAATAAAATAAACTCCAAACATGTACAAGCCAACTCAAGTGAAGCCGTCAATTGCGCAGAATCAACCACGTGATATCAATAATTTGCATCCAAAAGATGTAATATTACATAATTATAGTAGTAACTGTAAACATATGAACAAACCAACTCAAGTGACGCCGTCAATCGCGCAGAATCAATCACGTGATACCAATAAAGTACATCCAAAAGGTGTAATATTACACAATTATAGTAGTAAAATCACTGATATATCTCAGAATACATCTCCGGTTGTGTAAAATAATCGTAATTACATATCAGTTACGTAAAATTACACCTCAAATATGTAAATTAACAAAAAAATATTTTTGGCGTAAATTTACTACTAACTAGTAAATTTTACTACTATCATAATAGTAATATTGCGACTATAATAATAGTAATTTTACACTCATTTTTTACAGTGTAGTTGTGTAAGAAAAAGATGTTTGCTCAAACACCAATAACCAATATTGTCGGCGCTAATTTAATATTATTGCAGAATTTGATATTATTGCAGTTGACCGTGGACACAAACACAAAATTTTGTCTTCTCACAGGCAAACGGTACATTTTGGTATATAGGTAAGTTGGGTCCAATCGACCTATTTTGGACTCTAGAATACGTGATAGGTCTATATTCCATGAATTTTGGGAAACCCTGTATTTCCCTACCCAACCATGAATTATTTTCGTTAATCAATCAAAGTAGATTAGGTAGAATAAGTAAATTAAGTATATAGAAATAAATATTTTCCATTTTTATCTACAAAAAATTATTAATTTAATAATTTTGTCGAGTGGATGAGGTATAGGAAGTACATGTAGGCACAATACTACATGTACAATCGGTATATAGAAAATATATACAATACGGCGTAGATGTACGGTGAACAAGTGCATTGAAAATGGATAGATTCGGTTGTAGAGGTAATGTTTAAAAAACCGAAAACGCACATTAGTTAAATATTAGTTTTTTTTTTTTTTTTACAAACGTAATTCTTAATAATAATTTTTTATTTACTGTAGTTATAATAGATTACCAATTTTGCTCCATAAAGCTGCACAATTTACTCATTTTGTTCCACAAAGCTACTAATTTACTTATTTCGCACATTTTACTCATTTAGTTCCACAGAGCTACACATTTTACACATTTTGTTCCACTGAGCTACACATTCTACTCATTTTGCTCCACAGTGCTATACATTCTACTCATATTGCTCCACAGTGCTACACATTCTACTCATTTTGCTCCACAGTGCTACACAGTTTACTCATTTGGCTCAACAGAGCTACACATTTTACTCATTTTTCTCCACAGTGCTACACAGCTTACTCATTTGGCTCAACAGAGCTACAAATTTTACTCATTTTGCTCCACAGTGCTACACAGTTTACTCATTTGGCTCCACAGAGCTATACATTTTACTGTTTTGGCTCCACAGAGTTACACAATTTACTCATTTTGTTCTACAGAACTACTACTAATCTGCTTATTTTGCACATTTTACACATTTAGCTCCACAGAGCTACACATTTTACTCACTCTGCTCCAACGAGCTACTCATTTGCATATTTTACTCCGCCTGAGTTAATCATCTTGCTCGTTTTGTTCTAACGAATTAGAAAGTCAGACACGTAAGCACACAGACAGGTGAGCAGTCAGTCAGGCAGACAGACAGACAGATAGCCAGACAGACCAACAGGCGAATAGCCAAACAGACAGATAGATTGTTGTTTTTGCTTGTGTTCAATTCCAATAATACCTTTACCAGCCCGGTTCTTGAAATCATCATACTCCTGTCTGCCTGAATGTCAGAATCTCTGTCTGTCTGTCTGTCTGTCTGTCTGTATATCTGTCTGTCTGTATATCTGTCTGTATATCTGTCTGTCTGTCTGTCTGTCTGTATATCTGTCTGTCTGTCTGTCTATCCATCTGTCTGTCTCTCTGTCTGTCTATCTGTCTGTCTATATATCTATTTGTCTGTCTGTCTGTCTGATTGACTGCCTGACTGACTGCTCACCTGTCTGTGTGCCTACGTGTCTGACTTTCTAATTCGTTAGAACAAAACGAGCAAGATGATAACTCAGGCGTAGCAACATATGCAAATGAGTAGCTCGCTGGAGCAGAGTGAGTAAAATGTGAAGCTCTGTGCAGCTAAATGTGTAAAATGTGGGAAATAAGCAAATTAGTAGTAGTTCTATAGAACAAAATGAGTAAGTTGTGTATCTCTGTGGAGCTAAAACAGTAAAATGTGTAGCTCTGTGGAGCAAAATGAGTAACTTTGTTTGAGTAAATTTGTTTTGAGGTCCCTAAAAGACACCGAAATTCAATAAAATTTATATATATATATATATATATATATATATATATATATATATATATATATATATATATATATATATGTGTGTGTGTGTGTGTGTGTGTGTCTGCACGATAACTGTAGAACCAAATGTCCTAGGTTTACGAAATTTGGAGAAAATGTTGAAAATGCCAAACCATTGGACAATTTCGTTAGCCAGATACGTCGGATGCCAGGAACATGCTTTTTGTTCTTGCAAAAAATTAGTTTTTTGCCAAAATTTCCACTTAATCAACAATTTTTGTGAAATTTTTTTACACCAATTAAAGGAAAAGAAAAATTACATAAAAAAGGTCTTTAAACTATTGTTCTATGTCAACTAGTTTCCAAGAAGTACTATTTTTTATAAACGGAAATTCGCTATGTTATACAGGATGCTACGACAGGGGTATTTTACTATACATGTATAGATACGTTAAGTATTGCGTACATCTTCTGCTTTGTCTATATAATAATAAATTTAATAATGTCTAATTACACACACATACACACACACACACAAATTTGCATGTTAAACAAGAAAAAAAAATTAAAAAATTAAATACATATCCATAAACGATTAATAAAAACACAACTGCTAAAAAAAATTAATTTCTCTAGTAATATTAGATAAGTAAATATGTGTGTATAAAATGATGTGCCAGTACTCAGGTCTGGAATGCACCAATAAATAAATCATTACAATGGATTATCATCCCGTAACTCTATTGAAAAAATTGATAGACACTTAGTGAATTGTTATTTATCAACGGGAAAATTAATAAAATTAAAACAGTATAAAAATTATTGTAGTACAGAGGGCTACAAAATGCAAACCGTCAATTCCCTCCGAGTTTGAAAGACAGACAGATAGGAAGACAGGTTGACATGCAGGCAGACAGACAGGCTGACATGCAGATAGGCAGACAAGCAGAGAGACTAAAATTCTAATATTGTTGTTTCCGTTTCTATTCGATCCTCATAACATACGACCAAGTTTTCTGAAATTACCTTTAATGGCGAGACACAACGAATTGACAAATTTATTGAAAATATTGTAAAAATTAAGTAAAAATATTTAAAAATTAAAAAATTGATTTAACTGACAATTAATGTCAATGACGTCTCTTATATATAAAATGACTGATACTCTACAAAAGTAATTTCAAAATTTTGTATTTTGTTTGTGTTTATTTATTTAATATAACCTACCTTTAGTTTATCAAAAAGGATATGTCCAATTTGGGGTGCAAAATTATAAACTAAAACATAATCTTTTTGGAAAAGTAGCAATAAATTGTAAATATTCGATCAATTTGAAGAATTTAAGTAAAATATACCACTTGTAAAACCTTACGTGGTGGGAAAAACTGTTGCCATTTTTTAAATTCATAATGTATAAAATACTGTAAAGAACAGGCAATAAAACTTTTGGGACAAAATTTTTTTTGTATTGCCCAGTGATATAATTAACCACTTGTAACGCGGCAAAAGCGACATGGAGCTAACCGTGTCTTTTATGATTTATTCGTAACTGGGTTGTGGACTGAATGCCCTTCGACTAACTAAAGAAAGTCTTTCAGAAATTATTAGTAGAATACGATTATTACAAATAACTGAAGTTACATTTAGTGTTATTTTTATGAAAATTAAACAGTGTGAATTGATCTTGTCAAGAAATTAATTAACTTCAATTAACATTTTGAAAGTCATGATAATCATCTTACATACTGACGACAAGTTAATTGCCATTTGTACGTAAAATAGATATCACTTATAAGTAAGTATATATGTATACATATTTATTTTTTATATTAGTGAATCATTACTGTTTATTATTTGAAAATTGAGGCAGTAAATTGAAAATAATATTAATTAATAGTTATTTTATTAATTTTCTTGTATCTGATTAGTTTTTGAATTGTTCTGGATCTATACAATTTTTTTGTACTGGGTTGACGGAAAATTTCAAATAGCTTTCTCATTTCTTCTGAAAATAATATAGTAGATTAAGGGCGGAGATTGTCCAATACCATATATTTTATCAAGACTAGAGATGGGTCACGCAGCGCTGTACGGCGCAATTGCGCTGAAGCAGTTGCTTGCGCTATGTGCGCTCAAAACGCAGTTCAAAAAGTAATAACGCACTTAGCGCAGTTCATTTACTATATTATCAATGAAATTGTGTTTAAACTCGAAAACTAAAATTCATATAAAAATGAAACTAATTTTAAAAAATATCTATATTCAACATTTATATCTAAAATTTAAATAAAAAGACAGAATTTCTTGAGTGGCCTTTGCTTTACCATTGTGCTTATTTTTTTAAAAATAAATAAAAATTGTTTCCATATGTTCATATTGTATTAAAAAAATAGTAAGTATGAAGGAATTCAGGACCAACGTATTTGATGGATGACCTTGTACATGGTGTTTGTATTAGAGATGTGCCAAACAGAGATTTTTGTGTAACCGTTACAACCGTAACAGTTACATAAAAGTAACAGCTACAAGTAACCGTTCCAATATCTGTTACAAGAAACCACAGTAACTATTTCAATATTTGTTACAACTGTTACAAGTAACTGTTTTAATATCGGCTACAAGTAACCATTTCAATATCGATTAGATACAAGTAACCGTTCCAATATTCCGTAACCGTTCTGTATACAAGTTACAAATTTGGCTTTATAATTTTCCCCTTGAATCTGGTTAAAATACTTCCAGATAAAACTCGATTTAGATTTTCTACTCATTCTTTAATAAGAAGAGTTTTATTAATAAAAATTCTAAATAAAAACTACACTAATATGCACAAATTACACTTTTAGAGTTTTATATACTTAAGCACTTCACTCCATAAAATATTTTTTGCACTAAATAAATTTTTGGATAACAATAATCATATAGCAATAATCAACTTCTTGGAGAATGTGATTACTGATTACAATTTTAAAATAACAAGTTTAAAAAGAATGTTTGGGTTTTATTTAAAATTTAGGAAGGCAATAAGCCGTTCGTATAATTTTTAAATCTAAATGTAGGATAATTTTGAAAATAATAATAGACAATTCTAAAAATTATAAATTTTGGAAATTTTTGGGGGATATCTGTTAAATATTTTAAAAATAATCTTATTTTTAGAAAACCTTTTTATTTTTTATTAGTTGTAATGAATTATGACATCAATTTTTCCCTTAATACATATTTTCTTTGTTCGAAAGTCAAATTTGTTTCAAATAGTTACAATTTTATGCAAGCGGGCATGATTTTATGAGTAATGAGTACCTACAAAATGTACACAATGGTACATCTGTAGGTAGGTATACCATATTTTGTTGTACAAAACAGATTTAGATAAATAACAAACATTTTGTAATATAGTAACCATTGGCCTTAGTAGGTACATTTGTACTAAACGCTGCAGTAACTGTTTGGAACTGAAAAACAATTTGTAACTGTGTAACAGTATGTTGTTTGTAACTGTTCCATTTTGGAACGGTTACATTTTTGAAACAGTTACAAAGTAACTGTTGCGTTACATTTGGCACATCTCTAGTTTGTATGTTTGTAAATTTTAAATATGTCAACAAAAAAGGTAAAGGTAACGCCCCTTGTAACGCACTGACACACATATATACAACATATGTAGTTCAGCACAGAAACGCAGCATGCAACGCAGTACGTCAGACATACACACAACAACACTCTACTAGGTAAATAATGTATACATTCTATGGCGCTTGAGCTAGTGTATCAGCGCACGAATTTTTCTTGCGGTACCCATCTCTAATCAAGACTAATCATGGACGTATATGGACTAGTCATTTTGTTAGATGATCTGAAGCCAAGCACTGGTGTCCCTTCTGTCATTGTTTAGTTGTATATGTGCGTCACGTGGGATGTCTGAAAAGTTGTCGTGAAATTAAAACTGACTACAACGTTTTCCATCGGAAACCAAAATGGTTAATTGTTGTGTTTTATTGTGCAAAAGCGACAATAGAGTAAAAACAGAAGGAAAAAACCCAATTACATTTCATAAATAAGTAGAAATCATGTTTTAAAAATTAAATATGGGTATCCGTCATTTTATAATTTTATACACATGGGTGTCTAAACACAATTTTTTTATGTAGATATTTTTTATGTATTTTTTTTTATACATATAATTCTGTTATTTTCATTAAAAAACATCAAAAAACCAAAAAAAGGTTTTGTTATTGGCAAATACTTTGCTAAACATTCTATTGTTCCCTATATTACTTTTATAAAAATATCCCCTATTTAAAATTGTTAAGAGATCACAATGGTATTTTTTAGGTACGTATGTGATTGTTAATGTGTGTGTAATGCTTCATTTCTGTAATATTCACACATACGAAATGCCATCTCCACATACCTCAGTGAGACTAATAAGAGAAATCAATTTTAGTTTTCTATTAAGGTACCATCACAGTGTGATTGACCGAAAAATAGTCGATTTTCGCGATTTTTTTCGGATGGATAGGATGGGGGAATGGGGATGAATTTTTTTTTACGATTAATAACACTATTTAACGATACAAAAATATTTTTTTATAATTTTGATTTTTTGAAAAAAGTGTCTTTTAAAAAGGGCGGAAATCGGTACACACTTGCGGCCGCAGTTTTCATCCGAAAAAAAAAGCCGCTATGTACCTATGGAAGCTTTTCTTGTAATCTTCCTATTTTTCCTCACGAAAAACTATAAAAAAATTTGTCGCTTCTATTCAAACCGCCGCCATTAAAGTCCCATAGGTACATATAGCGACTTACCTACAAATTGATAATCTATTTGATTTTAGCGAATCTCGAAAACTCGAAATTCAGCTATTACGGCCGTTCTCATGACGCAATCTGAGCCCCAGACTATAACTATACATATATATATATATATATATATATATATATATATATATATATATATATATATATATATATATATACAGGGTGTAAAATATATAACTCTCCGAAAAAATAGGGGAGAAAGGTCTCAATTTACTAATTAAGTTTTGCTAGTTAAATTGTACCGATCAAGTTTCATTTCAGAAATTTTCGATTGTCAAAAACGTGTTAAAAAATGGCCCCTAGAAAAAAAACTTAATCAGGCTCTGATTACTTATCATTTTTTTCCTTTGCTTTTTGGAACGTAAATTTTTTTGTCAACAAAATATTTTTACCTGCTTGTTTACGGAATCTTTTTAAAATAGCTATACAGCAGTGTCCATAAAAATTTGAACATGATTTTTAATGAAACAATCTACGTCATGTTTCAAAAAGATGGATTTCGTCAAATCTCATTAAATTATTTGGAAATTTAACAAACACCTGCAATCGATTTTAGTAATCACTGACTGTCAACTTTAATCCAATTCTTTGACACATTTAACACATTCAGGGCTGCCTCTAACATTGGCGTAGTTCAGAACAAAATTAAAACTAAACACCCCTCAGAATAAAGATGGTTTAATGGTTAAGGGCGCTTTTCTAATCATGGGACTGGTGACATGAAAATATTTTTTTCACTATAAAATTTAGTTTTTTACGAATTATGACACAACAATTAAATTTAAAACATTTCTAAAATATACAATCGGTTTATTATTCATGCACATACAAATACTTTTAATTTTAATACTTTGATTTAAAGAAAAACCAGTACTTCTATTGTTGAAAATATGGTTATTTTCGAAGTGAAAAATGTACTGTTTTATTATTGATAATATCCATAATAATATCAGTCGTACCCATGTGACAAATATTATGTATAAATAGGTTACTAGTGTTTTTAATAAATAATAAATTTTCAGAATAGTATATGTATAAATATCCAAATGACAAGTATGTAATAAATAACTTGAAAATATCTTTTTTAAAAAATAACTAATGGTCCAAGAGCCCACCGTATGCAAAACCTATGATAAGATACCTACGTATTTTTTGTAGGTAGTACTAGAGTCCCTATAATAAATAGAGTCGTGACATGTGTGCTGAACGGTGATTGGTTCCGGCATTTTGTATCCAATGTTTTCGTAAAATACATTGGAAATAAATTAAATGTTAACAAAAACCATTTAGTTTAACTTAGAAAGAATAATTAAATTAAAAATTTTCAATTGTTCATTAATTCATAACTTATTAACAATAATTCTGTACTCAAAATAATTTACTCAAACATGTGATAATTAATTTTGAAGCTTCCCGCTCTGTTTTGGATACAAAATGGATGACATGTCACGACTCTATTTATTATAGGGACTCTAGGTAGTACTACCCCAGACCTAAATTTTGCCCGCATGATAAAAATATGACGTCAATTCCGGTTATGGTTTTGTTACGTCATCAAATACATTGATGATATTTACACCAAAATGAAAGCAGCCAGATCTTAAAAATTCGTAAAAATATGGCTGCCTTCATTGAAAGGTTTTTTTTTTCAGTGAAAGCAGCCTCATTGTTGCGAATTACTAAGGCCTGGCAGCACTCAATCTTTTTATTTTGGATTTCGAAACCTTCGTTTTGGTGTAAATATTATCAATGTATTTGATGACATGACAAACCCATAACCGGAACTGACGTCATATTTTTATCATGCGGGCAAAATTTTGTAATTCTAAAGAAAGCTCCCTTTAGCGGTACTTACAAAAAATCGTTCATCTATCTTATACATACGTTTTGCATACGGTGGGCTCTCCGGCTATAAGTTTTGTGTACATATGTGCAAATACAATATAATATCAATATGTATATGGACATACACACAGTAACACTCACACACATACATATGTATTACATATTTCAATCTTTTTTTTTAGGGTTCCGAAGAACTCTAGAAGCTGTTGTAATTTTTTAATGTGAGTGGGTTGTAATATTTTCAGAAATTCTACGCCTTTGGAACACGAAATTTTGCAAATATAATACATGCTACAGATAGATATCTCAATTAACCGTCAATTTTACGTTAAAGTATATTCTGATATTTGTTAACATTTCCAAAAATTCAAAATTATTAAGAGAAATGTTGAAAAATAATTCTACGTATACTGTTTGCAGTTTATCATTAGAAAAATCTTTTAAAGTTAAAGTTCTTTTAACAACTTTTATTCTTTATATCTCGTTTCAGAAATATTGTATTTCAAAGTCTATGTGATTTGTAAGGAATCAAATTACCACTTAATTGACCCTTAAATAACACAAACAGAAATAACATTGTGATTGTCGAATATATTTATTTATTTTCATAGTAAACCGTACAAAATAATATAATGCCACCTATTTTATTCGGAAACTACAAAAATGCAAATAAGTCAGAAACCTTGTGTATAAAACCTGTGTGTATAAAACGCACTTGGACAACTCTTTTAATAAGTGTTGTATATGAATATGGAGATTGTATGTGTGTGCTATCAATGCTATAGTTGTTTATTTATTTAAAAAATTTTTGTCTAAGCGTGTGACGATGATATGGATGGCTGTGTGTTTGTAAGTATGCGATGCCTGTTTGTCTACTGAAACTTGAGTTCGCTTAGGTCGGGTTGCAGGTAAATTGGTATTTCAAAGTGTTGCTGAAATAAAAGAATAAATTTGGTAAAAAGTTTATAGCGGTGATTTTCATGTGGACATTTAAAATTTTACGATAATGATAACTGATCCAGATACTTTCGCATTTTCCGTTAGAGTTTTCCTCTAAAGTTACTCAATTATGAATAAAAAATTTTGTTTTTGATAATTGAAATACATTTTTGTTTGTAATATAATTGGCCTTTCGTCACATCTGTTTTTCTTTACAAACTTTTAACTATACCCCTTTTCAAATACAATTGATCATGAGTTTTCGTTAAAAAATTAAATAATTCTTATATTCGAAACAAATCAATCTTCTATTCTTTTCTAAAAACAAACTGCAAATTTAAAATTTACGCATTTGAAACAATGAAAGAGATAAAGCTAAGAAAACGGGAATTACTCAAACTCGTAAGTGATGACTAATGTTTAAATTTAAGTGAAATAGATTATATTTAAAATCGTTTAAAAATTAATTTTTGATCTTAGTGAGAAAATTGAGAGAAGAAAAAATAAGTCGTTATCAAACATTGTTATTAATTTCTGTTTTTCTCTTATGTACTTTAGCTGCAAAACTATCGAATATGGAACACATTGTACAGATTTGACATATGTACATACCAATACATAAAACAGGTATTTAGTTTTTATAGATAGTGAAGAAGTTGTGTACCAATGTATCAACAATTAGAAATTCATGTTTTATGATAGTTAAAAGAAAATGTTTTTAATTTTTGAAAAATTACAACTCATGGAAATTTTTCTTGTGTATTTTTTTCATTGTTCTGTTCTGTTCTCTTTTTATTTGTTTGGTAATTTATAAGTGTAGTTTTTAATGTAATTTGTTACTAAATTAATAATGTGCAATGCAAATACTGATATCAGAGTTATGGTTTTTGCAGTATTCATAAGGCACTGTGATATAAAAAACTAAAAAATTTTAAAAACTAAAAAAATAATTCATAAACTTATTTTAATCAAAATTTATGAAAAACTGTTCGCTTTTCTGTGTACAATATAGTACATATAAGTTCGACAGTGAACACATGTTTACATATTATAGTAAAATAAAAAAAATTTTTTTATTTATTTTTAAAAAAATTTTTATTATACAGGGTGCGAATAATTTTAGTTTGGTCAGAGGCGTATTCAGGGAAATTTATATTAAACGATGAGTTGGCTGGGATGCGATTTTTTCAGATAGCGGATTCCGAAAAAAAATTTATGTCTTCGGCAATTATACACCGAGATAAACCATCTGTATATATATATATATATATATATATATATATATATATATATATATATATATATATATATATATATATATATATATATATATCTGTATCTATATATATATATATATATATATATATATATATATATATATATATATATATATATATATATGTATCCGCGCGATAACTCTCTGATTCCGGATTGGCTCGGGTAAGTTCTTTAGCCAGACACGTCGGATGCCCAGAAGTAGGTTTTCTGGCCATTTTTTATCATTCGATCCTATCGTAAAACGGTTCGATTTTTACATCGTTGAAAAGGAAAAAAAATTATGAACAAAAATGTTCTTATAATTTTCTTTCTATGTTAAGTAGTTTTCGAGAAAATCGTAATTTTCCACTTTTGAGTCACTTTGTCAGTGTAATAAGTAATTTATATTTCTGTGACAGTTCCTTATAAAATATAGGAAAATAGCATTTTTTTACGGTTTTTTACGTGATACACAGGTATGGAAAAAAAACAATTTTTTTTTTAAATTAATAAAACAAACAGTTCAAAAGTTTTAAACAAGTGTTCCTACGTTTAAAATCGTGTTTTTATTAGTTTAATTTAAACATATGTTTTAAACAATTTAAACTTGTTGTAAACAGTTTTAATTCCTTTAATTGAACCGTATGGAAAATACTTTCTGTCTTGAAATATATAAAATACGATAATTAAGAATACAAGTCAGTGCTTTAAGATGGCGGCTATCACTAAAGTCACAAATCGACTCCAAAACATTTGATTTAGTAACACAGTTCCAACAGTTGCATTCGACTGTAGCCTTAGTAGAAGGAGCTGCAATGCTAGTCGCTGTTTTTAAGAATTTAGATGGAAATACTTAACATAAATTAGTATTTAACAAAAATATAGGAGCGTATATATATATATATATATATATATATATATATATATATATATATATATATATATATATATATATATATATATATATATATACATACTTAAATAAATTTAGTTGAACCTAATTAAAAATTTAATTTTGTTTTTATTATTTTATTACTGATGCATATTGGAATAGAACTGCTTAATTTTTTATTACTGAAGATATAATTAAGCTATTTTTTTTAATTTCAATATATTTTATTTACAACTTAATCGACAGAATTTAATCAAAGATTGTCCAGAACACATTTTAATATGTATTTTATTTGCTTTAAACATAGTTAAAAACATGGTTTAAAACACTTAAATTTCAAACATGTTTTATTTAGATTGTGTTTTAAACAGTGTTTAAAACATGTGATTTAAAACACTTTGTTTTAAACATGCCAACCCTGGTGATACAAATGGTAGTTATAAAAAATCTATGTATTATAATACCATATCCTTGTCTCATTTTTTTAAATTAACATTAACCAGATATTTTAAGCATATGTAATGAAGATTTTTTGGTTCAAAAACCTCTGGTGGCTTTACATTTTAAAAGTGTAAAAAAAAAAATTACCTCTTTAGAGACTGTAATTAATTTTATTACTTATTTTGGTAATAATACTTTTTTTTTATCCTTTTAAAGGGCATAGCCGGGTAAGATAGGGAAAACGGCCCTTGACGCAAAATTGATTGTTTTTATAGGAAATAATACTTCTTGGCCCCAGATACATTCCTGCCAAATTTCAACCCTCTGAGGCTAATAGTTTATGAATACAGAACCAGACAAAAATTTTCAAAAAAAATTTTTTTTGACGAAATTATTGAGCCGATTTATTTGAGTTTAATATATATTGTGTACCCACCGTAGGCAAAGTAATAAAAAAAAAATTAACGTTATATCCCTTTACTATACTAATTTTTTAAAATTTTTAATTTTAAGTAAATTTTTTTTTGGCACTTCCGCGTTAGCGACACCCACCATTTTTTGTTCAATAATATGTCTCTTAGTACTCTATAACATATATTTTTACGGAAAAATTTTAGTTGGTAGAACATAGTAATATTTCAATACAAATGCATGCCATGTTCGGTACTACATATATTACTTATGTATAAAAAGGACTATAAAGTAAAATATCTACCCTATTTCTAAAATTATACAATTACATACGTTCGTAACTACGATAAACTAGTTTAAATTTACAAAAGTCCAACATTATCTTCCGTTTTTCTTTTTTATTAATAAAACAAAATAGTTATTGATTTCTCTTTTGTTAGAGTTTTTTCCCTTTGTAAGACGTCAAGTGAAACTTTATTAGCTCATACGCCACGTTTTACGACGTCAACAATTTCATACAAAATTTTTTAGCTGTCAAAATAGTATACCAGTTGGTCATTTCGTTATAATTCTCCATGACCCGTCATCGTGTTAACATAAGAAGCCAAACAGCCGATAAAGCTAGACGTTTGTCTAAGCTTATTTGTCGTAATTATGAACGTATGTAATTTTATTACAGAAAAAATCCACTTTCTACACCCCCTTAAGAAGTGCAACAAAAACATCAAGTGAGCGGGGAGAGCTACATATCGCGCGCACATGTACACTGCTTTCTTCAAGTTAGTTATATGTACCTACATGTAATTTACCTACATATTGTTTATAACTACAACAGGTTTCAGTTGGACTGTTGTTATTACTATACATTGTTGAAATTTTTTGTTCCAATTTATTAAGATAATGTTTATTATTATTAAAACAATATAACATTTAAGACGTATTATTGTTATTATTATAATCTTTATTGAAATAAAGTTTCTAAAACTTATAATTTTTGTTGAGTTAGATGTAATTTTAATTAGTAAGTATGCTGAGATAATTTTATTGAATTCATTCAAATACTTACATTTATGGTAAAATTAACACTGAAAATTATTTTTTAACAAATTAAAACCTATTTTTTATAACAAGTCAAAATATATATATTTTTTAGACCGTCACAGGAACTCCAAGAACTGCAACTCAGGGGGGAAGAAAACATTTTATTGCACTCCTTAGAGTTCTACTGTGTTTTCGAAATAAGGCAGATGCTTTACTTTATGGTCCTTTTTATATATAAGTAATATATGTAGTAGCGAACATGGCATGCATTTGTACTGAAATATTACTATGTTCTACCAACTAAAATTTTTCCAAAAAAATATATGTTATAGAGTACTAAGAGACATATTATTGAACAAAAAATGGTGGGTGTCGCTAACGCGTAAGTGCCAAAAAAAAATTTACTTAAAATTAAAAATTTAAAAAAATTAGTATAACAAAGGGATATAACGTTAATTTTTTTTTTATTACTTTACCTAAGGTGGGTACACAATATATATTAAACTCAAATAAATCGGCTCAGTAATTTCGTCAAAAAAAATTTTTTTTGAAAATTTTTTTCTGGTTATGTATTCATAAACTATTAGCCTCGGAGGGTTGAAATTTGGCAGGAATCTATCTGGGGCCAAGAAGTATTATTTCCTATAAAAACAATCAATTTTGCGTCAAGGGCCGTTTTCCCTATCTTACCCGGCTATGCCCTTTGTCGATATTTTTTTAAATTGTTTTTAAAAAAAAATTAAGTTCTATATGTATTTATATGTAACTTAACTAAAAATTAATACATTATTAATATTATAAATGTGAAAGTTTGGATGTTTGGATGTTTGTTGCTCAATCTTACTGAAACGGTTAAACCGATTTTGATAAAATTTTATATAAATACTCCTTATACACTAAATGAACACATGGGCTAAATTTTATCCCGGTTGCAAATTCCTAAGGGATACAAAAATAATTATTCAAACACACCCCAAAAAACAAAACTCAAATCGATGAAATTTGGTACACTGGCATTATTTATCCTGAGTTAACATATAGGGTAATCTTATACCGGTTAAAAGTTGCTGTGGGATGACCGAACCGAATTCGATGAAATATAACATAGAGACACTGTTTACTATGAGCACATGTAGCAAAAATTTTAATAACATATAGAATAGTTTTATCCCGATTTAAGGTTCCCGGGGAATACAAAATAAATTATTAAATCATGTCCAAATAATTAAACCGAATTTGATTAAATTTGATACACAGACGTAATTAATCCTGAGTTAACGCATAGGCTCATCTTATCCTAATTAAAGGTTCCTGTGGGATGACTGAACCGAATTTCATAAAATTTAATATACAAATATTATTTACTATGAACACATATAGTAATAATTTTCAAATTTTTTCAGTCGGGATAATTTAATCCCGATTGAAGGTTTCCGGGGGAAGAAGGGAAACACAAAGCGCGAGGGGGGGATTGAATTCAATGCGGGCGAAGCCGCGGGTCAGAGCTAGTTTTATTATAAAAATGTGTTGAAATGGTTCTGAAAATTTATAGTGAATGCAATAGCAATAATAATACACAGGATAGTTTTATCCCGATTGAAAGTTCCCGGCGGAAACAAAATTAACTGCTAAATCACATCTAAATAACTAAACCGAAGTCGATGAAATTTAATACAAGAGAGAGACACTATTTACCCTGATTTAACACATGGTGTAATCTTATCCTGATTAAATGTTCCTGTGGGATTCAATATTATTTAATTATAATAACAGCAAAAAATAATAGATCCTTGATATTGCTTGCATTAAAGTTCGGAATTTCAAAATGTAAACTAGATTATGAGCTTTATTTTATCGGCTTATTATGAATTGCATCCCGCGGTTGAAAAAGATCGACCCGACCCTAAAATTGCAACTCAATACAAAAAGGGAAATACACGAATAGCAAGCATCCTGCGGTCAATATTTTATTGCTTTTAAAGATGTAGTTGGTTACAAATATACATATGCATACAATTTATTCATTATTTTATATACATACCTAAAATTTTTGAACAATTTACATAAGCACATTTTCAAAACGGGGGTGGGGCAGAATTTAATTAATAATATTTGATATTTTCTTAATTATCATAATTAGATAATGAGTTTTTGGGAATCTTCAATTATTTGTAGTAAATGTTTACTGTCCTTTAACTGGATTAAATTTGGATATTTCCGCAATTTTCAAATTCTCAGAAAAATATCACCTGAAACTAGACATATGTTTGAAGAAATTATATATTTAGTTTTTGGGGATTTGCTATTGTCTGTTATAATTACCTATGGTTGTGTCTATATAAAATTTTATCAAAATCGGTCCAGCCGTTTTAGCGTGATTGAGCAACAAACATCCAAACATCTAAACATCCAAGAATCAAGACTTTCACATTAATAAAATTATTAAGATTAAGATATTAATTTTTAGTTAAGTTACATATAAATCCATATAACACTTAAACTTTATTTAACACCGTTTAAAAAGATTTAAAAGGATAAAATAATTTTTACCAAACTAAGTCATAAAATTAATTACGGTCTCTAAAAAGGTGAATTTTTTTTATTATACGCAGCCGCAGTTTTCATCCGAAAAAAATACCCCTGTCGCAGCATCTGCACAACCTAGCGAATTTCCAAATATTGGACACTGGCGGATTTCATCTGTGACCTATACCCATTTAAAATAATTCAGCTTTCTAAGAGTGAAAAGATTTTCAAAATCAGGGTAGTTAATTTTTGGCGCTTTTTCGCATAAGGCGCTTGGCGCATATATCCATTTAAAATAGTTTAGTCAAAATTGGCTGGGTAATTTATTTTTGGTATTTTTGGGACCCAAGACCCCGAACGGACTTTGTGCAGCATAGTGCTATCCAGCTAAAAGTTAGTTTTCGTGCAATGAGAAAATTTTGGGAATCGGTTCGGTAGCTTACTTTTGGTGTTCCCGGATCTGCAAGATCCCAGTGGACCTCATTTATATATATATATATATATATATATATATATATATATATATATATATATATATATATATATATATATATTTTTTTTTTAAAACCCGTTGTGTAGTTTTCTGTGCCGTGTTTGTATCCGCAGGACAGTTGTGGATCTCAGATAACATAACTTGTCCTTATCTAAAATAGTTTACCTCTGCAATAGAGAAAAAATTTTCAAAATCGGTCAGTTATTTTATTTTTGACACCTCTGGGTCCGATGGATTCTGTCAGACCTTACATAACGTAATCTATATCTATCTAAAATAGTTTAGCTCTGTAACAGTGAAAAAATCTTCAAAATCGTTGGTTAGTTTATTTTTGACACTTTTGGGTCCCATGGATCCTAGCAAACCTTACATAACATAATCTTTATCAATCTAAAATAGTTTAGCTCTCTAACAGCGAAAAAATTTTCAAAATTGGTCAGTTAGTTTATTTTGCGCGTTTAAGATCCCAGGACCCTAGCCGACCTCATAAAACATATAAGCTATATCCATCTAAAATTGTTTACCTCTGTAACACCGAAAATATTTTCAAAAGCGGTCACTTATTACTTCATTTTTTAAACTTTTGAGTCCCATGGATCCTGGCGGATCTTACATAACGTAATCTATATCTATCTAAAATAGTTTACCTCTGTAACAGTGAAAAAATTTTCAAGATTGCTTGATTATTTTATTTTTGACGCTTTTAGATTCCACAGACCCTAGCGGACCTTACATAAGGTAATCTATATCTATCTAAAATGGTTTAGCTCTCTAACAGTGAAAAAATTTTCAAAATCGGTCGGTTAGTTTATTTTTGACACTTTTGGGTCCCATGGACCCTGGCGGACTTTACATAACGTAATCTATGTCTATCTAAAATAGCTTAGCTCTTTGACAGTGAAAAAATTTTCGAAACTGGTCGGCTAGTTTATTTTTTACAATTATGGGATCAGTGGACCCTGGCGGGTCATATAATTTATGCCAGTCCGTGAGGATCTTGTGGACAATATGTAATTACTAATTCAAATTCTTTAGCTTACTAACAGTGGAAAAAATTTTTAAAATCGATTGAGTAGTTAATTTTTGGCATTTTTAGGTCCCCAATGGCCTGACGGATCATAATCCATTTAAAACTGTTTAGCTTTCAAACATTAATGATTAATATAGTGAAAAAAATTTTCAAAATCGATCAATTTCTTTAAAATTTTTTCCTGGCATAATTATATGTTACCTTTCTATAATATTTAATAATATTATATTATGACATTACGTTCATTATCTGATTCATTTAAAATTCAATAAAAAAAAAAAAAAAACGCCGTGAGCAGCGGAGCCCCATCACGGAAGTCGATTTTTCCTTTCATCTTCGGTTTTGAAAGTCTACAAGCGAAATGTAATTGAAAGTCCACAAGCGATTTGTCATTTTGGTGGTTTCAAAACTGATGATGAGTGTCCGGTTGATCGGGGCTTTAAAAATAGGTTTTATGTTTTTAAGGGCTGAATCTCAGTAAATTTCAATTTTGTGCCGATAGCAGTTAGCAGAGAAAAAGCCAACACAATTCGTACGAGGGCATTCCTACCCATGCTTATCCGCCAATTGCCTTTGTGTTTGTTTTTAAATATTAAAAAAGGAGCTTAAATAGTAAACTGGAAGGCCTTTATGAAGATATTTTTTATTTCCAAAAAAATCCAAAATTTCTATTTTATAAATAATAAAAATCGAAAATTCCTAATTTATAAATAAACAGTGAGTTTTGGTGGTGAGGACACCTATAGCAGCTGCCCTTGGCACCCGTGAGGGATATTTATTCCCCATTGGTGTCAAGGAGGCTAAGGGTTCCAGGGGTAGTTTATGCGCAATACAGTAATCTTCGGATTCCATTAGCCTCTGACTACCCAAGATCGGCACCGTTCCTTCTCGAGGTACCACCGTTTTCACAAAAGATGCCGGATCTAGAGGAGAAATCCTCGATCGTTCTTTTTTTTAACCTTCGTTTTTATTTCTTTTCGTTTTTACTGTTTTTTGTTTTCGTTATTTTTCTTTTTTTTTGTTTCAGTTTTTCTTTTATCTTTTGTTTCCCTTTTGTTTTTGGTTTTGTTTGGTTTTCGTTCTTCTTTGTTGTCCCAACTTCAAGTCATCTTCGGGACCCACACTAGCTCGTGTGTGGCTTAGCGGCGTTGCCTGGAAAAGGGGATCCTGGTGACTGAGGGAAGCCGTTACTTGCGAGTACGGCGGAACAACACGTCACTTTGGCCCTGGCTTCAGGCATAGACTGTGGCTGCGGTTATGCACCGGCCACAGTAAATTCGAGCGCCCCGGGGTCGTGCGTGTCACTGGGGCAATGGGCTTCGTCCCTAGGGCCCCTCATTCCCGTATCCCTGGCGTGGGAGTCCCACGTCCCTTATGAGGCTCCGTGGAGGGTAGGGAGCGGGGTGGGGGTTTTCTATATAACATTTTATGGATACTACTAAAAATATTGTTTCTTCGGGCGAGTCCGGGCCCCCCAAACCGGACGCGAACCCTGCTCCACCAGCAACATCAGGTGCGAGCAATAGTAGCGTGGCTAGTCCCGCTCCAACTTCTTCTGTACCCGCTCCGCAGGTTAGCGGAACGAGTACCAACAACAAAAAGGGTAACCCTCCCTCCAAAAAAGGGAATTGTCGCGGGCGTCAGATTCCATTTGACGCCACAAGAGTGCAAGCCGAGGAATTTATCAGATTTTTAGTCTTAAAGCCGACAGAAGGTGACTTCAGTAAGGTAAGTCCCTTCTTGTTAGCTAAGTTGGTAAATAGTGAAATCGGGCATGTCAAGGATGCCAAACTATCGGGCAAAGGGTTGCTCGTGGAGGCATTCTCAAAGACACAATCCGAAAAAATCCTCAAGATGAAGAATTTAGGGCAGTACGCGATAGAAGTGACCCCCCACGGAGTTTTAAACTACTCCAGGGGAGTCATATTACATCCATCTCTTGCGTACTGCACCCTCGAAGAGATAGTGTCGGAGACGTCTCCACAGGGGGTTACTGAAGCGAAAAGGCTGAAATATAATAGGGGAAATAAACATCCAAATTCTCCCCTAATTTTATTAACATTTAACAAAACCACCTTGCCAAGAGAGGTGGTTATCGGCCTTTTCAATAAAGTGGACGTACGTCCGTACATACCGGCACCTATGAGGTGTTACAACTGCCAAAAGTACGGACACGTTTCACAAAGATGTAGTTCAGAACAGCAGATTTGCGTGTGTGGCAGGCTGTTACATGAGGGACGGCCATGTGACGAGCCAGTAAAATGCATCAACTGTGGAGGCTATCACTCGGCTAAGTCGAGGAATTGCCCCAAGTTTAAGGAAGAATCAGCCATCCAAGAGCTGAGAGCCCTGGAGAAACTTACCTATCCAGAGGCGCGACGTAAGTTACTTGGCAATATGCCACGTCGCTCAGCCTTGGATGGATACGCACGCGCTGCTGCAGCCCCCGCCCCTACAGCGGCTAATCAAGAAATAAAGGAAATTCGTGAGGCTATGAAACAAATGCAGACGAACATGCAAAGAATGCAGGAGAGCCTAATGCGCTCTGTGGGTGTATCTGTTTCTACACCCACCACAGCCGCTGTTGCGCCAGCCAAGGTCTCTGAGGCGAAGAGGGTGCTTACAACCACCCCTCAGGGACCTGTCATAAGGACTGTGACGTCTTCCTCAAGGAAGAATGTGTCACCGAAGAAATCGCCTCTCAGAAGACGTCACAGTGAGGGGGGAAAGGAGGTGGTCCAACAACGGTCCCCGAAAAAGGACCGACCGCCTCAACATCGGAGGCAGAGTCAATGCTGCCCCCACAAACGACGGCGCCACTGCCCCAACGACAACAGGCGCCGTCCCGACCGGGCACACCAACACGCCCGGTCACCCCCCTCCCGAGTCGCTCAAACACTACACAAGTGAGCGACTCGGACATGTCGACCGCGTCGGTGCGGACGGGTGTTAAACGCCCTACGACCGACGCGTACACTAACACCTCGGCCACGGAGTCTGATAACTCCGATGCCGAGGTGCAAGTAGTAAAACGGAAAAAAGGCTTGCCAAAAGGGAAACCTAGGAAGTAGCCACACTTCCTAGGGAGCAACCCTAAGCAGTAACAAAAATGGCTATCGTACAGTGGAACTGTAATGGTGTTAAACACCATTACTGTGAATTGCAGATGCTTCTGGCTGAGCACACGCCCATGTGCGTGTGCTTACAAGAAACACATTTAAAGCCGGCGGAACAATTTAACATCAAACATCATAAAGTCCGCCGGCACGACGTACAGCCAGACATCAGGGCGAGGGGGGGTGTTGCCATCATAATCAGAGATGGCGTTCCGTTCAGGGGCCACCCTCTAAACACCCCCCTACAAGCTATAGCAGTACAATTTTTAAAACCGCCCCAGTTCACAGTATGCTCGGTCTACTTACCAGACTTCGACTGGAATGTCGAATCCCTGACCGAGCTTACATTGCAGTTACCACGTCCATTTTTGTTACTAGGAGATTTTAATGCTCACAGCCCCATGTGGGGCTGTAGCACAAGAGACGCCCGTGGAAGACTCATAGAACGGTTTCTAGACGAGTCTGAAGCGGTCTTGTTGAATACCGGTGAAGGTACTTTTATTAACGCAAGAACCGGTGAGCTGTCGGCTATCGACTTATCACTTGGCTCACCGGTCATGGCACACCGTTATGAATGGACGCTGGCGTCTGATTCATACGGTAGTAACCATATTCCCATTATATTGAACAGTACCACGCCGATGACTCCACAATCATCTTCGCCGAGATGGCGTCTTCGTCAAGCTGACTGGGATAGGTACATAGATTCATTCCGTACACCCGAGCTGACTGGAGACGTAGAAGATGATGTGGAGCAAATGTCCTCCAGTGTCATTGAAGCAGCATATCAGAGTATACCAAAGTCGTCCAGCATTCCACCCAAACGTCATGTACCATGGTGGAATGAAGTCGTGAGTGTAGCAGTTGCAGAGGAAAAGCGGGCGTACAACGAACTCAGATGTCGCCCCACGCAGGAAAATGTGATAGCCTACAAGCGTGCGCAAGCACGCTGTAAGAGAACTATTAAAGAACAGAAGAGGCTATCATGGGAGCAATATGTTTCGGCCATTAATACCTCCACCACCACCTCAGAGGTATGGAGAAGAGTGAGGGCCATTACAGGGAAATCCTCCCGTTCACCAATGCCCTCCCTTCTCATCGTCGACGGTCGGAACATCACTGACCGCGCAGAAATAGCTAATTGTTTAGCTAAACACTTTGAGCGCGTCAGTGGCTCCCAAAACTATGACCCGGACTTCCTGCGGATCAAGATCGAACACGAACAAAACGATCTTCTCAGATGAATCCCTCCAGTATAACCAACCGTTTTCTATGCAAGAATTACTGGAGGCGCTTCGGGGATCTGGGGACACATCCCCTGGACCTGATGAGATCCCCTAACCCATGATCCGGAACCTGCCTTATCCTGGTAAGTGTAGGTTACTGGATCTTTACAACGAAATATTTAGGCAAGGCGGTTACCCTCCGCAGTGGCGGGAAGCTACCATCATTCCGCTGCTAAAAGAGGGTAAAGATTCATCGCAACTATCTAGCTACCGTCCAATATCCTTGACTTGCTGTTTCAGCAAGGTATTGTAAAAAATGGTGAACAACCGTCTCGTCTGGTGGCTGGAATCCCACAACCTCATCCCTAAACATCAGTGTGGGTTCCGCCGATACCATTCGACCACGGACCATCTTGTTCGCCTCGAGAATGCCATTCAAGACGCCTTTCTCCAACGAAAACACCTTGTGGCAGTGTTCTTCGATTTGGAGAAAGCTTATGATATGACCTGGAGGTATGGCATTCTCAAGAAGCTGCACGACTGGGGTTTAAGAGGTAACCTCCCTCAGTTCGTTAAAAGTTTTCTGACTGACCGTTCTTTTCGTGTCCGGGTAGGTGACACTGAGTCTGAGGCCCACTCCCAGGAGAATGGTGTTCATCAAGGCTCAACCATTAGTGCCACCTTGTTTTCCATCGCAGTCAGTCATATTGCAGCTTCAGCCCCAATTCGTCGTTGCTTGTACGTTGATGACCTAACCATATTCTATGCAGCCGATTCCATCGAGTATATCCAACAACGGCTGCAACAAGGCATCAACGAAGTGGTGACTTCTGCAGAAGCTCTTGGTTTTCGTTTCTCACCTCAAAAAACATCGGTGGTTCACTTCTGCAGAAAGCGCAACGTACATCCGGATCCTGTTCTCACACTTAAAGGATCCAATTTTCAGTGCGTTGATAGCGTCAGGTTTCTAGGACTCATATTTGATAAACAACTTACGTGGCGTCCACACCTCCAAGCCTTAGCAGCGAGTTGTCGCAGGACAGTCAACATGCTTAAGTGCTTGGTTGGTGCATCGTGGGGTGCGGGCCGGGAGTCGTTGCTTCGCCTGTATCAATCGCTAGTTCTGACTAGGATTGATTACGGCAGTATTGCTTACTCCTCCGCCCGGGCGTCTGCGCTTTTACTCCTAGATCCTGTTCACCATGCGGGCATACGACTGGCTACGGGAGCATTTCGAACGAGCCCTTCTATGAGCCTCTGCGTAGAGTCGGGTCTTCCTCCGCTGCGACTGAGACGTGAGCGTCTCTTGCTCAATTATGCGGCAGGGATATATGCAACACCTTCACATATAAACCACCCGACTCTATTCAGATACCGTTTACAGGGGCTCTACGGTCGACGTCCCACCATAAGTCGACCTGTGGCCGTTCGAACGCAGGAGTTATTAGTCTGCACTTACAGTTCGCCAAGGTTCTTCCCAAACGTCCTATGGAAGTACCCCCTTGGCTGATCCCTAACGTAAGGTGTCGTTTCGACCTGACTGGTCTCAACAAGGAGGAGACCAGTTCATTCGAATATCGATCCCGCTTTTATGAGATCATTAGCGAACTTGACTCTCTCTGCATATACACAGATGGTTCCAAAACCGCTACGGGTGTTGGAAGTGCTATCGTCATTCGTGACGATCCTCACGCTTGGTCACTTCCTCCCCAGGCCACTGTGTATACTGCGGAATTATTTGCGATTTTGCAAGCCCTGCGATTCTGTCAAACATCCGAAGACAGCGCATTCCTCATTTGTTCCGACTCTTTGAGCGCGTTGCAAGCGATCTGCCACTCTCATACCATCGATCCATTGGTGCAGAACATCCGAACGTGTCTCTACATGCTCCGCCAAAAGTCTGTCACCTTCTTTTGGATTCCCGGACATGTGGGGATACCTGGCAATGAACTCGCCGACCAGGCAGCACGTCATGCAGCCGAATTCGGTGAGCCACAGGACATTGCCATTCGCCCAGAGGATCTGAGAGTGTGCATACGATCCGCGATCGATCAGAAATGGCAACGTGAGTGGAACAACCTCACGGCTAAGCTCAGACAGGTGAAACCTGAGGTCCGAAGAACTCCGGCACCTGTAAATCTGAGCCGGCGAGAGAGTGTGGCCCTGACGCGTTTACGCTTGGGCCACACGGCATTAACACATCGTCATCTTCTCGCCGGTGAGGATCAGCCAAGGTGCGCCGCCTGCGGGACGGCGCTGACCGTGAGGCATATAGTTGAGGAATGTGTAACCTTTGAGCCTTTGCGCCAGAGGTTGCAGCTCCCAGGTAGTGTAGCCGAAGCTTTAGCTTATGATGCAGTCTCTGAAAGAAAGAAGCTTGAATTTCTCCGAAATTCGCATCTCCTTCAGAGACTTTAGGGGCATTACATCTCTGATTTTACAAGTCGTTTCTTGATTCTCCCCCGATAGTTCAACTCTTATTTTTCAGCATTGTTTTTAAATTATGTGTTTCATGATTTTGTGTTCGTCTTATTTATTAACAATACCCTGTTCCAGCTGGTCTGGCAGGGTACTTTTAGCCTTTACACCCTTAGTGGTACTGTTTGTTATACATACCTGTTTGTTGTTTCCGTTATTGTTTTTTAACGATGTATCACCGAGGGCTCTTTACACCCGATGTGTTACATCATTTTTTTCTTCTTTCTGTAATATTTCGTTATGCCGCTGTAGGCCTGTTGTTATGGCTCTACAGCGGTATTGTTTTAACTCCTTATTGCGTCACTGGTCGGCCTCTAGCCTCCCAGTGACGCAATAAGTTTTATCTGTGATACCTTTAGTGAGATTTTTTTTTTCTAGTCGTTTGTGTGTTTCTAGTCTGGTTCCTCCACCCCGGTGCTATTTACAGCCCGGGGGGAGTCGCAGCGATGGTCTTCAGACCTTGGTGACCGGACGCTTTGTCTAGTACTTGTCGTACCGTCACCAAGGACTGTCCGCTCCTGTTAAGCCCTGGGATGGCAGGGCCCATCGTTGGTTTTTTATTTCTGTATGTTTGTCCCTTGTCTATTGCATCTATGTGTTCCTGCCTGTTTTGTGTATGTTTTTATCTTTATCGTCTATGGCGGCGCATGCCCCTAGTTGGCGATGCCGCCGGGTGCTGCTGACCGCGCAATCCACCGGCAGCAGTACCCCAATTTTAACCAAAAAAAAAAAAAAAAAGTGACTTTAATAACATTTTTAAATTACTTAATATATGTATTTCAATTGTTATAAAATTGAAGGTTAAGGTTTTGGAGAAAAATAACCAACAGCTACTAATAAAAATTAGGATATGGCTATTTATACATACAGTATGTATAATCAATTGGCTATTTATACATACAGTATGTATACGCAATTGACTATTTATACATACATTATGTATACGAAATGGGCTATTTATACATATTATATAGTATGTATATGAAATTGGCTGTTTAATACATATAGTCAGCTAAGTATTGGTTTGTACCAAGTCAATTTTTTGAAAAAAATTTTCTGATAGTGGTTTCGGCTTCCTCAATGTCCAAAACAAACAAAACAACTATCTAGAAAAAATATTTAAAAAGTTGACTTGGTACAAACCAATACTTGGCTGACGATATGTGTATACTGAATTGGCTATTTAAACCTGCAGTATGTAGTTATGTACCTAAACTAAACTGATTACGTAGCTGGCTACTTATACATACTGACTGAATGCGCTATTATTACAATTAATATTTTTATAATAACTACACAATTATAATAACCGAATACCTCCGATTGAGCTGAATTATTTTTTTACATAATCTTTTTGGCTTAAGAAGTTATCCCCCAAACGGATTTTTGGCGACGCGGACCGGAAGTGTATTTTTCTATCGAACTTCAAGCCGATATTTTCCGTTACCATAGTAACAAAAATTAAAGATCGATTCTTATGGAACTTGGTGAGTAGCACAAAAAAGAAAGAATGAAGTTTTTCAATATTTTGCTTAGTTTTCGTGATATTACGTGTCAAATTTGTAAAACTTACTATATTGGATAGACAATTATTGTAGGTATATTACGGCTTGTATTGATAGAAATAAGTGGAAAATGGACCGGACAACATCACTGAAACTTCATTTTCAGGAAAAGGGTAATTAAATAATTTTGAAGTGATTACACGACGAGAGACATTTATAAATAATTACCCTTTCCCCAAGAAAGAGGTTTCATTGGTGATGTCCCGTTCATTTTTCACTAATTTCTATGAATAAAAACCAAAATATACCATTCAAAAATTATATTTAAAACTGAGTTTATATTCGTAAAAATTGATACTACGTATATGTGTATGTGTATGTGTGTAATATACAATCCATTATCCATAATCCATAGTTTTAGAAATACAACACATATTATCTCGAAAACTAAACAGGATATCGAAAAAATTTGTACTTCCTTTTTTGTTCCACTTATCAAATTCTATAAGAATCTGCCTCTATTTTTTATTACAATAATAAAGAAAAACTTTTTTAGTCCTCAGATATGCAACTTCCGGTTCGCGTCCCCAAAAATCCGTTCTTAAGCTAAAAAAATTATACAAAATTCAATCGGTGGTACGCGAGAAATTCGTTATTGTTAGAATCGATAAATTTGTTATTATATGTTATTTTACTGTCACCAGTGGAAAAATCCATTTTAATACGCGCAACACGAAATTTGGACGATATTTTTGGTGCTCAATGTGCGCAGTATACATCAGAAATTACGGTAATTCTGAATAAGTCGTCAACTGCGTATACATATTGCATGTTTAAACAAAATATTTCATATACATACTGTATGTATAAATAGCCAATTTCGTATACATACTGTATGTATAAATAGCCAATTGCGTATACATACTGTATGTATAAATAGCCACATCCTAAAAATTAAGTATTTATTTGCGACGTTTCGAAAACACTAAATTTTCATCATCAGGCAAGTATTTTGTTTTGAAAAAACTAAATACATAAAATAAAAATAAAAATTATAAGAAAAAATTACCGAAACGAAATGAATATATGCGAAGTTAAGTACTTACATGTGCCAAAGATTGTCATAATTACACAAAGAATACACATGAATCAAAATGTTAAAATTAAAACAAAAATTAATTTTTATTAGTAGCTGTTGGTGATTTTTCTCCCAAACCTTAACCTTCAATTATCTAACCAAATCACCTAATCCCCCTTTTGACAATTGTTATAAAAGTAAGTTCACTTTTTTAAAATTTTTTAAAATTACTACATATTCGCCTACTTGTATTTAGAATAAAAATAATGCATTTAAAACACATTTAACAATAGCATTGAATTCCGATGTAAAAATGGGAGAAGTGGGGGGAAAAGTAATGTAGACTCCCTAAAAGGTACTAGCTGGATACTAGCTGAATACACGTACAAAATTTCAGCCCTGTAGGTTTCCTTAGAGAGTCTCTAGACGTGTTAGAAAACAAGCAAAAAAATTAAGGAAATATTGGCGTAAAAATCGTGGGGGTAAGGGTTAAAAGTTGAAACCTCCAAAAAGCAGTGTCTGGCTATTAGCTTAACCTGTACACAAAATTTCAGCCCTCTAGGTTTATTTGGGGATATTTTGACCCGAACGAAACTGTTAAAAAACAAGAAAAATCATGTTCTTTTTGGTATAAAAATGGTGGGGGTAGGGGTTAAAAGTCGAGACCCCCAAAAGGCACCCCCTTGATACTAACTCAATCCGAATACAAAATTTCAGCCCTCTAGGTTTATTTGGGTGACCTGTTCGGGTGGTACAAACCTCGAAAACGTCGAAAAAGCATGAAATTGTAGCTTAAAAATGAGGGAGGTGGGGATAAAATATTAGAACCTCCAAAAATCACAACCTAGATACGAACTTTATCAACATAATAAGTTCTTACAGCTTTTGTAAGTTTTCAATCAATTTAATAAGTTCAGTCTATACAAATTTAAAATTATTGTTTTAGGTAACGCAGTTCTGATTTAATGAATTAATCAATGAATCATCCACTTTTTGTTAAGTAGGTAATTATTTCCGATTTTGATATAGAGTTTGGAGACTAGTAACATTTTTGTAAATCATAATAATAATATTTCCTTTGTTTCTTACGATATCTATTTAAAAATTTGCACATAGTTATTTATACGTATTAATGTTTGCATAAAAAGAAAAATATTACAAATACAATGTATAAGCAGTGTAAATCATAGCAGCTCAGTATTCAACAGTTAACATGTTTCTATCGGGAAAATGATTTTCCGAGGAAAATTTTAAGATTTTGGGTATTTATTATTCAAAATGTGTTGATTATGTTTTGATTTTTGAAAAAATTTTGTTCGGAAAACTGTACGGGAACTGAAAACATTTATACAAAGTGTGGGGCGAAATTCAGAGCTTCATTCGAATTACATTATAGTTGGGTTTATTTATATTTCATATTGTCTATCCAAAAATAAGCACCCTTACAATGTTGGTAAAAAGTACTTGACGCAATGATGATTCTGCCCAGTTCCTAGGCAGAAATCCCAAGATCTAAACAGTTCTTGGGATAATATAAAAAAAAATAAAATTATACAAAAACGTTATTTTATCATTATTTTATTCACACTTGCCAATAAAGATATACTATCCGTGTATACATATTAGGTACTCTGTTGGTATCATGGCTGTTGATTACGCTCAGTACAGAGTAAAGAAACAGCAACCAGCGCCACTCTGTTACTGAAGTTGGCAATATTTAATTAACTTTATATATTTGTATACTTACATATTCCAATAGAATTACTTTACTTAAAAATTCCACTAAAATTACAAATGTGAAAAATTTGCAAGTTCTATTTTATGATCTTAACCTGAAAAAGTGTTAAAACCAAAACAAACTGTCAAGTTCAAACAAATTTTTCATAGGGAATCTACATAAATAAAATTTATTTAAAAATATATACATCAAACCTTTATGGAATATAAATTACTTAATAGAAACAAATTAAAGCAAGTTTTTATTTATTCATGTTTTGCTGGACTTTCAATGCCAAGTTCTAATCTAAAATTTCTCTTAATTACTGAAAAAAACTTTGATGTTTGTTTTTTAAATCAATTTATTTACTCCACTTCTGCACAAAAATTTTGTTTGGAATTTAAGGCTAACACGCAGTACAATAGAATGTTCATTTTTTACAGTTATGTTATGGGTGGAATTTGATGACTTTTTTAGAGAATTTAAGACCGCATACTTAGGCTGCTGAAAACATTGCTTGTAAACTTTGATGCGGTATAACCGACAAAAAGACTAAGAGATTTATTTTCTTATTTTCAACCCAGAGTCTTAGGGAGCGTGCATAAACTACGTAGCTCCATTTTTGTCATTTCTGAATACCCTTTTTATTATAAAATAAATAATACCCTTTTTATTACAAAATGTGAAAGTTGAGGCATTTTTTTTATAGTTTAGCAAAATACACAAAAAACACGCTCCCTTACAGTAAAAATATTTATGCAAAAACTGTGTGACTACATGATAGCATAATTCGCCTGAAAAAGTTTTGTAAAAATGCTATTAATGTAGTAAATTTACCAATATCTTTGTTTCTTTTCATTCTGAGTGTAGCCTTTAACATTGAATAGTGACTCCACATAGCTGAAGTTTTTTGGTTTTCCATTTTTTGTGAAAAATAGGCAAGCAATATTTTTTCGTCTACTATTTCAATTTTTTTCTCATTACACCACTCACTGAATTTCTTGTAGGCAATTTCGTACAAATTCTTTGATTTTGTTGGTAGTAACGCCAATATTGCAGCTTCTGCAGCTATTTCTATTATATTACAACTCTAAGAAAAAAGTAAACGTAATAAAATTTTACAAGTTGGATTTACACTATAGCAAAAAATGAAATAAATTATTTTCAGTACGAAACTGCCCTCTTGCAGCAACATTTATAAAAATATTACTTTTCAATTCAAAATAAAATATGGCAATACAAAATACGATTTAGAAATGTTAAATTATAATCTAAATCAATAGTTTTAAAAATTATATACATTCATTTAACTTTTTGAATTATGAAGCTTTTTTTAGCTATGTAAATCCGACTTAGTTTGTGACATTTTTGTGTGAGAGAGATAAATAAATTAAACTGTCACTGTACAAGCTGCTTTTTTATCCTTATCATCTTTTTTAACCAATCATATTTCTTTCAAAATTTTATTACCTTTACTTTTTTCTTAGAGTTGTAATACTATACATCCATTGGTGTGTTATTTATTAATTCACGCATTTTATGAATAAAAATCCCGAGAAAAAATGATTTAGATTTAGATAGATCTAAACAGATCTTAGTAGATATAAAAAATGGAATTTTTCAGATTTACGTTGATCTCTGTAAATCTAAGTAGATCTCAGTAGATCTACGTTGATATACGCTAATCCACGAAAAATTTTTTGACAACTGCTCTAAGTAGATCTCTGTTGATCAACTTAAATTTAACAAGATCTATGTATATATAGTCCTGTAGCTCTATACAGATATATAAAGATCTTATTTTATCTACGTAGATCTACACAAATAAAATAAGATTTAGCTTATGTGATCTCAATAGATTTACGTAGATAAAATAAGATCAACAGAGATAAGATAGGCTGCCGCCATAACTGATGACGTCATCGCAAGATATCTTTACAAAAAAGTACTTATTTGACACTTTTGACACTAATTACAAATTAAAAGTATCGCGTCTCTTCTTGGAAATTGAACTGTAGTTTTTCTTTAAGACTTTCTAATTTTTTCTTATAGATAAATTTCCATTATGAAAATTCAGCTGTTTTTTTTTTTAATTGACAATTTTTTATATAAAAAAAAAATAGTATGGATTTAAGCCTCCAACATGTGAATAAGTTATACGTTGTAATTTGTATCAACTTACCGTACAACCATACATTATGTTGCTTACAGTTGCTTATGTTCACAGATTATTTATGTTGTATAGTTTCTACCAGAGCTGTAGCACATAATAATTTTGAGTAGGGGTTTATAAATTTTATTATTTTGTTGAAAATTTGTATATCTCTTCTAAAATACACATACATACACATACAAAATAAAGTGTAGTTGGCAATAAAACTATTTTTTAAAAAATATTCAAAATGTTTTTACGTTTTATGGTGTTAAATTTGCAAAACTTGTTTGAGTGGAGAAATTTAAAATATACATATTAATTATTATTTTATGGAAACCTACAAATATAGGTCACTGTAGATTTACTTAGATCTACTTAAATCTTCCTAGATCTAAACTGATCTTTATAGTTTGATGTAATTTGATATCCGTAGAACTATTCCAAAATTTAGATCTAAGTAGATCTAATCCATTTTTTCTCGGGATATTACTTTTTAGAGAAACACGTCTTTCTTTGAAGGCAGTCGACAAATAAACAATTCAACATTTGTAAATAACATGCTTACCAGATTTGAATAATATTTAGTTAATAAATTTTTTTGTTTATCATACGTTTCTGCAGGAACGTTGGTATAAACTATAGTTACCCATGAATTATTATAACAAATATGATAAATAAATACATATAACATAGGTTTATATATAATTAAAATAATACTATTATTAATAAAATTTTACTATTTTAATTCAGAATTGCAAAAAAATGTTGTATGCAACACGTACAAAATGAGTGTTTTCTTCACTCGTCTCAATTGTCCAACGAGGCCCGCGGGCCTCGTTGGACAAACTTACGACTCGTGAAAAAAACACCTTCATTTTGTTACTTGTTGCATAAATAACTATTAAATTATTACAATATTTATTAAATTATTACATTTATTATAACAGTTAGTTCACCTTTTTTTATTAAAATTTCTATGCCTACTTGTATTAAAATAAATCATTTTAAACAGATATAATAATACCATTGGATTCCGATGAAAAAATGGGAGAAGTGGGGGGGGGGAAGTAATGTGGAATCTCCAAAAGGCACTCACTGGATACTAACTCAATACATGTACAAAATATCAGCCCTCTACATTTACTCACAAAGTCTCTAGGCGTATTAGAAAAAAAAGAAAAAATCAAGAAAATATTAGTGTAAAAATCGTGAGGGTAAGGGTTAAAAGCTGAAGCGTCCAAAGAGCAGAGGCTGGCTATCAACTTAACCTATAAACAAAATTTCAGCCCTCTGGGTTTATTTGGGGAGATTTTCTGACCCGGACAAAACTGCTAAAAAACAAGAAAAATCATGTTTTTTTTGGTATAAAAATGGTTGGGGTAAGGGCTAAAAGTTGAGACCCTCAGAAGGCACATCCTTGATACTAGCTCAATCCGAATACAAAATTTCAGTTCTCTGGGTTTATTTTGGTGACCTGTACGCTTGGTACAAACTTCGAAAACGTCGAAAAAGCATGAAATTGTAGTTTAAAAATTGTGGGAGTGGGGAAAAAATATTAAGACATAGAAAAAGCATACCCTAGGTACGAACTCTATTGACACCAAATTTCAACCCTTTACGTTAATTCTGGCGGGCTGTGGGCGTGTTAGATCCAACCAAAACACTTCCACCTCCTTTACTCCCTCCATATCATCCTAGGAAGCTGAATTTTGAATATGTTGTAGATAATTGAGCGAAACATTATTTTCAACCGGTTTGGAAAAGTTTTATTGTTTTGTTGCCCCCACTTTCCTTAAAATTTTGGTCGGATCCAAAATTTGCCGAAAATTTGACCCCACTTTGATAGCATTGTTGATAGTATAGCGAAATATATATATATATATATATATATATATATATATATATATATATATATATATATATATATATATATATATATATATACATATACAGGGTGGTCCAGAATTACGTACCGTAATCGCTGGGGCTGATATTATGTTCAAAAATAATGGTACCTTTTCATCTACACTTTTTTCCAAAACTCAATAATAAGGGAGATAAAGCAGAGGGGTAAAATGTAGGGGGGTGGAACGAATCTGACTTCCTTTTTTTTAAATTTTTTAGGCGCTTTTGATTACTGGATTCATATTCTAGGGGCGCGTATGGACATTAAGACAATTAAATTTATGGTATCGATTATTCGATCACTTATGATTAGGGGATAATTTGGAAATAGATATTTCTACTTTAAATTACTCGGAAACGGTAATATTTATCGAAATGTAACAAGTATAACTTTTTTGCTTGAAATTGTCTGAGGAATTATATTATCAGGGATTTTGTTTAAATAATTGCAAATAAAAAAAGAAAAGACGTGATAACTCACACCTACCACCCAAAACCACCCCTTGGTCATGAGTGGTGGAATAAGTGTTGACATAAATTTAATTCCTGTAACGCAAAATAAGTAACCCTAAAATATCAATCCGTTATTCAAAAGCGTTTGGAAAATAGTTAATAAAAGAAATAATGGTTTTCGTTTCACCCCTTTACAGAGTTGTATCTCCCTTATTATTGAGTTTTGAAAAAAAAGTGTACATGAAAAGGTACCATTATTTTTGAACGTACTACAAGTTCTATCAATTACGGCACATAATTCTGGACCACCTTGTGTATAATATTGTTACGTGTTCCACCCGAATTTGAAGTGGGAAATTTTAAAATTTTGCTTAATTGAAAACTGTAAGTTTTATAATGCGAAAAAGCAACCACTTTATATTTTTGCACTCGCTTGAACGCACCCAGTACATATGATATGAATTTGTAAGCGTTGTAAACGCGGAGTAATTTTTCTCCGCGAATCACTCGTACCAGCCACTATTCGACAGAATGGACAGGTATTTAAGCACGGTAAAACCAATTTAAAATTCTTTTTCATTTTGGAAATTCGTTCGGTTCTCTTTGGTGCTAAACAGGTATGAAATTTTAATTTATTTGAACAATTGTTAATTTATTGTCGAATTGAAATTTTTGGTAACATGAAATTTTTAAATTGTATTTGTAACTTGTAATAGTTTATTTAACATTTGTTTTGTGAACGTACAAATAATTGTACTTTCTTTCTAAACAGTTATGGTTTAATGGCTAAACAGTTATGGATTAATTTAGACAATTTTGGTTAAATAATTGCGACAGTAATGGTTTTATAACAACAGCTTGGTTAAAATCGACACAGTTATGGTTGGATCGTCAAGGTTAAATTTATTTTAAGATAAAAAGTAGACTCCTTTTCAACTAAAATGGCACAACTGCAAGTGTGAACTGGTTGCTGGAATTGATATTCATGGAAAATGGACATCATTATCTAACATCCGTACATCTGAAAATTCCTGTGAAAGCCATCGAGATGATTACTGTTTGCTGGTGTACCATGGCGAATAGTTAATCACAAGTTCCTGATTTCCTCCAATCAGAGAGATAAGTGTATTTTGTCAATTTCCTAGTGAAAACCCCAAACGTGTTTTTTATACTAGTTCCAACGTGTTAATAGTGATAAATCCGACGTCCCTAAGTGTACTTATTTCAAACTATTTTGATTTAGTCACTTTAAACTTTAGTATAAATAGCTTCCGAACATTTTATTCATAAATTCTAGTTTTTTCTGTAACCTATTTAGCAGCCATAACTGATACTAGACGCTTAACACTATGTTTTGATATTACATTTATAGTTTTTTTGTATTGAATCTGTGTGCACGTCGGTTGGTCAGCCTGCTACTTCTTTTTTAATCTTAATTTTTTGGTTTGTGTCTCTCATCTGGCTTCACATTTCAAAAGTGTAATAAAAAAAAAAAAATTGACCTTATTCGAGACCGTAATAAATTTTATGACTTATTTTGGTAAAAATATTTTATCCTTTTAAATTTTTCAGTATTTTTAAATTGTGTTAAAAAAAAGTTTAAGTTCTATATGGGTTTATATGTAACTTAACTAAAAATTAATATCTTAATAATATTATAAATGTGAAAGTTTGGATGTTTAGATGTTTAAATTTGTTCGATGTTTAAATTTTATCCCGGTTGCAAGTTCTTGAGGGATACAAAAACAATTATTCAAACACACCCCAAAGGCAAAACTCAATTCGATGAAATTTGGTACACTGACATTATTTATCCTGAGCTAACAAATAGAATAATCCTATCCCGACTAAATAGAGACACTATTTACTATGAGCACATGTAGCTAGAATTTTAATAACACGTAGAATAGTTTTATCTCGATTGAATGTTCCCAGGGAATGCAAAAGAAATTCCAAAATCATGTCCAAATAATTAAACCGAATTTGATAAAATTTGGTACACAGACATGATTAATCCTGAATTTACGCATAGGCTAATCTTATCCTGATTAAAGGTTCCTGTAGGATGATTGAATCGAATTTGATAAAATTTAATATACAAACGTTATTTACTATGAACACATATAGTAATAATTTTGAAATAGTTTTAGTCGGGATAGATTAATCCCGATTGAAGGTTTCCGTTGGAAGATGGGGAGACACAAAGGGGGGGGGGGGGTCAACTCAATGCGGGTGAAGCCGAGGGTCAGACTTAGTTATATTATAAAAATGTGTTGAAATGGTTATGGAAATTCATAGTGAATGCAGTAGCAATAATAATACATAGGATAATTTTATCCCGATTGAAGGTTCCCGGTAGAAACAAAATCAACTGCTAAATCACATCCAATTAACTAAATCGAAGTCGATGAAATTTAGTACACACAGAGACACTATTTACCCTGATCTAACATATGGTGTAATCTTATCCCGATTAAATGTTCCTGTGGGATTCAATATTATTTAATTATAATAACAGCAAAAAATCACAGATCCTTTGATCCTTTGAAAATTTGAAAAACTTGTAGTGCGATTTTAAACCATTTTTAAACAATTTACATAGCCATATTTTCAAAACGGGGGTGGGGCAGAATTACTATAATATTTGATATTTTCGTAATTATATAGTTAATTTGATTCCCAAAGAATCAATGTAGTAACTATTTACTGTCCTATAACTGGAATAAAATTGGATTTTTCCGCTATATTGTCCGTCTTGTGTTGACATAAAAAATATTTATCAACTTTTGTTATTTTTGTTATTTTTCATAAATAATGGAATTAGGTATATTTTAGGTATATACAATAAAATAATTGAATAAATTGTATTCACGTATGTACTTGTAAAATAATATGTGTTGTAACCACATCCATAAAAGCAATAAAATATTGACCACGGGATGCTATTCGTGTGTTTCCCTTTTTAGTTTTTGTGTTGTAATTTTAGGGTCGGGTCGATCTTTTGCAACCGCGAGATGTAAATCATGATCAGCCGATAAAATAAAGTTCATAATCTAATTGGCATTTTGAAATTCCCAACTTTAATGCAAGCAATATCAAGGATTTATGAGTTTTTGCTTCGTTATATATAAATCCATATTGAACTTAAACTTTTTTTTCACTTAATTTAAAAAAATTTAAAAATTTAAAAGGATAAAATATTTTTACCAAAATAAGTCATAAAATTTATTACGGTCTGGAAAAAGGTCAATTTTTTTTTTTTATTACACTTTTGAAATGTGAAGCCAGATGAGAGTTACAAGCCAATTTTTTTGTTCTTTACTACTTTTGGATACCTTTATTGCAGGCTGGCTGATTTCCGTGTCATTTTGTCTATGTAAACTTTTTTTGAAATTCATATTGTTCTAGTCAGACTACAGCCGGTTAAAACAGATTTTAAAATAATTTACTTATTAAAAAAAATTGTTATTTTCAAATAATATGACTGTGCCTTAAAATTTAATTCATTTGTATACATTATTTTTTATTGTCTGAATTTTGTTAAAATAAAATACATTGTTAAAATTTTAAATTTTGCCAGTTTCAAGAACCTTACGCCATGAGAAATAATTTAAAAGACAAATATTCTTTTTATATTTATATTTATTACGTGGAGCTAATTTTAAAAAAATAAAGGAATATGCTCTACAGCTCAATTTCTTTTAATTTATCAATACCTTAAATTTTCTATTTCAGAAAATAATCTTCATTTCAGATTAAAATTTTTTAAATTATTTTTGTTGTAACAATATATATATATATATATATATATATATATATATATATATATATATATATATATATATATATATGACATTTTTTTTCTTCAGCATCTAAGGCTTCGAAAACGGATAGCGTCTCTACTCTCGCCTTGTCCCGTTCTTATCGTATAGGCTGTATAAATCTAATTTTTCCAGTTGAAAAATTCGACTAAAATTCGAAGGAAAATTTACTAAAGCCAACTGAAAGATTTATCTTTTTAGATAAGCATCTAATTTATAAGATTTTACTTTATTGTTTAGTCTTTTGTTATATTTACCATTAAACTAACTTGCAACGTAGCAACATTCATCTTACTTTTACGTTTGACACAGGAGAGCTATAAAAACGAGAAAACTATATAAAATCGTGATGTTTTAAATGAATAGTAAAAGAATTACATAGAGCAGTATTAAATCTGTCTGAGCTAATATTTACTCAATTATTGAATGTATGACGAACGTATTTAAATATTCGATAATTATTTAATTATTCACAAAATGTGATGGTCAGCTTCTGTAATGCATTGGCGATAGTATGTTATAGCTTCTGTTACATTAGGAAGATGTCCTTTTACGAAGTACAAACTATAATAGTAATTCTATCGTTGGGTTTAATTTTCACATAGACGAATCTTTATAATTTGGAAATGTTCAAACTTTATAACACTATTAATTTAAAGTTAGGTAATATAGAACTAACTTGTGAAGTGAGTATTATAGAAAATATTTAGTGTTTCCAGAATTATGCTAAATAATTACAATAAAATTATTAAGAAAATGTTTTAAGATTACTAAGGGATATTACTGATTGTAAGTGTAAGTAGGAATATGTATGGAATGAGCAGTCCAGTTTGAATCTCTGGATTTTAATTAACTAAATATAATTCAGTTTAATCGGCCATTTAAATTCAAGATTCGTTAGCTCAATTTTCAATGTACTCAACCCTAATAGAGGAAAACAGGATAGTGATGATAAACTTAAAGGTCATGTCTCTTTCATAGCTGCATTCAATGTTTAAACCCAGTGTCGTCATTATCCAAGGGGTACGTTGTTGAGGCCGGTTCATGCTTGTAGAACTCAGGATAGATGACAAATTCTATATATATGTTGAATATACTGTATTGTCCATTTTTGAGGAAATGGGACTATAATTATTGCAGGACATAATTTATATACGTACGTATTTTGAAAATAAAGCCAATACCACTTTTTTCCTTTCAAATTGTTGCAGTTTCTTCTCAAAAAAGTAAACTTTTATTATCAGTATTATATTTTTATAATAATTATTTGAAAACGTGACTACAGATACCATCGATTATTGCATTGATTACTATATTATAGAATACTATTTCGGTCGTATCCTGGTCGTATCTGTCTGCCTCAATTAAACATTGATATAATTAGTCTATATAATATATTATAATATATAATAATATGTTCATGGGTCTGTTCTTTTATTAGATTCTTATTATGGAGTCACGTTGCCACAGAGAAAAAACGTGTATATTATTGTTTTTATGATTCGATAATTCATGATTATAATTTCTGTTTTAATAGTTATTTCTTATTTATGTATTAAGAGCGCAAAATGATGGTTTGCCGCTCGATTGAGAATGTTGACGCGCGACGCCGCCAGGCGAAGCGCGTTAATCTCATAAGAGCGACAAGCCATTTTGTGCTCGAATTACACTCAAAATTTTTTCTACAATCTTACAAAAAAATTTTTTTATTTAAAAGATACTTGAAAAAATAATAATGGATCGTTAATATTTACTTTAATATTATAATTTTTGCAGCTTCAGAAATATCTGGAGGTGTACTTTTGAAATCACTGTTACTATTACATATTTACATCATATATGTACATATTTTTTTAAATTTTTTATTCTAATTATTTAATAATTATAGTTATTTATTATTTTTAATTAATATTTTGCAGTTATTTTGAGATTTAATAAAATTAATATTTCACTTGATTACGATAAACATAATAATTTTAGAAACTGTTTATTTATTTGTTACCATAGAAAATATAAACAACGCCTACCCGATTTGTAATTAAATATACGTTGAGCGAGCGACAAAGTATTACTTTTCCGCTTTAAAGCGCAAAGTAGAAATTTGTTGCTCGGCAAAGAGAGTCTTCGGCAAATAGACATTTTGCGCTCTCTTCACAGAGCGCAAAAGCCTTCTTTCCACTAAGATTGTAAAAAATTAATATATATGAGAGCTATATTGGATGTCCCATTCCGATATATACATACGATATACACGTTAATTGATAACATTGGATACCCATAAGGAAAAATTTATGTCACAAGAGTGCTTTGAATAAACATTTTTATATTTTTGGTAATCTTCTCTTATAAAATAATTTTTTTCCACCAAATTATCTATTTTGGTGGAAATCTAATGTACTATTTTTTGGTGGATCTATCTAATGTGCTATTTCTTCAACAGAATATTTTTTTGGTATTTTTATTATTTTAATATTTATTTTCAAGAGAATAAAAAAATGCCTTTTGAATTTACAGAAAATGGCACAAATATGTTTTTATGTGAAAATGTGAATTGCTTAAAAATTATGACATCCATTTCTTTATTTTACTACATTATTGTTGTTAAAGCGATAGTAACAGTATTCATAATTGACACCGGGGCGTGGCCAAAAAAACATGGCTGATTTTTGTGTGCAACGAAAAATCTATTACTGTCAGTAGTCGTTTATTTAAATTAAATTATGTTGCTTTCAAGGGAAATATTTAACTGGGCTGGTTCAAATCCAGCTCAAAAAATTTTTATTAATGCTGAGAAAATTCTTTAAGCTGATCGTTTGATAAAATGGGGAAGAAATGAAGGAAGTTTAAATAGTTTGTTTTACTGCACTGTTTTTGCAAAGTTCGCATTTAAGAGAACGACCACACGAAATTAATGCATCAATTTTCAAAAATGGGAAAATTTTATTTGTTAAATGCTCACAAACCCACAATTTATTAAATTAGATTATCTACAATATATTTAAACAGTCTACTTACTTGGTAATATAAAATCACTTCTTTTGAAATGATACAATCACTTCTGTTGAAATGTAACGAACATACTCTCATATGCGGATTCACATTCTTTAATTTTAAAACGCAACCATGCTTTTAGTCTGTCGATTTTTTCCATTTTTCCAAATATATTTTCAATATAAATAAAACTACTACCGGGTTTAGGAGTAGCATGAAAACTAATTTCTAAATTTCCATGAGATTTACTCCCTCAACCATTCACAGCACAATAAACTCTGCTCTTATTCTTTATACTCAAAGGTAATTTTATAATTTCCATACTATTTTTAAAAAAATATTTGTTTTACATTTTAATTTAAACTAATATCAAACTCTAATAATTTACTTAGGTGCACACTAAAATTAGTTGATTTTTCGGCCACCAGATGTCATGATCAAAGTGGTCAGTTCTCAATAGTTATAATACTAAATTAGTATTATTAGTTTGTTCAAAGCACTCTTATGACATAACGTTTTCCTTATGGAAATTCAGTGTTATCAATTAACATGTACCTAAATCGTATGTATACGTCCAAACGAGACATCCGGCACGCAAAAAGTCATGCATTTGTATCCATAAGCGCAGAGATTTCTAAACTTTTCCCTCACAAAAATATGAGTGAAAAGCAGAAAAAAAAGGAAAAAAAAAATTCGTCAAGTGCGTGTTTGACACGCACTAAGTAATGTTCCTCACAATCAGTGGTCATAACTAAAACTTCTTAACCCTAGAATCATACGTACACGTCAAAACGACGTACGAACTTCTCTACCTGCTCCAATACTACGACTTGTTGTTACTTGTTTGCTGTAAGATTTCTATTATCTAACTTATTTGTTATTATAACACACCACATATATTTATTTTGTTTATAGTCATTGTCGTTCTGTTTGTATTGAAATAGTGTCCGTCAAAAGGACGTCGATTTCGTTTCATTTACTCGAATACGCCATTTATGTAACCATTCCTGTATTCGACGCAAGCTAGATTGTAACTTTTGTGATGCAACATTTGGATCTTCATCAGTAGCTAGGATAGCAGTATCATCAGCAAATGTTGCAGTAGTATTTTCTTCATCAACCGGCAGATCTGCAGTACATATAAGATAAAGAATAGGCCCTAGAACACTACCTTGTGGTACACCGGAACGGACTGGAAACATTTCTGATATTTCACTCTGAAACTTTACATGAAAGTAACGATCTGACAAATAAGATTTCAGTATTAAGTAGAATGATTCAGGAATATTTTTCCTTAATTTATACAATAAGCCAGTATGCCACACTTTGTCAAATGCTTGACTCACGTCGAGAAAAGCTGCTGTACAATATTTTTTTTCTTGAAAAGAGCGGTTGATCGTATTGACTACACGATGAACTTGTTCGACGGTTGAATGTTTTGCGCGAAAACCAAACTGATGATCTGGAATAATTTTAAGGTCATCGAGGACTCGATGCAGTCTTCTGAGAAATAACTTTTCGAACATTTTGGATAAAACGGGGAGTAAACTGATTGGTCTGTACGACGTCACCTCATTTACTGGCTTCCCCGGCTTTTGTATTAAGATGATTTGAGCTAATTTCCAAACAGCAGGGAAATATTTTAGCCTTAAAATGGCATTAAAAATTAACATTAATGACATTTGTGACAGTTAACATTAATGACAGTTAAAACCGTTAAAATATATTTCTCGTAGGTATATGTACGATATGTACCAGCGGTACCAGCCGAGATAAATACAAATCGATTGTAGATCGTATATGTACATCATGGAAAAGTAGGCTTGTACATATTATCGATATTATTATTGATTAGTATGCACGGCAGTATGTACAATATGTACGAAATGTACCGTATGTACATTATTCTGTGGTATGTACATTGTATATGTATACATGCGTATATGTATGGCTAGCTAGAAAAACAAAATTGAACAGATCGGATCGAACATAACGTTTTTTTTTCTTTGTTTTCTTGTTTTGAGTTGCAAACGCTAGTACTATAGCTAAACACGCTTCTTCCATAATAATAACAATTCCAAAATTTAATTAATTTAAAAATTCCGAAAAATTAAATTTGACAGTTTGTTTTAAAATACAGAAGAAAATAATGATAGTGTACGGTATCATAAAAATACTGAAGTAATAAAAATAATGATTCATTATTTTTATCAGTAAATACTGACAGTATTACTGATCGTGTAAAGGCAGCCTAAGACGTTTTGTGACGGTTTTTTTTCCAGAAAATTGATTACCTAGTTAAGTTATAACAATTTTTCTAGGTTTATTTTCGTTATTTTATGATCTTGATAGTAAAGTCTGATCCCAGTATGCTTATATAATTTACTGAAATAAATCAATGTTTTTAAGTGCATGTACTTACCGGATTTTTTTTTGAAAAATATAATAGTTTGTAAAAAGAATTTGGCTAATTATTATTTCAATATCTTAAATATATGATTTACATTATAACATATATATTATAATAAAACGAAGATCTTTTTATTCATTTTTAGATATTTTTGAGATCATAAAATATTTTTATTTATTTATTAAAAAATGAAATAGTATTTCGATTTATTACATGTTCATGAACACAATATACAGTAAATAAACATAAGACGAATGACACTATGTTACAGTAATTTCCCGCTAAAGCATGCAAATTTCCCGCTAAAATATTCATTAATTTAAATGTATTCTCCCAGATGGCGGTAATTGTGGCAGTCTTGTCATAACTATATCGGTCACAAAACCGTTTTGTGACGGTCAAAAGTGGGTAAAATTACTCGTCACGAGACCAGTGCACATCTCTAAATATGGCCCTATTTTTGATAGGATTCTATATGTATATAATTTTTTCTATGAATTATGTGGACTGGTCGGCAAGTATGTAATTATCACAAATACGTAAAGATGGCTCTCTGTGTATTAAAATAAGTTATTAGACAAAGATAACAATTTTTAGAATCTGTTCCATTATTAATAATTTTAAGAAAAAACAGCGAAAGAAAGAGATAAATATATACACGCTTCTATAAAATAGAAATAGAAAGAGAAGTTTTTTTTTTTTTATTGCAATTTTGTGTACAATCATGTAAACTTGATTGTGCATTGGCCACCAAACCATAGAATTCACAGGTACATGAAATACATACAATACATAGTCCTCTTGCGTATATTCAATATATGAATGTAAAACTCTATTATTATTTACCAATTGTTCTCTGATTTATTCTCTGATTTACCACTTCTCTCAAATTTTCGGTTACTCACCAATCTTATAATGTTCCGAACTTACACGAAGGTAGTTCGGAACATAAAAAGAAAAGAAAATGTTTAAACACTTCTACTCACCGATATCCTCATATTTTTATTCCTATATTTTCTCATCTACAAAAATAAAAATAAAAACAACTTCACAACTACTTCTACTTTCACCGAATCTGAAATTAGTAACATTATTTTTCCTTTCTTGCAAGGTAACCACGATGCCCTTTGTGACATTTAGCGACGCTCTGAGGCACCACAGCGAGTGCGGTGAAACGTTGTGCGAAGTTCTGTTAATAAATTTATTAACTAGACACAAATTTTTTTGGTCTGATCTCTTTTTGTAGGTGTGTTTTTTCTAAAAGAACCCCTAAACTCATTATGTGTTGTGGTCCCCGAACTTAGTGTGTCTAGAGGCCACTAAACTCCACAAATACAATGTACTCAGGGGCCTCGACATAACGTAAGACGGCCCTGCTTAAACCTAAAATAAGTACTTGTCTTTCATGACAGCTAAGTAGTTAAGTCTTTCATGATTTTTTTTTATGACAATTTGTAAAATTCACTTCGTTTTGCTGGCTAAAAATTATGATCCATTTCAGTTAAATTTAACCGTGCTTCATTACTTATGAATTTAAATAACTTCCTTTTCCTTGGCTTTATCACTTTCACTATTGCACTTACGTAAATTTTAAAATTGCAGTTTGTTTTTAGAAAATAATAGAAGATTGATTTGTTTTGAATATAAGAATTATTTAATTTTTTAGCTTTGACTCATGATCAGTTGTATTTGAAATAGGGTATAAATAAATTTTTGATTTACTTTGTGGTGACAATTTCACTAGCAAATATTCACAATTATTATTTTTCGCGCCGCTTAATAGTTAAACTTGAATTTACATTTCTTACTAACATATAATTGTTAAACAATTTACTATGAAATAATAATATTTTCCTGTTTATGTTTATATATTAATCTGGCCATGTGTTGCCTACACCTGTTCGACATACTCCTAAAAGTATGGGCAGCCCCACTTTGAGAAACCCGGTTTTACACTAAACGTTGAAATATATGACAGTGGGAGAGAGAAGTTACGTCAAAATCAAACTGACTTACCATAATTTTCGTATGTTAATACTATGTGAAAGTGATCTGCTTTTAACATATACGTTGTTTGAGGCGTTATTACGTCTCTTTAGTAAACTCGACGCTGGTGACAATTGGACCTATGTACGTCATTGAGTTACGGTATACGTATATTACTTTGAAATAGAGATGTCGATTTTAAATCGATTAATCGAAGCTTAAAAAATCGATTCTTTTTTCGATTTTTTTCATTTGAATCGATTTATGAATCGATTATTAAAAGTAAGAGATCGATAACCGATTTTTTCCAAAAATAGCTTCATTTTAATAGTAATTTTACAAAGAAACATGTGTTAAAATGAAACACCAAAAACTTTATTGTTAATTGTCACTTTTTACTCGTTATATCAACGAATCCCTCCTATGGCTCTATATAAGTCAGACTATTAATACAAAAGGAAGGAAGAGACCACCTATCTGTGCAAACGACGATCCCTTTCCCACAAAAGCGACTTATTTAGAAAACATTTTTTTGTCAATTTGAAATTTTTGAATAAACTTGGTTCAATTCGTGGTATTCGCCCTACATATTCAATTGCCTTATATTTTATAATTATAATTGAAAAGTTAACTCATTCATCGCCTTTACAAATCTAATGTAAGGCGTTTTTACACGATATTACCGATATTACGTATGTACTATCAAGTAAGTCCGTTAAACAAAAATTATCAGCTAATTTTATTAAACTTTTCAAAATTTCGATTTTTTAGATCGATCTCACAGAATCGATTTTTTTTAGCCGATTTTTTTGATTTCGATTTAAATCGATCCAAAAATCGATCTTTTTTTTTGAAGAATCGACATCTCTACTTTGAAATAGTATTTTAAGTCGTCCAGTTCCAAAGAATATCATGAAAGGAAAGCACGATGACGTATTAAGGATTAAAACTAATGTCAACTCTTCTTTTATATCAAACTTTTACAAAGACGAATAAGTTTGAAAACCAGTAAAACATTTTTATAAGGTAATATAATAGTTGTCACGAAGTCTTACTGTATTTATTTCGATAATTAACATCAATTGATATTTCTTATAATTATTAGTATATAATTATAATAGTATAAATAATCATCTATATATTTATAAATTTATGTCTAGACTGAGCAGGTATATGTACACTTACAGTATGTACCTACATACAAAATATCTGTATAGTAGTTAGACAAATATTATTGAATAGTTAGTATACGCCACTGTATATACGAAATCAATAATTTACACTGTGCACACTACATGCACTGAACATTTACAACACTGAATGAAACCGTGTTAGAAGCCGAATATTATGAACAACATGAATAGAATTTCGGTCAATAATTAATTAATTAATATATTATAAAAGACCATGCCAGTTCCATAAAGGGAACTATAGTCTAAACTTACTGTTAGTCTATATTCTGTCCCGAAAATTCATTAGTATTTGGTAGAAATTTCATAGCGTAAACCATACGAGGCTGCTGTGGCACATTTTGAGACTACGTGACACAAGAGTGATTACGACGTTTTAAAAATTGTTTTGTTATTATTGGCTAATTTGTTGCAAACATACTTTTCAGAGGATAACAACACTCCTTTGAGTACTCTAACACAGGATAATGACACTCAGCAGCAAATTGGTTTTTATCGCCTAAACAAAGACTGAATATGCCGCGTATGTTTGTAGAGAACTGAAGCCGACCTCGTCGTAATAATTTGTTCGAGCTTCAAATTTCAACGCATATTTAGAGTAAAAGAAATTTACGAAACATGTACTAATTAATTATCAACTCAGAAATGGTCCTTTAAAACCAGACTCATTAAACAACTTAAACGAACACTAAAAAATTTTGATAGATTCAAAACTGACTTCCACTTGATTATTCACCAATTATGAAAATAGCAGGATCAGTCTGTTTAATTTAGTACCCGACGACTCGTTGGAACGTACCTATTTAATATTACCTATTTATCTTTTCTTAATCCAATACTGATGAACGTCTTGGTATTAAACTATAAATTGCTGACAAGAGACGTCAAATATACAAATAATTTTTATCTACGACTACCATACCTGTGTGTATCTTACATACACCTGTGTGTAAAGAAGCACAACTTATTACATTTTTATTAATTTTTGTATTTACACTTGTACAATTTTTTTTACCAGCAACTGAATGGTGATATTTGTTTTTAATAAATTTCAAGTACTATATAATTTTAATGTATTTGTATCAAATTTATATTACTTATTGTTAACGTCATTCTAGCCGTAGATAAAATATAGTACGTAATTTGGTTCTAAGGTATAACATAACACACACTCGCGCAATTACGCACTCGCCGTTACATGACTAACGCTCGTGTGTAATATGCAACTTAACCTTAATCACGTAATATACTATTACTGACATGCTAATCCATATACCTATATATATAAATTTCATGTCACAATGTACGGCTGGGACAAACTGCGAAAATACTGAACCGATTTTGATTAAATTTTTTAACTATTTATAATTTGGTCCAACTTAAAAGATCAGATAGTTTTTATCGCAAAATTTTTAGTCTAACCGTAGAAATTTACGAAAGCCGCAAAATATCAATTTTTATTACTGTATACAGATACCTGTGAAAAAATTTATTAAAAAATCATGCAAATTAATTTGTTGCTAAGCATTTGGAGAAAAATAATTTGGAATTTTTTTAAATATTAATAATAGAGATGTGCCAAATGTAACGTAACAGTTACTTTGTAACTGTTTCAGAAATGTAACCGTTCCAAAATGGAACAGTTACAAACAACATACTGTTACAAAGTTACAAATTATTTTTCAGTTCCAAACAGTTACTGCAGTGTTTAGTACAAATGTACCTACTAAGGCCAATGGTTACTATAGTACAAAATGTTACTTTGTTACTAATATAAATCTGTTTTGTACAACAAAATATGGTGTATACATTTTGTAGGTACTCAGTTACTCATAAAATCATGCCCGCTTGCATAAAATTGTAACTATTTGAAACAAATTTGACTTTCGAACAAAGAAAATATGTATTAAGGGAGAAATGGATGTCATAAATCATTAAAACTAATAAAAAATAAAACGTTTTCTAAAAATAAGATTATTTTTTAAATATTTAACAGATATCCGCCAAAAATTTCGAAAATTTATAATTTTTAGAATTGTCTATTATTATTTTCAAAATTATCCTACAATTAGATTTAAAAATTATATGAACGGTTTATTGCCTTCCTAGATTTTAAATAAAACCCAAACATTTTTTTTTAGACTTGTTATTAGTCGAATTTTCTCCGAAAAATTAGACTTATACAGTCTATACGATAAGAACTGCGAGAGGCGAGAGTAGAGGCGCTATCCGTTTTCGGACCCGTAGAACACGAATATGTAGAAAAAAAATGTCTGATATATATATATATATATATATATATATATATATATATATATATATATATATATATATATATATATATATATATATATATATATATATATATATATATATATATATATGTTGCAGCTATATTGTCAAAACCGTTTTATTATAATAACTCTAGTCAAATTATAAAAAAACCAAATATTGTCAACTAATGTTGTCTCTTACAATACACCTAGTAAATTTTAGTGTTATTATAATTTCGCTAGACTCATTTAGAGAAATTGTGAAATGTAATGCTTTTTAGCAATATAATCAAATCAGCTTACAGGAAAATATGTATTGTAAAAGTAAACACGATATGAATACGAAACTAATGATGTCAAAAAACTACTGAATCGATTTCGTAAGTTTAGATATTTACATAAATATGCTTTGGAATAAGCGATAAGAAATTTTTATTCCGTTTAAAAGTTTCCGTGGGTTGTGAATACTAAAATAAATAATGTCTTCACTACTAAGCCTATTTCAATAAGATTTTGAGGGGGGTACTTATATGGTTTAGAATAATTAATAGGATAATTTATATCCTGGTTGAAGGTTCCTACAGGATATGAATACGAAACTAAGTGGTATCAAAACTACAAAACCGATTTCAATCAAATTTGGTAAATACCTTTATGCTTTGGAATAACAAACAGAAAATGTTTATCCCGATTATAGGTTCCCATGGGAAACCAAATAAATTATTCAGTCAGCCCAAAATTATTGAAACGATTTCATTCAGTCTTAGCATGGATACTTATACCTTATGGAACAACACATACGATAATTTTCACCCTGATTAAGAATTCCCTCAGGAAACAAAATAAATTATTCAATCACGTCAGAACTATTGAACAGATTTCAATTAAATTTAATTTAGATTTAGAGTAACTGCTGGGATAGTTTGTATCCCGATTGAAAGTTCCTAAGGGATATGAATATGAAACTGATTAATGTTAAAACTACTGATTCCATTTCAATCAAATTTGATATGAATACTTTTATATTTTGGAATAACAAACAGGAAATTTTTATCCCGATTATAGGTTCCCATGGGAAACCTAATAAATTGTTCAATAACGTCAAAACTAGGCAAGCGATTTCAATTTTATTCAGTACTGACGCTCACATGCTTTGGAATAGCTGGTGACATAGTGCGTATCCCGACTAAACGATTCTGTGGAATATAAATACGAAAGGTCCCCGTGGGAAATAAACTAATCATTACACACAAAAGTTATATTGTATACTTAACCTATATTCAAATTCAAATACGGTTCATTTTACTTACATTTAACCATGCTTCATCACTGAATTTAAATAATTTCTGTTTTCTTGGTTTTATCTCTTTTATTATTGAATTTACGTAAATTTTAAAGTTGCAGTTTGTTTTTAGAAAAGAATAGAATATTGATTTGTTTCGAATATAAGAATTATTTAATTTTTTAACGATAACTCAGGATCAATTGTATTTGAAATGAGGTATAGCTACATAGTAATTTCCGAACAATTAAAATTAAATAGAACTTGATCAGTTTGTCACGTTTTTCTCTTATGTCAAGTATATAATATAATAATAATTTTATTACTTGATGGTTTTGTAAATTTTTCGTGCAATGATCCAAACACCCTCACCGGTCTAGTCGATCTTTAAATATAAATTTTGAACATATGGTATGGGGCAGTTCAACATAACGGATGAAGAATACTTTTTTTTTAAATACATAGTTTTATGATTTTTTAAGTGAATGCTATTGTTTGATTTCTTTTTCCCAATCCGTATGCTATATCAGATATTTTTATGTGAATTTCAAAAGAAAACCCTGATGTCCTTCACAGTACAAGAATTTTAATTTGTATGTCATGGGAAGACTCATCAGCGATATAAACCAGATTATATTAGTATCTAAGCTGTAAACCCTAGACTACCTCTTAATGAAAATTTTACTAGAGCTAATAATAAAAAGTTCGAGCTAATAATAAAAAGCTGAAAAATATTCTAAATTGAAATCTTATTATGTGTCCGGTTTTTCCTTTAGAAAACCGAGATAAAACTATTGTACATATTAATTCACAATAAAGTAGTTCAACCGCTTTGATATAATTAAAATAAATTCCATGTTCCTACCGAACGATATCTCGGAAAAAACGGAGCAGCAATTTAATATTATTTCTAAATTCTTTAGTCAATCAATAAACAATCTAAAGAAAATCAACATTAATAATTAATTTATGAAATAGTAGCTCATTTCCCACGGGAATATTCAATCTGTATAAAAAGTATACTATATATTTATTATTTTAAGGTATATGCCAATACTAAATTTGATTAAAATTGTTTCAGTAGTTTTGGTATTATTTCCTATCGTAATAGTAGGCTATAGGAACTTTCAAACGGGATACAGATTATTCCGTTAGTTATTAAAAAGCATATCATATAAATACGTATCTAAATCAAATTTAATTGACATTCGTTCAATAATTTTGAGGTGATTCAAGAATTTAGTCTGTGTCCCACTGGAACTCTTAACTGGGATAAAAATGTTTCTATCAGTTATTCCAAAGTGTATAAGTTTATATACGAAACCAAACTGAAATCGCTTCAGTAATTTTGACCTGACTGAATAATTTATTTTGTATCCCTCAGGAGCCTTTAATCGAGATAAAAATTTCCTTTCTGTTATTCCAAAGTATAAAAGTGTCCTTACTAAATTTAATTGAAATCAGTTTTGTAGTTTTACACTAATTAGTTTCGTATTAATATCCCGCAGGAACCTTCACCCAACATATAAATTATCCTATCAGTTATTCTAAGCCATAAAATATTTCTACTAAATTTTGTTGAGATCGGTTTAGTAGTTTTGATACCAATTAATTTCAAACTTCACAATTTCGCTAAATAAGTCTAGCGAAATTATAATAGCACTGAAATTTATTAGGTGTATTGTAAAAGACAACATCAGTTGACAATATTTGGTTTTTTTATAATTTGACTAGCGTTATTACAATAAAACGGTTTTGACAATATAGCTGCAACATATATATATATATATATATATATATATATATATATATATATATATATATATATATATATATATATATATATATATATATATTCCCGCCACCTTTTAATTTGTGTAGGGCCCCCCTATGGAAGTTAAGAGATGAAATTTGGTAAATGGGGCTCATTTTCGAGGCACCTCATACTATCAAATTGGGGTCAAATTTTGGGCAAATTTTTTTTCTGACCCGACCTTTAAGGGGGTGGTGGGGGGGCGGAAAAGCAATAAAACTTTTCCAAATCGGTTTTAAATAATGTTTCGGTCAATTATCTACAACATATCCAAAATTCAGCTTCCTAGGATGATATGGTGGAAATAGAGGGGGGAAAAAGGATTTTCGCTGGATCTAACAGGCCCCCAGCCCCCCAGAATTAACGTAGAGGGTTGAAATTTGGTGTGTTGATAAAGTTCGTACCTTGGTTGTGCTTTTTGGAGGTTTTAATATTTTACCCCCACCCCCCTCATTTTTAAGCTACAATTTCATGCATTTTCGACGTTTTCGAAGTTTGTACCACTCGCACAGGTCACCCGAATAAACCTAGAGGGCTGAAATTTTGTATTCGGATTGAGTTAGTATCAAGGGGGTGCCTTTTGGGGGTCTCGACTTTTAACCCCTACCCCCACCATTTTTATACCCAAAAGAACATGATTTTTCTTGTTTTTTAACAGTTTCGTTCGGGTCAAAATCTCCCCAAATAAACCTAGAGGGCTGAAATTTGGTGTACAGGTTAAGCTAATAGCCAGACACTGTTTTTTGGAGGTTTCAACTTTTAACCCTTACCCCCACGATTTTTACGCCAATATTTCCTTAATTTTTTTGCTTGTTTTCTAACACGTCTAGAGACTCCATAAGGAAACCTAGAGGGCTGAAATTTTGTACGTGTATTCAGTTAGTATCCAGCTAGTACCCTGTAGGGAGTCCGCATCACTTTTCCCCCCACTTCTCCCATTTTTACATCGGAATTGAATGCTATTGTTAAATGTGTTTTAAAAGCATTATGTTTATTCTAAATACAAGTAGACGAATAGTAATTTTAATACCCCTGTCGCAGCATCTGCATAACATAGCGAATTTCCAAATCTTGGGCACTGGCGGATCTCATCTAAGACCTGTACCTGTTTAAAATAGTTTAGCTTTCTAAGAGTAAAAGAATTTTTAAAATCGGTTGGGTAATTAGTTTTGGTATTTTTGGGGACCCAAGAATCCGAACGAATTTTGTGCAGCATAGTTGTATCCATCTAAAATAATTTAGTTCTCTAGCAGTGAGAAATTTTTTAGCATCGGTTCGATAGCTTATTACTGGCGTTTTCGAATCTGCAAGATCCCGGTGGACCTCATTAAAAAATCAGCTCGACCGTATATTCTAGGCGGACTTTATGTAATATATTGTAAAGGTTTCAAAATCGGTCAGTTATTTTATTTTTGACACTTTTAGGTCCTACTGACACTTCAGACCTTACATAACGTAATCTATATGTATCTAAAATAGCTTAGCTCCCCAACAGTGAAAAAATTTTCAAAATCGGTCGGCTAGTTTATTTTTGACGCTTTTGGATCCGATGGACCCTGGCAGACTTTACATAACGTAATCTATATTTATCTAAAAAAGTTTAGCTCTGTAACAGTGAAAAAATTTTCAAAATCGGTCGGTTAGTTTATTTTTACCACTTTTGGGTCCCATGGACCCTGGCGGACCCTAAATAACGTAATGTATGTCTATCTAAAATAGTTAGTTCCCCAACAGTGAAAAAATTTTCAAAATCGGTCGGTTAGTTTATTTTTGACGCTTTTGGATCCCATGGACCCTGGCAGACCTTACATAACATAATCCATATTTATCTAAAATAGTTTAGCTCTGTAACAGTGAAAAAATTTTCAAAATCGGTCAGTTAGTTTATTTTTGACACTTTTGGGTTCTATGGACCTTGGTGGACCTTACATAACGTAATTTATATTTATCTAAAATAGTTAAGCTCTGTAACAGTAAAAAATTTTCAAAATCGGTCAGTTAGTTTATTTTTGACACTTCTGGATCCTATGAACCCTGGCAGACCTTACATAACGGAATCTATATTTATCTAAAACAGTTTAGCTCTGTAACAGTGAGAAAATTTTCAAAATCGATCAGGCAGTTTATTTTTGACACTTTTGGGTCCTATGGACCGAGGCGGACCTTACATAACGTAATCGATATTTATCTAAAATAGTTTAGCTCTGTAACAGTGAAAAAATTTTCAAAATCGGTCAGTTAGTTTATTTTTGACACTTTTGGGTCCTGTGGACCCTGGCGGACCTTACATAATGCATTCTAAATCTATCTAAAATAGTTTAGCTCTGTAACAGTGAAGAAATTTTTAAATTGGTCGTTTAGTTTATTTTTTACAATTATGGGATCAGTAAATCCTGGCGAAACTCATACAAGTCTGGTACTCTAACAGTAAGAAAAGGGTTCTAAGGATCTCATATAACTTATGGCAGTCCGTAAGCTTCTTGCGGACATCATTTAATTAATTAATTCAAATACTTTAACTTACTAACTGTGAAAAAATTTTTAAAATCGATTGGTTAATTAATTTCTGGCCTTTTTAGGTCCCGAAAACCTTGACCTCACATAAAATACCTTAAATCCATTTGAAATGGTTTAATTTTTTAACATTATTAATTATTAGTGGAAAAATTTTCAAAATCGATTCAAAATATTTTTCCGTACATACATATGTACATTGTACATATTTTGTTTTGTTTCATATTTAATAATATTTATATCATAACATAATCTTCAATTTCTTGTTTACTTAAAAATTCAATAAAAAAAAAAAAAATTCTTCATTACATTAGCTTAGAAAATCTGTTTAATTTACATTTTTTAACATGGGATAGAACCATGCTAATTATAATGCAATAAATGAGAAACAAAACTCTATACATGTATGTGTGTTATATCACCTATATGTGAATAGTTTTCACTTGTTCTCACAAAATTCTTTAAAAAAAAAGTGAAATATTTTTATACTTTATAAAGAACTGAGATATAAATATAAATTACTTATTAGACTAACAAAGAAAGAATAAAAGTGAAAATTTACATTTTCTCGAAAAATACTTAAAATAGAAAGAAAATTATAAGAATATTTTCTTCATAATTTTTTTTTCCTTTTCAACGATGTAAAAATCGAACTGCCTTATGATAGGATCGAATGATAAAAAATGGCCAGAAAACCTACTTCTGGGCATCCGACGTGTCTGGCTAACGAACTTAGCCAAGCCAATTCAGAATCCAGTCCGCACACAAAATTTCATAAGCGTTAGACGTTTCGTTCGAGAGTTATCGTGGGAACACTAAAATATATATATATATATATATATATATATATATATATATAATATAAATTTTAGTGAATATCATTTTCGTATTCTAGGGACCTCAAAACAGATTTCTGCCATAGTCCCGGACTCAGATTGCGTCATGAGACCTACTGTAATAGCTGAATTTCGAGTTTTCGAAATTCGCTAAAAAAATTTAAAATAAGTGAACTTACTTTTATGACAAATGAAATACATACATATTAAGTAATTTAAAAATGTTATTAAAGTCACTGTTTATTTATAAATTAGGAATTTTGGATTTTTAGTATTTATAAAATAGAAATTTTGGATTTTTTTGGAAAGAAAAAATATCTTTATAAAGGCCTTCCAGTTTACTATTGAAGGTCCTTTTTTAATATTTAAAACTAAAACATAAAGGCAATTAGCGGATAAACATGGGCAGGAATGTCCTCGTACGAATTGTGTTGGCTTTTTTTCTGCTACATGTTTTCGGCACAAAATTGAAATTTACTGAGATACAGCCCTTAAATACTTAAAACCTCTTTTTAAAGCCTCGATCAGCCGAACACTCATCACCAGTTTTGAAACCAATAAAATGACAATTCGGTTGTAGACTTTCAATCACATTTCGCTTGTAGACATTCAATACCGAAGATGAAGGGGAAAATTCGACTACCGTGATGGGGCCCCACTGCTCACGGCGTTTTTTTAAAATTGTAATCAGTAATCACATTCTCCAAGAAGTTGATTATTGCTATATGATTATTCTTATCCAAAAATTTATTTAGTGCAAAAAATATTTTATGGAGTGAAGTGCTTAAGTATGTAAAACTCTAAAAGTGTAATTTGTGCATATTAGTGTAATTTTTATTTAGAATTTTTATTAATTAAACTCTTCTTATTAAAGAATGAGTAGAAAATCTAAATCGAGTTTTATCTGGAAGTATTTTAACCAGATTCAAGGGGAAAATTATAAAGCCAAATTTGTAACTTGTGTACAGAACGGTTACGGAATATTGGAACAGTTACTTGTAATCGATATTGAAATGGTTACTTGTAGCCGATATTAAAACAGTTACTTGTAACAGTTGTAACAAATATTGAAATAGTTACTGTGGTTGCTTGTAACAGATATTGGAACGGTTACTTGTAACTGTTACTTTTATGTAACTGTTACGGTTGTAACGGTTACACAAAAATCTCTGTTTGGCACATCTCTAATTAATAAGTATTTCTGTAGATACCTCCAATAATATTTTTACCTACGACTACTATGAAATTACTTATCTACTGTGCAAAATACTATTTGTATCCTATATAAAGAAATAAACAACTGGATTGTCCAGTTGTCATCAATTGGCATTTCTGCTGTTTTCAGTAAATTCCATACATATGAAAATTCGATATGCTATAAAAATATGAATATGACTTGAAAATATCAAAATGTGAATAATACTTAAGAGTCGTCAAGCGAGCGAAGCGAAGCACATAAGCAACTGATTTTGTACAAAATTTCAGAATATCGAATATAATGAACGTGTGGTCACATTGTCCGTCAGTTACACTAAATAGGGCGCAAATTAAAAAGCTAAAGAATTTTGACAATTTTTACTTAAGTACTGTTGAGATCTCTGTGAAAGATGAAAGTGACGTTAAAATGGTTTCCCATAGCCTTGGTGACTTGAAGGGTCTAAAATAGAAACAATTCTAACACTGCTGGTATAGATATCCACACTAAGTTCTTACGGTGCGGAAATTAACCATGCTAACAAAATATGAAATTAGTTATTTTAGAGTCATTGGGCGAGCAGGGTCAAGTGCTATAGATAATTGATTTCGCACAGAACTTTGGAATATATGATTGAATTACCTATAAATTTTACTTATAATTTAATCTAACATCGTTTTACATCTAGGTTGTGTAGACACCCGGTAGATGGCGCTGTGTTTCGATCTCTAGATTATACATTCTATTTTACGTCATCTTTGTTTATGTTCACGATGTCAATGATTCTTATAATTATACTGTATATTGTGTTATAATTGTCCAGTGTATCGTTTGAAATGATAAAAAAAAATTAATTCAATCAATTATAACTACTGAGCCACAGCCACGCGTGGCCGGGTCAGCTAGTTGTTACTAAATAAAAAAAAACTATCGTCAAGATTTCTAAAAGCAAACAATTGGTTTGGAATCGTAAAATAATATGATACTTATTTAATAATATAACACAAATATAAACAGTACCGCCATCACTAAAAAATAAACATTCTAAAGGTAATCATAATTTGTTGGAATATAGGGAAGACTATTGCGACTATAAAACAGCCAGATCCCAATGATCCGCAAGCAATTTAGTTGCACTAAAAATTATTCAAAATGATAAAATTAATTTTTTTTTTTTTGGAAATTGGTTAATTAAAATAGTAAGTTGCAAAAACGGAATTACAAAATGTTAAAATTGAAAAAAATGAAAAAAATACTAAACATAATTAAATTTCTAGTTATTAAAATGAGTCTACAGGAAACAAGCCGACATTATCGGAATGAAGGTTAGAACAAAAAGGAAACAAACCAGACAAAATAAAAACATCAACTATTTTTTCCCCATTGTACAGGCAAACACAAAACTGACTTGTAACATCAACACATACAACATCATTTAATTTTATTCAACATATAATACGTATAGGTACATTATAGGATACAGTGTACTTTTAGCCTATAAAGACATATGTAGGTATGCACGAATTTTAAGTTGAAAATACAAAAATATCTAAAATAAGAAAGACAACACTAATTAAAAGTATAAATTTATTTATAGCAAAACTCTTCATAAATTATACAGTTGATGAGTTGCGACCAGCAAACTTCTCATAAGTTATAATTTTCCTATTCTCCCACTTAAAATATCGTAACAAATTTGATATATATGCGTTATACCTTTTCAAGGACATGCATTATTTACTTTAACAAACCGCGTATTGCCGCGCATTTGCTACTGTCAAACTACGGATGCACTTGTAATTGTAGTATAGGAGCAGCAAGAAAGGAGAAAATATAAATTATGAGAGGTAGTATAAAAGTATAATCGAAAAGTTGTAGGTATTGTTGTTCGGATGTTACTTTGTAAGAAACATTGTGCGTTATTCATATATCGTCTAGGACAAAGTTAAATTGAACTTAGGATAGGACGATAGGTCTTAACTATTAACCAATCCGTAGATGACTTTAAATTGAAATTAGCATTAAGTTCATTCCCAACCTTTATATAAATTTAAAATAGATATATATAGGCATTTTAAAGCTTTCTTAAAAAAATATATTTTAATCTAAAATTACAATTATATTTTATAAGAATTTTCTTGAATAAAAATATAAGGTATACGAACCTAAATATTATTTTACTTACTTACTAGCGTCAATTGGTAAGTAATTGGTAAACAGAAACAAAAACTGCATTAAACTAATTAAGTTTTATATTATAATCCAGTCTTTAAATATTTGAAGTTGCAACAAATTTTCATGATATGTATGGACAAAATATGAATTCAGAGTATATATCTGACGGAAAATCTAAAATTTTATAAATGATAATTGAATAAAATTTTGTCGTAAAACTAGAAAAACTAAGATAAAATATTAAGATATTTTCGTGACAAGATGTGGGTTGAATTTTTCTGATTGCCATCAGTTGGGACAAATCCAGACAGTAGGGACGAATCCGCACAAAGCTAGCTCTCGATATTTCTTCGTCAGTCTTATGATCGCACAAGGTTATATTTCAATCTATGTTGCTGAATTTTGTCAGTTATGAGTTAGTCTTTAAAGAAAAGTGGTGAACGTAACATCTTTATATTTTGTTATTTTACAGGCACGTCTTTTATAGTTTTTAAATATAACGCGCGTTTCGAAATTTTATAAGGAAACTGCTGTACAAAAAACAGTTATGTATATAAAGACTGGCAACAAAATGTTTATTTTGTTGACAATATATGTACAATAAATGAATGCTGTATTGTCCTTAATTTTTATTTATTTATTTATTTATTTATTTATTTTTTATAATAATTGTCTATAGGTGAGGTGAATCCATACACCATGGTGCGTTAATATAAAAAGGAAGTGGGTCTAAACTAAATGAACTATAGTCTAACTATATAATATAGAATCGGCACTTTTCGACAGAGGCACAACAACCGGTGAGTTTAAGGGGTCCGGACTTATTTTACTTATATTAAAAACTAAAATTTTTAGTGGTTTACTAATACTTTTTATTTGAAAATCAGATTTTCGGAAACGACATTCTATTACAACATTTTCCATTTTTATCGGAGAATTGCGTTATCAAAAAATCTGATTATTTAAATTTTTGTTGGACGCCCTGCAGATTTGCAGTTGGTGTGCCTCTGTTTTCCGATATTAAAAATAAAAGAATATCCTTGAGAGAAGCTGCTGAATATTTCCAAGTTCTCAAATCGATCGTGCACAATAGACTCAAAGAAAATTCGAAATAAAATTGATTTAAATACAAAATGTTTTATTTCGCCCATCAAAAATTATTTGCTGATGCAGATATTCATTTTAGCGAATTTCCAGATTTGGAAATTCAGCTATTTTTATCTTTTTATGTCCGATTTCACCCACAAGCATGACTGAATATGATTTATATTGCAAAAAAGTACTGTCCGGTTTCATCCCACACATAGGGGCGAATTCGGACACTATATAACCAGAAAAAAGATGTTGTATTATCAATTTTGATATTTTTATTACTATCCTATATGTCCGTGATATTAAAGCATTTAATTTTTTTTTTCCACTAACGGTACAATTTTTTTGCAAACATTTATGAGCAGAATGCTAATTTATCAATAATATTTTACTATTCTTTAACTAATTTAATATTAAATTTTCTTTTAGCAGTTTTCTTAAAAAATACAACTTTTGAATTATTTAACGTTTTAAGGTAAGAGCACCAGTAGTCGTCACGTTTAGATATGAGCAGGACTTTACATTAAAGTGTATCGTTCATAATCATACAAAATAACCAACAGTAAAGCTAAAACGAAAGAGAATTTTATAATCTTTCAGGAATATTTTAATTTTTTTGAATATTTTTATAATAAATATATTTAAAAAAAAAAATAAAATAAACGAGAAAGTGTGGTGTACCAATACGCGCCAATAAAAAATTAACGATGTTCTAGTATCCGTCAGAGAGACCCAGTATCCGTCATTCTTTAGAATATGATTAATCTTAAACAACTGAGCTATATAATTAAAATACTTAAGGGTAAAGCTTTATTAAAAAAAAATTATTTGATTGTGTTATTTTCCTTCTACAATTCCTGCAGATATATTGCTTAGATTAGCACGGAACTGATTCTTTTAGAATTCTCTTTAACTTTAGTACAACCATACGTGATGTTAATTCGCCTGAAGCGTTATCCATAATATCGATAAATGCTGTTCTTGAACATTATTTTTCATTCGAATTAATAACATTATGTACTGATTTTTGTCCTTTCTATACAATTACATAATTATTAGTCGGGCTCAAAAAGATACTGATCCATCATGATTCCATCAGACGCTCTGTATCTTTCAAAATTTCTATAAATTCTTCTTTTTTAAAATATTCTTCAATTTCCTTAAGCTAGTTTTGATATTTTACACTACCGAAGCCCTTGATTTTCTTAAATTTTGAGATAATCGCCTAGATAACTGCGGATGTTTATTGCAAACGACAAGAACCATCTTCGTCCAGGTCGACTATGAGTAAATGGATTTTCTCAAGTTTTGGATTAGTAGTTGGCTACTGTCCAGCAGTTAAAGATCACAGTTTCATTCAAATGTATCATCCACTTTACTATGTTCTCATCTTCTTTGTTGGTTAAAATAATTGTGGAGGCACTTTTTGCATAATATGGGCTACTTTCCTTTTACTTTATCTGACAATGTGGTCTGACATTAAAATTATCTCTGATATATTACTGTATTTTTTATATTGAAATTTACCTACAAGAAAGACGGTACCAAAAACCGTTACTATAGGGTACCAGTATCCGACATTAATTTACAAGGACTACTAAAATTTAATTGTTACAGAAAATAATTACGGGTACTGGTCAGTAGCTTTATCGTATTGTTGTGAATGTAATTTAGATTTTAAAATTTTAGTGTAAAGAACATAGGAGAATATTAATCTATCCGTTTTTAAAATACAATTTGTTATCCCAATAGCCGTCACTATGACGGTTACTGGAAAATGCCTGTATTTTATGTACCAGTACTCCCCTTCAGAAATAATAAATTTCTGTTAGGGTTTCTGGTCTAAAAACTATTTTTTAACAAAATTTAATCCATAATAAACCTCAAAAAACAAAAAAATATAACTAATTATTCGTTAAAATTGAATTAGTGCTTATCTTAGCTAAAACTTAAGAGTTTTAGTTGATATACTTATGTAAATTTTACAAACACAAACTTTCAAATGAGTCGTTATTATATCTAATACTAACTGAATGCTATCATAAATGGAATAACAGTTGGGCATACTTTCCAGAACGTGTAGCAGGAAACACAAAAAAATATACTTGCTTAATATCTTAATATTTATCATTTTACTGAAGCTTGACGGCTATTGGATCAATGACGGCTACTGGTGCTCTTACTTTATTTCTGGAGGACACAAGAGAAATTTGAATTTATGAGCTTTTTGTTAAAATAATTTGCATATTTACACTCCTTTTTGTCTGAATCTTTAATAAAGAATATTATTATTAGTATTATTATTATTGTTAATATAATAATAATGATAATATTTTTTATTACGTATCACATAAAAACATTAAAGTCATGATAATTGAATTTAATATTATAAACACAGCCTAATACATATTTTAAAGAAAATTATATTAGGATACTCATTTAATAATAATAATAATAATAATGTCTTTATTCCGTAACATTGAAATACAATATGGATAGCGTCACACATTAAATATTACAATTTTTACAATTACAGAATTATATCATCATTGTAAAATTCTTCCAAATTATAATAATTCTTCTGAATGAGGGTGAATTTTAATTTTTTACGAATAACATTGATGGACAATGTCATAAAGTTTTTGGGTAGCTTGTTGCAAATCCTCAGTATTGTGTTATATGTACCCTTTGAAAATTTCATTGATTTATATAAATTAATTTTATGAAAATTTTTATCTCGAGTTTCGTAAGAATGAGTCCGAATACTCTCATTGAATAAATATGTATATTTATTATAAAAGGATACACATTCCAATATATACAGATCGTACAACGTTAAAATACCCAATTTATTGAAACAAGGCTTACATGTCGTTCTAGGTGAAAGACCAAGCATAGCTCTTATACACATTTTTTGCGTTATGAAGAGACGTTTGAATTGTGTAGAATTTCCCCACATTACAATTCCATATTGAAAAATAGGTTGTATGTAACCATAATACACGTTTAAAAGAATTTCCCAAGGCATTATTCTGGTTGCGTGACGGAAAAAATATACCCACTTTGACACTTGATTCACCACATATTCTATATGGTGTTCCCAGCTTAAACACTTGTCAATCACCAAGCCAAGAAATTTTGTAGAATCGATAGTTTTCACAGCACCTATGGTACTGATCATCAATTTATCAACAGATTCATTCTTACTTAAAGAAAATTTTATGAACTGTGTTTTATCAATATTGATTTTAAGTCCATTGTCTGTAAACCATTTCACCATTTTTGAAAAACAATTTGAAATTTCGTCAAGTAAAATATCGTGTCTGGGAACACCAAATAACAGTGCCGTATCATCAGCAAATAAACTAGCATTTGGTAACTCATTTGTAATATCGTTAATATATAAAAGAAACAGTAATGGTCCAAGAATACTGCCCTGTGGAATACGTCTTTTAATTTGTTGTTTGTCAGAATTAAATTCATTTTGACAATTAGAAAAGTTTGTTCGAATTTTAACTATTTGAAATCGATTATTTAAATAAGATATGATTAAATCTAAAGGAATACCTCTTATTCCATATCGATCCAGTTTATTGTATAATATATTATAATGCACACAATCAAACGCCTTAGATAAGTCAACAAATGCAGCCGCAGAGATATCACCTCCATCAAGCGTACTCACTATATTATTTGTTACATTGAAGACTGCTAGCTGTGTAGAGTAATTTTTACGGAAACCGTACTGATTGTTTGATAAAATGTTATGTTTATCTAAAAAGCTTATAATTCTGTTATAAATTACCCTTTCAAATATCTTGGAGAAATTTGATAGAAGTGATATAGGTCGGTAATTGTCCATACAATGTTTATCACCCTTCTTATAAAGTGGTCTTATAATAGATATTTTTAGCTTATCAGGAAATATTCCTGTTTCCATGCAGTTATTAATGATGAAAGCTAACGGTTTTATAATATAGGCTGAGTATGTTTTAATGATATCAACTGGTACCTCGTCCCAGCCAACCGATTTTTTATTCTTCAACTTAGCAACAATATCAGCAATCTCGCTTTCGTCACAAGGATATTTATCCCAAAGAATTTTAAATTTATCGGCAACACCTGACTACTTAGGCTGCGATATATAATATCCTTACTAATATTATAAATGCGAAAGTGAGTTTGTTTGTTTGTTCGTTTGACTGGCTTTCACGCCTCAACAGCTTAACCAATCAACTTGAAACTTTGCACAGACGTAGCTTGCGGGCCAGAGACGGTTATAGGCTATTTTTTATCTCGGGAAAATATTTTATTCCCGAGGGAAAATGCATTAAATTACAACAGCTAACTACAAAAAAACAGATAAATAAATGATTTCCAACTTTGTATATTGCTAATAAAAGGGATGAGAAAGGACACAAACTACTTTATATCCCGGGAAATTTCCCCTGGGAAATTTCATTCCTGTAGAAAATATATGTATGTTAAATGAAACAAAAAATGATAATAGACAAAGATGACGATATACAGCGATAAACATAGGTTACTTTTTATCCCGATAAAATATCTCATTCCCGAGGGAAAATCTATTCAAACGAAACAATGAAATAACAACTAACTATTAAAAAAAAGGATGATTGATTTCAAACTTTGCATATTGTTTACAGAAAGGACGAGAAAGGACACAGACTACTTTCTACCCCGGAAAAGTGTCTAAATCCTGTCGGAAATCTTATTCCCGTGGGAAAATATATTTAAAACAGTATAAAAAAGAATCATTGATTTAATTTTAACTTGGTATGTTGTTAAAAGAATGTTATAATCTATTTTTTACCCGGGGAAGATATTGTATTTCTGTGGAAAAATTCCAAAGAAAAAAGTAACAGTACTCGACGCGCAATGGCGACGCGATGAAAGTACACTTTACATGTTTTAACTAGATGCCATAATTTCAAATGCGACGCGGGCGAAGCCGCGGATAAATGTTAGTATCAAATATATCCTAAATTTTGAGTAAAAAACAAAGAAATTTTGAATTTTGAACAAACAGATTTTTCCGTCAATGTTATATAGATATTGTAAATTTTGATGTACAATTATGTACGCTTTTATGGTATTTTGTTTATTTTTGCAAAAATAGTTAAAAATCGAATTATTTACATATTATGATTCGCGTTCTGGATTGTTCAAACTTTTTTCTTTTTAATTAATTACTTTTGATTGGTGAACTAATACTAAAGCGTGTGTAAGTCTGCAACAATTCATAACTGGATAGTTTCAAGTCTACTTTTACGAAGAAAAGTTTAAAATCTGTCTATGAATGTCAGTGAAAAGTTTAGTTTTAACGTTGATTTATTGTTAGTTAAATTCAACTTAAGCTTGTCTTGATTTTGGTTTACGAGCAAGGGCGCCCATACTCGGGGGCAAGAGGAGGTCGCGGCACTCCCTGGCTGTTAGGGAAACGTTAAAATATATAAGTGTGGTAGTCAAGTTTTTTTTTCTTTAATATAGTCTAGTAGTATTTTAGCAACAGGATAAAGTTTTACAACATGGTCGAAATTGGAACTTTTTATGGGTATTTACAAATCGTCATTCGTCATTCAAAATATTAAAAATGCTCCCTAACCCCACTTCTAGCCCCGTTCCCCCCACAAATCATCATACGGGCGCCCTTGTCTACGAATGGCGCATATTATCGTTTATATTTAAATGAATATGTCTTTATTAGATAGCAGTACCCTGAATACACGTCCACCCCCACCAGTAATAATAGGACAAGACTTGGTACAGACACGAACCAGCATCCGAACCAAAGCATATCGCTATGTTCTCTGTGAACAATGTTCGTTATATGGAGGATGTTGACGACGATCTCATTCTGAAAAGTACAGCGACAACAACGACACATTGCGGAAGAAGTAAAGAGAAAAATGATTTTTCAATTACAGAGACGAAAACCGCCTTACCGCCGCGACATGTATGTATGTATGTGTATATATATGTATACGTATGTATATTCAACCAAACAAATACTATACAGTCATCGTATAAATGTGTGTGGTACAGTCCGCTCTTATTCACAGTAATTATATGTAATAGTTCATTCGGTGCTAAATGTACAGGAGCGTTACTTGTTTCAGAGAGTTGCAGGTTATGAAGTGAGAAAAGTCTGTTATGTTTTTAGTATTTTATTTCATCGATATGAGTACGTTAAATATAAATTCTGATGTGAAAAATGGCGGAAGCCCGTGGAAATATTTTGGATGACGATATGGGTAACTTAAATGTAAAAGCTGATGTCCAAAATGGTGGAAGCCCGTTTGGATACTTGAAGAACGCATTGAAGTTAATGTAACTTCATTGCGGGACTCAGAGTAAAAACAGCAAACGGGATTAAAATTGATAAATCGGATGGGATCAGAGTGAGTGGGGTTTGACAATTTTTCTCAGAATTGAAAGCGGGTGAGGTTGGAAAATTAATTTCTGGAGTGATTGGAAATAGACAAAAAAAGTTACTTCTGACGACATTTCTATTTAAGAGCCGTTTAGCGTGCGAAGCCAGTCACTATAAATTACTTATTTTGTACAGAATTTCGGTATATCTGACTTAAAAATAATTAAACCTATAATTCCGACAATTTTACACAGATGAAATCGCAGGCCAAAGCTACGAAATACAAAAATGTATTCCGGTGCAAGAAATCATATAAAACACCAAGTTGGAAACAAAAGAGACACCTGAGCGACCCCAGGACGGACCGCTATTAGTATTAAGTTAATATTAAATGGAGTTAACAATTTATATTTATATAAATTTCTTCCTACATTCGACGAATAAGGGTTAGCACGAACAAACGACTTGAGTTGTAGATAATTATATTGCAAAATTTAAAAATTTGTTCTTGAGAGCTAAAACAGATCTTAAAAGAAAACACACAATACAAATAAGCAGATTTTAGTGTACATTTTCAAAGCTTAAAAGAGAACATATTAGAGCTAAAAGTTTAGTTAAAAAATTTACGGGAATGGCAAGTCAATTTCGGGAGTGGGCGAAAACGGGTCCAAAAAATTACTCCCCGCGACATCGCTAGCCGAAATTAACTTTTCTTAAGTATAGGATATTTTTTATTTTGTATAGAATATAAGTTTTTTATAAATTAAAATCAACTATTTTCAACCTATTTTCAACTACTGATACAGAAAATTTCTTCAGTAAACTTCGTTGGCTATACATTTGTTAACGCTTTTAAGCAACCCATATAGAAAAATTTTTTTGTCTCAAAATGCCAGACTTTTTACTGCCAGTGACAAGTACAATAGATAAGATTACAAAAAGAAAGGAAAAAATTCAAAGACCCCAACATCAAAAAAGTGAACGCTAGGAATTTACAAAATATAAATTATACCTATTGAACTATGTTGATATAATTGAACCTTATTTAGAATCATACCGTATTTTGGAAAATCTGTCACAAGTGGCGGCACCTGTACTAGTGAATGCATACCGATCACAGCATTTTGAGCCTCCATATTGCAGGACGAGTTAACTCGTCCTAATCATTTAAAGAGTTAATAGTTAACAGAATGACATCCAAACTTCACTCTACAATATTAAAAATCAAAGGTCTAGCTAGTATAATAAAAGTCGCATTTGATTCGGATTAACGCAATGGTGGACGCATCGGGAAAATTTAAATTTGATTTCTCACTGCTACGTTTAGTGAACATCCCTGACAAAATAATTTTTTTGTAAATCTTGTTTACTTTTACGGCAGGCAACCACCGGTCCAGGAAAAGTTTTTTTTCGATCTGCAGTCCTTAAGAAAAATAAAAAATAAATGTTTTAAGAACGAATATACTTATACGGTAATAACGACGGAAAAAATAAGGTTTTCTTTATTTAAATAGAAAACAGAAGGCGCGAATTTTTTTAAATTATTTATCTCTGCATCATCCATCAGCAAGATACGTGCAAAGTCTTTATCACGGCCAACCCGACTACGAGCTGAGATCAGTGCAAAAATGACTTGCAGAACCTTGAAACAATTTCTTACAACAAAATACCAATTTACTGAATTTTGTTACATTTACTTTGCAACAATTTTTATAGTAGGAGGTAGAATGAAACACAGGGAAACAATTTGGCAGTTTTGAACCAACAACAGGACCTTATGGCATTGTAGTTGTACCGCTAAGTTACTAGCATTAAATGTTTTCAACATATACAAAATGTTTTCATACACAATAATTGACAAAAAAACTCCTTGAACGAAATGTACGGTTGTTCTCATTATAAAGTTTATAAGATTAAAAGTGAAATGCAAAATTGCATATTATATCGATCGTTAGTAATGTTAGATCAGCTGAAATGGTATTTTATATATTTTATTTTCAGATATGATAGTAATAGTTTATTGGTAAAGTTAATGTAATTTTCAGAATAATAATAAAATTTGGATACAATTCGAATAAATTATTTTAAAGTACTTAAATATTTAATTAAATACTCGTATTTGTAAAATTCTAATAAATTCTAGAACGTAAAACTCGATGACAAATTTTGATTCAATTAAGTGAATTAATATCGTTTTGCAAAGGTCATGTTAAAATTTTTAATTTTTCTAAATCAGTCAGCGCATTTGACCTCAAAACTTGGTCAGTAAGCGAAATGGAAAAATTAGTAGAAATAATTAATCTTGGTTTCCCAACAAGCAGGCCTTATATAATGCATGAAAAGAGACCAGTATTACGTGGGACATATCCGAGGTCGACTCACACTACCAGTCGTAACTTAGCCTTCTTTTAATACGCAAGTTTTTTTTGACCCTCTATTTTTGTTCAACTTTGCGTTACATAATTTTTCATGTTTGAAGTGTTTCTGGTGGAAAAATCGTTATGAATATTGAAGTACAATGTATGTTAATTATGTACAATTAATTAAAATTTTAAATACGTTGTAGTTATTACCTTTTTATAAAAAAATTTTTTTCACCATTTTGCGTATATTAGTGTTTTCAAATATGTTGTACTCATTTATACACAAATATCCAGTATATCATCATATTAAATCTGAAGACCTCTTCTACCATTTTAATAAGAAAAACTTCGCACAAATTCGCATATTTTTATATACACAAACATTTAAGTTTGATAGTGAAAAACGAGTATTTACTTATAAGTTTGCTCCTAATTCATTCCTACTCCTGTACAAAAGTCTATTCCCACTTCACTTCAATAACCACTCCTGCTTCACTACCACTCCTGAAAAAACTACTTCTATTTCACTTTTACACCTAAGAAATACGACTTTCAAAAAAAATCTTCCCTCTGAAAAAATATTTTGCAAAACCTACTTTGCCACTGTTCCTAAATAAAAAATTGCGACTCGTTTTTCAACTTCTTAAATTAGCATTATCTTAAAAAAACGCAACTTAATAGTTTTGCGCAGGTTTTAAGGTGGAATACCTCATTTGCAGCGGTGCAAGGTCTTCAGAAGCGTGGGGACTATTATGGTCGCAATGTTGCACCGTTGTCGGGCCTTTCCTGATATTTGTATTTATAAGAAGTAATCGCATTCATAGAACACTAGGAGCAAACTAAAATAAAAAAAGTATGGATAGCAGTGTGTCAGAGTGTGTCAGATACCGCTTAAGGTATTTAGTCGTACAGTGGCGCTCACCGAATGCACGACAATTGTTATGTATTTTTGAAATCATTGTTAGTTAGATTCCATAGATCTCTGCCCGCATATACATGTTATGTAGTTGTGTGTGACCATTCACACAAATGCAAACATCAAACCAACACGACTACAAACAGCGTGTTCTTACACAACATAGTGGGAAGAAGTGGAAGGGATTTTTTGTCTAGGCAGGTGTCAGTAGCACAGAGATAGTAAGGTCGTTTCTGTATTCTGTGAGCGCATTATTAACGCACCGAAAATTTCGAAAATTTTTCGTACTTTTCGAAAAATAAATAAAAATAAAAATCACAAAAGTTTGTCAATTAATTACAATGGCTTGCGGAGGAAACCTGAAATTTATTCTGGCCCGTATCAAACAAAACATCGCTTAATGTTGATCTGTTGCAATCTTTGTTCACTGTCTCGCAAAAATAATTTGATTCCGATGAAACTGGATTAGATTTACTAATTGGGGAAGTGGAAATGTAGGTATGTGTAGGCATTCTACAAAATATTATAATATCTAACAACAGTTTCACTATAGTGTTGAGCCGTACTGTACGATTCTGTGAAATACTGATGTTGTGTGCGAGATGCATTCACATCTCGTGAAAACAGAGAGAAAATATAATATGTAATGCGCGCGCATCCATTATCCATGGAACAAAAAACACTATACAACCATTATACACATATAATACATACACACACAAATGTACACAAACATAGACACGACTGGATACATGCATGTACACAGATTCATCAGACAATCCGGAGCTTGATGATGCCGCGGTGTTCCTACGTCGTCGGGATGCCCGACGTTCAAGCCTACTACAATTATTATATATACATAACAATATTATACAAAATACTATTTATTTGAATGCATACTACAATACCACTATATGTTTTAAATAACCAATTAAGAGAAATAATATAAACAAAAAAATCAAGTGATATATTTGGTACTTTAAATATTGTCTGTTAACGTTTCTTTTCTAATGAATAAATAAAAATTTAATGAATTGTGATTTTAAATAAACTAAATTTTAAATTATAAATACTGTTTTGGTGTTTCGATGAATGATAAATAAACGCGGGTCTCGTTTTCATTGCTTCGTTTACACACGACTTGTCGATTCGGAACTGCAAATTTTTCATTAAGAAAATTCTAACGCCAAATAAAACATTATCGAGCTACGCTAATAGTACGATTGTGTAGTAAATTTATCAAATATTAGCAGGATCAGTGTTCATTCAAATACATTAATTTATTCTTATCGTCTTTTAATAATTGTGTAAAAAAAAATTACAGTTCTGATACATTGTTTTAGTAATTATCTCTCTTTTTGGTGTTTTAAATATAAGTGAAAATTTACGAAAATATTAATATTAATAATAATTAGTTATTAATTAATAAGTATTGATAAAATCAAGAAAACAAAGGATTTTGCTTTAATTCAGGTAAATGAAATTTTTTGTTTTGGTATAAATTCTTTTGTCTGTTTTCTTTGTCGGAAGACAAAGACACACCGAATAGTTTAATTTGTTTAATAAATATTTGAAATTACTCTCAATTTATCTTATTCTTTGTTAAAGTATTTAAGTTATGTGCTTTTGTAGGAGAAATTGTTTATCTTTTAAAGTAATCTTAATAATAATTTATTAACTCTTTTTCTTACTTTTTGTTATTTTTTTTTTTTATTTGCGTTTTATTTGTATTTAATTTCTACTGAAAATATTGTCACCTAACGATTGCAACAGATTGGAATAGAGAGATATCTACCAAATTTAAAATAATGCGAGTTCTTTTAAAGCGTCATACACAATTATTTTTTTTTAAATTGTATTGATTTGAATTTTGTACACAGTAAGTAATGTGGAGTGATTCAGCTTCATTTGGATGATTATCTACAAAACGTAATAGTTTCATCATATCTCATTGTCAGTATTACACACTTGAAAATATAGTTTTTAATCAAAAAATGTTAATCGAAATGAGATAATCTGAATATGTATATTTTTGATACTACAACAAAATTATTTTATTTTTATTTTACGAATTTATATATAGGTACAAGTCTATATAAGTTACCTGAAAATAAAAGTGAAGATGATATATTATTTGAGAATATGTTACAGTACTGAGATATTTTGACGATATCTCATTTTTACACTTTCATAATATTAACTTTTGCCTATATTAAATGGGACATACGTTTAAACATTTTAGTTTTTATGCAAAATCGGATGTTAAACAAACATCAATCGGTACAAAAGTTGAATTTCCGCGAGAGTTTAAAAATTGTTTACGATGAAAAATATTTCAGCATAGTATTTTAAAGCTGCTTGTATGATCTTTTCAGTATTTTATGAATCTCAAAGCCCACATTTTTACAACATATTCCACTTTTGCAATTCAGTGGCAATATACAGTCTGTTTCAGTAAAGTAAGAACATACAAGTTTTAAGATGAGAAAAAATTTTTTGAGAGCCAGATATGTTTATTTCTTTTTTAGATGTGATTTCGATATAGTACCCATAGTATTTAATTTTAAAATAGTATTTTTTTGAAAACAAAAGCTAAACTAGAATAAATGTAAAAATGTTTGATAAATTTTCTCTGCGTTATTAAATATTAAATTTAAATATTCATTTATTTATAATACATATAAAAATATTTATGATAAATATTTTATTTAGTAATTATTTTAAAACACTATTTTGCTACAATGTCATTTCACTTTTTATTAAATATCTAGTGAAAACAAGATCTTTACAACTGTGAATAAGAGCAGCTATGATCACAAAAAAATTTTCCCATGCTAAAATTTGTATATTTGTAAAATAGTTTTTTGAAACACCTTATATATCACTTAGAATAAAAGCACACTTATCCAATTCTCTCAGTTTTCCAATTCGTCTAGTAGTCTGATTAATCGTAAAAAGTTTCATTCAATAAGTAAGAATATTGATTATACATAATTTTACACCAATCTAATTTCATATTTCCTACATAATATCATATGATAGGAAACCTGCAATTTTTTTATTTATTTATTTATTTTTTTTTTTAATTCTATATCATATTGTTTCACACAGAAAATCAGCAAATTACGAATTTTTCGAATACTCTAACTATATTTAGCATAATTTAAATTTTAACACGATACAAATATTAAGTCTGATATAAGTGTAGTGTGGTGGGTAAGATTGACTTTTGAATTACAAAGGGTTAATATTGGATTTAATGTAAAATCTCCATTAATTGTGAAGTGATATTATCCTCATTGTTAAGTGGAAACGAATAATGTGATGTAATACATATTATACTTTTTTCATTATCTAAAAATTTCGAAAATATACTGTTCCCACGGATTGAGTTTATAAGAAGAAAAATTTTAATTTTTCGTCGAACGTAGAATAAATTTTCTCTTCCTGTTTGTCTTTGAAGTAAATTCTATAGAAACATAAAAAGTTCGATAAAGTGTGATGGTTCGACTTTTTATGAAGGAGGGTCCACATTAATTATAAAAGTCACGAAATAAAAACAAAAGAACGTAAATCTTCTATGTTAATTATCTTTTTTAAGCTATTTTACAGAGCAGGTTTTCTAAATTAATATTCTTAAATAAAAAAAGAGTTAAATGTCTCGTTTTTCTCTGCAAAATGTTTTTGTCTTTTATTTTGTTTGAATTCTTTGTAAGTAGTTTAATTTAATTTTTTATTTGTATACCCGTATTAATTATGCAACTTACTGCATACCAGATTAACTGTAACATTTTAATGGTAGAAAATCCCTATATATAATATACTTATTACTTACATATATATTTTTAAATTAATGAAACATTTTTAATAAATCGTCTAAATTTACATACATATAAATTTATTTCGTATCTCTTTGTTTTATATACCTATCTATGTATATTTTCTAAAAGGTCGTGTTTTATTTAAATTAACGTTTGAACAGTAAAAAGCTTAATTAAAAGTATATTAACCTCGACGTGAAACACTATAATATGTTAACAGTGTTCTTATTCCGATACTGAAAAGGACATTGACATAGTATTAAATACTATTAAAATGTTAATAATATACCTATATTTTCTGTTACCGAATTAAAATACTGGATCCCCGTTTAACGAGACTCGACCGCAAATGTGTCCTAGTATCATTTTAGAGAGTTTTTCTTTTTAATGATATTTACCATCGTTTAATCTTAGTGTGTGTTTGATATGTTTACGTCCTCCTATACATATCCTCTTATACAATTTTAAATGATGCGTATAATTTCATGGTAATCAGAACTTTCTATAAGGCCTATTAGCATTAACGATCTATATACGCGTATATAGTATCGTTTTTCGTATAATTGAGAGCAACTTTATAACAGATTAATTTAGTTCGTTTAAACGTAGAATGGTGGACGTGCAGGATATATATATATATATATATATATATATATATATATATATATATATATATATATATATATATATATATATATATATATATATATATATGGGTGGCGCAAAAAAACCATATATTTTTCTTTTTTTTGTCTCATAGGAAAAAAAGTTAATTTAGCTCGATTTAAGAATCCTCACCAAAAATTAGCTCGATAAAAAATTTTTTAAGGGTCGCTCAAACCTTTTTAAAATTTGAAAATGGGCCAAAAATCGATTTTTTTTTTCATCAAATTTTTTTTCTCATCCCTGCATATATTTGTACATTGAATAATAAAAAATTCCTCCATAACTCAAAAAATTGACAATAAAAGATCTGTCAAGAGTTCTGAAAATTTTTCAAGTCAAAATATTTAATATTTCTTAGCGCCCCTAAAAAACATTAAATATTTTGACTTTAAAATCCTAAATATTTTATTATCAATTTTTTGAGTCAAAATTTGGAGGAATTTTTTTATTATTCAATGTGCAAACATATGTAGGGATGAGAAAAAAGTTTCATTTTCAAATTTTAAAAAGGTTTGAGCGACCCTTAAAAAATTTTTTATCGAGCTAATTTTTGGTGAGCATTCTTAAATCGAGCAAAATTAACTTTTTTTCCTATGAGACAAAAAAAAGAAAAATATGTGGTTTCTTTGCGCCACCCTAATATATATATATATATATATATATATATATATATATATATATATATATATATATATATATATATATATATATATATTGTATATATATATATATGTATATATATATATATATATCTATGTATATATATACATATATATATGTATATGTATATATATATATAAATATATATATATATATACATATATATATATAAGTATATATATATATATATATATATATATATATATATATATATATATATATATATATATATATATATATATATATATATATATATATTATATACTGTGTGAGTTTTTCAAGAGTTGCCATTTTTATTACAGCCAAACCGTTGATTAAGGTAGATTTAATCAAGAGCACCAGCAGCCGTCACTGAACCAATACCCGTCAAGTTTCAATAAAATGATAAAATATTAAAATAATGCAAGCATATATTTTTTGTGTTTCCTGTTACACGATCTGGAAAGTATTTCCAACCATTATTCCATTTATGATAACATTCAGTTAGCGTTAGATATAATAACAGCTCATCTGAAAGTTAGTGTTTGTAAAATTTGTATAAATTCAGTAAAACTCTTAAACTTTAGCTACAGTAAGCACTAATTTAATTTTTTAGACAAAATAACCTAACAGAAAATTATTATTTTGATGAGGGATACTCGTACATAATATACAGACATTTTCCAGTAACCGTCATAGTGATGGTTACTGGGGTATTAAACGTAGTTTTAAATAAAAGGATACGTATTCCCCTATACTTTTTACACTATAATTATAAAATCTCGATTACATTCACAACAATTAGATAAGGCTACTGACCAGAACCCGTCATTATTTGCTGTAACAATTAAATTTTAGTAGACATTGTAAATTAATGTCCGACACTGGTACCCTATAGTAACGGTTTTTGGCCCCTTTTTTTGTAGGTGAATTTCAATATAAAATACAGAAACTAAGATTTAATAAGTGCTGTTGATATTCTATTCGTTAAAAAAACGTCGGTCTCTATCGTAGTCAAACAATGTATACTATAGTTAAATTAAAGGAAATACTCCATATTATACAAAAGGTGTCTCCAGAATTATTTTAACCAACAAAAAAAAATGAGAACATCAAGTGGATGATACATTTTGGTGAAAATATAATCCTTAACTGTCAGACTAGCCAAATACTAATCCAAAACTTGAGAAAATCCATTTACTTATGGTCGACTTGGACGAAAATGGTTCTTGTCTTTTTGCAATAGACATCCGGAGTTATCTAAGCGATCTTAAAATTTAACAAAATCAAGGGCTTCGGTAGCCGAGTAAAATATAAAAAATGGGTTAAGGAAATTGAAGAATATTTAAGACAGAAGAATTTATAGAAATTTTGAAAGATACAGAGCGTCTGACGAAATTATGATGGGTCAGTATCTTTTTAAGCCTGACTAATAACCATGTAATTGTATAGAAAGGACAAAAATCAGTATACATAATGTTATTAATTCTAATGAAAACGAATGTACAAAACCAGCATTTATGGATATTAGGAATAATGTTTCAGAAGAATTAGCATCGCCGATGATTGTGCTAAAGGTAAAAGGAATTAATCAGTTCAGTGCCAATCTAAACGATATATCTGCAGGAATTGAAAAAACGAATAACAAAATGTTTAATTTAAATAAATAAAATTTGTTTATATATTCGGTATTTTGTAAAAAAGGAAATAACAGAATAAAATAATTTTTTAATAAAACTTTATCCTTAAGTATTTTAACACTTTCAGTCCCATGGCTTCGGCATCCGAAACAAAACGAAACATCCCCAGAGGCCGACTGCGATCATTGATTAATTGAATAGTTGGTTACGCATTATGTGTGCGATGTTTATCATCATTCATCACACGGATGTGTTTCTACTCACACAAATACATGCCAACACACACTACTCTTTTGGTTTCTAAGTATAAAAAATTGTAAAATAAATAAAAAATACATAAAAAAAATAATTTATATAAACAATATAATTTATATTTTTAAATAAAATTGATTTGAATGTCAGTGTATATTTAGTATGTACGTATCACGTACGTATGTTTACAGTGTCACACATACATGTTGAACTGTGTTGAATCTATTCAGTGTTTGAATGATTTTAATTTATGTGTTTGTTTATATAAAGTTTTTTTTTTTTTTTTTTAATATTGCCGGCTTCCGGGGAAGTTTACTATGAAAGTGCTCGGGCCTCATAGTGTTAATTATATAGCTCAGTTGCTTAAGATTAATCCATTCTAAGGAATGACGGATACTGGGTGTCTCTGACGGATATTGGAACATCGTTAGTTTTTTATTGACGGATATTGTTACACAACACTTTTTCCTTTATTTTATTTTTACTAATATATTTATTATAAAAGATCATAAAATTCTCTTCCGTTTTAACTTTACTCTTGGTTATATCGTATAATAATGAAGGAACAAACTTAATATAAAATTCTGCTCATGTCTTAATATGAGAGCTACTGGTACTGTTACTTTATTTGCGTAAAAAAACTGTATCAAATACCAACCTTAAGAAAATGGTGCAAATGAGGTTGTTGCATCCCCTAATTAAGCCGGAGAATGGACGGCTACTAGGATCGAGTGCATAACAAAATCGTTTTGCAACTTTTTTTAGCTTTTTAGGAATATTTCCTTAAACTCTGAAGCTTGCGAAAGTAGTGAGACTTGATATCTACTACATTTTTGCTTTTTACATTTTACAACCATATCATTTTTTATCATTTATCGCTACTACCTACATAAAAATCACATAAGCATACTCTAATCTCAACAATTTTTTTTTTCATGTTGAAATTTGTATGTTCTTATCTCTTTGAAACTGACTGTATACTCAGTTAGTGTAAAATATACGAAAGAAATTATTTTATTAATGGCTGCCAGACACTGTTAAATTAAGAAAGGTTGTATAAAATATTAAGATAATTTGATAACGAAATTCGTTAATTCTATTAAAATTTGATGATTACAATTCTCATTTTTACAGACAGGGCTGCAGTCCCTCAGCTTTAATGTATAGACATGTCTGCTTTTAAAAAATTAATCGTACAATTTTTTTTCATTTATTCGCCGAAACGGTACCTATAAATATTGTAAGGTTAAATTTGTTCTGATATTGTCGATATTGCTATTATACGTGTATTTCTAGATGGAATTACAAGTTTCTTAATTCTGACAATGAGTTATTGAAATAATAAAATTTTAAAATATGTAAAAAATGAAAACTCATGTTAGGAAATTTCTGGGTAATAAACAGAAAAATTATGGTAGGCTAAATCTGCCTACTTGTTACGCATTTGTAGGTGAACTAATTTAGTGGGTGGATGTTTTGAGTGGGTAATTAAATATGTATGTGTCGTTTGCCCTTTGATATTTCGCTTCAAATCCTTATATTTGAATATCTGGCTTTGTATTTAGCTATCCGTACATTTCTACATAATTAGTGTACTTACCTCGAATCATACCTACCTCGAATTCTCATCTAAATAAATTTAATCGGTCAAGAAATTGTATTTGCACAAATGCTTTTTTGGAATTTTTTCTTAAATATTCTCTCCTTACTAAAGACACATATCACAATCATGCGATTAAGACTGCACTATCTGCAAAATTATTACTTTTGAGATATCAACACTTAAAGATTTTAAAAACTTAGCACATCTATCAAAATTACATTTCTTAATGAATTTCTTTCAAATTTGGAATATCGTGAAATGAAAGTAAGCTACGCAATATTGTTTAGTAAAATTTTATATTGAAAAACATAGTTATGTCTTTTCACACTTAATGCCTTTTTATTTTAAAAATTTATTTTACCAAAATGAAAAAAGTAATGTGTAGAGGAATTATCTACCAGTTAATACATTTGAAGGGTACACGGGAAAAGCGATCAGAGTCACAAAAAGTAAAAGATGCCAAAATCCATGCAGTTATGTTGGCAGTATGCAGAATATTGACCCCGTGCTAACATTACACGTGAAAATCAAACATAGTCCGTGATATGCAGGGAGAGAACCAAATTTTTTTGCTGAAAAATGCGCATATAATACATAATTCGATGTCAAATTTCGCGAAAACGGTTAGCCGTCTATTTTCTTCTGGCATGGCGTTTTCTAGCTTACTATATTAGCAATAACCACCGAAAGTTTAAACCAGATCCTATGCGTGGTTTTCAGGCAAAAAATTTTTATGTTGAAAAATGCACCTATAATAGCTACATGATTCATTACTATAATTTATTTATTTATTTTCATTAGTATTAATTTATTTATATATTTACTAAGATAACCTACATGATTCAAACTTTAAAGTTTAAAAACGCTCCTCTGAAAAATTTACTTTTTGTGACTCTGATCGTTTTTCCCCTGTATCCTTCATTTGTGATACCTACTGGTATGATTTCTTTTTAGAATTAAATTTTTTTTCAGCTTGATCTGGAATAAAATTAAAAAAAAAAACTCAGGAAATAGCATTTCAGGATGATTTTATTTAACAAAAAATAAAAATGAAAATAATATATACTTAAGGCGGCCAACCGTCGCGGATTCTGCGGAACAATCCCGGAAAAGTAGCTGCTGTCCCACATTGTAATTTTTGTTAAAATAGTCCCGGAATGAGTCTAATTCGTCTCGGACCGCATTCAGTTTGAATGCACAAAATGTTTGAATGTTTTTTCCCACAAAAAAATTGATTAATAAGTAAAGGTCCCAAGACCGGACTTATCGATTTTGAGGAAATTTGAATATATTGTAGAGCAGTGTTTCTTAACCTTTCTTTAGTCACGGCTTGGTAAAATCTCGGATAATTATGTGCGGACCAGTCACATTTATAATCACATATGACAGTTATCAGTTTTTTTAAATTACACATTTACACAATATGAAATGTGTTTTTCCGACCACTTCACCTACCATCTAATTCAGATACATATCGACACTTTCCTAAGCATTAGAGAAATATTTAAAAGCCTTTCTTTTATTCTAAATAGTATTATTGTAACCCGGAATCATTTCCCCCATTAGTTGGAATAATATTTGGTCGTGTAATATGAAGTGTCATTTTGCGACCACTTCGTCTATCATCTAATTCAGATACAATTGACACTTTCTTAAGCATTAGAGAAATATTGGAAAGTCATTCTTTAATTTTGAATAGATTTAATTTTTTGGAAACAAATTCTACTTATTTATTTTTTGTTTTTAAATTGTTATAAAATTGATGATATCCAAAACAATTTCATTGTTAATCATATTTTTAAACATAAAAATTCGTCAAATGCGTAAAGTGAGCACAAATAAACTGTTTTACACTAATAAAATCAAAATAGGCAAACTTGCAATTTATTATGTACATACTTGTTTTTATTTCTCTTGTTGTTTGGTATTTGTGAAACCATAACATAATATTATTTTGAATCATTCCCACGAAATAATTCAATATAAAAAAGCATTATTTACAGATAGGGCTTTATCATTTTCTAATACTTACCAATATACTTGACACATTACCGAACTAAATGCAGATAGTGCTATTTATGTATCAAATATTAACCCATAATAGGGGACGGACGGGCGAGAAGAATATGCTAATTTAATCTCTAAAAAAAGCATGAGATTACAACAAAATTTTTTATTTATCTTAGGATAACAAGTCTTCATAGTTAATTAAGATTAATAAAGTAAATAGAAAATTAACAAAAATTCTTATCTTTGCACATTAAAAATCATTTGAAAAAAAAGTTGCAATTATTCTTTTTGCCCTACTAGGGCGGGCAAAATGAAAATCTTAATAAATATATAAATAAATTAATGCTAATGAAAATAAATAAATTATAGTAATGAAAATAAATAAATTAATCGTCATAATTATAGCAAAAGGACGAGCCTCCACCTATGTATAAAGAACACGCTTCATGGGTCTATTCCAGGCAAAAATTCCACTGCATCCAGTTTTCTATTGCGGGTATATGTATTTTTCTTGACAGACAGTACAAAAATAATTATCTTTTTTAAACGACTTTATCTTTTTTAAACGAATTTGCTTTTCTTTTTCATTGGAAGGTCCGGGATTATTTAAAAAAATTTTCCTTTTGACTAGAGAAGCTTCATTTTATTATTCATTTTGCCTGACTCCATTTTGCCAGCCAATCAAATTGTTAACTAACTAAACCTGCAATTACAAACTCATAAATTCAAATTAAATACGAGCACGAATTTGTTGCTCGTAATGATCATACAAATAATAGAAATCATTAAAAATAAATAACTGCAATACAAAAAGAAATAATTCGTAAATTACTTACCTCCATTTATTGATTTTTTTCTCCTCAAAACAGTTTTTCGGTCACTAAACACTCAAATAAACTACAGTGCCTCCTTTTGACAAATGACCCCATTAAGTTGTAGATATCTACGGGGGCAACCAATTGCTATAGTCAGGAGCTTTATAGCTCTTATGGTTTTCGAGCTATGATACAAACTTATAGATTTTTAAATGAGACTATATATTAATCTTTCGATAAAACTGATCTAATGCATTAATTAACAACATAAATGAGCAAAAAAAAATTATACCCAAGTTTAATTTTTAAATTTTTCTTTAATTTATAAGTTAGGCGGTAAAAGTACGCATATGTACTAGAGGCTACTTCAACCGATAGTGTTTTTCTTGGTTACATTTCCATTACATTCAAGAAAAGAACCTTTTCCAGTACCATTTCTATTATAAAAATTTGGTTGTAATAGAAATGACAACTTTCAAAAAACTCACATGGTATATATATTATACGGATATGCACTCTCAGACAACAAACTTTTTTACCCAAGATAAGAACAGACTCTAAGTCCTATAAAATAGAGTCCAAAGATCACAAGCAGAGATCATCATCATTATCTGGAATAAGAACTATTAGGTACAATAAAAATAAGATGGAATCATATTCTCATAACAAATGAGATATCCCATTTTACGTCAAACAGCATATCCATCAGTTATAGAAGAAATACCCCTGTCGCAGCATCCTGCATAACATAGCGAATTTCCATTTACAAAAGTACGTTTTTCTCGGAAACTAGTTGATATAGAGTAATTGTAAATAAAAAACCTTTTTTATGTGATTTTTCCGCCTCATTCCGCCAAATTTTTTTCACGAAAAATGCCCAAAAAACCGTAAACATTTTCACGAAATTTCTTAAAAATAAGATGTTTCGTTCTTGAGTTATCGTGCGGCACATTTATATATATGTTTACTAAGTGTCCGCACAATACCTCAAGAACGAAACATCTTATTTTTAAGAAATTTCATGAAAACGTTTACGGTGTTTTGGACATTTTTCGTAAAAAAGATTTGGCGGAATGAGGCGGAAAATTCATACAAAGAAGATTTTTTTTATTTACAATTACTCTATATCAACAAGTTTCCGAGAAAAACGTACTTTTGTAAATGGAAATTCGCTATGTTATGCAGGATGCTGCGACAGGGGTATTTTAGTTTCAGAATAAATCAATTTGGCACCAACAAACTCAAAAAATCATTTTATTTAAAAGCAATATTTTAAACAAATATGAGTCTCCACCCACCGCCGGAGGTTTCTAGAACCGCCCCGGTAGTGGATGGTGGGTCCAGAACTTGTTTTCTTATTTTCTCAAAAACTAGCTAACCTAGAATAATAGTTCAAAAACCTTTTTATGTGATTTTTTTCCGTCTTTGCAATGGTGTAAAAAAATGTGGCGAAAACTCTTAAATTATAGCAAATTTTGGCAAAAAACTAATTTTTTGCAAGAACAAAAACCATGTTCCTGGCATCCGACGTGCTTGGCTGAAGAACTCATCCAAGATTTTTGGACTTTCAACGTTGTCACCAAATTTCGTAAAGCTAGCAGTTTTTCCTGAAGAGCTATCGTGCTGATACATATATACATACATAAACCGATACATACATACATATATATATATATATATATATATATATATATATATATATATATATATATATATATATATATATATAAATTTTAGTGAATATTATTTTTGGGTTCTAGGGGCCTCAAAACAAATTTCTGCCATAGTCGCGGGCTGAACTTCCACCATGAGCAAGGCTGGAATAGCGAGTTTCCATTCTGGAAATTCGCTAAAAAACTTTATTTTAAAATTTTTTTCAATATAAAGTTTTACGACTATAATTAACAGTAATGATTACCTAATATATACGTCACATATCTGATTTTGAATAATTATTAAAGATATCGGCATAATGCTTACATTTTTGAAAGAAAATACTACATCAACACAATTTAAAAATATGAAAAAACTTGGTTTAGTCAACAATTATTTCTTGCTGAAGCTTATAAAGATTTATACGTACTAAACGTGTGTGGCTAATAATTTAATTTTAACTTTGATGTCACTACTAATATTGAAATTACAGAAGTTTTCCCATTTTATCAAATATCTCTTACCTAAATTTCCCTTACTCCTATTGCAAATCACGTAACTGTCTGATAGTAAATCAAAATCATTAAAAAAGACTTATTAAAATGTTTTTGTAACAAGGGAAATTTTTCTTATAAAAGTTGTTATAGGTATTAAGATAAAAACAAAATTAAAGTTTAAATAAAAAAGTAAATAAGTACCTACTTATTAAAAAATACCATAAATAGCATTGTATTGATAAAAATGTCTAATTTAAACTTTTAAAAAAGTTTTTTTCCAAAGTTTCTTTTTTCTAGTTACTACCAACCGTACGCTTAACTGATTCTGAAATTGAGATTTTTTGATCTTGATTGCCTATGCTGTTGATTCTATCATCTTTTACAACTACGAACATATATATACATGTATTTGTGCTGTTGAAACTTTAACGTCTTTATTACAAATGTGGAAAGAATTGAATTATTAAAATTGCGTTTTACAGAATAAAACAGCTGGAAAGAAAGTTGAGATGATTTACAATTTTTTAAAGAAAGCAACAAATTAATTAATTAAAATTAATATTCTTGGTTTTGATTCTGAAACAAAAATTTCATTATGTATCTTATTACTATCGCGTAATAAAGAAACACGAACCAATTAGATCTGTCAGTTTTATTTGTTTACTATACTTCATCTTCACCTCATAATTTAAGGATTAATCTAAAATATTAAATAATATTATACATATAACGCCAGTTACTTAGATATTAATTACCAAACATGCATTATATTTAATATATTTCATATTTATTACCGCACATTTTATCATCTTACAAGATATATCGCACCTTGGCAACAACAGTCCCACATTAGATATGGAATTTTCATAAAAAATGTGACTGTGTTAAAACCGAGGTGTGATATGTACCTTTCAATCGCATAGAGCTGAATATAAAATTTTAACTTTATAAATGTCAAAGAAACTGTGCGTGCATACGCTGCTAAAGAAATACTCTAATAAGCGAATATAAAAATCGAATAATGCAAAAAATTGATGTTTTTAAGAACAACTTTAGCTTTGAGTCATGAGTTTTAAGTCAGATTTGAGCAATAATGTCACGTTCAATAACGCAGTGATTTCATAAACAATAAATAAATACCACTGCATAACATAGTGAATTTCCAAAGATTCGACAGTGGCGAATCTCATAAAACAACCTGCACCCATCTAAAATAGTTTAGATCTCTAACAGTAAACACATTTTCAAAATCGGTGATGATGTGTTCTTGAAAAGTTAGTTTATTTTAATTTTGAAGAATGAAACATATAAATATTCTTATTGTAATGATAAAAACGACGAAGCATTTATTGTAAAGAAATTTAGCAAATTTCTTAATTTTTCTCCGAAGCTAGTTCAATTAGAACAATGTTTTAAAAGCTTGTCTTGTGCAATTTTTTATGCTCTGTGCGACAGTCTAAAAAAAAAAGTAAAAAAATTTTGAATTCTGGCCAAATTTTGCAAAAAACCGTTAAAAATGACGAAAAATGGTCAAAATTTTAGCTTCTAAAAATCGGACGTATCGGACGTATCTGACTGAAGAACTTATCTAAGCTGTTCCGGCGTTTGACCCTCTCACCAAATTTCGTAAAAATTGGAAACTTTGTTCGAGAGTTATCGCGCAGACACACACACACACACATAAATATATATATATATATATATATATATATATATATATATATATATATATATATATTTACATATATTTATGTATAGATCGATGTATAAATATATATATATATATATATATATATATATATATATATATATATATATATATATATATATTTACATATATATATATATGTATAGATCGATGTATAAATATATATATATATATATATATATATATATATATATATATATATATATATATATATATACTGTATGAGATTTTTGAGAGTTACCATTTTTTTTGTAGATATCGACAACCGGCAACCGATTGCTACAGTCAAGAGCTTTATAGCTTTTATGGTTTTCGAGCTATGATATAAACTTATAGATTTTTAAATGAGTACATATTTTTCGATAAAACTGATCTAATGCATTAATTAACAACATAAGTGAGTAAAGAAATTTTTTTTCCCAAGTTTAATTTTTCAATTTTACTTAATCAGCTAGGCGGTAAAAATATGCATATGTACTTGAGGCTACTTCAACCGATAGTGTTCTGGTTGGTTACATTTCCATTACATCCAAGAAAACAACCTTTTCCAGTACCATTTCTATCATACAAATTTGGTTGTAATAAAAATGGCTACTCTCAAAAAATTCACATGGTGATATATATATATATATATATATATATATATATATATATATATATATATATATATATATATATATATATATATATATATATATATATATATATATATATATATATATATATATATATATATATACATATGATATGTATATATATATATATATCTATATATATATATATATATATATATATATATATATATATATATATATATATATATACCGGTACCTGTAGGTTTTTGCGGCTAAAATAAAATACAGGTAGAGTTGCGTGCGTTCGTCCTGATTTTCGTGCAATATAAACAACATACAGTTCATACTGTATTCTTAAAACCACTGTACTGTGTGTTGGAAACAATGTTCCAACATATTTTTTGATTGGAAGCCATTCCAGAAATAATTTTTATTTTTTAAACAAAAACTTGTTATTAATTTAATAATAATTTAATTTTGTAGGAACCTTTGTGAAAAACATAAAAATATTTGTTTTTAAAAAACTAAAAACAATTCATTATAAAATTACAATTCAAACAGAACGCATGTATGCATACATGCGCTTCATTTTTATATACCATTTTATGGTGAACTGTAATTAATTTTTTTTGTATTAATGTAAAACTATTTTAAAATCTAACAATTGATTATAATTTCATACAACTATTTTTTTTGTGCAAATAAATTGCTTATAAATTGAAAATGTTGTGTGTTTCTTCATGCTATAACACTGTTTATTTTTTCACGAAAAAAATTTGGCTGAATGAAGCGGAAAAATCACATAAAGAAGATTTTTTTATTTTTATTACTCTATATCAACTAGTTATTAATTACTCTATATCAACTAGTTTCCAAGAAAAACGTGTTTTTGTAAATGGAAATTCGCTATGTTATGCAGGATGCTGCGACTGTGGTATTGTACTTGGCTCCATTTACAAAAAAGTACTTGGCTCCATTTTTACAGATATCTCCATAAAATAATAAATTCACTTTTTTTTCTTATTTTCTCAAAAACTAGCTAACCTAGAATAATAGTTCAAAAACCTTTTTTATGTGTTTTTTTTCCGTCTTTGCAATGGTGTAAAAAAATGTGGCAGAAACTTTTAAATTATAGCAAATTTTGGAAAAAAACTAATTTTTTGCAAGAACAAAACCCATGTTCCTGGCATCCGACATGTCTGGCTGAAGAACTCATCCAAGATATTTGGACTTACAACATTCTCACCAAATTTCGTAAACCTAGGACATTTTGTTCGAGAGTTATCGTGCTGTATATATATATATATATATATATATATATATATATATATATATATATATGTATATATATGTATATATATATATATATATATATATATATATATATATATATGTATACACTAATACATATATACATATATATACATATATATATATATACAAATATATATATATATATATATATATATATATATATATATATATATATATATATATATGTATACATACATATGTTATGCAGGATGCTGCGACAGGGGTATATTTTATTTATTATGTTTCAATTAATTACTATGACAAACGATGTTTTGATCGGAATATAAAATTTTTATATTTTTTAAGTGTTGTGGTTTGATAGTGGTTTGATACATAATGATGTAATTTTCGGGGGACAAAATTCAAAAGAACATTTCTTGAAGAAAATATAAAAAAATTCAAAAATTATTTATACAATAAAAAGGTACCAATACTGTAGATTACTACTGCAGTGTTAATTTTTTTTTTATACATTCAGAAAAAATAATTATTTAGTCTACTATGTTTTACTTTGGAGAGGAGACATGCTAGCAGACAGAATTTTACATTTTAAGGGTAACCTTTTATAAAAAATATATTTCGAAACCGGGTTACTTTGAGTGACCAGTCAGATGCAGTAATAATTTACAGTTTCCATCTAGAAAAAAAGTATTTTTCAAAATGTTAATATACAAAATAAGTTGGGTCGTCCAAAATTCCCTTGTTTGTAGAACTACCCATATATATATATATATATAATTATATATATATATATATATATATATATATATATATATATATATATATATATATATATATATATATATATATATATATATATACTAGCTGACTCAGCCACGCGTTGCTGTGGCTCAGTAGTTATAATTGATTGAATTAATTTTCTTTTATTATTTTAATACAATCAAATCAATATTTACTAATAAAGCTGAAAATAGTTTAGCCAATTTTAAATATGGGATTGAGAATAGGCGCGAGAATAAAGTGCTTCGCTTCGCTTCGCTCGCTAAATAGTCCAAAATTCTATAAAAAGTTAGTTCCATGTAATGCTTCGCTCCGCTCATCATACGACTCGAAAGTAACCATTAATATATCTAATTTTCACAATCTGGGATTTTTCCATAGATTCCCATACTGATGGTTTTAGATACACTATACAATTATATCACAATACACACTATAATAATAATATAATATTGTACAACAAGTGGGAAAAATGTCTTATTTCTCACGTATTTTACACTATAACATTTTTTTCCTAAAATTTACAGTAATATTTATTTAAAGAAATAGTAAAATCTTTTATTAATTTATGTCAGTTATAAAAGATGTTCAAATTTTTGCCAATGAATACATTGAAACTAACTATGGAAACAAAAATCAATAACAAACATAGGTATGTATATTTTCATATTTATATAGATTTTAAGTACAAAATAGTATATTGTTATTAAAACATTTAATTTGCGAAAAAGAAATATTAAGGTCAATAATTGAGATAAAAACTATTCGATCTTTTAAGTTGGACCAAATTATAGATAGTTACCAAATTTGATCAAAATCGGTTCAGTAGTTTCGCAGTTTATCCTAGCCGTACATTGTGACATGATATTTTTATATATATAGATATGTATGTATATTGTGACTATAGTCGCAACTTTAAGAATTAAGAGGTCTGCGATGAAATTAATTGAGTCACATGTTAAACATGGCTATCCTGAGCTCAATATATTACTGCCAAAACCGAAAAATCTCAGTCCTGCTTCAGAGCATTTGTTCCATATTTTGTTAAAAAATTAAAAAATAAATAATTCTTAAGAAAAGAATAATGCGAAGAATTTCCATCAAGTTCTCTGGCAATTGGAAAAGAAACAACGCATGTGTGCCTTTAGTAAGGAGAGAATATTTAAGAAAAAGCATTTGTGAAAATACAATTCCTTGACCAATTAAATTTATTTAAATTATATATATATATATATATATATATATATATATATATATATATATATATATATATATATATATATATATATATATATATATATATATATATATACAAATGTATATATATATATATATATATATTTTACCTCATTTTCGGTTTCTCGATGCCTCAAAACAAATTTCTGTCAGTCCCGGGCTCAGGTCTTTCCATGGCACCCGCTGTAATAAGGGAATTTTTCCAAAATGAAAAGTCACTTAAATAAACTAAACATTTCGTTCATGTATATGTATAAAAATATAATTAATATACAGAAAGGACAGTATTACTAATGCTTGTACGTCAATATACGGCAATTTTTAAAGGAGTCGTATACGTAGTAGCATAAAATAATTATAATATACATTTCTGAAGCACCTTATTCGATTTGTCTTAAGACTGTTCTACACGATGCTACGAACACCTTCCAACATTGGACGTTCGATGGTTCATCGCATCATGTGGCCGTTGTTCGAACCTACGAGTGTCCAATGTCGAGTGTCAAACATTCGCATTTGGCCATGTCCCGCTCGATGTCGGTATTCTTGCACCGAGTCAAAGGGATGCTTCGAACGTTTGAAGGTCAATGTTGGTTGCGTTGGTTGGTTCGACTCAGCAGCTGCACGACTCGTTCATGTGAAGAGAGACAACATCAGTGTATAACATTAGAGATAACATCAGACAGATAACAGCGTTGTCCACTGAGTACCAACACATCATCATTCGTATTGGATCAAACATTCGATTCACCGTGTAGCAGATACATTCGTCGTACCAGCTATCGAACTTAATTGCCTCAAACGTTCGATCGAATGTTGGAAGGAACGTTCGTAGCATCGTGTAGAACCCGCTTTACTGTCATATCTCAGCTGTCTTAAGCAGGCTCTAGATTTTCGCGAAGTTGACCCAGTACGAGAGTGTAGACGGTTACTTTGTGGTTGTTCGTGGCCTCTATTGTAACGCTATTCAGGCTTCAGCCAACTTCGGCGAGGAACTTCGACCTACTTCGCCAAGAATGTAGAGCCAGCTTTACCATAGAAATCAAAATACAAAAGATCAATATTTTTATTTTTTAAATACAATCCTTACTTTATTGAATATTTTTAAATTAATTTAACATTTTTAATAATAAACAAATAATAATTTCACATATTTTTTCATTAAATATTTGTCTAATTTTAATTTTCGTCTCGGATTTTTTCTGATTCTTTAATCAACCATTGACAAATGGTTGGCGAATCAAAACGTTTATTAGTATTGATACTCAACAACATACTAATGGCAAAAGTTAAACCAGCCAATAATAAGATAACAATAAATAAACAACTTAATATTGGAATTGTAGTGAAACCAATGCAATAATATGGCTCGCCAAACGTCTTATTAGTGGGATGATCTAAATATGACTGGATCTACAAAAAAAAAAAAAAATTAAAATTAAGCGGGAACTGATTTTGATGTACAGATTTCACCAATCAATGGAATTCGCAAAATTTATCTAATATTAATTAAATCTTTATTTCTCCGCGGCACTATTAATTGTGATTCTCATTTTCTACAATACAATAAAAATGTAGTACCTAGTAGATGTTGGTATTTTATTGGCTATTTCTCGCAAATTTTCTCGGTAAAATCTGTATTTATAGCCAATTTCATTTACAATCTTTTCAACTGTATAAGTGGGTGAGTAGGTCTGCTATCCATCCGGATTTCTCCGGATTTGTCCTTTTTTGAGGACGTCCAAGAAGTATCTGGGTCAGGTATTCGATACTACTTGGATTGTTTTTTTAATTTTAGATTTTCGTAATTACACATTTTTGCGTTACCTAAATAATTTATAGCTAAATTTTAATAATTAGAGAACGTTGTCAACTGTCACCGTGTGTGCGTATACCCACAATTCCTATTCAGACTTATTCAAATAACGACTCACCTCTTATCCATATATGTATATTCTGCTGATTTTATTTTGAATCATTTAACAATAGAAAAAGAATCAAAAGAGTTTGAAGTAATATGGTGGTACCTAATTTAAGAGAAGTAATTTTAAAGTATGAAGAGCGATTTGTTTACTTCAAAAAATTAGAGGCTGTTGAAAATGTAAAGATCAACTGTTAAGTTATAAATTTGACACCTTTTGAATAGACAAAACTGAAACTTAGTAATTTTGGTTTAAAAACTGGTTCAATAATGGACAGTATATGCTGTATATGTTTTGGTAAACGTATTTATTCAATAGTAATTTTTATTAAAAATTAATAAAAAATCTGTTATAAACATTGTTATTGTTTTATGTTGTAGATAAGTAAAAGCAACATGTTGGACGGCTAAAAGTTGAATAAATGAAAAATATTTACCACCAAAAAAAATTTATATTTGAAAAAATATCCGTGTTTCATGTCTCAAAATTCCGATTTTTATTTTTTAACCCATAATATTGTCCGAGCTTAATGATTTTAATGATGACAACCCTAAGAGTAGATGACTTGAGACCAGATTGTAAATTACTTTTTCAATTTTCGAAAATTCAAAAAGTAATTTGGTTCCATAACTGGTTTGTTTCCAACACAATGAAAGTTATCAACATAACCCGGTCAAAATAATTTTAGTTGCGTCATCTTACCAAGTTCTAACATTCGTGGCTTTTTTTTTAAATTGAAAAATTACAAGGTAAGAACAGGAGAAACTTGACTTTAAAGCTCATAATTTCACCATTAGGATTCAAAAATGAAAAGTGGTAAAAGAAATCTCTACTTGTCTTCATTTTTCAAGTCATTTCTAATGAACAAACGAAAAAAATTGTATCTCTACTTTTCAATACAGAAAATGATCCTCTAAAAACTGGGAAAAAATTATTTTTACTGTTTAGTAATTGAGACTTCTACTTACGGAATGTACGTGTAAAATTCTATCTTTACAGATCTAAAAATGACTGACGCACAGACGGACACTTTGACAAAATATATCTTTGATGTATATTTTATAGAAAAGTTCTGTCCTTAATATAGACACCATAAAGGAAAAATTGATTATATTGATTATAAAATGCAGTTAAAACTTGCAATTTTCACTAATTAGACAAAATTTTCAGAGTTAAAGAAAAGTTTTTTTACTAGCTCTGTAGTAACTTCCAGTAACTTTAATTCTGTAAACTGATGAAGCTACAGAACAATATATTCATTTTCATAATACAATTATTTCATTTTTATACAAAGATAGCTATAAAATTTTGTAAAAAATAAAGCTTGTAATAGAAAATAAATTTTTGTAACTTGTAAATATTATTCTACTATTCTGACTATTAGCTGTCTGTGGATCGCTAATGTGATATTACGTCATGTATTCACGAAGTTTTGAAATCAATTCTAAAATAAAGAGTAAAATTGTTTTGAACCAACTAAATTCATTATTAAACTTTGACAAGTTAAATATCTCTTACATGATACCCTAAATTAGTTATAGTAGTAACATTGCGACGACGGCGGAAATATTTCTAGTTACAATTAATGTCACTAAATAATCACGTTTCGGTGCTATTTAAAATGTCAAACCCTTCTCAGCAGGTGAAGCTTGCGATACCGTTGAAGTTAAGATGTCTAAACAATTTTGTTGTATACAGAAAGAAAGAATCGGATCTATGTATGTACAACTAAATGTATGTAGTCTCCAGCCAGTTCAGTTCTATAATTGTTTCGACATTTAAATTTACTCAAATTGTTCGGAATGTAAAAAGTTTTATAAGCGAATAAAATGCAATAGCAGAACTATTCTTGACAGGCGTACACAATTTGTGCATTTGTTATAACCGAAACTTTGAAAATATAATTTTATTGTTTAAAGCAACTATCAATGTAATTCACTATGAGGCCCGAGCACTTTCACAGTAAACTTCCCCAAATGCCGACAATATTTGTAAACAAATTTTATGTAAACAAGTACATAAAACGATTCCACAGAACACTAAATGATTCAACATGTATGTGTTATGCAGGTTGCATCATTATTTTGATAAAATACACATATACATACCAGCATACAATACACACATACATACATATGTGAATAAAAATATTATTGTAAATAAAAGATGAAGCCTAGATATTTTGATGATAAAGCATATTATGTATTTTTACATGTACAAAAAAATGAAAAGTGCCCGGTACCTAACACATAATAAATTATTTTTATTAGAATAATATAAAATCTTTTTAATAAATATTTTATGTGTTTTATTTATTATTCTAAACAGAGTTGTGCGTGTAATTTAGTTCGGGTAAATTACACAGTGTTTTACATGTAAAAAACTTTGTAATTTACACATACTTCTTTTGATAAAAAAACTGTAAAAAATGTAAAAAACTAAATTTTTTAAATTTAATAGATATGTAAGCGTTACTGATGGTATTGCATATTTGCTATTGAAGTATTTGCTATATTTGCATAGTAAAACTTAATAATTAAGTAATTTGAAAATTAAAAATATAAATGGGGACAAACAGGAAAAAGAAAGGTTAGTTTTGATAGAATAGTTTATTTAAGAATTCAATATTAAAAAGATTTTTATTTATTCAATTAAATTTTATTAAAGGTATCAATCATCTTCATCATCACTATCATCAGTGATTTTATTGTTATTACAATTTAAAGAGAGATAAATATGTAGTAGTTTTTTTGATCTGTCAAAACTCAGTTTGTTAATTTGGAAATTTAAAGCTTTGTAGTCAGTTGTGGATGGCCTTCCACTAGCAGAATATCATTTTTGTGTCGACTTTTGTTTACACATTTTTTCATGTGAACTTATAAACAAGTAATAATAACCGTCAAAATAAATTGTTTGTCAGTGAAATGACAAATGATTTAAGTATTTTACATTTTTTACAATCTTCTACAATTTTTTACGGTTTTTTACAGTTTTTTACATATTTTACAATTTTTTATATAAAAATGTAAAAAACTGGTGTTTTACATCACATGGCTCAACTCTGATTCTAAATAATGATCGCGGTCGGCCTCTGTGGATGTTTTGTTTGGTTTCGGATGCCGATGCCATGGGACTGAAAGTGTTAAAAAATATGCTCATAATATGTCGGCATAATAACAAATTTGGCTACAATTTTCGCTAACTTATCATTTTTCGTCAAAAATTATAAATTTTACAGTAGCGCACAGATTAGACAGCAGCGGCTTTCAATCTACGATACTTGTACTCCTGGGGGTACGCAGCTAATCTACTAGTGGTATGTAAAAACGTTATTAATAATGACAAATGACACAAAATCATAAAATATTTCAATAAGAACACAAAAAAGTTATATTATAAAAAGAGAAATAAAGGACGAAGAAAATAAGTTACAATTTCTAAAAATCTTTTGCAGCACTAACGTTTTTATTTAAAACGCAGTTGAAAGCGGACCGTAATTTTAGAGTTCGATTGAGCGTTATGTGATTATAAAAGGATTGCGTTTTATATGACAACTGATTATTGCAAAGAAGGGAAAAGCTTAAATATCAGTTACAGGCTACAATATGTTTATTTATTGGACATATATTTAATAATTCCAGAGACTAAACAACTGCTATATAACGAAGCAATAGAAAAAGATTCTAACAATAAAAAAAAACACTTTTAATTATTTAATTCTGAGTTGCTCGGCTTAAAAGGACACCTGTAAGATTACCTACTCCGAAACCCTTTCCTACATTTTTAATATTTGCAATTATAGTTTTTGTTATTTCGGATCCTATACCAATTACTGCAACTTCAGAAAGGATTATGAAGAAATTTGTAATAAATAAAAATATTGGTAACGAGAACTTGAAAACTTGGAGATAGGGAGTACTTATAAATGACAAAACTCCTCAAGTGATACATGAGAGAAAAAAAATTGAGAACCACTAATTCTACAGACTTAAGCTCCAGTCCACACTATAGTGCCAATATCGATACGCTCCCAGTTCAGTCTCAGCTCGATAAAAATATATTTTCATAATAATTGAGTGCAAACGAAACGGAATGGAATCAAAAAAGCCATCAGCAGCGGGGCCCCATCACCGAAGACGAATTTTTCCCTTCATTTTCGGTATTGAATGTCTACAAGCGAAATGTGACTGAAAGTCTACAAGCGATTTGTCATTTTGGTGGCTTCAAAACTGATGATGTGTTTTCGGCTGGTCGGGGCTTTAAAAAAATGATTTTAAGTTTTTAACGACTGAATCTCAGTAAATTTAAATTTTGTGCCGATAGCAGTTAGCAGGAAAAAAGCCAACAAAATTCGTACGAGGGCATTCCTACCCACACTTATCCACCAACTGCCTTTGTGTTTTATTTTTAAATATTAAAAAAAGGACCTTAAATAGTGAACCGGAAGGCCTTTATGAAGATATTTTTTTTTCCAAAAAAATCAAAAATTTCTATTTTATAAATAAAATAAGAAATGATATCAATAACATTTCTTAAATTACTTACATATTAATTTGAGACCTCCAAAAGGCACCCCCTTGATACTGACTTATGCGAGTGGTGCAAACTTCGAAAACGTCGAAAAGCATGAAATTGTAGCTTAAGAATGGTGGGGGTGGGGGTAAAATATTAAAACCTCCAAAAAGCAGACCCTAAGTACGAACTCTATCAACATACCAAATTTCAGTGGTCTAAGTTAATTCTGGGGGGCTGGGGACGTGTTAGATCCTTCCAAAATTCTTTTTTCCCTCTCTACTCCCTCCAAATCATCCTAGGAAGCTGAATTTTGGATATGTTGTAGATAATTAAACGAAACATTATTTCCAACCGGCTTGGAAAAGTTTTATTGTTTGTTGCCCCCCACCACCCCATAGGTGTTGGGTCGCATCCAAAATTTGCTCCAAATTTGATCCCATTTTGACAGTACTGTTTTGCATTGAAATGAGCCCCACTTACCAAATTTTCTGCTCCCCCTCTCCATAGGGGGCCCTACATATGTCCAAAGCTAGCGGGAATATATATATACAGGTGAGTTTTTCGAGAGTTACCATTTTTATTACAGCCAAACCATTGATTTAATCGAAAAATTTTTCAACTAAGAGTTGTAGATATCGACGGGGGCAACCGATTGCTATAGTCAGGAGCTTTATAGCTCTTACGGTTTTCGAGTTATGATACAAACTTATAGATTTTTAAGAGACTGTGAGATATTGATTTTTAGATTTTTAAATGAGATGTTAATTTTTCGATAAAACTGATCTAATGAATCAATTAATAAAAATATAAATGAAGAAAAAAAATTTTTTACCCAAGTTGATTTTTTGAATTTTTCTTTAATTTAGCAATTAGGCGGTAAGAATATGCATATGCATTTGAGGCTCCTTCAACCGACAGTGTTTTAGCCGGCTAACATTTCTATTACATCCAAGAAAAGAACCTTATTTAGTATCATTCTCTGTAATACAAATGTTAGTAATTCAGATTTTGGAGTATAGATATCGGGCTCTATTTCAAGTTTTTAAAATTTTTGCATAATAAAATCAAATCGCTTTAAAAGATTAGTATTCAAAGTAACTTAATTTAAAAATAATTTGAAGTTATTCATTAATTTACTGAAAAATATATTTATTTTTTATTCAATTATTGAACGGCAGGTGGCAGGTAAAATAAATGTACGTACCCAGTACAAATCCAAGTAAAATTGTCCTTTCTTAATAGTAGCAAAGTAAGGTTAACTGGGACCGAAAATATTATTAATAAATGAACTCAAATAGTGTAAAAATATTTGAAATTCGATAAGTATTTTCTATTTATTACAAGCCAAATTAAAAAGAAGTTTTTTCACTAAAACTTTTCATTTCCTTTAAAAATACTTGCTATAAAAATATGTTTAGACACTCATATACCTGTCAAACAGTGGCATTTCAGAAAAATAATTTTTTTATTTTTCAATGAATTAAAACTGAAATTTTATTTTCTTATTGTACTTAGTTATCATTTTTATATAATAATTTAATCTATTTAATCATTTTAATTTCCGATGGAAAACGTAATAATCGTTTAATTTTTCGTTACTACATTATTAAAAATGGCAGCTATATTGAGCTAATATCTATTAAAATTACGTAAAATCCTAATCGTTTGCAAGTACTTGAGTACGAAATTTAAAAGTGTCAGTTTCAAAACGTAATTACTGAAATATATGAGATAAAACAATGAAAATTTGAGTGTTACTGGTAGTTTTGAATCATATACAAATTTTTGAAAAACATCTAAACATTCTTTTCCATTTAAAAAACTATAATTTTGTATCATAACTTAAAAACCATAACAGCTATAAAGCTCCTGCCTATAGGAATCGGTTTTCCCCGTCGATATCTACAACTACTGTTTGAACAATTTTTTGATTAAATCAACGGTTTGGCTGTAATCAAAATGGCAATTCTCGAAAAACTCACGCTGTATATATATATATATATATATATATATATATATATATATATATATATATATATATATATATATACATATATATATATACATATATATATATGTATATATATATATATATATATATATATATATATATATATATATATATATATATATATATATATATATATACGAGGTGTGTTCAAAAAGTAAGGTGACTTTATGTTTTTATCAAAGACCTTTTATTTATTCATCAATATTCATGTTGTTCCCTTTAAAGTAATCCCTCTAAGATACAATACACTTGTGCCAACGCATTTTCTAATCCTCAAAGCACTTCTGATATGCACTTTTTGGTATAGCCTTGAGCTCTTCCGGTGATGCAGTTTTTATCTCCTTAATCGTTGCAAATCTCCATCCTTTCATGGGTTTTGTCAGTTTTGGAAACAGAAAAGAATCGCAGGGGGCTAAATCCGGTGAATATGGCAGCTGAGGCATGATTATGGTGTTGTTTTTGGGTAAAAAACCACGCACAGGCAACGGTAAGTGAGCAAGTGCTTATCGTGATGAAAAAGCCATGAATTGTTTTCCCAAAATTCCGGACGTTTTTTATTCATATCGCTTCTCGCAAACGGTGTATGACTTCAAGTTAATACTCAACAACTTCTCTAATGGTGATTTGACGATTTCCCAATACCATTTTCTTCACTTTTTCAACGTTTTCATCAGTTCTTGACGTGCTAGGGTGTCCAGAGCGTGGTTCGTCATTGACATCTTCTCGACCTTCTTGGAAGAGCTTGTAATACTTATAAACATTTTTTTTTTACTCAGAGTAGACTCACCGTATACCACTGTTAACATTTTGAGTATTTTGAAGCACTTAATTCCATTTTTCACACAAAATTTGATGCAAATCCTTTGATCCATTTTTTTTTCGACAGCATAAAATCGCCGAGCACACCAAACACTTCTAACCTTTATGCCTCTCACAAATGAGCAAAGCATGCTATATAGCTGAAACTGTGAACATATGTTCGGGACGAGTGTACTAACGCAACAAAATAAAAAAATCGAAAAACGAATGCACATAGCCCGAGAAATTTGAAAAGTCACCATACTTTTTGAACACACCTCGTATATATATATATATATATATATATATATATATATATATATATATATATATATATATATATATATATATATATATATATATATATATATATATATTTCAGTTGAAAAATTAGACTAAAAAATTATCTATACAAGTAAAATATCGCTCCGATAAAATATTATCTGATTGTGAGTGGTATTGGTATTGGAACGGTATTGGACTGCGACTGATACCGTACATAGATTGAAGTGGTAATGTGAATGCACTCATTGTTTCTTGTGTAAGAATATTTTATCAGACTGATAGCGTATAGATATCGTACCGAGAGCGGCACGATAGTATGGATCGGGGTTAAATCTTACAAGAGATATGAAGGCAGACGCCAAAACAACAATGAATAGTGGATATCCTATAAGCCGTATTTTAGGACTAATTGTTCTGAACATTTTAGGACGTATTATAATCTCGAATTTTAATCAAATTTAATTTTAGTAAATTTTTATCTCGATGTGTTTTCAAATGGGCATTAACGTACAGTTATATTGCTTTCCACTTAAAAAATATTTCCATCAATAATTAATGTAAGCAAAAAGTCTCCACAACCAAAATATTTTTTTTAGAAATCATTTAAAAATTTACCTGTAATTGTGATATAATTATTCGTGTAAAATTATCTTCCATAACAAATTTGGGACAATAGAACGAAAATGTATATGGAATCCAGAATACCTTATCATAAACAGTTTTATTTAAATGTTTTATCTCTTCAATATTCCAATAGCTTTCTTCATTACCAATCACTAGACTAAAAAAAAGGCATAAAAAGGTGATAAAAGTCGAAAGAGAAAAAATTTGCGATATCGTTCATAGATATATTAAAATAACTTACGTAATGTCATCTAATTTAATAAACATTTCATTATCCTCCAATGTGTACACCTCGTTAGTGTTGATATCTGATAAATCACTGAAATCAAATAAAATTTGTTCGGTTCGAGTTGGACTATTATAAACTTTAAATAATAATCAGTTACGTTTTACCAAATAATTTCCTCTCCAGTCTTTTTGTTCAAATATACTATGCCTCCGAGAAATAGTCGTATTTTGTGATTAAAAAACCAGAAGGCGTTTGATTCATCCACTTTAGCTACATTGGGCATTATATCAACTGCAGCTGTAAAAGAATTAATTTAAACTGAGAGGCAAACGCCAAAAGTCCTTTGTCAAAAAGCACCAGGATATTCTTATAAATGCAATTTGATCCTGTTTTAACAAATATCTTAATTTATCCAATATTAAAAAGAAAATACGACAATTTATAATTAAAACGGATCGCAGCGTACCCAGTATCTGAGCGAGTGCGGGACGATTTTCATATTAGTTTCAAGGAAGAGGATATAAAATAAAACAAAAATTAATGTACCGTCAATTACCGTTAATTTGATTTACACTAAAACTCTTCCTGTGCGGTGAATAGGACCGTACAAAAAAGCGATAAAAGAAACCATTTCGAGATTTCATAAGCAGCTATAAAGGTTCGTATAACATATTGTAAAAAAAAACCGCATGCGGCGAATGTGGGTCACGTTTTGATGCCATACCGATTTGTTTAATAGAAAATTATATAATTCAAAGACTTACGATGTTTCTAGAATTATTGCTTGTCCAAATAAAGAATTAATGTATCTTGGGAACAACTTTAAATATTTTATAAACTATATTTTTGGGAAAGAACGATCACTTTTTACGAATTTTAAACTATAGGTATTATTAGAACCGCTAGATCAAAAATTAGAAAAAAAAAATTTTTCCTGGAGATAGTTCATTCAAATGATACTACACACAATGTATTAATTGAAACTTCTTTTTTGGATCAAACTGACCCCCCACTTTAATTCTATAAAATTCTTTCCAATAGTTATTGTTATGGTTAATTGCTGATATATATGTATACCATGTGAGTTTTTTGTGAGTTGCCATTTTTATTACAATAAAATTTGTATGATAGAAATGGTACTGGAAAAGGTTCTTTTCTTGGATGTAATGGAGATGTAACCAATCAAAACACTATCGGTTGAAGTAGCCTCAAGTACATATGCATATTTTTACCACCTAACTGAGAAATTAAAGAAAAATTAAAAATTTAAACTTGGGTAAAAATTTTTTTGTTGCTCTTTCTCATATCAACTTATCAGGATAACTTCTTTAAGGTACCATTACAGTGTAGAATTTTGAAAAAATCAATTTTCTTGTGTTATCTTAAAGTACATACAGTTATCCATGTTCTCTCAAAATTTCAAATTGAAATTTGAAATATTACGGTCGCTACGACCACGGATCAGTGGATTTGGTCTAAATACAAAATTTTGTCGATCGATTGGCGCCTTTTGACGGGATGTTATACCACTTTTTCAATCCTTCCACAACAAGTGAACGTATAAGATCAATTGTTATCACCACAATATCACATTATTGTTAACACAATGATTTGAAACAGTTTCAAGACAAACTTTAAACGTGTTTGTCTCGAAATGCCCTTTAAGTTTGAAATTTGACACAATATTCTTTATTCCATTCTCCATGTACCTATGGAAACTATTTTTTTTTTTTTTTTGTTTTTTTTGTTTTGGATATCTTCCTATTTTTCAAACGGAAAACTGTTGAGAAAAAGGCTTGTTTTTATAGGAAATAATGGAAAGGATTGTTTTCATTGGAAATAATACTTCTTAGCCCCAGATACATTCCTGCCAAATTTCAACCCTCCGAGGCTAATAGTTTATGAATACACAAACAGACAAAAATGTTCAAAAAAAAATTTAATTACCTAGCCGATTTATTTGAGTTTAATTTATATTGTGTATCCACCTTAGGCAAAGTAATAAAAAAAAAATTAACGTTATATCCCTTTATCATACTATTTTTTTAAATTTTTAAATTTAAGTAAATTTTTTTTGGTTTACGCGCTAGCGACACCCACCATTTTTTGTTCAATAATATGTCTCTTAGTACTCTATATTTTTTTCTCATATATTTTTATGGAAAAATTTTAGTTGGTAGAACATAATAATATTTCAATACAAATGCGTGCCATGTTCGGTACTACATATATTACTTATGTATAAAAAGGATTATAAAGTAAAATATCTACACTATTTCTAAAATAATATAATTACATACGTTTATAACTACGATAAACTAGTTTAAATTTACAAAAGTGCAACATTATCTGCCGTTTGTCTTTTTTATTAATAAAACAAATAGATATTGATTTCTCTTTTGTTAGAGTTTTTTCCTCTGTAAGACGTCAAGTGAAACTTTGTTAGCTCATACACCACGTCTTACCACGTCAACAATTTCATACAAAGTTTATTAGCTGTCAAAATAGCATACCAGTTGATCATTTCGTTATAATTCCTCATGACCCGCCATCGTGTTAACAAAAGAAGACAAACGGCAGATAAAGCTAGACGTTTGTCTAAACTTGTTGGTCGTAGTAATGAACGTATATAATTATATTACAGAAAAAGTCCATTTTCTGCACACCCCAAGAAATGCAACAAAAACATCAAGTGAGAGGGGCGAGCTACATAATGCGTACACATGTACACTACTTTCTTCAAGTTAGTGGATGTCGCTAACGCGTCAGAGCCAAAAAAATATACTTAAATTAAGAAATTTAAAAAAATTAGTATAGTAAAGGTATATAACGTTAATTTTTTTTTTCTATTACTTTGCCTAAGGTGGGTACACAATATATATTAAACTCATATAAATCGGCCCAGTAATTTCCTCAAAAAAAAATTCTTTTTTTAAATTTTTGTCTGTTTATGCATTCATATATTAGCCTCAGAGGCTTGAAATTTGGCAGGAATGTATCTGGGGCTAAAAAAAATTATTTCCTATAAAAACAATCAATTTTGCGTCAATGGCCGTTTTCCCTATCTTACCCATTTTTCCAAATTTCAAAAAAAGAAATCTCCATAGGTACGTAGCGGCTTACCTACAGATTGATAATTTATTTGATTTTTTTTGTCAGATGAAAACTGCGGCCGCAATCGTGGGCACCAACAGCCTCCCTTTTTTAAAGACCCTTTTTCAAAAAACTTATTATAATAATTATAAAAAATAAACAAAAATGAATAAAAAAAATATTTTTGTATTGCTAAGTAGTGGTATTAATTGTAAAAAAAGAATTCATACCCATTCCCCTATTTTACCCATCCGAAAAAAATTGCCAAAATTGACTACTATTCGGCCAGTCACACTGTGATGGTACCTTAAGAGGTCTTTTCCAAGTGATGTGCTAACAAAACACTTTTTTGGGAATTTGTTTTGGAGAAACTATCTATTGTAATGAAAAAAAAAAAAAACGCCGTGAGCAGCGGGGCCCCATCACGGAAGTCGAATTTTTCTTTCATCTTCGGTATTGAATGTCTACAAGCGAAATATAATTGAAAGTCAGCGATTTATCATACAAGCGATTTCTCATTTTGGTGGTTTCAAAACTGATGATGAGTGTCCGGATAATCGGGGCTTTAAGAAAAGTTTTAAGTTTTTGAGATTTCAGTAAACTTCAATTTTGTGCCGATAGCAGTTAGCAGGAAAAAAGCCAACACAATTCGTACGAGGGTATTCCTACCGATGCTTATTCGCCAATTGCCTTTGTGTTTTATTTTTAAATATTAAAAAGGGAACTTAAATAGTATAAAGGACTTTAAATAGTAAACTGGAAGACCTTTATGAAGCTATTTTTTCTTTCCAAAAAAATCCAAAATTTCTATTTTATAAAAACGCCGTGAGCAGCGGAGCGCCATCACGGAAGTCGAATTTTTCCTTCATCTTCGGTATTGAGTGTCTACAAGCGAAATGTAATTGAAAGTCCACAAGCAATTTGTCATTTTGGTGGTTTCAAAACTGATGATGAGTGTCCGGTTGATCGGGGCTTTAAAAAAGGTTTTAAGTTTTTAAGGGGTGAATCTCAGTAAATTTCAATTTTGTGCCGATAGCAGTTAACAGGGAAAAAGCCAACACAATTCGTACGAGGGCATTCCTACCCATGCTTATCTGCCAATTGCCTTTGTGTTTTATTTTTAAATATTAAAAAAGGAACTTAAATAGTAAACTGGAAAGCCTTTATGAAGATATTTTTTCTTTCCAAAAAAAAATCCAAAATTTCTATTTTATAAATAATAAAAATCCAAAATTCCTAATTTACAAATAAACAGTGACTTTAATGTAAATTAAAAATCACAAAGTGATTGAAAAGATTATCCGGATCGGCCTGGATCCGAATATTTGAAATTGAAAAAAAAAAAAAAAAAAAAGTGACTTTAATAACATTTTTAAATTACTTAATATGTATGTTTCTCATTTGTTATAAAAGTAAATTCACTTTTTTTTTAATTTTTTAAAATTACTATTCGCTTATTTGTATTTAGAATAAAAATGATTCATATAAAACACATTTAACAATAGCATTCAATTCCGATGTAAAAATGGGAGAAGTGGGGGGAAAAGTAATGTGGACTACCTAAAAGGTACTAGCTGGATACTAGCTGAATACACGTACAAAATTTCAGCCCTTTAGGTTTCCTTAGAGAGTCTCTAGACGTGTTAGAAAAGAAGCAAAAAAATTAAGGAAATATTGGCGTAAAAATCGTGGGGGTAAGGGTTAAAAGTTCAAACCTGCAAAAAGAAGTGTCCTGCCATTAGCTTAACCTGTACACAAAATTTCAGCCCCCTAGGTTTATTTGGGGAGATTTTGACCCGAACGAAACTGTTAAAAAACAAGAAAATCATGTTCTTTTTGGTATAAAAATGGTGGGGGTAAGGGTTAAAAATTGAGACCCCCAAAACGCTCTCTTGATACTAACTCAATCCGAATACAAAATTTCAGCCCTCTAGGTTTATTTGGGTGACCTGTGCGAGTGGTACAAACTTCGAAAACGTCGAAAAAGCAGGAAATTGTAGCTTAAAAACGAGGGGGGTGGGGGTAAAATATTAAAACCTTCAAAAAGCACAACCTAGGTGTGATCTCTATCAACACACCAAATTTCGACCCTCTACGTTAATTCTGGGGGGCTGGGGCGTGTTGGATCCAGCGAAAATCGTTTTTTCCCCTTCTGCTCCCACCAAATCATCCTAGGAAGCTAAATTTTGGATATGTTGTAGATAATTAATCGAAACATTATCTCCAACTGGTTTGGAAAAGTTTTATTGCTTTTCCGCCCCCCCTCCCCACACCGCCCCCTTAAAGCTGTGGTCGGATCCAAAATTTCCCCAAAATTTGACCCCACTTTGGTAGTATTGTTGTGCATCGGAATGAGCCCCATTTACCAAATTTGAGCTCTTAACTTTCATAGGGGGGCCCTACCCTACACATATTAAAAGGTAGCGGGAAATTATATATATATATATATATATATATATATATATATATATATATATATATATATATATATATATATATATGTGACATTTTTTGCTACATATTCGGGTTCTACGGGTCCGCCCCTACTCTCGTCTAATTTTTTCAAGGAAAAATTCGACTAATAATAAAAATCCAAAATTCCTACTTTATAGATAAACAGTGACTTAAATAACGTTTTTAAATTATTTAATATCTGTGTATTACATTTGTTATAAAAGTATCTGCATTTTTCTTTAAATTTTTTAAAATTACTATTCGCCTACTTTGTATTAGAATAAAAATAATGCGTTTAAAACACATTTAACAATACCATTGAATTCTGATGTAAAAATGGTAGAGATGTGGGGAAAAGTAAGGTGGAATCCCTAAAAGGCACTAGCTGGATACTTACTCAATACACGTACAAAATTTAAGCCCTCTAGGTTTCCTTAGAGAGTCTCTAGACATATTAGAAAAAAAGTAAAAAAATCAAGGTAACATTGGCGTAGAAATCGTGAGGGTAAGGGTTAAAGTTGAAACTTCCAAAAAGCAGTAGCTGGCTATTATCTTAACCGTTACACAAAATTTCAGCCCTCTAGGTTTATTTGGGAACATTTTGGCCCGAAAGAAACTGTTAAAAAACAAGAAAAATCATGTTCTTTTTGGTATAAAAATGGTGGGAGTAGGGGTTAACAGCTGAGACCTCTAAAAGGGGGTCTGTGCTACAAACTCAATCGGAATACAAAATTTCAGGCCTTTGGTTTTATTTGGGTGACCTGTGCGAATGGTACAAATTTCGAAAACGTCAAAAAAGTATGAAATTCTAGCTTCAAAATGAGGGGGGTGGGGGTAAAATATTAAAACCTCCAAAAAGTCCAACCAGGTGCGAACACGATCAACACACTAAATTTCAATCCTCTACGTTAATTCTAGGGGTCTGTGGGCGTGTTAGATCCAGCCGAAATTGTTTTTACCCCCTCTACTCCCTCCAAATCGTCCTAGGAAACTGAATTTTGGATATGTTGCAGATAACTGACCGAAACATTATTTCCAACCGGTTTGGAAAAGTTTTATTGTTTTACCGCCCCCCCCCCCCCACCACTCCCTTAAAAGTTGGGTCGGATCCAAAATTTGACCCCACTTTGATAGCATTGTTGTGCATCGGAATGAGCACCACTTATCAAATTTCAGCTCTTAACTTCCATAGGGGTGCCCTACACATATTAAATCGTAGCGGGAATATATATATATTGAAAAAAAATTTGATGAAAAACAAAAATCGGTTTTTGGCCCATTTTCAAATTTTAAAAAGTTTTAAGCGACCCTTAAAAAATTTTTTATCGAGCTAATTTTTGGTGAGCATTCTTAAATCGAGCTAAATTAACTTTTTTCCTATGAGACAAAAAAAAGAAAAATTTGTGGTTTTTTTGCGCCACCCTAATATATACATATATATATATACATATATATATATATATATATATATATATATATATATATATATATATATATATAAAGTTTTATTGTTTTACCGCCCCCCACCACTCCCTTAAAGGTTGGGTCGGATCCAAAATTTGACCCCACTTTGATAGCATTGTTGTGCATCGGAATGAGCACCACTTCATCAAATTTTTTTTCTCATCCCTGCATATGTTTGTACATTGAGTAATAAAAAATTCCTCCAAATTTTAACTCAAAAAATTGATAATAAAATGTCGCTCAGGATTTTAAAGTCAAAATATTTAATATTTTTTAGGGGCGCTAAAAATATTAAATAATTATTTTGACTTGAAAAATTTTCAGAACGCTTGAGCGACCTTTCATTATCAACTTTTTGAGTTAAAATTTGGAAGAATCTTTTATTATTAATTTACTGAAAAATATATTTATTTTTTATTTATTTTTTTATTTATTTAGAGAACAATAGTTGGCAATAAACTACATATTGTATACAACAAAGTGACATTGGCGTTTCTTAATAATGGCGAAGTTAGGTTAACTAGAAGCGAAAATATTATTAATAAGTGTACTCAAATAGTGTAAAATTATTTGAAATTCGATAGTATTTTCTTTTTATTAAAAACCAAATTAAAAAGGAGAAGTTTTTTCACAAAAAAACTTTTTATTTATTTTGAAAATACTTGAGTATAAAAATATGTTTAGATGCCTATGCATGTTTAGACGTTACTACATTGATTAAAATGGCGGCCATATTTAGCTAACATCTTTTTAAATTACGTAAAATCCTAATCGTTTGCAAGCACTTGACTACGAAATTTAAAAGTGTGATTTTTAAAACGTAATTACTCAAAAATGTGAAATAAGACAATGAAAATTTAAATGTTACTGGTAGTTTTGAATCATAAACAAATTTTTGAAAAACTTTTAAACATACGTTTCCATTTAAAAAACTATAAGTTTGCATCATAGCTCGAAAACCATAAGAGCTATAAAGCTCGTGATTGCCCCCGTCGATATCGACAACTCTTATTTGAACAATATTCGATTAAATCAACGGTTTAAATGGCAACTCTCGAAAAACTTACACAGTATATATATATACATATATATATATATATATATATATATATATATATATATATATATATATATATATATATATATATACTGTGTAAGTTTTTCGAGAGTTGCCATTTTTATTTCAGCCAAACCGTTATATATATATATATATATATATATATATATATATATATATATATATATATATATATATCAGACATTTTTTTTTACAAAATCGTGTTCTACGGATTCGAAAACGGATAGCGCCCCTACTCTCGCCTCTCGCTCTTCTTACCGTTCTTATTGTATAAGTCTAATTTTTTCAAGGAAAAATTCGACTAAAAAATTTTGTACATCAAAGTACCTACATAATACTTAATTAAATGAAACTTGAATTTTTTTCTTTTTGTCTGGCCTTCCATCTGCTCTTGTATGCCGGTTGAATGTCACATATAAATTTTGTAATTCAAAACGGTGCCAACGATTCAAAAAAAAAAAAACTATCAGCCCGATTGGGCTAAAGAATAACCCCATCAGACCTACTTTTTTTGGCGTCATTTTGAATAAAAGCAAGAAAAATTGCTCCGATTTTTGATCTTTCAGGCGTTCTAAAAAAAGAAATTTTTATATTAAAGATTGATTCTAAATAGTCTTTTAAAAAAACACGATAATAAAGAGAATGCATCCAATTTCAGTCCAATCGGACTTTTAGTTTTCTTCGAATCGTTGGCACCGTTTTTTTTAAGCCTGTAACCTTCAAGGGGCTTACAAGAGCAGCGCCTGATTAAAAATAAAAGAAAAAATATTCAAGATAAATATACCTAATTATATGTATATGTATTTTAATGCACAAAAGTTGTTTTTTATTACAATAAATAATTTCTCCCCAAAAAAATTCCAAAAAAGTGTTTTTTTTTTTTTTAATAGCACATCACTTGTAAAAGATCCCTTAATAACTAAAAAAAAAGTTGACATATTTTGAAAAATACCGGAAACTTTTAAAGTGGTTTCATCATAATAATCATCCATAGTTGTTGCGTTTATTTCTGATTCAGTTGTAATTTTCATTGGAAAATTTCGTCTTCCAAATCCAATCAGAGCTTTTTCAAGTCCATTCCCATAATAATCTATTAAATCTGTTGGTCTAACAGTATCTTTAACAATGTTGTCAAATTCATCTTCCATAATATCTATGTCTTCTGTTTCAATCGTCTTAATCCTTATTTTTTCTATTTGATTCTTATTGGAATAATATTCACGTTTAACACGATAATGGTCTTGCGAATGCTTAAACAAATAGGATTTACCATGAATCTACAATTGAATTCTACTTAAAATTAAATAAATAAAAAGAAATGTGCGACAACTTATTGTTAGACTAATTTATTTAATTAAAAATGATTCTTTAGTGACTGTATAAAATTTAGTTCTACATCCCTGGAGTGACTATAGGAACACGTATATAGCACACCAGAGGTATTGGGTCAATGCTCTTTTAAATTATAGCCTTATAAAATATTTGTAATTGATGTGGGAATTGGGCAATTTTTTTTAATGGGTAATTTGTTTATTTTTTAAATTCTCTAGTGAGCTATAACTTTGATTGAGTGCCGCACAAGGTGTCAATAAATATTTTCTCGTTCGATTTGAAAACCTATTCGCTCATTTTTACAAAATGCAAAATGCAATTTATTTAATGCATGGTTAGATAGATATCCGGAACAACCCGGGTAGGAGCGAATTTCACCGGATTTACTTTTAAGGGTATAACTTCCTATTACACAGAACTATTGTATATGTAAACAGGGCCCGCTCTAGCGTTTACGCCGCCTCGGTGCAAAATTGGTCACCTTTTAATTTGCTCGCTGGCTATAAAAATCTTTTTAGTCGAATTTTCTCCGAAAAATTAGACTTATACAGTCTATACGATAAGAGCTGCGAGAGGCGAGAGTAGGGGCGCTATCCGTTTTCGGACCCGTAGAACACGAATATGTAGAAAAAAAAAATGTCTGATATATATATATATATATATATATATATATATATATATATATATATATATATATATATATATATATATATATATATATTTTCCCGCCACCTTTTAATTTGTGTAGGGCCCCCCTATGGAAGTTAAGAGATGAAATTTGGTAAATGGGGCTCATTTTCGAGGCACCTCATACTATCAAAGTGGGGTCAAATTTTGGGCAAATTTTTTTTCTGACCCGACCTTTAAGGGGGTGGTGGGGGGCGGAAAAGCAAGAAAACTTTTTCAAACCGGTTTTAAATAATGTATCGGTCAATTATCTACAACATATAAAAAATTCAGCTTCCTAGGATGATATGGTGGGAGTAGAGGGGGGAAAAACGATTTTCGCTGGATCTAACAGGCCCCCAGCCCCCCAGAATTAACGTAGAGGGTTGAAATTTGGTGTGTTGATAAAGTTCGTACCTAGGTTGTGCTTTTTGGAGGTTTTAATATTTTACCCCCACCCCCCTCATTTTTAAGCTACAATTTCATGCATTTTCGACGTTTTCGAAGTTTGTACCACTCGCATAGGTCACCCGAATAAACCTAGAGGGCTGAAATTTTTTATTCGGATTGAGTTAGTATCAAGGGGGTGCCTTTTGGGGGTCTCGACTTTTAACCCCCACCCCCACCATTTTTATACCCAAAAGAACATGATTTTTCTTGTTTTTTAACAGTTTCGTTCGGGTAAAAATCTCCCCAAATAAACCTAGAGGGCTGAAATTTGGTGTACAGGTTCAGCTAATAGCCAGACACTGTTTTTTGGAGGTTTCAACTTTTAACCCTTACCCCCACGATTTTTACGCCAATATTTCCTTAATTTTTTTGCTTGTTTTCTAACACGTCTAGAGACTCCATAAGGAAAACTAGAGGGCTGAAATTTTGTACGTGTATTCAGTTAGTATCCAGCTAGTACCTTGTAGGGAGTCCGCATCACTTTTCCCCCCACTTCTCCCATTTTTACATCGGAATTGAATGCTATTGTTAAATGTGTTTTAAAAGCATTATGTTTATTCTAAATACAAGTAGGCGAATAGTAATTTTAAAAAATTTAAAAAAAAGTGAACTTACTTTTATGACAAATGAAATACATACATATTAAGTAATTTAAAAATGTTATTAAAGTCACTGTTTATTTATAAATTAGGAATTTTGGATTTTTAGTATTTATAAAATAGAAAATTTGGATTTTTTTGGAAAGAAAAAATATCTTTATAAAGGCCTTCCAGTTTACTATTTAAGGTCCTTTTTTAATATTTAAAACTAAAACATAAAGGCAATTAGCGGATAAACATGGGCAGGAATTTCCTCGTACGAATTGTGTTGGTTTTTTTTCTGCTACCTGTTTTCGACACAAAATTGAAATTTACTGAGATACAGCCCTTAAATACTTAAAACCTTTTTTTAAAGCCTCGATCAGCCGAACACTCATCACCAGTTTTGAAACCAACAAAATGACAATTCGGTTGTAGACTTTCAATCACATTTCGCTTGTAGACATTCAGTACCGAAGATGAAGGGGAAAATTCGACTACCGTGATGGGGCCCCGCTGCTCACGGCGTTTTTTTTTACTTTGGCGACCTTTTTTTTTGTTCGTCAGCTGTAAAATGCCGCACCTTTTTTACACAATTCCCACCCTTAAAATTTGCCGCCCCGGGCAAATGCCCAGATTGCCCCCCCCCTGGAGCGGGCCCTGAGGTAAATAAAATGTTTAAAGTATTTTATCGAAAGTAAAGTTCTTGTTTGATTATTGTGTATGAATTTGTTTAGATGTAACTGTATAAGTAGTTAAATTTATTTAAAAAATTAGGTAAGTACTTAATAGACGAGGTGCTAGGTGACATTGAGTATGCATGAAAGGGCAATAGAATTTGACTTTTGATTATTGTTAGGGGGTCTTAGGTGAGTATGAAAACACATGTCATCGACCACTAGGGTGGTCGATAAATTTTTTTTTTAAATTTTTTTTAAATTTTTTTTTAAATTTGTTTCCAATGAAATGATTTAAAATTTATGTCATAATATACAAATTTTTGATATACCTAACGGTTTTTGTGTAAAAAAATGAAAATCGAAGGCAACGTTAAAATTTAAGTGTTCTTAGTATACAGGGCTAGCCAAAAATATAAAAAAGTTAAAAATCTCAGCGGGAAAACATTTTTGGGATAAACAATGAGGACAAAAGTTTTACCATTTATTACGGCGCATCCGATGATGACGTTCACCTTGACCTCAAAGTCAAGGTTCAAGGTCATATCAAGGTCAAGTCCGTTTTTTTATACAGCAACTCCTACTTTTGACCCCGGAAATGGAAAGAGCGGAAAATTCTACATCTGAATAGGACCTTGATCGTGATCTCAAGGTCAACAATCAGGGTCAATTCAAAAGCAAGCCCAAATTCTTAAATTTTACCATTATTTTCTGTTTTCATTTTTTTACACGAAAACTGTTAAGTATATAAAAAGTTTGCATATTACATAAATTGTAGATCATTTCATTGCAAACAAATTCAAAAAAATCATTACTCTACGGTCAATAATAAGCAAGACATAAGCGATTTCCCGATTCGCTTTTTCTGCAACTTTACCCCCTTCCACACTAAGTTGTTGACCACCCTAGAGGTCGACGACATGCGTTTTCATACTCACCTAAGACCCCCTAATAATAATCAAAGGTCAAATTTTATTCCTCTTTCAGTGCATACTTACTGTCAGCTAGCGCCTGGGCAGTAAAAATCAGCATTTGCCCTTGAATTGACCCTGATCACTGACCTTGAGACCACGATCAAGGTCATATTCGGATGCAGAATTTTCCGCTCTTTCCATTTTCGGGGTCAAAGGTGGGGGTTGCCATATAAAAAAACGTACTTGACCTTGATATGACCTTGAACCTTGACTTTAAGCACAAGGTGAAAGTCATCATCGGTTGCGCCGTAATAAATGGTCAAACTTTTGTCCTCATCATGTATAAGTATTTTTTGTTGACAAATAATTTTAGATTAAAAAAGGAAAATACAAAAATTTGTTCAGCAGTTAATGCCTGATTATGTTTTTATTTATTTAACACTGTACGGTCCGCGCATCTACGCAGTAAACTTTCTCAAAATCCGGTAATATTTTTAAAGAATTAAAAAATAACTTTGTACGAAAAATAATTCAGCATATTGTGTAAACATACATATTTTTAATAAAAAATTATAACAAGAAATACACAACAACAATAAACTGATAAAAAAAAATTATAAAAATACACAAAGAATTAAATATTTTATATAAATATATAAATGATAATCCATATAAAATTATATTTTTATGTGTTAGGTATCCGTCTATAAATATTAATGGTCAATATCAGTTTGCGGTAACATCGCACACATGTGTGATCACTGATCGCGATCGGCGTCTACGGTTGTTCTGGCTTTTATGCAGATGCTGTGTACTGGGATCGTAAAGGTTAATTTAATTTTTTAAGATTCAATATTAAAAAGTCTTTTTTAGTCTTTGAATGGTGGTTCATATGTATCGATTTTGACAGCAACTATAATCTTATTGTAATTATTTGCTGTCAAATATCGATTCAGCAAAGTTGTGAGCCATCATTCGATCAGTAAGTAATTATTATTATAACTTAAATTATAGTAAATATAATTAACTTCGTCATTTTTCTTTTTTATCTGAATTAAAATTTTAAATAATTTTGACAATTTCCTATAATGAAATGTACTTTATTGGACAAACAGTATATTGAAATGTACACGTTCTTCTTAATTTAATAAGGACTTCAATTATAAAGTAGCGTATTGTTGTTTCCACTGAAGAAGGCGTACAATATGCCAAGATATATTTGAAAAAAAAAATAAAATTTTTCTTGATCTCGGTGTAACATTATTTCCTGATTATCCTATAATGAATAGTATCGACTGCATTAGGTTGTGATTGAAATTATTTAACATATTTAAATTTTTTTTGCATTTATCAGTCAAGACTTTTAAAACGATATCATTATTTCAATTAGAATCTTTGAAATGGAGCGAACATGAAAAACAACATTTGCAACAAAAGTACGGTAAAACAAAATATGATTTTTTAAATTCATGTTTCTATCCTCACGTTGTGTACTAATATCTACGAAATTCTATTTAGGAAACGGAAACTACGTGCTCGTTACAAATTTAATACAGTACATATTTAAAACTTTCATTAGGCGAATATTACACTATAAAAGATTTTTTATAAATATATTTTATCAAATATATTTTATAAATTGACTATCTTTTATAAAATATTTCTTTTATAAAAAAAAGTTCGTTTGGCAAATATTGTAGGAATAAACAGGCAGTAGTTATGGCACTTATGCCAGTTGCGGATTATTCCAGAGTGTGAGGCATGCTGTGGATGACTGCGCTAAGAAATAACACACCCCATCACTGGAAAGTTTGTACAACGGCCAAACAGGCTCGAGAGGTTATAGCCCTGCCCAGTTTGAAACAGAAGAAAAATTGCTATCTCTAAGCAGCTGAGTCGGTTAACAGGTATACTCACGGGACATAACGTCCTGAGGAAGCACCTGTACATCATGGCATTAGTAGAGAGTTCTCTTTGCCGAAGATTATCATCTTTGAGGTGCAAATATCTGGAATCTCCAACATTGATTTCCCAGGACATCAAGATTGCAGATTTTAGTGCAATCCTGAGTTTCTATCAGGAAATGGGCATTAGCTAGTCCCTCTTGGATTCCGTGGGGTACAATAGACCCGTATTTGGTGTCCTACGTACAACGGGAGCTTTGAATCCCGAACCACATTCATTCATCCATATAGGTAACACAAGCAAAACTAAGTTTATTGTCCATTTTTTAATTTTTCTTATTAGATTTTTAGAATAATTTAAAAATTTTTGACAAATATCTATTATGGTGTAAGAGTAGTGTCACACTTTAACTAATAGTTTTTTTCACAAACAGTTACGAAAGGAGATAACTTGAAAAGTGTACGCCTGGAGTGTAAAAATTCTAGTTTTCAATGTTGTGTAAATAAAGCATAACGATATTTTTTATTTTAGGTACAATCGCTGCGTACCTACATAATACACACTGGGTTTTTGTTAATTTTATCAATGTTCCAAGAATGGAGTATCATAAGATGGAGATTTTACTTATATGAGAGGAACTGACAAAATTGGTCAGGAAAATGGTAAATATAAGGCTTTCTTTTTTTACCACTCGCAGCGTTAATAATGCTCGAATACTGATGTGAATATAGCGAACATAGTAACATAAAACGGATAAAACAGAATGTAACTACAGTACTTATTCTCAAATGGAAACACGTCGGGACTGGAAAAGTGAGTGTTTCCATTTGAGAATCACCAATGTCGGTTTATGATATTTAATAATAAAAAAATATAAAGAAATTACATATGTATGAAATAAACTCTTACAGTTTAAATTACTTTATACGGCGGATATCCAATGGTACTAACTCCGATTTTACATAGTGACGTCGGCGAATTGTACATATAATATACAATGTAAATGATGCGACTCAAAATAAAAATAATTGTTAAGTTTATTTTAAAACCCACTTTATAACTGAGTTGAACATTGAAAAAGATTACAAAAGATTCTATTCAAAAGCTAACAGAGATAACATAGAAGCCCGCGTTTCCATTTGAGAGTGTTCCATTTGAGAATAAGTACTGTACCGCTTTCGTATCCGTCGCATATATGTAGTATACATATATAGCCAAATGGATATGAAAAAAACGTCCCAACATCACGGTGCGGATTTGGAAGTATTTTGTTCGTTTTGCGCAAATGCGACTTTTTTGGTGGTAATATGAACCAATCTAAACAGTAAACACGGTAAACACTAATTGATGCATCTGCGCAAAGCAACTGAAGTTCCTCTACCCGATGTCTATCCGTCTCACTTCATCGGAACCACTGCCTCTTGTAGGGATTGGCCATATAGTTATAATACATATATGATCCGTCGACACGAGCGCCATCTTTGATTTGGACACTTTTTTGAATACATTGAGTTTCGTCTCCTTGTCTAATCTCCATAGTTCCAAGTGTGACTCTCAATGTATAACCTTCAATCTCACATGTACATGTACACAATCACATAATTAAAAAAGGACATATATAATTGTTGGTACTTATATCAAAAAACGATAGAAAGTGCGTTTCGCTACTGCCGCCTATGGTAATAATCTTTTATTTATACTGTGGTACAGTGTTTTAGATTTTTCAAAGACTGAAATAATATCAAAGAAATGCTATATTTGGTAAAATATCTTTGTCCAAAGATCTTTTATAGTGTAATATTCACCTTAGATAACTAATCGTGTAAACACGTAAAATAGAATGTAATATAATTTATACAGTTTAAACGAAATAATTGGTAGTTATTTACACGGCAAAACTCTTATTTATAGTCAAGCTTGGTACAGCTAGTTGTAAGCTTACAAAACTTACTCCTTTATTTGAGCCAAAAATATCAGTCTGTCATTGACGTTTACTTAATAAAGTTTAGGAATAATTTTTAATGTTTTGTACATATATTCCTTTATACTTTACACTTTTACGGTGACGTTCAATGGTTTCATTTTTAACCAAAATAAAAATTTTAAAAAGAAAAAAATTATTACATACCTGTGACGAATGTTGTCCTGTATAAATTATTAAAATCTTTTTCAATTTCTGTTCACCAAGGTTGTTCAAAATTTTTGATATTAAATCAACTGAAAGAGAGGACCACCGATAAGAATAGTTCGATTTAATAAATGTAATTTTTATTTTTTTTTCCTGAAAATATTTTTGGAAATCATTGACAAATAAAATAACATAATACTCGAAACAGAATTTACCTACTTATGTAAAAGTTATTTTTAGAATGAAAGCTTTCGTAAATGAATTTTCAATTGTTATAGATTCCGATGAATGGATAATATACCTTATACATACAATACATATTTATATTAGCTGTGACCCTTTTAAATCAATTTGAAGAGTAGAGGTAAGTTTGGACAATCAAAGAAAAGGGACGAAAGTAAATAAAACGGTTAGAGAAATTTTCTTGGGTATTTTGATAGTGTTAAAATATTTACACAACAAGAGGAAAGAATATTTCTGTAACTTTTACAACAATGATTTTCACTCACGAATCATTTAAACGATTTCGTCGTGTGAAACGAACATGATCCTTTCCAAATCACATTATTAATTGTAAGCAATGTCACATTTGAAAATGATATTTCAGCTTGCATAATAAGATCTAATTAAGGGATTTCTACAAGTCAAATGACTGCGAAGATTTATGTTGATCAGAAAGCCAATTGTTGAGAAAATGATTTATGTATAATATTTATGGCAATATTATCGGTAAATGGAAAATGTAGAACTTTTACTACATTTAAATAAATTGTTCGAATAGGTATTCGTACAACATTTGTTCCTATAACATTAATACATAATGAAGGGAAAAAAATTTGCTTACCACCGGAGACAGGCAGACCTATGGATTATTTTGTTAAGCCACAAATATGTTCTATTTTATGTGGTTAAAATTTAAAAAAAATCGTTAGTGTTGTTTTTTTGCAAATGGCCGACTTGTTAATTTTTGGGACTTCTTCTAAATTCAAGGGCAGCTTGGCCCCGCCCATAACAACTTTTAGGTGCATTAAAGTGTATATATACAACCTCACCAGTTTGCGTATATCTTGGTGCTCTTCATCCCCATACAAAATTTCCTCAAAATCTCTTAAGTGGTTTTATAGTTAAGGGGGACCACTAGTGTGACATTTTTAAAAAATTGGGAAAATGTTTTTTGCATGTTTCGATAGTCGATACGTTTAAAAATAACATACTAAAATTTCAAGTGCATATCTCAAATAGTTTTTTAGTTACCGCCATCTGAAGAGCGGATTCTGATTTTCATTGTTAACTTTGAGGTATTGAGAAATGTATGAAAGTTAATAGTTCGGGAGTTTCTGGACGTGGCTGCCAGTCACATGTTCTGGAGCAGCTAGACCCTGGCACATTAAAACAACTCATCTATGACCGTTATAGTGAGTACATCGTAAATAATTTTAATAAAAATTCAGTGATTAAAACTAAAAGGTAAGGTAAAGAAAAACTACATTTTTCAAACTTGCTGCAGTTATAACTCGAAGACAAATCATCCGATTGGTTTGATTCTTATTGCAGCTTCTTTTATATATGTTTTTTCGTGCCATGAACCTCCAGTTTTCCGATCGAATAAAAAATGTAATTTTTGCAGGCCAAAAATCATCAAATTTTCGCGCAAAATTTGAAACATTTTTTTAAAAACTCCACCATTTTGTTAAATTTCAACTTTTTTTTTCGATTGAGGTTCACGACACGCGCAATACCTTCTAGTTTAATAGGCTTTTTTGTTTTTTTGTTTTAGGGCACTGGGAAGGTCGCTATCACTGCAGCAGTGGGGGGACTTTTTTTGGAGCCTTGGGAGATCGCGAATAACTGACTGAATTTTCAAATTCTTGGTCCAAAAGTTTTATCATGAATTTTTTATATATGAACGAATATATCCTTAAAATATTAAAACATCCTATACAGTAGTTTTCTTTAAAAAATTCCCAAAAATCACCCTTTTTTCAGACAGTCACTAACAGCCAGACCGACAGACAAAGTTCTTTTTGTTAATGATTAATTTGGACTTAGGAGACCGTAAAACGTATATTTCCGCTAAAAACCCGACATAGATGTTTTTACGATCACATAACTTGGTCTATAGATATGTAATGCATATGTATATATATAGGACTAAGTAAAAATTATGTTAAAATTCTCAACTTTTACTGGACAGTAAAGAGGTAAATCTGTTTGAACATATTATGTTTGAAAATATGTATAACTTACAAAATCGAAGCTCAGCACAAAAAAATTTTCAATGATCGCAGAAATACTTTCAAGTTTGTAACTACATAAAAGTCAGATCCCAGAAACGCAATTTCTTTCTAAAGGGAAAATTTAAGTAAATGCACAATTTTTTGAGATTTTCTTACAAAAAAATGGGAATATTTATTGAATTAACATAAAGTGTATCTTAAAATATAGAAAATACGATATCTCCGTATCTATAGATCTTAAATTCTCAATTAAAATCAAAAAGTAAAATTTTTATCGTTAGGATACATAAATACGCTCTGCATGACGAAAAGAAAACAAAAAAAAAATACAAAAAATTAAAAATTTAGGACCATCTTAGGACAATGTTTTTAATTTAAAAATAAAAAAATAAATAAATAAATAAACTATAATTATTATGAAGATTTAGGAGGAATGAGGAGATTAGGAGAAAAAACTGTGATGTCATCCAATACCCAGTAAGTTAAAAAATATTCCTATGAAATATCATACAAATCAGTTGAAAATTCGCTGAGTTAGTACAATGCACGGCGGGCGAAAATCACATTTTGAGAAAATCGCGTTTAAACTTGTCCACCTGCGCCTAGTAACATTTGGAATGTTTCTATCGAAACGTCTATTCTTTGAACAAAAATTCTGTGCAAAAATTGTCAAAAAAGTTCACTTTACTTAACTTTTCCTTTTTAACCAATAATATTATAAAATAATTAAATCCACTTACGATGTACTTGCAACGGAATTGAAAAATTTTTATTTATAACTTTATTGTCAACTTCAACAATAATAAACTGATTTATTATTTCATTTTCATTTTCATTTCCATTTTCTTCGTGTACATCGTCCCGTATTTGTTGAAGAAGATAATTATGCAAAGTATTTGCTGATGTATTATCAGTAATTGTAATACGTTTCATTAAAGCGTTTCTTTTCAACAATGAATTTGCAAAAATTGCTTTTAACGGATTACGTGCAGATACAATGTAATTAAATGAAATATTATTTCGACAGTAAGATATATTATTTATACTGGTAATATTGTCGTATCTACGGTGCTTAGATAATGAAAAATCTTCAATGCTAAGCTGCAAAAAAAAAACTCATTTAGAAAATATAATTTGTGTGTTTACTTCTATTTAGTTTCTTTGTTATTTGTAAACTGTCAAAAAGTAAATATTTCATTTTTGGATATATCTGAATATATTTGAGTAGTGTGGACAGAGCCGAAATTACAATGCTTGCTTCCATAGTCCCAATAAAACTAAACATAATATACAGGGCTTTATTTACCTCTGTGGAGGCCCCGGGTCACTTCTAATGTGGTGGCCCCTGAATACTTCACATGTGGAGGCCTCTGAGTACTTTTCTGGAGTCCTCTTTGGAAAATATTCACAATTTGTCAAATTTTCCCCAAAAATAGGGGTGACGAAAAAAAAAAAGAAAAAGTTTTTATACTTTCTATTTAGTTCGTTATTTTGAGATTTTATTTGATTTTGTGGAGGCCCCTATTGTGTGGGAGCCCCGAGGCCGGGCCACGTGCCCTAAGTGCCCCTATGTAAATCCGGTTCTGATAATATATAGTATATATTACATACCGAGGACCGTAAGTGTTATTTTTGCGACTTCGGATACAGTTTGAGAATCCGAGACTGGATACCAAGTTTTCTTAAGCATTCATGACCGCAAAAATAAACTTACGGGCTGAGTACGCACAAATTATTTTTTCAAGCAAAAAATGGTGCAATTTTAATAAAAAATTAATATTAGATGTCTATTGAAAACTATTTCCATAAAAAAATCTAGTTACTCTTTGACTAAACGTAAGCGATTACTTACATTCTTAGGAAAGTAAGTACATATTTATGACCTGTTATTTTTGTAACTATTCTAGTAACTAGAAAATAGCATGGTAAATGTTGTTTACTCGACAAGTTACCTGCTATGTAGACGCCAACTCACGATTTAAGAAGTTAGAAAAATGTAATTACAGTTTTTTTATTTAAATAATTTAAAAGTAAAAATATATGATGTGTTCCACGCTGTTTCAACCAGATAATATACTTCAACAACAGCTTACAGAATAATCCAGAATCTTGTTAGATTTTTATGACTCAAAGTGATGCTTAATTTTATGGGAAAAATTTTATGTTCAATTTAAAATTTTAAAATTTGTATCACTGATACAAAACTAGCAACCGCAAATAAAATCTAAGTATAAAAGTAGGCACCATTTTGGTTCATAAGAGTTCAACAAGTTTCGAATCACACTCCAAGCTCTTTTCGAGGCATTATCAGACAAAAGCACCTCGTGGCGCCGTGTAAACAAATAAAGCTAAAAAGTTAATTTTCGGTGGCCAACGCCACCGAGTGGCGTTGGCCACTCGGTTAGATGGCCCGCACGTTAGTTTTATCGTCTCGAGTTAGATGGCCCGCACCTAAATTTAGTCCCGACTATGATATTATCTGTGTCCATAGATTATAGTAGAACTTACAATATTGGGAAGGTATTGATTTTTAGGGTTCCAAGTAACTAAAGTGTGACGTAAGAGGAAAGACGAAATACTTATAAAGTTACTCTCGTGTCTGTTTATCCATCTGTCACACAGATTTTTATTTAGAATATTTTAAAACATGAGCTTAGTCGATTTGCTTTGTATACCATTTAATTACCAAAGAATGGTTATAAAATAAAAACAAATTTCCTATAGGATATTAGCTACTTTTAAATTGTGAGGTAATATGAAATTGTCACACTTCTCTAAAAATCTTATTTTTCTTAATTAGATGGGAGAAATATGTGTGGAAAACAAGAATACAATAATATATATCCAAAAACGAAATTTGAATCCAACTGTTCCTATTTAAGTCCGAATCTGGTAGAATAGCATAAATTATAGGTAGGGGAGACTGGGGTAAAGTGGCCACTCTAAGACAAAATATTTAGTTTATTTATTTGAAAAGAAATACAGATTTATAATTATTTAGCATATAGTTGCTTTAGTGCAGAACCAATAACCATCAATATATCAATAAGATCTTGAATGGTATTTTTGAAATTTTTGTTTTTCGCAACATGTGCAAAGTGACCACTTTACCCCACTATGTTGGGTAAAGTGGCCAGAGGTACCCATTTTAACCCAAAAAGAAATCTTGAATTAATGAACATGTTTATATACAAAATCAAACTATGTTTGCATCATTAATTATTTAATATCAACGGACGGACAGACGGGCGGATATTGAAGTCTCATCATAAGGGTTCCTTTTTCACATTTTTTCTCGAACCCTAAAAACTAATTTCAAGAAAGAATTTTCTGATTCATCGATAACTAATTTATTTTAAAGGTAATTAGACAGAGTTTTTAGCTACCCCAATTAAAAAATTGTATTCGTAATTAATAAAAAAAAATTATGAGAATACAATTTAAAACTTACCTTACATCGACACTCGAAAATTAAGAAAATTCGTTATAATTCATACAATATAGTGAACTGATTATTGACGTTTTAATAGAATACTTAATGGCTTCTCTACAAGCTAGTATTCAACTTCGCCACAAGATTGAGGTAGTTTCCAGTGAGTAAAGGCCAATGGCCAATTTACCTTCACTGGCCACTTTACCCCAGTTTCCCCTACTATTAGTGTGGCAAAAAATAAAGCAAACACATAAGTTAATGACTTAAAACACTTACGAAGTCTCTTTTAAATATTAATACATAATTTTTTCCATTAACCAATTCTTTTAGGATACTCGTTAGTTGTTGAGATTCAACAATCTGTAAAGCAGGAATTTCAATTCTATTTGTAATATTGCTGATACTGCAAAAAAATAAAATAGTAAAAAATACATAAATCTGATTAAATAATATTTTTTTCTTTTTATTAAAGAAAAACTACACAATAAGAAATAAAAGAAATAAAATATTTACGAAAAACGGTTCGAGATCAAACAGAACCACAAAAAAAATAAAAATAAAATCCATTATAAAGAGCTTATGTTAAAGGAAAACAATATATTTAAATATTTAACAACCCTATACGCGTTTTCTAAACAGAAAATTGATGCTCGTTGCTTCTTTCTCTGGACCTTTTTTATCATATTATGGTTTGCTGTTTTTGAATATAATAAAAAAAAAAGCAGTCAATGTAAATCGGACAAGTCAGTAGGTAGAGGTGTATATTGTAACGGAAAATAAATTAGGGTCCCATAAAACTTGGTATTCTGAAATAGTATAAAACGTTGATTTTTATATAATTTTAGCCACTCTGATTATCTGATAGAATATAAGCTAAACAAAAATGTGAAATTCTTTCCGAAATGTTTATGTTTTTTAAGCAAATTTTAATGGTTCAGTGGAAACCATTTGAAGGACGATTGCAAAAATAAACTTTTAAAGGTAAATATTTGCTAGAGATCAAACAGAAGAATTGATATTGAATAACCAGGCTCGATGAGAGGAAGAGGTTCGCCAGAGCTGTAGCCCCTTAAGAGCTATTGGTAAGGTTTCGTTCACTTCCCTCCACGGCCCTGTGAGTAACTTCACTTAAAAGTTTTATGGTTAGGAATTATTAAAAAAATAATTCGAACCAACAAAAATAAAATTCAGTAATTTTGTAATTAAATATTTTAAAAAGAAAAACTAATAGTGAAAGATTTTTATTTATCCTAAAATAAAGGACACAATTTGTATTGAAGAAATTTTTAAAATTGTTAATTCGATATTTGACACTAGTCGTAAAAATTAAAGTAAAAAAAATGTTTTTTTAAAAATGGGCTAAAAAAATAAAATAACCTTTGAGTGAAATTTGAAGCAATATGCAACATAATTTATAAAAGCTTGAGGCGTTATCATTAATTATTTCTGTTTTGGATATAAGTGTAGCTATTTTACTTTTCAGTACGTACCAAACTTAATTAAACGCTTCAAGCTTTTATAAATTATGTTGCATATATTGCTTAAAACTTCACTCAAAGGTTATTTTATTTTTTTAGCCCATTTTTAAATGAAAGCTTTTTCTTAAAAAACATTTTTTTTACTTTAATTTATTTTCTACTTTTTAGTCTGATTACAATTAATTTGAAAAAAAAATTAAAGTAATTTTTTACCTATATTTTAATCGGTTAATTTACCTTAATCAAGCATAACTATGGAAATAAAAAATTGCAATGTAAAATCAATGGACAATATTTGACAATTCTAAATGTCAAAAAGTTGCACAGGACTAAAAATCAACAATTTTGGTTTTGGGGCGATTTAGGACAAAACTAATTATACAATATTTGTCATCAAGATTAGACATTGTCATCAAGATTAGACACGTATGTAAAATTTGAAACCTCTAGCTCGATCAGAACCTGTCTAAATTTTGATTCCAAGATTTGATCTAAACCAACATACTAACATATCAAGTTAAATAAAAGCTTTTAAAAAGTCTATTTTAATTTTTACATGATTACTTGAGTTATAAGGGTAGGTACTGAATTTTACCCATGCACAAATTGTATCAAAAAAATTATAAAAAACATTTAATTGGTGGCCGACTCGATTTCGATTTCGATTTTGACCAAAAATCAGCCGAAATTTCGGCCGCACCAAAACTCAGTGTTCGTGAATTGTCGCGCTTCGTTCGAGCGAGTGCGTGTTTCGCACATACACTAGATTTCAGCATACAATTGAAATTTTAACATGTCTAAATAAGTTTCGGCTTCGGCAAAAACTGAGACAGGAGGCTGAAGTTTCGGTTTCGATTTCGGTTTCGGATGCAAATCCTGTTTCGGTCGGACATTAATTTTAATTTACAGAAATATTAACTCATGTTTATTTTTGGTAATACTGAAACGTGGCGTCGGCCGAGTACGGTATCAAATGAAAGCTTATTAAAGCACGAATTCAATAACATATATACCATGTGAGTTTTTTGAGGGTTGCCGTTTCTATTACAACCAAATTTTTATGATAGAAATGATACTAGAAAAGGTTCTTTTCTTGGACATAATGGAAATATAAACAAGAAAAACACTATCGGTTGAAGTAGCCTCAAGTACATATGCATATTTTTATCGCCTAAGGGATAAATTAAAGAAAAATTAAAAAATTAAACTTGGGTAAAAAAAATTCTTTTGTTCATTTATGTTGTTAATTAATGCATTAGATCAGTTTTATTGAAAAATTAATATATAGTGCCATTTAAGAATCTATAAGTTTGTATCATAGCTCGAAAACCATAAGAGCTATAAAGCTCCTGACTATAGCAATCGTCGATATCTACAACTCTTATTTGAACATTAAGAATGAGGTGTATATTGAGAAGTAATGAATAACTGATAAATCTGTACGCGAAAAAGAGATTACAATCTCTGCACCTAAATATTATCTAATATTTGTAAAATTCTTGGGTATCCATAGAAATAAAAAATCCAAGCTACCTATTCAAAGAAATGGGCAAATAATATTTAAATAATTTTATGACTTAAAATATTATCTAACTTATATTGCTAATGTAAGCAAGTATATTAGAAGAGTTTTCAATATTGCCTCCTAGATGGAAACAAAAATTGCTTTTCATCACTCTAGCAATTTTTATTTCAAGAATTTTTATTTCAAGAATTTCAAGAATATCCAATATGGCGGAAACTGAAAAAAGAAGAATATATCTCTTCGTTACATGGATTACATTTATGTGTATCCGCTGTGTCAACGACAACATAACCAAAAATAACCCTCTAATAATTCAGCCTTAATTCAACCCTTCTTAACTTTGTTATTTTATTTATAACATTCAAGTGTTCACTAGTTGACATTTTCAATAAATACCTAAAATTGAAAGCAATCAAATGCCCAAACAAAAAAATTGAAAACTAAGTTGAACTATGTTTCAATATTGCTTTCAATAAATAATTACTAGTGTAGACTTAGTGTAATATAAATTTTATAATATAGTACTGTTAATAATATTATTATTGAAAGAAAAAAAAGAGGCAACTCTTAGTACAACTACTTCATTTAGTAAATATTACTGTTCGTTTCTGGTAAACGTAAACACACCAAAATAACTATACGATTGTTTTGAAATCCAAAAACATGGTTTATTTTGTGGATAAAATTTATTCATTAAGAAAAATATTTCATCCACTTTCATATCACGTTACAAAAAAATCATAAAAACAACTAAATGTACGGAACACTGTGAGCACAAGTACAACTTGCACTTGATGATTTGTTTTCATCTTATATTTAGATGCATATGAATAATTTCAAGCAGTTTTTAAAAAATTATCAAATACCGAATGGCCAAAATTATTCCCGCGAAATTTCCTTACATAATTTTGATTTATACATAGTATTAGTTATAAAAATTCATGTTGCCACCTAGCAACTTTGTCAGACTTTGTTTAAACCGAAATTGTAACCCAATTCAGAATTTTTAGAGTTTTATTGCTGGTCCACTACCAACTCATGCTTGTTAAAATAGCTTCCCATGTATCAACAACCAATAGAACCTTATAGCTAATCAGTAAAGTTTTTCTTTCCATTGAAAATTTGTTTAAAAGACTTAAATTTCAAATTTTTTTAAGATTTTTCAAGTATAGAAAATATTTTAAATTAAAAGAATATCCTAACATAGTTCCCAAAAAAATAAACAACTGCTGTCAAATCAAAAGTTAAAATGAATTATCTATTGCTCAATATAAATAAAAAAAACTTACTTGACACTCCAAAATAATACAGGTACAACATTATTTTTACTATCCGCGTACAAAATACTTGAACTAAATAATAAAACACAAAATAAAAAATTTACTTTGTAATATTTAAAATTTATTACGTTCATTATGGTGTTTTCTAAAAAGGAAAATTTTAAGCACCCTCTTGTAACTTTTCTCGTACAATATATTCTTTTTATTTTTAATTAAATTTTAAAACACAGAGCCATCTTAAATAATTCATGAATATTCTGATTTATATTTTTACAGTTTTAATACAAAATATCTCCTGTGATAGGTTTTTACAGGTTTCTTATTTTGATAATTTGCATTTAATTCACGAAAAAAAATTTAAATTTTTATTCCACTGACAATAAGTAAAATTAATTCAGTCGTTCTCATTTCCGATCAAGTTAGGTAAATAACAGAATTAATTTTTAAATGAAAATTTTGATAACGTAATAATCATTTTCTTTTCGGCGGGGGGGGGGGCTGCAAATAATAATTATATCCTTTTTTCGAATTCATTGTAATAGTTGTCTTTCTAACAAACTTTTCACTTGTCTGAACACTGGTTACAAGATTGAATTTTTATAACTTTTTATTTAATTATAAGCCTTCAATTAACTTGCTACGTCCCTATGTACCTACGTAAATTTTAAGTGTCTTTCCGTTTCAAAATATTTCCATTTCAAAAAACTCATTTCCAATTATCGATGGAGCTACAATTTTACGTAGTTTACATAATAATACCATGGGATGCAACCATGTAATAACAACAGAATGATCCGATGATCGTAGATCAGATTTATCGAAACAATTCTTAAATTTCTAATTTTCTGACACGTTCGAGAGTAATCTGTCCTAGTGTTACACCATTTCCGCTTTGGTAAACACTAATCCAAATTCGAAAATGTAGATGCTTACATCTGAGACTGGGAAATCGGCACTAAAGTTTTGATGGAATAATTCAAATGAAACTTGAACAGTAATGTCAGTTATATTGCGATTTAATACTTTTAAGAGGCTTCGCAATATTTTACATAGTAATATAAGAGGTGTTTTATTATTAAAAACTATACCACCTAAATGGTTGTATCTAAAGTTCACATCGTATTATGACATGCTATGTTTTCGCTTTTAAAGTGTTTATTTAGTTCTAAACTAAAAAGTTTGAAAATTGCTTGTGGTATCTATTGTTTGTAATAAATATTGTATCTACTTACTTAATTCTAGTTGCTAGATGTATAATACATACATGAACTTTCAACAAAATTTAAAACAGGACACTTGGGGATTTCCCGACTAAGTCCATAATATTGTTTCACATAATTATCTCCCTCGTGTCTCGGTGATGATAGAACATGTGTTGAACCTGTTAAAAGATAAAGTCATAAACTGTTGGATAATGTTATAGAAAAATTATTAGGGCGTTAAAATTATTAGTTGATCTATTTTTACTAAGTTCATATTATAATGTCTGCTCGAATGTAAACAGAGGGAAAAGTGACATAGATATTAAATTTACATTTAACATGTCATTTCCATGTGATGCATATGTGTCCTTAATATCAAAAATAGAATGTTTCAAAATATTTCGTTTAGAAAAATGGACTGCGTTACGTACACATGCTGGTAAATTTTTTTAAAAATTACAATTGGGGGTTAATTTTCGGTTTTGATATTAGAATTCCAAGAATTGCTATACGAATCTTCGACTTAAGTTTTTTTACTCCTAGAGCCATTATCTTAAAGCCGAATCTATTAATTTTCTTTATTTTTATTTGCCGGCATATTAAATAAAAAATATTCCAAAAGGTAAATAAGAAAATATTAGATAGACATATACTTAACTCCTCATCTACCAGGAAACAGCAAACATGCATATATTAATTAAAAATGTATTTCTTCAATTCGGCATAAATTTATTATTATTGATTGTTATGTCAGGAATTTATTGAACGTACATTTAATAATTTAATTACATAATATTTATGAAAGAAATTTATCGAAATTCTTTTATTAACTTAGTGCCGATGCACACATGCGTTGTTTTACCGCTGCGTGCACGCAACTGCGGTCGAAAGTATATTGAGTTAAATTGTGTGATGCACACATAGTTGCGGTGCCGCGCGGCACCGCTGCGTGCACGCAGCGTGCATTTTGTGCGGCAGTTCTCTACAGCACCGACGCGGCAACGCACCGGCAAATTGCCGCAACTGCGTTCTTGTAGTACATTGTTTTCAATTAGTCAATGCACACATACATTTTTTTTACGCAGAAAATACACAACTGTTGAAAAAAGGACCTTGAACTGTGGTTTATTTAAAATTGATGGAATGCTGAATGTTAGCAGAGTTACAGCTAATAATTCCAGTGGAGGTATAGAAATATATATGTATTTGGATTTAATCTCCTCTCTATTATTTACACAAAACTCATCAAATAGGTGAATCCTAATACATAAATTATTAAAAAACTTTCATTTTGCATCTGAAAACGATTCATTTTTTATATTTTGTGAATTCCATTAAAAATTTTAGTTTTACTTTTTTTCTGTCATTTGTAAAAATTACTGTACAACGAATTCCGAGAATGATAACAAACATCAACTGATATGTTTATTGGTTTATCAACAATGTAGTAATATCAGTTTTAACATACCAATTTTATGAATTTTACTGTGTAACACAGAGTTTTAATTATAAAATTGTAAAAAATTATTTATAAAATCTAAAAAAATAAATAATTTTTCGATTGTTTGTAATTGTATTTTTGACATTTTTATTTTATTTTATATTTTGTTTACAGTTTATTATTGTTTTGTGTTTTTGCTTATAGTATGTTCTATTTTCCCTTAATAATGGTATTTTTCAAAAAAATTTTCGTCTTTTGCTTTGTCGAAAAGAAATCCTTTTTTATTTACTCAACTATAATTTTGGATTGTATACAGTTTCTCACGACATACTTTAATTTGGTAAACCTGACGACAATTTTTACTTAAAAAAAATCCCAACACTGGATTCCCGTGAAGAAATAGATAGAAGAGAAGTAAGAAATTAGTTTTATATTAATTTTTACGTTAACTGATAGTATAAAAATTATATTTTATGCATTACGTTGCCCAAATTTACAACAACGCCACTAGTTTTGCAACTGCGACAACCGGTTAAACGTGCGGTGCCGCTGCGTGCACGCAACGTGAAAAAACCGCATGTGTTCATAACATTTTGCGGTGCCGCTGCGTGCACGCAGCCGTAAAAAAACGCGTGTGTGCATCGGCACTTATTGTTAGCAAAATTCATTTATTAAATTAGCATTACTTTGAAAATTTAATTATTGTTTACATGTTTATGTTGTTTTATGAATATAATTATAATCGGTTTGTAATTCAACAATTAAGGTCAGGCTTTTCATGAGTTCGGAATAATTTTGTTGGTTTTAAAAGTTCTTTCTGATTAGAGGATTCAAACTCGAAAAGTTTCTCTTGATTTTAGAAAGCAACGCTTTGACAATGTAATTCCATGGAAAGAATACTATTTTGGCATCGTCTGTAAACCTAAAAATAGGCTCGCGGTTTGGACTTAGCCCTTAGTTTTATGTTAGTTGTCGCAAGATAAAATGCTGTTTGTGTCATCAGGTACACACAGGTGCAAATTGTAGCCTCTATTAGGGGAAATTATGTTTAAAATTTAGTAATTTAAATAGGTATAGACTCAATGAAACATTTTCTGAGAATGCAATAAAATGGATTGAGGTGAACAATAAGTGAACAGAACATCCGCAATTGGTAAAAAAGAATGCTGCAGACATTATAAGCCATGAAATTTCGATTTTATTAACATAAAGTATGATGTGTGTGATGTAAAGTGTGTTCACTAGGTACAGTTCAGTCCAGCAGGTGCTGCATTTTTACATATTTATAAAATTTGTCTAAAAAATTGTTAGTAATCAACTTAAACCTAAACCACAGGACGTCAATTTATGCCTATTATAGAGGCTCAAAGAGGAATCTACAATTTTAACCACTGTACTTAATTTGGGCATTACCTTTTTCACCACAGGATGCAGTTCTGACACTGTGTTGACTTTTGTGAACTGTCGCCGTACTGAATTTATGATCAGCCGGTGTTATTATCAGTGCCATTCACCGACAATTTTGTTATTGGATTCAGTATTTGAACAGCTGTAAATTATGTAAACATGAACCAAGTAGAAATGCAAACATCTGTAGTTCTGTAGTAGCTCTGTAATAATTATATTACATGATCTTTCTTGTAAAATTTCTAATTAAAGCATAGAGGCTGTTTCAAAAGTCAACGATCAAACTTCACTAGTTTATAATTTTGGCCATTTCCAACAAAAAAGCTGTCTCTATGTGCGTCTATCATGTGTTTCGTTGTTTACAATAATTTTAAAAATGTGGTGTGTTTTAATATGAATTCTTAGAAAAAACTTGTAGCCTTATAGTGTGCCCTTATATTTTAAAACATTGAAACATTTGTTGTATCATTTCCAGTATTGATATCTGCTCAGAAAGAAGCACACATTTCTTGGAATTTACCAGCAGTAATGCTTAATAACTATTTCAATTATGAATAAGTAACAGAGAAATAGTATATTATGCAACAAATGTTAAAATTTGTAGGGGAGATACGCAATGAAATGGACGCGTTTTGAAACGGACAGTATCTGTTTTAGCGAAAATTACTGAACGAATAAATTCAAACTTGCTATAAAGATAACAGTTACCAGAAACTACTTGTTTTAATTGTGTGCATCATAAAAGTTTTAGTTGTAAAAAAGTAAAAAGAAAGTCATTTTTTGAATAAATTCCCAAAGGTAGGGTATTTAACTTAATGTATTTTGGATGATTTATATGATATTGTATATATTTTAGTCAAACATTAAGTTACTTTTCAAAATGTTATTTTAAACCAGCTCAATTTGTCAAATTAATTTTAAGGTTAGTTACGCACTGAATTGGACAGGTGTCGGAGCATTGGAACGGACGTGCGTTTCAATGATATAAATATAGAAAATGATAAGAAAAAAAATTTTCACCTCTATGACTTCTACACGTGTACAGAGCCCGTGTACGATGGGTGGAATTATCCTCAGCAGAGCCTTTTCACGCAGAATGTTAATTTGATAACACTTTGAAGTTACTTTTTTAAGTAGAATATGTTTTAAATAAAAAAAGTGTACACAAGCATATACGGCGGGCGCTAATTGGTTAAAAATACTTACAATTAGATATAATTTATTGTATGTTGATAACAGAATACATTTAATTAAGATTTTATTTAATTTTAAGTACCTTATGTTCGTTTAGTAACTGTTGTCCGTTTCATCACACCCAGTGTCCTTTTCAATAAGTAAAGTGTCATGAAACGGACAAAAATGATTTTTTTTTAAATGATTTCCATGAATTTTCTGTTATTATTTTGGGAAAAACTGTTTTAGTTTATGTGAGTAAAATACATAGAGATACTGGTAGTATTGTTGACTTTTCTTAAAAAATTATTTTTCTAATAAAAAATCTGCATCAAACTTAAATATCCGTTCCATTGCGTATCTCCCCTATGTTTCATACAAATAAAAAAGTTATCCAAGACCGAAAGAGCGGTAACTGTGTAATTACGCGAGTGTGTATATGCCTTACAATCGAGTTACGTACTATACCTTGCGTACGGTTAATATGAATATCACAATAAATCAGTGTTTCTCAAATTGTAGTTATTCCTTGATATGTTATTTCTTGATTCCCATGGATTTAAACAAACGTCCGGTCAATATAACTTATTCACGTTGTCAATAGCATCGATAAGTACATGTAAATACGCAATTATGAAAAAAATTCTCTGTATAAATGGTAACAATCCAAATATCACGAATTTAATGTCAGATACGTAATACCCATGAACATAAAACAGACTGGGAAGAATCTGATGATAACCTTATAAAGCTTGTTCTGTTAAAAATAGTCCAAATAAGCTCGGAAATTTTGCTATCCACTTTTGAGACATTCTGGATATATTATTGTATCATTTACATAGAATTGTAATACAATATGATGCATACGTACACTACCTACCGCTCAAAAGTATTTGACCACCCACAAAAAAGGCAATTTGTAAAAGTTTGAATAAATAAAACGTCTTGGTAGTAATTGTAATTATTTATTAGCAATTATTTAAACTTATATACACCCCCCCCCCCGTCTTTATAAATATAAATACAAACAAGAACACTAATGAAATAATTTTAATAGATGTCATTTAATAATAAAAATGTCAATAATTTTAATAGATGTTTATGATATAAAGAAATATGAAAGTGGTCAAATACTTTTGAGCGGTAGTGTATGTACCTACCTATTTTTTAAATGTTATACTTTTGTAAATGGCTGTGTTCGAGCAGAAAAAAATTCTTTAAGCGCTTCAAGCCGCTTCATATTGTTGACCAATTTTCTGCTTGGACAGAAATCAAGTGACATGTAGTTCTGTCTTACATCAAATTTACATTTTACTGCGATAAATTAGAACATTCTGCCATATTGTTGTTTACTCTGATGATTCTTCAATAATATGACCTATAATGTTATGCATACTGTGTAAAATATAAAAGAAATAGCAAATTTTCCTATGAATAACTCCTATTGAGGTTATTTTGTTCAAATATCTACGACGAGATTTTGCTTTTTGGTGCTTTGTTATTCTTAGTAAATCGTCATTTTGCTTTAAAGCGTTTTAAAGAATTTTTTCTGCTCGAACGTAGCCAATAACAAATTGCGTAATAGGATAATAGTAAGCGAAATTACTATAAAAATATTTTAAATAAACAATGATACAACAGTTGCAAAATTTCAAAATTACCGCCTAAATTATATCATATCATCATCATACAATTTTTTAATCAATATCATCGATACAAGCTACTTTAAAAATTTATTGTTGTTTCAATTAAAACATAATCATTTCTGATCAAGTTCTGACCAATGACAATTGATTTAGAAAAAAAATATCTGACTGTTTAGTGGATTTCCGAATGGACAATTCCGCTACTACAGCCACTGCCACGGTACCTGAACCCGAGATTATGATAGAAATTCTCGAACTCTCGAACGAAATACCCTAATTTTGCGAAGAGGTCCAAAAATCTTGAATGAGTTCTTCAGCCAGATACGTCCGACGCCAGGAACTTTTTTGCCAAAATTTAACAAAATTTTTTTGACATTTTTTTACACGGTTCGTAAAGGAAGGAAAAAATCACATAATACGTTTTCGAACCATTATCATATGTAGGTAATTCCAGTAGTCAGAAATTTGCTATATTATTCAAAATGCTGTGACAGGAATATCATAATACCTACTATATGTTCCCGTACCTTATTGTCTTTTAATTAAACTTCCGATTAATACAGCGTATTCGGGTTTAGTGAAATTCACATAGACATGCCTTCTGAATATCAAGATACACATACACCTACCTACACGAAGACAAACTACTTAAACCAAATTTCTACCAACGTCTAACCAGAAAATAAGAACTTTTTTCAGCCACTGGAATTCCAAATTACCGTTTCCATAGCATAGGCAACTTAAATAATTCACTGCTGACAGACTTACTTTGTGAAATTTCATCTTAAATATTAAAAATATTTAAAGTTATAATTACTTTGTCAAATTCATTAAGCAAATGGTAATATACTTAACGCGTTTTCAGTCTTGCGACGAGAAATGAATAAATTATGAGATTTATAGTTAATGAAATGTTAACATGTGTACATTTCGTTTACTATCTCATAAGTAAATCTCATAATTTATTCATTTTTCAACCTACTCTGATAATGGTCGCAAGACTCAAAACGCGTTAAGTAAATTATTATTTGTTTAGTTAATTTGACAAAGTAATTATAACTTTAAATATTTTTAACATAAGCAACTTGTTTAGTAAGCAACATTTACCATTCTATATCTGGTTACTATAGTTACAAAACATAACATGTCATAAAACGTTGCTAATCTTCCGTAAAACATAATAATCGCTTTTACTGTCAATTAATGGAAATATTTTTTTATAGATGCCGACTATTAATTTTTATTAAAATTGCATTTTCCATAGATTTTATTACTTCTCATTCATTTTTTCCAATTTATTCATCATTTTTTTTCATAGGTTTATTTGGATGCTTTAGAATCCTCGGCATTCAACTTCGGATTCTCAAATTGCATCCGGCGCCACAATAAAGTTATTATTATAAGAAAAGAAGACACTCGACTGCGAATAACTAAAAACGACAATAAACAAGATGAAATAAAAAATAAATTAATTAATTAATAAAAATGAATAAAAAAAGTAAAGCAGTCGGAGGCATCAGACTTTTCTGTTTAATTTAGTACAATATATCTCCAACTGTTTTACTTTTTTTATTCATTTTTATTAATTAATTAATAAATTTTTTTATTTCATCTTGTTTACTGTCATTTTTAGTTTTTCATAGTCGGTTTTTTTTTTTTAAATAATAATTTTATTTATTGTCGTTTTTAGTTACTATATTCTTAATCATGAGTTATTCTTAGCTAGTAGAGTCATTTGAAGGTTGACTAAATGGACTTGGTACACTTACTATGTCGCCATTGACTCAACGCGGACGACTTTGTCGACAAAAGCTAATTTCCATATTAACTTTCAATCCCTGTTCTACTACCTTAAAGGGCTGAATTCTCAATAGTCCGCTCTTAGTGCTCGCTTACGTTATTAAAAAACCCTTATTTTATACCTTTAGCGGATGAATTTCCAGGAATCCTTTTCTGGTGCTTGCCAACGTTATATTTTTCATCAACAAATTTTTCATCCGCTACTTAGAGAATGAATTTTAACATTTAATGTAGCCTATAGCACTCTCGAGATTAAGGCGAATCAAACGATACCTTCTTTACTAAAATCCGCCGAGCCGCTTAAGCTGCAGATTATGCCACGAAAACAGATATAGTCCAATACATCGATACATACATATCTACTTTCTAAACACATTACCCTTCTTCTGGTGCAGTCGGAGAAAAGTAACACTTATGATTCTAGCTAAGTGATAAGGTAATTAATGTCTGTTTCGTTACATTAACCCAGTGGTTTCCAAAGTGGTCTATATCGACCGTCAGGGGTCGATAATGACCTGCAAGGAGTCCACGGCCAGGGAAGAAGAAGTTGGGGGTCTGTGAGATGCAAATGGGGTCTACAGCAGCAGAGCGGGTTTTGCTCACCCTAAAATGATAAAATGAAAAGTCAGTGACTGGTGACTATTTTTTTCTTGCTCTCCACTTGCATTTTGCTTGTCCCAGATGGTCTTAAAATGAGAAGTTGGTGATTGGTGACCTTTTTCTTTGACTCGCACTTCCATTTTTCCGGGATTATATTTTAGAAAGTTCTTGAATTTCCGAATTTGTACAGGGGGTCTATCTAAAACTGAGAACCAATGCAGCAGGGGGTCTACAAGACAAAAAAGTTTGGTCACCACTGTATTAACCAATTCGATGCCACATAAAAATATAAGAGACAGCTGATATAAGTATGTATGAAAAGAGATAAGTGATAATTGTTTAGATAAGTTTATATTCAATAAAAATAACATGTTTCTTGTCGATATAATTTTATTCTTACAATAACGTATGCGCATATAATATATACATATTATATTACAGAATAAGTACACATAACCAAAATTTTAAAAAAAATTAGAAGTTAAACACAACTATTATTATATCACTCACTTTTAGAACTATTTACAATTTTGTACTCCGCAATAAATAGTTAATAAACACTATAATCACTATATAAATTTTGTCTTAAAAACAGGCAAAAATGAAATTGAATTATCTCATTAACATGTAACTCGGACCTAATACATCTCCACTTGTTTAAAGTAACCATAACTGCGTATCAGTTACATAAAATTACATCGTAAATATGTAAAAATGACAAAAATATTTGGCGTAATCTTGCTACTAGCTAGTAAACTTTATTATCACAACGACAGTGACAATAGTAATTTTACCCTCATTTTTTATATATATATTATACAAAGATACCTTTATATAAGAGATACCTTAATCCGGGCATAGGCGGCATTTTAAGAAAAGTATTGGGAAGGGGGCAAGGGATATATTTAATATAAAAACCATCTTGGGAGATTCTTAGAATAGCAAACCAGTTCAGTTTGATAAATGCTTGACTTAATTTCTGTAATCTCACCCCTTTTCTTCTGCCATATAATTTTAATAAATCTTGTTTAAGTACTTAATTTTTTATTCGCACGAATATTGAGGGAGCAGTTGCCCTCCTTGCCCCCCCCCCTAAATCCCGCCTATGTTTGTACGTTCCAACTAATATAAAACTTTTTGCATAAAATTGTCAGCAGTTCTTGGACGATAAGAAGATGAACTGTTCTAGTAACAATCACTACTTCAAACTCAAATCAACGGGTGTTATGCAAGCACTCAGATTACAATAATCATATTCACAATTTAATATTAATATGCATAATATATTGCATACATTAATTACCAGCATATCTAATGTTTCCAACTCAACTATTCCACGATATATGTACCTACAATCAAATTGTATTATGCTCAATATTAGTGCTACACTCATTGCATTGGCTAAAATATTGTGCACACAGACAACTGTATCTAATATATTACAACATATTATTCTAAACGTATTGTTATTGTTCGACTAAATAGTTGAAGTGAGCTGTAGTTAACTCAAATTGCATTATATATATATATATATATATATATATATATATATATATATATATATATATATATATATGTGTGTGTTTCATTATTATATTTTAACATAATACAACAATTAGATCAAATACCTAACAAACATTCCATATGCATTTGGTATAGATTATTACTGGAGGAGACACTTCCATATCTCCGGGTATAGATTTTAGATACATAGGTACTATGTAGCTCGATAGTACTAAAGCACATTATATTTGTTATACGATATAGTCATAATCGCACATTGTAATGTGTCACTCCAAGGAGATAGAATAATTTTATCTATTCGAAGTGATAAGTAAGATTTATAGTCATCAATAAAATTATTTAAATGGAGTATGGAACATTTTTCATACCTTCAGGAGTTGGTAGCACGGTTTATTATTTTTTCTCGCCCAAAATTCAATTACATAAGTTATCGATATGCAGTTATATCCATTTATCACTTACATTTGTAATTTCACGACACTGTTCGTAAATTTTCACTAAGGGGATTCAGTATCAATTTATCCAAAAAGGGATAACAAACGAAAATAATTTAGGAAATGTAATATTTTCTGTACGGGAACATAAATTTACTCTACCGACTAAATGTGACTACTCCTTTCCGTGGGAAATTTATGTTCCTAGTCCAATTTAAACCTAAGATGCAAATTTTCACTATTTCATAATACTTTATTTTTCATTAACCATTTTATTGGATTGCGCATTATTTTTAAAACTTGACCTAAAGGTACTAAATTGTGTCTGTAAATAAAATACTATATTTTTAAAAGAGACTTATAATTCATTTCCAAAAAAGCAAAATTAAAATTGTAGTGGTCTAGTCCTAAAATTGGCATATCCTAGCTAGACGGGAGACACTCAGGACTTAAAACGCTTCCACTACTCTATTTCAGGCTTACCAACACCTAAAGCGACTTGCGACGTCTCTGCTCCAAACCCCCTTAATCAACTAAAATCACAATTTCAAATTTTTAAAGTTTTTATATTTTAATTTTTTACGCTACCGTAAGTGGGGCTCATTTCGATGCACAACAATACTATCAAAGTGGGGTCAAATTTTGAGCAAATTTTGGATCCGACCCAAACGATAAAACTTTTCCAAACCGGTTGGAAGTAATGTTTCGATCAATTACCTACAACATATCCAAAATTCAGCTTCCTAGGATGATTTGGAGGGAGTAGAGGGGGAAAAAGTATTTTGGCTGGATCTAACACGTCCACAGCCCCCCAGAATTAACGCAGTGACTTGAAATTTGGTGTGTTGATAAAGTTCGTACCCAGGTTGTGCTTTTTGGAGGTTTTAATATTTTACCCCCACCCCTCTCATTTTTAAGCTACAATTTCATTCTTTTTTAACGTTTTCGAAGTTTATATATTTATGGTATCAACGCCCTCAGTGTCGAACGAAAGCTTCTACTTTTATGAAATTTGGTGAAAACATTGGAAGTACAGAAATCTTGGATGAGTTCGTCAGCCAGACACGTCGGATACCAGGAACACGGTTTTTTTTGTTACAATTTAAAAGTTTTGCCGTGATTTTTTTTACACCATTGCAAGAGTAGAAAAAATCACATAAAAAAGGTTTCTGAACTATTATTCTACATAAATTAGTTTTTGAGAAAAATAGAAAATAAGTCGAATTTCACAAAATAATTCGTTTACATCTATATCATAATATGTATACATATACTGTACAGTTAGTGGAGCAAACAGCCAAATTCAAAGTTTAATAAGGTATTATTTTGTATACTTGTGTCCTTACGAATAGTCATTCTAATATATTTAAAATTTACGCGAACCTGATCACTTTATCATAGTAATCAAGATTTTCTGGAAAATATATCTGATTTTAGAGAAAGAATAAAAATAATTTTTTGTCTTGTTCTCATATCGAAATTCTTATATTTTTATAAGTCAACTGTACCTCGTTTGCGGTACAATTGACTCGACTGCAGCGAGCGCTGCAGCTTCTTTTGTCGGTAGAGGTACTAAATTCTACACAGATAACAAGGCAGCCATTTTTCAGAAAAAATGGTTAAAACTGTCACATATTTGAGTAAATATGTTTAGTATAATTATTGTTATAAAGTTATGAGTGAATGAACAATTAAAAAGTGCTAATTAAATTATTTTTTCTAGGTTAAATAAAATGATTTTTTTAAAATATTTAATTTATTTTCAATTTATTTTACACGAATTTTTGAGGGAAAATGGTTGAATCAGTGGTTATCGTGGTTTTTCACTAGATCGACTGGTGCGCTCTGGTGGAATTTTATTCAAGAAGTTCAAACCAAAAATAATAAGAAATATTTAATGACAATACATACTACTACATAGTTAGTAGATTAAAACTTCTATATTAACGTGTGATAGTTTTAAAAATTGTCCTTTAGATCCCCTTTCCGAATATAAAATTGCCATAGCTGTATCTTTTAGCAATAATAAGTTATCATTATATTATATATATTATTTAAACATTTTGACATATAAATTAGCATTAAAACAATAAAAAAAGTTTTTTAATCATCAAAATATTTTTTCCTAATACTTTTAAATTTGCTCCATCGAAGCCCGAAATTATTTTTTGATTAAATTATACGAGTATAATTAGAGAGAAAAAAATTAATAACATCAAAAAAGAAAAAAATTTCGTGGCGTTAACTTCGCGTAGCTTAATTAAACAGCTACGCGACGCGTTGGCGCCTCGAAAATTTTCTTTTCTTTTTAAATCAACTTCTAAATTAACGTGCGATAGCTTTAACACCTGCCCTTTAAATGCCTTTTCCGAATATACAATTGCCTTCGGTGTATCTTTTAGCAATAATAAGTTATCATTATATATTATTTAAACATTTTGACATATAAATTAGCATTAAAACAATAAAAAAAGTTTTTTTTCATCAAAATATCATTAATATCATGACTATCATTAATATCATAAAATTGGAATCAGGGTTATAAAAAATTGTATTAACCCTTTCCAATCTTTTTTTTTTTTTGCAAAGGTGTTATCACCAGTTCTGAATTAAATCTAATCTGACATACATCCATCTCACTTTGGCATTAACATGTCACCTATCCTTCAATATTGAAAATTATTGATTTGAAATTATTAAATCGCAGCATCCTGCATAACATAGCGAATTTCCGTTTACAAAAATTAGTTTTTCGACGAAAGCAGGTTACATAGAATAATGGTTTAAAAACCATTTTTATGTAATTTTTCTCCTGTTTCCAATCACGCAAAAAGATATTGCAAACCTTTGAATTTGGGAAAACTTGGCCAAAACTATTTTTTTTACGAAAAATCATGTTTCAGGCTTCAGACGTGTCTGGCTGAGGAACTCATTCAATATTTTTAAGAGATTTGAGCGTTACTTTATGGTATTCCATATCTGATATTAGTAAATAAAAATACTTTACTTTGCAAAATACCACTTTGATTGAATATAAAAACTCTTATGACATGTTTCGGTCAATATGACAATTCTCGAACGTGTTTAAAACATTTTTGGACAAACTCATTCAATATTTTTGGACTTACAACGTTTTAACCAAATTTCTTAAAAATAAGATGTTTCGCTCTTGAGTTATCGTGCGGACACTTAGTAAACCTATACATATATATATATATATATATATATATATATATATATATATATATATATATATATATATATATATATATATATATATATATATATATATATATATATATATATATATATATATATATATATATATATATATATATATATATATACAGTAGATCTTCAGTTAAGTTAACATCAGTTTTGTTAAGTGACGTCACTTTTTTCTCACTAAAGTTAAGAGGATTTTATACGAAAAGAAAGAAACAATATTATTACATTATACATTTTTAAGACAAAGATATTATAAATTCTAACGATAAAAACTATATGTGTAATAAAAAAAAACAATTACATATAGTATCATTTAAAGAAATTGGTTTGGATGTCATAAGAGTATTTGAATTTAAACTTTTCTCTGTTGAATTTTAGAACTTCGTTTGTAACTTAAAGTTCATAAATGTTACTAATTATGTTTATTCAAAGTGATAAATTGAACAATATTACAAAAACAAAGGGAAATTACATTAGTTACATATTTTTCATGACATAACTAAGATTGGTTATGAGCTGAACTATATAGCCATAAATTATACAGTATTAAAACATAAAAACGTAAACAAATCAGTGGTGTTTTTTAATAAAAATATATCTCTATGCAAAAAGAATTTTAGAATGAATTCTAGAATTTTTACAATTTTTTTCAGATATATACAAAGCAAGTCATCTGACTGAAGACTACTTACTCAATTCAGTTATTCACGTTATATTATAAATAAATTGAAATAATAAATACCAAAATATTTGAATACCAGGTACTTAATAACTAATTCGGAGAATTCGGTGAATCCAAAGCAAATCGTAGCTGCTATTACGTATAGATTGAAAAATAGATACGATACCTGTCAATTGTCCGTTCGAAAAAAAAAACAATTTCTATAGCATATATATGTATCCATAATGAAGAACTTTCTATAACAGCAATATTTTTAATGAAATTTATACATTAGTATAAAGTCCAGTTAATCCATTGGAATCCAAATTATTAAATAGTTTGTTCTTGTACGTCACCTATGACTTCAATTATTATTTAGTACTGATCATGTATGAAATGGCCGCCACTGATCTCAAGCTGCTTCACGGAAGTTAAGTTTCACTAAAGTTTACCAAATTTTTCTTAACTTTAGTGAAGCTCCAATATATATATATATATATATATATATATATATATATATATATATATATATATATATATATATATATATATATATATATATATATTTATACTACTCAAAACAAAATTAGGGCCACTCATGTTTTGCTGCATAAGCTTATTTTTATATAAGTTACAGTATAAGGTATGCTTACATTTAATTAAGGAACTAATTTTTTACTAAATAAAATTAATTTTAATAAGATTAAATAAAAAATTAATCCATAATTACATTTTTTTAGGATTTTATCATTTTTATAGTCATTTTTACAGTCATCAACAAACGTTCACGCTTTGAGTAAAAGCACACATTATGCAACTTTTCGGTGATTTAATATCGAGTATGCCCTCCCCTTTTTAAAACACTCCTTGAAGCCTCCTCAGCACCCTTTCAATAAGATGCCTAACGGTTTCATCAGGAATCCTGCCAACATCTTCTCAAGAGATCAATCAGTTGTTGTTGGGTGTGCACATTCTCTCTCGACTACTCTGACTCGCCGTTTTAATTGATCCCAAAGATGTTCTATTGGGTTCAGGTCAGGGCTGTTCGTAGGCCACGGTAGAACCTGTATATTAGCCTCCTCAAGGACGGTTGTCGTCGCTCGAACCGAATGCGTTCGGACATTATCCTGCATCAGGATAAATCCGTCGGCCGTTTGTTGTGCAAAGGGGATCACATGGGGTCTGACAACCTGTTTGATGTAACTTTGAGCCGTTACAGTTTCTCAGTTTTGCCTTGCAAACTAATTCCACCCCAGACCATGACATTAGGACCGCCAAATCTGTCGCGTTCATGAATGTGACCATCAGAAACCTTTCCCCACTTCTTCTCCACACTCTTACACGTCGATCATCGCTAAAAAACTTCACCTTGCACTCATCCGTGAAGAGTACGTTACGCCATTCCTCCATGTCTCATTCACGGTACTCACGTGCAAATCTTAAACGGTTTGCACGATGCGCTCCGGTCAGTTTGGTACGGATTACTGGTCTTCTTGAACGTTGTTGGTCTTCATGCAAACGATTTCGTATTGTCTGATTACTGACAACAATACCAGTAGATCGATGTAAGCGATTTTGCAGAGTACCTGCGGTAACAGTCGGCTCACGTCGTGCACACAGTCGAATGTAATGGTCTTCACGGGCAGTGGTAGCACGAACTCTTCTTGAGCCACGGCGCCGGATTACACTACCGGTCTGCTGATACCGATTCCAAACATTTTGAATAGCCCTTCGTGAACAACCTAACTACAGAGCCACGGAACGTTGAAATTGACCACCCTCAATCATCGTTACGGCTCTGGTAGCAGTAGCTTCGTCCATATGGTGTCGAATTCTCGGCATTGTAAAAATAAATGATTGAATAACACGCCAAACTTCAAAAAACAACCTCAGCAATCTAGCGCAAACTGATTTAAAATCAAATTTAAAAAAATAAGGAAGACTAATCATTTGACGCTGTGCGAGACAAAAAAAACGCTTAAATCTTCCCCTCAACAATAATATCACTTAAACCTAACTGTTATCATTTACTCAACCACTTAATATCATAACAACAGTCATTTAGAAAAGTTATTTTGACATGGATCGACATAAATCAGTTTTAAAATACAAACTTTCAAGTGGCCCTTATTTTGTTTTGATGAGTGTATATATATATATATATATATATATATATATATATATATATATATATATATATATATATATATATATGTATATATATATGCATATATATATATATATGTATATATATATATATATATATATATATATATATATATATATATATATATATATATATAAATTTTAGTGGATGTCATTTGTAGTTTGTTCACCTACGGCTTTTTGGACATCTTTCGTGAAAAAAATTTGTTTTTAACACCATTGGAATGAGACGGAAATATCACATAAAGAAGGTTCTTTCTATTTACAATATTATTCTATATCATCTAGTTTCCGAGGAAAACGTACTTTTGTAAACGGAAATTCGCTATGTTATGCAGGACGCTGCGACAGGGGTATTTTTCTGACACGTCTAGAGACTCTCTAAGGAAACCTAAAGGGCTGAAATTTTGTACATGTATTGAGTTAGTATCCAGTTACTGCCTCTTAGGGATTCCACATTACTTCCCCCCTCCCATTCCTCCCATTTTTGCATCGGAATTGAATGGTATTGTTAAATGTGTTTAAAATGCTTTATTTTTATACTATAATACAAGTAGGCGAATATTAATTTAAAAAATTTTAAAAAAATGAACTTACTTTTATAACAAATGCAATACACAAATATTAAGTAATTTAAAAATGTTATTAAAGTCACTGTTTATTTATAAAGTAGGAATTTTGTATTTCCATTATTTATAAAATAGAAATTTTTGATTTTTTTGGAAACAAAAAAGTCTTCATAAAGGCCTTCCAGTTTACTATTTAAGTTCCTTTTTTGATATTTAAAAGTAAAACACATAGTCAATTGGCGGATAAGCATGGGTAGGAATGTCCCTGGTACGAATTGTGTTGGCTTTTTTTCCAGCTATCTGCTATCGGCACAAAATTGTAATTTACTGAGATTCAGCCCTTAAAAACTTAGAAACCTTTTTTTAAAGTCCGGATCAACCGTACGCTCATTGTCAGTTTTGAAACCACCAAAATGACAATCGCTTGTAGACTTTCAATTACATTTCGCTTGTAGACATTCAATACCGAAGATGAAAGGAATAATTCGACTTCCGTGATGGGGCCCCGCTGCTCACGGCGTTTTTTATATTTTTTATTTTTAATTAAAGGAATTGCCTGAAGACGGAAGCATTTGCTCTTCCGAAACCGGTAGCGCAATTTTTAAATTTATCTTTCATTTTATTTTTTCCTGATGACTTATAACTATTAATGTTCCCTTTATTATTACATACAATTTGAATAGCATTTAAGTAATTTTTTTTTAAAATTCTTATAATTTTAAATTGTAGGTACATACACCACTGGACTAAAGTTTTTTTTCTCATCCCTCGTGTGATTTGTTGTTCTTGGGCCTTTACATGCCCTCTGGCAACAAACTTCACACTCGGGATTAAAACTCACACTTTAGTCCCTTGGTGTATAACATACTATTTAATATTAATTTTACGGAAAAAAGTTATTCTTCATAAAAAGTTCTGCATAGTTGAAAACCTAAAATAAACTCAACGGATATCAAATTTTTTTTAGTCCTGGACGAGGTTTGTTGTACCTTTATTTTGGCAATATCGAAAATTTTTATGAAAAAAAAAGTTGATCAAAATTGAAAACTACATTGAGTTACCAAAAAAATAAAATTTTGTTATTTTTTATAAATTTTTCTACACATTGAGTCTACTTGAAAACATTATTTCTAATTTTGTAGATTTCAGTACCGAATCTCTTTCGTTTATTGGAAAATATATCAAAAAACGAAAAGGTTATGGGGTTTTTAATAAACAAGAGATAAATGGTCGATATTTAAATTTACAAAATTAGAAATAATTTATAATGTTTTCAAACAGAGAATCAAAATATAAAAAAATTTGAAAAAAAATAACAAAACCTTACTTTTCTTGGTAATTTGATGTAATTGCATATTTGAATAGAGTTTTCAAGAAATTCTGATTAAATTTTTTTTACAACAATTTAAATGAGTGAAATTTTCCTGGACGTTTTACCTCAAATTGCTTTATGAATTATTTACTCTCTTCTTCTCATTATTTCTGTAATAATTGCCCACTTATCTGAATTCTCCCAATAAATTTGCCATAAAATTTCGAATTTGTATTAACTAAATATATACATAACAATTGAACTACCCACCGCACAGTGTAAAGAGTCACAGAAGGTATACAAGTACAAAAAATTGTAATGAAATATTCATTATCTACACATTTCATTGAATTTCTACAACAAAGTATACCTCCAGGGTAAAAGAAGGTTTTTATTGAAGTTATGGATAATTAATTACAAACGTACAAATCAAATTATATTTGTTTTATTTAATTAAATTAAAAATGATTGAAAGAATCGTAGGCGTATTTTTTTTTAAATTTTGTCTCTCTGTTTCTTTTTGCAGATGTTGCGACAAAAACTGCCTCGACGTTCTCAATAAAACCGAAAGTAGATAATACTTATATTGTGATGCTTTGTAACTAAAATAATCTACTGGTAGCAAATACCGCAACCCTTAATAAAAAGTACATTAAGATGAGTCGTGAGGAAATGCATATACGTTCACATCGAACGTTCACAACGCGATTGATCACATCCGCGTCCGTCGATCAATCGCCCGCCTCGCAACAAATCCAATACAAACCGCCGCACAACGTAAAACGTCGCCCAAACGCGAACGCGAAATCACCCATTCGCGGTAATTTAACCAAACATTCAAAATTATCGATACAAGATTTTGTACGTAGTGATCCGGGTTACACGCCAAACATTGAACATCTAGTATTTCCGCATCGAAAATCGGAAACGTCAAGTGGCGTAGGCGGTGGCGGTGGCGGTGGCGGCGGCGGCGGTGGTGGGGGTGGTGGTGTTGCCGGTAGTGTACGTACAACGAACAGTGGTACGCGAAAGGAACAAACAACTGGCAGTGGTGAGATAGTAACAACACGGTCACGTCTTGCTGAAATGTTTGCATTGAGTAGACATCTGCAGCAACGCTCGGCTGATAGGGAAATGAAGCAGCAACAGCAACAACAACAAAAGCAACAGCAGAAGGTTAAATCGTTAAATGTAAGATATAGTTTGTTTATCCTGTTGAGAAATTTTTTTTATAAAGCTACTATAAAAAGTAAAAGAAAATGTAAACAGTCTGGAAAATTTTTTCTTTTAAAAATATATTATTAGAAGCAATTTGCTTTTCAGCGTAGTTCAGAGCTCAACTTATTCTTAATTTTGTTTTGAATAATATAAAAAAATATTATACATATACATTTTGCCGTATTTTTATTCTTTCATCTATGAAAACATATACTATATCTACACAAAATTGCAACTCAACACAAAAGGGAATCACGCGAATTGCATTCCGCGGTCAATATTTTATTGCCTTTGAAGGTGTAGTTGGTTACAAATACATACATGCATATTGCATACAATTTATTCATTATTTTATATATCTACCTAAAACAATTTTCAAAAATATATTTTCCAAAATTATTATATAGTTTTATTTCACCTATTGCATTTTAACGAAAAAAATCGCCAAATACGTGTTGGACCTGTATTAAGTAAGGGTTCCGCAGTCAATAGTTTCTTAAATTTTTTTATTATTTTTAATTCGAAATATCTTGGAGACAATTTTACCGGGAAAAAATTTGAATTTCATTTTTCTTTGAATTTGTAACTCTGATTTGATATTTGATATAAGATTATAAAAACAGAGCTATTTATATTTATTCACAGTTTATCCAGGCTTAGGACTGGCAACAAAGCAAAGTGCTTTTTGGCATATTTAAAAATGCAGAAATTATTTCTTGTTATATGTATATAATATTTAATAAAAAATAAAAAAACAATGCAGTACCAGATGTACCTTCTCATATCCTTATTATAATATAAAAAATACAATTTACTGGGAAATTAATTATCCAAAATTATTATTATTTCTTTTTGTTTATAATTTGCTGGCCAATATTTTGAAGACACAGCACGTATGTATTTCATGCGATTAACAGAAACACTCTGCCACTTAATGCAGGTCCAGTATGTACTTGGCGTTTTCTTTTTTTTTTTTTAAGCACTAATTTTAAGCCCTATCTCACTAAACATTAATTTTAGAATAGATATAAAATTTTTTTAAAAAGAGGTTCTTCTAGGGATTGTCGAGGAGAATATTTGTGCAAAATGTTAACTCCCGGAAATGTTTTTTTTTTTTTTTTATATTGCTTAAACATTCATGAATAGCGTTTTTGATCTTTCACCGCTTACGTAGCGAAAATGGTGATAGATACATTAAAAAGTGTTAAGACCTTTTTTTGTAGAGAATTGAATTTTCTACAAAAAAGTCCGCGAGAGCACCTGTCTATCTTGTACAGGTGAAAAATTACAGCGCTCCAAACGCGCACTCAAAAATACACTTTTTTGAGTGTTCCGGCAGGGTGTGCCGCCCGGAACCTTACCGGGACGCTCGTAAAAGTGGATTTTTGAGTGCGCGTTGGGAGTGCTGTATTTTTTCACCTGTACAAGACAGACAGGTGCTTTCCCGCACTTTTTTGTAAAAAATTCGATTCTCTACAAAAAATGTCTTAACACTTCTTAATGTATCTATCACCGTTTTCGCTACGTAAGCGGTGAAAAGTCAAAAAACGCTATTCTTGCAGTTCTTATCGTATTATAGGCTGTATAAGTCTAATTTTTTCAAGGAAAGATTCTGCTAATGAAAGTGACCTAACTATATTGCACGTATTTAATTAAACAATAGCAAAAGTTTTTTTCAATTTCAAATATTATCGAGTGCTTGTGGAACATTACTACGTATGACAAACTTTTATTTGCATTTAAACACACGCAGTATTCATATGTTCACTTATCGTTCAGCTAAACTGAAACCTGAAGCACTCGAGTTCTTTGGTTAGTATGACCAAAATCCAAATGTAAATTAAAAATGACAAAGTGATTGAGAAAATTATCCCGATCGGCCGGGAATCGGCTTATGGTTGAATGATTGTCTGGCTCGGGTGGCTGTCGAGCACAGGATCGTTCGTCTAATGGCGAAGACACCTGAGTAGTTACCGGGAGATCCTGGGTTCAATTCCTGGCCGATCCGGATAATTTTTTCAATCACTTTGTGATTTTTAATTTTTAAACAGAAAAAGTATAAAATTTAATTGCCTACGACTTTAGAAATTATGGATCAAAACTTTCTCAAGGAATTTTAAATGAGAGTTCATTTCGAATTGTGGATTTCAGATTTATTTTTTGACGTTTATAGCTTTTAAAGTTACCGATCGAAATCACTCGAATTAATTTTGATTCGGTGTTTTTAGTAAGTGCTAGAATTTGTAATTTTTTAAAATTTTTTGGTTCAGTAATTTAGAAATTACAAATAGACGCAAACGACCACTTTGAAACTTAATATTTCGGAAACGCAGCTTCAAATGGTAAAATAATTCTCAACTTCATTTTAAGTGTTCTTTCGGGTGATATTCAACATGATGTGGTACGTTAACACCTTGAAGGTCATTGACGTCATACGAGTTTAAGTAAAACCTTACTAGATAACTCATACACCACGTCCCATTCTTTGCATATAAAATGTATTAGCTGTCAAAATAGTATACCACGTCAACAATTGCATATAAAATGTATTAGCTGTCAAAATAGTATACCAATTGGGCGATTGGACACTATAGGTTGATTGTCATGGTGTTAAAAACAATTTGGTCTCCATTTTTCAATCGGGGAGAGTAAATCAAGATAGCGAGAAACATATTTTTTTGATATTCACTGATTTGAGCGTTACTTTATGGTATTCCATATTTATAATAATAAAACAAATCTTTTACTTAGCAAAAAATAAAGTGGTATATTATTTGCTAAGGTAAAATATTTGTTGTATTATTACACATATTTTTTTGCCCAATATTAATAAAATTGAGACCTACATCCGTAACATAGACATAAAAAATTTGATTCTCATAGGCTGAAAGAATATGGAATCTATGGGGATATGGCAGATATACAAACGCACAAACACATACAGAGTTCTATTTAAAAATAGGAACCATAATAAAAGTGAGAAATCTTTGGATATTGTCAAAAATATAAATAATAAAGAATAATAATTTATTCATTAAAAAACACAATTTTACGATTTTACTGTATTATAACAGCATTCAAAATTTAAATTAAATTAAGTCAAATTTTCATCGTTTAAAAATATTATCGAGTTATCACTTATCACAATATACCACAAAAAATATATGTATGCAGGTATACATACAATGTGTTCCATTAAAAATAAATTATTTTTTATGAGGCTCAAATCAATGTGAGTGTAAAAATTTGATTTAAATCGATTGTTAGCGACAGTAACGACGTTTGTGATACTTGATAAACAATATAATTTTACGTCAATTTTAATGGTACCTATCACTATAATATAATATAATGTAATATTATTTTTATATTTATAAATCATAAAATTTATTTATATTAGAAATTGTTGCCATTATTGTGAACATAAAGGATAATTTTTATGAAGTTCACTAACGAATGATTTTTATTTTTTTATTTTTTATCTTGGGGGGGGGGGGGGATGATGCTATAAATTAATTTATTTACATTATCTATACATATAATAAAATTGTAACGAGACCATTTCTGTGCATGGAATATTTTTAGAAAATTGTACTGGTAATGTAAATAGTTATCGATGTAGATATCAAAACAGCGATTTTTAGAATTTTTATCTGTCTGTCTGTCTGTCTGTCCGTCTGTCTGTCTGTCTGTCTGTCTGTCTGTCTGTTGACGCATCACACAAAAACTATTGGACGGATTTTAATGAAATTTGGTGTGATGATAACTTATTTCCTAGGTCAACAACTAAAACACTTTTTACTCCAGGAAAATTTCTCATTCCCACGGGAAAATGGAAAAACCATTTTCAACCTGTGCACACATTAGGTAAAAACTATTAAACTGATTTTAATAAAATTTGGTGTGGTAATAGCTTATTACTTGGCAACATTTAAGGTACTTTTTACTCCGGGAAAATGCCTCATTCCCATGGGAAAATAGAAAAACAATTTTGTGCATGTGCATGCATTACGCAAAAACTATTGGACGGATTTGGATGAAATTTGGTGTGGTGATAACTTATTACCTGGGTCAGCATTTAAGGCACCTTTTACTCCGGGAAAATGTTCCATTCCCAGGGGAAAATGGCAAAACCATTATGAGCATGTGCACATATGACGCAAAAACTATTTGATGGAATTTGGTATGGTGATAACTTATTACTTGGGTCAACATTTAAGATACTTTTTACTCCAGGAAAATTCCTCATTTCCACGGAAAAATAGAAAAACCATTTTGAGCATGTGCATGCATTACACAAAAATTATTATTCTTCTGTTTTCTAAATTATTATTATTCTTCAAGTTCTGTATAATTATTACACTTAATACATATCTACTTCTCATTGGGTTTATAACAATGCTTTGCGCGAACGACGTCGCGGGTACGGTTAGTATTTTATAAAGGAATTCATGGTCGCTATATGTACCTAAATAAAAAATCGCTCGGTTGTTCACTACAAGTGGTACTTGCTAATTTTTTTATTTAAACATGGATAAGGTGACAGCGTCTCAAGTAAGGTTTGTACATTTATCGATTTTTTCATGCATCGGTAATTTGGTATATTTTTTAACAAAACTTGAAGTACTAAAAACATAAATTAAAAATAATTTATAAAAAGTTTTCTTAACTATAGTGCCAATATCGCTACGCTGCCCCTCTGGTCTCGCTCCGATACAATCTTGTTGTATTCACATTACAGTGCTGATACCACGCTGGCATCTATTCGTTCTCCATGCTACTCTCGATACGCTCCGAGTTCGATACAAATATCTTTTCATAACAACTGAAGGCAAGCGGAGCGGAATGAAATCAAAAAAGTGTTTACACGGTACAAGGTACACGGTATTATAGGTACAGGTCATAACAAGTCTGATACCGTTCCGATAAAATATTACCTCAGTGGAATTGGTATTGGAGCGGTATTGGAGCGATACTGGACCGTGACTGATGTCGGAGCGGTATCGAAGTGATGATGTGAATACACTCATTGTTTCTTGTGTAAGAATATTTTATCGAAGCGGGAGTGTAGCGATATCATGGATCGGGCGGAGCGGAGCGATAGTGTGGATCGGGCCTTAATCATTTAAGTGCCGATGCACATATGTGTGAGATATCGCTACACATATCTACACAGTTTCGGCACAGTATATTTCGGTTTGAAATACATTGAAATATGTAAATGAGCGACATCACAGCCTATATTGTGTGCACTGTGCAGTACACAATATAACTCAATGTACCGTAAAATCATCTAGACCCGGACAGGGGGTCTAGACCCGGACACTTTGCACCAATCTTCAAATTAAATAATTTTTACATTAACCTGCAACAATAAACATTTGTTCTTGACGTCATTAGAGAGAGAAAATCATCCTCTAAACAGTTGTACCAATAAAAACTACGGATTTCAACATTTACTATCTCATTTCACAGGATTATTATCCTACAGTTTTTCAAAGAAATAAAATGTGTGTCTAACTTAGACATGTAATTTTCGTCATAATTGTTATATTTAGTTTTGACATGTATGTGTTCAGAATTTTATCGCGCATCATTTAATGATGTTTAAAGTTATATTCGATGTATATATAAAAAAATACATGCTGTATATGTATATCCGTTTAGACCCGGACATATCAGTTTATTACACTATGGCTGCGATTCGCACCAGTTGCAACTCCCACTGTCCAGCATACGTTAATATTCCCCCCAGAATTACGCGGTTTATGCCTCCTTCTGGTGTCATATCGTATTTTTACTTTATAGAGAGGCATACTATTATGCATTGCCTCCTCTCCCTTCCCCCAAAATATTTTGAAGTCTTTGACAGGTTCAAAGACATCAGACGATATAAAACACTGTCCTAAACCCGACAGGAGAGGTTAGTTTGCATGTTATTACATTATCTAAGTAAGTGGATTTGGGGTGTAGACCCGGACACTTACTAATTATTTTTTATTTTTTTTATTTTTACTTATAATGAAACAAATGGGTCAGGGATATAACAAATAATATACGCTCTTTCTAATGTTAATACTTTTATTGGTTATATCTGTGAAGGAAACATGTATAAACATAAAACTATACCAAAAATATAAAAAAAGTGTCCGAGTCTAGACAGTCTTACGGTACTTCAAGTCGCAAGTGTGTGCAAAAACAGCACGTGTGCAAATTGTTTAATTGTTTTACAAAATGCATACAGCTGATTTAAATATTGTTTGACCAACAGATTAAAAAACTTTTTTAATAAAGTTAGAGTAACAAAACTTTACAAAAATGGTTAACTCGTTGACCGTCTGAGGAAAATGATGAAACGCCTAGCTGATACACTATTTTGGTAACTAATGCACCAGTTATTATTTTGTAAGGTTATAAAGTTATATTACTAATTTTTTTTTTTTAATCAGTTGATCGGACAAAATTAATTTATGCAGTTTTATCGTATCATAGAATACATAGTTTATTATGGGTTCACAATAAGGAGTAATCTGATTGTGTACATTTATCTTCATTACCAAATCATTCTTTTATGAAATAAATTGAACTTAATAAAATTCTCAAATATATTATTCTTAATATTCACTGATTTGGGCGTTACTTTATGGTATTTCATACTTGTAAATAATTGCACTTTGTCAAAATTAAAAAATAACCCAAGTATTTTTTGCTAAGTAAAATATTTGTTATATTTTTTTAACTTATCAAGTTTCCGCTAAAAAATTAGCAAATTATTGGTAAAAATTCTGATAATTTTTATAATTTGTTGGTAAACTGGTATATACTGGTATGTATTATAATCCCTAATGTGAGGTATGGTATGATGGATTATGAAACATGTGAGGTAACATGAAAATATTATAAACATCAATTGCTTGTAACAATTGATCGCGCTAGAAGTTCTCAATTCTAATAATTTTAACTCAATCTACACTTCATTCTCTACGATTTTCCTCAGATCTATGTGACCGATTCTTTTGGTGACAAAGCTGGGGAAACGTAGCTTGTAAACGTTTTTTTGAAAAGGATATATCATTGCCGGAGGCGTAACTATAAATTTTACGACCTGGAGTGACTTTAGCAAAGAACCCCCCCTTCCCCACCCAGTCGTCAGCTTTTACTCGAAAATTTGGAGTGGCGAGCAAAAAGAAAAAAAATTGCACTGAGGTCCGACTTTAAAAGGGGGGCCGAAGCCTCTGTTAGAGGTTCGGGGGGAAGGAAATTTTTCGTCCACCAACTGTATTTTTAGAGAAAAATTTTAAAAGAATTTATTGCTGTGCCTGGGGACCTGTTATTTCACAAACTCATCATAATCTGATTATACGATCGGCCACCGACATCTAAATTTTGAAGTAATATATTAGGTAGTCTATAAATTCCTTTGCAGCAACATTGAATATACATTGCGGCTCAACAAACCATTTTAGATCCAAATTAATGCAACGAACAGAAAACAACTACGATTTATCCTAATGTCAATTAATCACAAACAACTAATCAGGTGTATATGTGTTGCTACTATACTCTGTTAAAATATATACTTAAAACTATTTTTGTATCTTTTATACACTACTTTCTCATATGTCCTCTGTTCGTTGCTAGAACCTGTATCCAAAACGCTTTGCTAAGCCCCACTGTATATGCATCGCACGTATATATGACACATTTCTAATCCATCATCTACCATACGGCATTGCATTTGATGATGTACTATTGAGTTTGGTTTCGAGTAAAACAATTTCGATAATTCAGCCAGTCGTAAATCATTGAAACCACACCACATTCAACTCTTAATGATTGATATTCTTCAAATAGTACTCGAGCTAACCAAGATGAACTGAATCAAATTGTTATCTTAGTTGAAAATCAATGAAACAAATTGCATTGTTGATGAATTTAATTAACATTCTAGTTTGGGACTTCCAACATTTCCACCGAATTTCGTAAAAATAGGACATTTCATTCGAGAGTTATCGTACAGACATATATATATATATATATATATATATATATATATATATATATTGCCCTGAAATTTCATCAAGAATTAAATAAAAAGTATAAAAACATTACACAAGATATCGTGTCTATTTTTCTCACAAGGAAACATTCCGAAGTGTCAGTGTCCCAATCCGATTGCGATTATACCCTAATATGTTATTTTTTGTCGAATTCTAAGAGACCCGCATTTTAGCGGATTTTCAGAATGGAATTCAGCTATTACAGCCGCTGTCATGGCGCGACTTGAGCCCGGGACTATGGCAGAAATTTGGTTTTATGTCCCTGTACTTGTAAAATGAGATGTAGTGAACGGAAACAATAATTTTTCATTCAAATACAAGCCATAAGCATCTACAATAGAAAAAATTTTGTTTTTTATTTTAGGTAAGAATTTCACGAGTTATTCTGCCTACGGCGAAAAATCAGCGATTTTCAAAAACTAGCTGCCAATGGCTTAATTTTTTTTTTCATAAATATTTTTTCAGTGTCTCAAAATAATACCTAATAATATGCCAAAAGTTGAAATACATTATATTTTCATATATTAAAAAAAAAAAAAAAAAAAAAAAAAAAAAAAATTGAGAAAATAGTGGTTTTTTTGGTAAAAAAGACCCATGTAACTAACTCCTTAATATAAAATGTCCATTATTTGGTAATTATGTCTGAGCGTTTATTCTTAAAACTATGATTTTATCAAAATGACGACAATAGTTGCAATTAATCTGCGCGCCTCTCAAAACAAAGCGCGCCGCCCAGTAGGGAAACCGCTGGTGTACACTGTAAAGTACGAAGATTAGTAACAATATAGCAAACTGTGGTTCTTTACATAAGGTCGTGCGCAAAGTACAAAAATTTTGTACAGCTGTGTTTAAACCTTAGTTTACCTAAATAGTAGGTATATTATATAGTAAATAAGCAATTTCGTAGTTATCGTAAATATAATATTTTCATTAAAATGAAAACACAAATAATCAAGAAACTACTAGAGGTAGATAGGTCAGAAAACAACGTGTAATCAAAATTCATTGATAATTTAATTGCATCTTATAGTTTGTAAACACTACACAATGGCCTGTAAACCCTTCGAAAAAAATCCATTCTCTAAAATAACCATTACAAAATCCCTTTTATTCGTATGTAACTTTTAATATTTTAAATGTTTTTGAGTATGGAAGAAACGCAGTAAACTTTTCATATATATATATATATATATATATATATATATATATATATATATATATATATATATATATATATATATATATATGTTATAAATCCACAAAACAAAACATACATGATAATAGAAACGAAGCTTCAAGCACGTACTATTTAACAATACAAAAGTTTTATAAAATTTTGTTTACAAAAATAATCCTTTTCAAAATAATGTCAATTAGGCTTTTATCATGCACCGTTCACATAAGTCCTTCTTTTTGGGAAAAATATAGGTAGACATTTTTATAGCTAGAGAGCTAAACACGCAAATTTTTAAGCTTAGTATATTACCACCGGCGCATAGTGAGGTATTTCATCTTAAAACCTGCGCAAAACTATTAAGTTGCGTTTTTTTTTTAAATAATGTTTATTTAAGTTAAACTGAAAAATAAGTCTGAATGTTTTTTCATAAGTATAGGGACAAAATAGGTTTTTCAGAGTACTATTTCAGAAGGAAGAATTTTTTTTTTTTGAAGTCGTATTTCTTAGGTGAAGAAGTGATATAAAAATAGTTCAGGGTGGAATTGAAGCAGCAGTGATTATTGAAGTGAACTCGGAATAGACTTTTATACAGGAGTAGGAATGAATTAGGAGCGATCTTACAAATAAATACTCGTTATTTTTAACCAAACTTAAATACTTGTGTGTACAAAAATATACGAATTTGTGTTTTTCTTATCAGAATGGTAGAAGAAGTCTTCAAGTTTAATTTAATGGTATGACATTTTGTGTACAAATGAGTACAACATTTTTGGAAACACTGACATAGGCAAAATAGTGAAAAAAAATATCTTTTTATGCGTTATGATTTGCAGGAAAAAAAGGTAATAACTACAACGTATTTAAAATTTAAATTAATTGTACATAATTAAAATACATTGCACTTCAGTACCCACAATAATTTTTCCACCAAAAACACTTAATGCAAAGTTGAACAAAAATAGAGTGTCAAAAACAAAAAATGTGCGTATTAAACGAAAGCTAAGCTACGACTAGTAGTGTGATCCGGCTTTGGATTTGTCGCACGTAATATTGTCTCAACTTTTCCATTTCTCTTAATGAGCAGGCTTTGAGGTCAAATACCTCACAGTGTGACGTTGAAATTAGTGTGACTTACAGTTGTAAATTTATTTTTAATAAATATTGATTTTAAACAAAAATACCCCTGTCGCAGCATCCTGTGTAACATAGCCAATTTCCATTTAGAAAAACTAGTTTTTCTCAGAGACTAGTTGACATAGAATAATAGTTTAAAGACCCTTTTTGTCATTTGTGTGATTTTTCGTCCTCGTTTCAATAATGTAAAAAAATGTCGCAAAAATTTTTGAATAAGGAGACATTTTGGCAAAAAAACTAATCTTTTTCACGAAAATTGTAAAAAAAAACCATGTTCCGGGTTTCAAACGTACCTGGTTAACGAACTTGTCCAACGGTTTGGGATTTCCAATATTTTCACCAAATTTCGTAAAAGTAGGACCTATTAATTTTTATTATTAGGCACAATTGATTAAACTATTAAACAATTTATTAATTTTTATTATTAAACAATTTTTATTATTATTATTATTATTGTTAAATTTTTAATTATTAAACAATTTATTATTTGTTCAGTATTTAGTTAACTGAACTAATTGATACAACCTCAAATTAAGTAAAACATGTACATTATTTTATTTTTTATTACTCACGCGGGAGAAGTACTAACTTGGCGCACACATTTCTGTACGCAAAATAGCAGTTTGCCCACTGTACTCTTCCCACATACTTTTTTGTAACTTTACACACGCAAATTGACAATAAAACACGCAAAGCCGTCTCTTGATTTTTCATTTAATAAATATTTCATAATTATTTCTATAGAAACCACCAATAGAGTAACTTAAACAATAATTAATTCAGAAAAAAAAAAGACGAACACTTAAAAATATTATTTGAAAAAGTAACAAAAATGTCGAAAATAGTAATAATAATAGAACAAAGTATGTCAAATTCGAAATAAAAAATAGTATGTGCAACTCGTGCAGGATTGTCGATTGTCCACTTAAGCGAATGTAGTGAGTGTGCTCAACTTCGCTTTCGTGGGCATTCGACAATTTCCTCCACTTATTGCACAATATACTATATTATATTTCAATTAACTACTATGAAAAACGATGATTTGATCGGAATATAATTTTTTTATATTTTTTAAGCGTTTAAGTGTTTTTTTAAGAACGATGAAAATTTGGGGGACAAAATTCAATAGAATATTTCTTAAAGCAAAATTTAAAAATTATTTATACAATAAAAAAGTACCAATATTAAAGATTACTAGTACAGTGTAAATTTTACATTTTAAGAGTCATTTTTTATAAACAATATGGGCCGTCCAAAATTCCCTCGTTTATATATATATATATATATATATATATATATATATATATATATATATATATATATATATTTGAGATCCCTAGAAACCGAAAATAATATTCACTAAAATTTATATTACATAAATTTTAGTGAATATTATTTTCGGGTTCTACACGGAGAGAAAAATCCTATAATTTTTGTAGAGAAAATTTCAGAAAAATTACCATGCTCCCCTATAATCCGTGCGCGATCGACGACCAAAATAAAAAATATGTGTTAGCATGGTAAAATTTAATGTGGTGCTAACACAACTTTTATCACACTCTTATGCATATATATTATAGTTTAATTCTTGTTGTCGTACTCTTTCATTTGCGCATCTGACTCGCGACCTTATGTTGGTTGCACTGTACCTGTAAAAACATGTATACAAAAATGATTGCCAACAATATATTCTAATACATATACTAAAGATAGGTAAATAACAAAAAAGATGAATTAAACGATGACAATGTCCTAAGAGAGTGTAAAAGAAACTGACTACTAGCTGTGCTAGCTGCTTGTAACACAGTCTGATAAATCAAGGTGCTTGGTGCGAACTGTCTGACAAAGTTTCTTCCACAGTCCACACCTATGGTTCGCATGTAACTCGCTGAGTGAGGTACATTTCATTACAGCGTTCCCAACACAACCAACCTTCTTTCTGTTTTTTTTCTTTCTATTATTAGCATGTTAGCATGGTAATTTTTTTTAATAAAAACAATTAAAAATTATTTTTTTGTCGGTAATGGAACTTTTTACTGTGCTATTTTACAAATTTTACGGAGATAATATTACGAAAAGAACATTCCATCCTTTAAATTTTTTATGATTAATTATAATCTTTATATTTTTACCTTACAGAATTTAATATGTTCGCCTTTTACACGTCGATTGTAGTGCTGAGAACAGTAATTTTTATAGGAATTTTCTCTCCGTGTAGGGACCTCAAAACAAATTTCTGTCATTGTCCCCGGTTGTTGCGCTATGACAGTGGCTGTAATAGCTGAATTCCATTCTGAAAATTCGCTAAAATTAGTCATACGACTTAGAGATAAAGTGGAACTGCTGATTACGAATCCGCTATTATAACTACGAGTTCACTTATTTCCACGTATTTTACTTAACTTTTTCGATTCTAATATACTGACGGTACATATTTGTTTATTTGTAAACGTTGTCGACACTCGCGCCTGGTAGCCGAACGTATTGTATGGGTCATGTATGCCACGGTATTCAGTGTAAATTGAATTGAATTAATTTTAATTAACTCGCCAATTCCCAAGCCGCGATCTATTGACAAAATATTCTTATTTTGTGCTAGTTTTTATCCTGAGGTAGGGTAAAAGCCTCCTTTGTGGAACGGTATCTAATTATGAACATTTACATATTAATGAAGTTATTTCTGAAAGCAAAAATTATTATTAATAGAATGATTGTTTTTCAATTTAAATTCACCTTGCATTTAAAGTTTCCTTACTTAATTAAAGAAATAAATATGTAAATGTCAAAACTGTTCCAGTATTAGATACCGTTCCACAAAGGGGGCTTTTACCCTACTCAACATATAAAAAATTAATACCCCTGTCGCAGCATCCTGCATAACATAGCGAATTTCCGTTTATAAAAGTTAGTTTTTCTTGGAAAATAGTTGACATAGCATAATAGTTTGAAGACCTTCTTTATGTGATTTTTTCTCCTCTTTCCAATAGTGTAAAAAAATTTTACAAAAATTTTTGAATAAGAGGAAATTTTGGCAAAAAGTTAATTTTTTTCACGAAAATTGCTAAAAAAGACATGTTTCAGGCATCGGACGTGTCTGGTTAACGAACTCGTCCAACGGTTTGGGACTTCCAATATTTTCACCAAATTTCATAAACGTAAGACATTTCGTTCGAGAATTATCGCGCGGACACACACACACACACACACACACACACACACACACACATATATATATATATATATATATATATATATATATATATATATATATATATATATATATATATATATATAAATTTTAGTGACTATTTTTTTCGGTTTCTAGGAACCTCAAAACAAATTTCTGCCATAGTCCCGGGCTCAAGTCGCGTCATGACAGTGGCTGTAATAGCTGAATTCCATTCGCTAAAACTGTCAACAGTGATGTACTTATTTGAAAAATATGTATATTAGAGGTACAAATACATTCACACACATAGATATACGTATATATACATTTTGTACTATATAAGGTGTTAAATTGGTTCCATATCAATATACATACCTATCACCAATGACACAAATAATGCATTTAAACAAAATATCTAGTAGTGTTTCCTAGCCCATGGGGTAGACGTACCCAAACTGGATCTATATTTTTTCTTTAAATAATAATAAATTTATAAACTTTATATTAACTTTTTACCGAAGTTCCCAATTTTTATGGACTAGTTTCCAAAGGATATTAGTCCATAAAAATTGAGAACTTCGGTTTAAAAGAACTTATAAATAAGAAATTTATTTTCTATAAATGTGTACATGTTTGAAAGCAGATGATTTTATTAAAAAAATTCTCAATTTGATACATTATAAGCACTAACTGTTTTATTTCGGCTTTTTCAGATTATTTTGAATAATTTTGTAGATTTATATTATTAACATTAAATACGTCTAGAAAGTAGTATTTTTCGTCTCCAGATTAATATTTTATTTGAGGATTGTTCACTTTTTACGGCAAGAATTAAACCAATTCTATCAAAGAAATTAAATTATTCTTTATTGATTGCCATCAATTAGTAGTACTCACGTTAGTATTCATATTATGCAACTAATAAACGTTAACTTTTTTTTAGCGTAGGTCAATCTTAAGGTCAAGAATATCCAAAACTAGCAACATGACACATATGACCGATTTAGGGAAAAAGTAAACAGGTTTATTAATCAGTCTTATAATTTAATTACTTATTTCAAGATTTCACTTGAATTGAACTACCTGGAAACGATTCTACAATAAAATTGATAAGTAATCCGTAGATCCTCTATTAATTGAAATATATAGTTGTTTATATAATTGATTTTGTATTTTAAAAGTACCAAAAGGCTTTACTGACCAACTTTTGGTACATTCATCCTATAAAGATTTTGTTTCACCAATACATTCAGATGCAGACGACATCTTTTAACCAATATAAGTAGGTATGTATATCCACATACGTATATCTCACTATTGCAGTTATATACATACATACACATTATATGATTATACACATACAGCATAGTAGTAAACACACTAAAATTATAGAAAATAAATTGACTTTTTTTTCTTATTTTCTCAAAAACTAGCTAACCTAGAATAATAGTTCCAAAACCTTTTTTATGTCATTTCTTCCCGTCTTTGCAATGGTGTAAAAAAATTTGACAAAAACTTTTAAATTATAGCAAATTTTGGCCAAAAACTCTTTTTCACGAAAAATGCTCAAAAAATGATGTTCCTGAGCTCCGACGTTTTTGGCTGAAGAACTCATCCAAGATTTTTGGACTTCCAACATTGTCACCAAATTTCGTAAAACTAGCAGTTTTTCCTGAAGCGCTATCGTGCTGATACATAAATACATAAATACATATATACATATATATATATATATATATATATATATATATATATATATATATATATATATATATATATATATAAATTTTAGTGAATGTTATTTTTGGGCTCTAGGGACCTCAAAACAAATTTCTGCCATATTTTCGGGCTGAACTTCGACTATGGCTAACACCATAATAGCTGAATTTCCAGAATTCTTTCTGGAAATTTGCTAAAAAGTAATATAGGGTAAACGGTATAGTTATTGGACGTTCACAGCTATTGGACAAGACACTCTCTTTTGAAGATTCGAAGGCTTATAGACTAGTAAAGCAAACTGCCTGATTTTTTAGTTAAACAGAATCTTCTAGTATCTACAGAACTTGTGGATTGTGGAAATATACCAGAAATTAATAAATGAAATTTTTGTCCAATAACTGTATTTTTCTACACGCACAACTTTAATATTTTTTTTTTTTTCAGAGACTTACCAATATGTAATATGAAAGTTTTATATGGTACATTAAAATAGACAGGTCTTACTTTATTTATGAATTTTTTCGTTAAAAATAATGCTACAACACGTACTTTTTCTGTACTTTGTTTTGAAAATTTTTCTTAACTGTCCAATAACTATACCATTTACCCTACATAGCTAATAACCAAGGAGTCAGACTAGAATGTCTATGTCTCTGTTCCACTTGTAATCAGTGGGTGACGTAAAATCTCTCCACTATGTTGTGTAGGTACACACTGTTTGCAATTGTGTTAGTTTGTTGTTTGCTTCTGTGTGCGTATTCGCACACACTACTACAAAACACGTATTATGGGACAGACCAACCGGTCCAATTCAAGTAACAATGTCTAACAATGTATTACAATGCACTTTGCGTTTGGCGACGGACACCGACTCACTACATGCCTTAAGCTGTGACAGGCCTACAAATGGCTCCAAGCGAATTACACTTTTTTGATATTAGTTGGCTTCTAGTGTTCTATGCTAATAACCTTGTTTAGAACTTTATTGCTTATTGGTTTCAAGCAATAAACTAATTAACCTAGAATAATAATTCAAAAACCTTTTTTATGTGATTTTTTTCCGTCCGGAATTAAGATGTTTCGTTCTTGAGTTATCGTGCGGATATATATATATATATATATATATATATATATATATATATATATATATATATATATATATATATATAGTGCGTTCGTAATATTTTGAAGTGTCAATGACCTGAAAATTATCATATCTAGTGTATTTCATTTTTTTAAGTGATACCTCCTCCGCTCAAAAAAATCGGATGGAGGGTCCAGAACTGTCCAATTCCGCTACTGACCTTTTTTTCTTATTTTCTCAAAAACTACCTAACCTAGAATAATAGTTCAAAAACCTTTTTTTTGTGATTTTTTTCCGTCTTTGCAATGGTGTAAAAAAATGTGGCAAAAACTTGTAAATTATAGCAAATTTTGGCAAAAAACTAATTTTTTGCAAGAACAAAAACCATGTTCCTGGCATCCGACGTGTCTGGCTGAAGAACTCATCCAAGATTTTTGGATTTCCAACGTTGTCACCAAATTTCGTAAAGCTAGCGGTTTTTCCTGAAGAGCTATCGTGCTGATACATATATACATACATACATACATACATACGTACATACATACATATATATATATATATATATATATATATATATATATATATATATATATATAAATTTTAGTGAATATTATTTTTGGGTTCTAGGGGCCTCAAAACAAATTTCTGCCATAGTGCCGGGCTCAAGTCGTGTCATGAGAGTGGCTGTAATAGCTGAATTTCCAGAATTCTTTCTGGAAATTCGCTAAAAAATTAAAAAAAATACGCTTTAGTTTGTTTTTTTTAATAGCGTGTCATTTATAGGTCATACTGAGTGTTATTTGTAATATGAACTGAGTAAAACGGTATGAAATTACCGGCAAAAAATCACTTTCATTATAAGCTTGATTCGTAAATAATCATTTGTTAAAACAATAATAACAGTACCTACTCTTTAGACATTTTTATAACAGCGAAAATACCACAAGATACTCTCACGCGCAATAAAAAGAAAATCGTTTGAAACAACAGAATTAATTTGACCGTTAACATAACTTCAGTGTTGCCAAATTAAAACCATGAATACTACTAAGTATTCACATTTTAGTCGTAAAACATTTATTTTTAAAATTTGTTATATTGTTTGTAAAAAAAAAAATCACAAATCACTGTCACCTAGAGGTAACACTGGAAATAAATGAGTTAAAAAAGTAAACTTGTGCTTTAGAAGGGTCACCAACTAACTGGGTGCATGGATTTTCTCTGCCATAAAGTACATTCTGTTTTTATAAACATGTTCTTCTAGAATTACATAGAAGTAAAAATAAGTTATATAATTTATTATACTTAAGTCTGATATATGTAACAAAAGGCGAGTCTAGTGGCAAACCATAAAAATAGTATGACTAGTTCGCCTGTAGTTTCATAGATGGCGGACCGAAAATAAATTTAAAGTAAATTTAAAGTAAATATATGGCATCTGTCGACTAACTGGTATTAATTAAGATTCATAAAAAATTCATGTTTATCTTGGTATATTAGAATACGTGCGGTGGCAATTTTTAACCACTCTTTCAAAAAGAATAGACAGAGAAAACAGTATTATTTGGTAGTACATTAGTGTATAAATGAAAGAGAGTAATATCTGCTTACATTCGCTGACACGTCGCGCAGCAGTATACCCGAATGAAGAGGTATCAAATTGTCTCCTACTTTTGTCTTTACTTCGAATAGAATCGGTGGCGGGATGAGAATGCAGAGAGGATGAGGAGAACAATAAGACTTAATAGAAAATCCGTTGGATTGTCGCTTGTGTTATATACGTATATGTAGTGTGTATATAATATAAAATCCAGGTTTGTAATGAAAATTTATATTTTCATAGTAACAACAAGTTTTCACTTTTACCTAAACTGATCTAAAACACACCAAGAATTTTCTTTTAATAATTCGTAATCACCTCCATTGAAAAAGTATCTTTCTAAACGTCTGTAAGCAAATGATATAAGTGATATTTACCTACAACCAGCAGATTACATACCAAAATTATGACTACCTAACTCCCTGACTATTAATAATTTTTGAAAATTTTGTAGAGAATATGTTAATTTCCTGCCAGTGTATGAAATGTGTTATTGCAGTTTTAATTCCCAGAAGTCATTTTAGAGGATTTATGTGTTCGAGTTTTTTATTTATATTTCAAAATGTAACAAATTTTATAATAACTTTTGTATTTTATCTAGCGCAGGTAGACAAAAGTGGTTAAGTCCATTTTTAATTTTTTGATTTTTATTTTATAGTAAGGACCAAGAGAGTCTATCTCATATATTTTCAAAAGGGTAAAAGTCAATTCCACCCCTAATATCATTTTTTATGCACTTGTTATAAAAAAATTCTTTTCAGAAAATAACAAAAGAAGTTAAGGTCTTAAATTCTTAATTAAATAATAAATAAGTACATAGTTTAATTAAATTGGAAATGTATTTTTATGGCAACAACTACCCGCTAAAACTGGTTAAGTCCACAAATGCTTTTAATAATGAAATATATTGTTGTTTTTAATATGTTAAGTGTCAAAATGTCAACAAATTTTAGTTTAAGGCTTAAAGTTATTTTTTTTATGATTTACTGCGTTACATGTTAAGAAAGTAATTGATTAAAAAAAAATTACAAAATGTCATGTAGGTTTGAAGATAATTCAAATAAACTGATGTTGCCTACATTTCATTTTAGTTTTTACTCTCTACTGTAAAGTTGATATTTTGGACTTAACTAGTTTTGTCTACCTGCGTTAGTTATATGAATCTATTATTGTAAAAATTACTCAAATTAAAAACACTGCAGTTTGTAGAGATGGTTTGCATTTTTTAAACCTATTTACTGATTTTTGTTTCCATTTTCATAATTTTTACTGATATAGTTCTAGGGAAATTACAGATTTTTTTTTAACCTAATACTTGAAGAACACAAACTTCTTCTTTAAAAGTAGGCCGGACCAATCGATTTTGATGAAACTAAGGTATGTTATAGAATACTAAAAAATGAGTAACATATATTTTTTTAACTGTGGAAAAACGGTTTGAAGGGGTGAAGTCACCCTTAAAAAATTGGGTAAAAATTTAATTTTTTAAATATCTCGAAAACGGTAAGAGATAGAGCAAAAGTTTAAATTGGCGGTACAGCTCTTTTTTAAGAGCTATCTATTGATATGAAATTTGTTCAAATTACATCAACAGGGGTGCCTGGGGGTTAAAATTTGGGAGTTAATTTTGTAGAAAAGGGGTAAAAAATAAAAAATTCTAAAATTTCACTTACATATTTCGAATCTACGTAAAAAAATCTAATTGACCTGTTTTTGCTCAATTTTCTAATATTATGTCCAGGGGTAGTTAACTGGGAGTGACTGTGTCGACATAATCATCCTAGTTGAGTACTTCAAAATTTTTTCTTCATAACAAATGGTTTAAAACAGTTATAATAACGTAGGAATCAAATTTTCGATGCCTAAATTCAGTTTAAGCAACATTAGAGAGGGGGGGTGAGTCACCCTCACAAATTAAATACTAGTTTTCATAAACTCACTTTTACTATTTTAAATTTTTATACTCCAATTTTGATGGGGGATTTCACTCCTTTAAACCGTTTTTCCGCAGATAAAAAAAATACCACTCGCTTATTTGTAGTGTTCTACAACATATCTAAGTTTCATCAAAATCGATAGGTCCGGCCTCGGGACCTTTACTTGTTTGTATACTCTTAAATTAGAATTTAATAACAAAAATTGTGAGTGTGCTTAAGACCACAGGATCGAAATAAAAACTTCTATGGCAACCTCGTAACCGATTCGAAGTAACATAAATATATTCTATACATAAGGCTTTATTGAACGAGTCGCAGTTATGATGGACGTGCAAAGCCAGCAACAAAATTGTGGAAAACAAATTATAATAAATTATTTTCAAACTGAGTTCAAGATTAAATGCCGTCAAGTTAGATTCAGAATCGATAACTAGATTTGTCTATTTACTGACAGAGTTGTTTATTATTTGACTTCAGTTTCGTGATCAACAACCGTAATAATCCACGCATACCAAATTTAACGTAAGATGATTGAATTTTTAAAAAATAGTGACCGATCTTATTTGAAGTTAGAAACACCTGTGATGTGTCAGCTTAATTCCGGATGTGGATTTGGATTCAGGGTGTTTATCTCCTCATAGAAAAAGAAAAGGATATACAAATTGTAGGTTTCTCTATTTTTATCTTTTTTTGGGATTAAAAAAAATGTGCAGTGATAGTTAAATTCTAACACTGGATTCGTATTTAAGTGGTCAAATTGATCGGATATTATGTATAGCACTTCAAATTTTTCCTGCAAATTAAGCGCGTTCAGGGGTCATATTGGAGTGCCATATTAAATTTTGTAAAGGCGCATTTAGGATTTGAAAGTAGACGCCTTAAGCTTTAAAATGCGCCCTTGATCGACTTTTTGGTTGCTATATATATATATATATATATATATATATATATATATATATATATATATATATATATATATATATATATATATACACGGTGGTCCAGAATTATGTACCGTAATTGCTAGAGCTGATAGTACGTTCAAAAATAATGGTACCTGTTCATTTACGCTTTTTTCCAAAACTCAATAATAAGGGAGATACAACTCTGTAAAGGGGTGAAACGAAAACCATTATTTCTTAAATATTATCCAAACGCTTTTGAATAACGGATTGATATTTTAGGGGTGCTTATTTTGCGTTAGAAGGATTAAATTTATGTCAACACTTATTCCACCACTTATGACTAGGGGGTGGTTTTGGGTGGTAGGTGTGAGTTATCACGTCTTTTCTTTTTTAATTTGCAATTATTTAAACAAATTCCCTGATAATATAATTCCTCAGACAATTTCACGCAAAAAAGGTATACTTGTAACATTTCGATAAATATTACCGTTTTCGAGTAATTTAAAGTAGAAGTATCTATTTCCAAATTATCCCCTAATCATAAGTGGTCGAATAATTGATACCATAAATTTAATTATCTTAATATTCATACGCGCCCCTAGAATATGAACCCAGTAATCAAAAGCGCCTAAAAAATTTTTAAAAAAAAGAAGTCAGTTTCGTTCCACCCCTCTACATTTTACCCCTCTGCTTTATCTCCCTTATTATTGAGTTTTGGAAAAAAGTGTAGATGAAAAGGTACCATTATTCTTGAACATACTATCAGCTCCAGCAATTACGGTACATAATTCTGGACCACCCTGTATATATATATATATATATATATATATATATATATATATATATATATATATATATATATATGCATATATATATACATATATATATATATATATATATATATATATATATATATATATATATATATATATATATATATATATATATATATTAGGGGTGTACAGATAGTTCCCGAAAAAACGAATAATTCGAAAAATTGAATTATTCGTTTTTTTTCAAATAATTCGAAAAATCGAGTTATTCATTTCATTTGTTCGGATAGCTCGAACTTTTTTTTTATTTCTAAGGCTCAAATATATTCAGAACTTTAATAATATAATTTATATGTATTATATAGTTGATTTACAGAGTAGATTCAACCAAAAAATAGTTAAGTATTTTTAACTTGCATTGGATTCTTTTGTCGCATTTTTTTGTTTTAACGAATTTACGAATCGAAAATTCAGCTATTGCAGCTAACTGTCATGGAGCGACTTAAGTCCGAGACAATGGCAGAAATTTTTCTTTGAGGTCGTAAAAACTCGAAGATTATATTCACAATTTATATACGTATTTATATAATTATTAATCCATCGTTACATAATTACAAAGTTTTTGTAACAATAAATTTTATTATCCTGTTATTTAGGCATAATGTAACTTCTCATTTATTAACATAAAAATTCAAGCTATTCGAAAAAGAAAACGAGTAATTCGATTTATCGAATTATTCGATTCGAAATTCGAATCGAATATTACTATTCGATTCAGTGCGAATTCTTCGACATTTCGAATAATTCGCACATTCCTAATATGAATGTGCACACCCAACAACAACTGATTGATCTCTTGAGAAGATGTTGGCAGGAGATTCCTGATGAAACCGTTAGGCATCTTATTGAAAGCATGCCTTCAAAATGTGTTTTAAAAAGGGTAGGGCATACTCGCCATTAAATCACCCAAAAAGTTTCATTTAATGTGTGCTTTTAATAAAAGCGTGAACGTTTGTTGATGAGTGTAAAAATGACTATAAAAATGATAAAATCCTAAAAAATGTAATATATATATAGTAATATATATATATATATATATATATATATATATATATATATATATATATATATATATATATATATATATATATATATATATTACTCAAAACAAAATAAGGGCCACTCGTATGCTTAGATTTAATTAAGGAACTAAATAAGGTTAATTTTAATAAGATTAAATAAAAAATTAATCCATAATTACATTTTTTAGGATTTTATCATTTTTATAGTCATTTTTACACTCATCAACAAACGTTCACGCTTTTAGTAAAAGCACACATTAAATGAAACTTTTTGGGTGATTTAATGGCAAGTATGCCCTACTCTTTTTAAAACACATTTTGAAGGCATGCTTTCAATAAGATGCCTAACGGTTTCATCAGGAATCTCCTGCCAACATCTTCTCAAGAGATCAATCAGTTGTTGTTGGGTGTGCACATTCTCTCCGACTGCTCTGACTCGCCGTTTTAATTGATCCCAAAGATGTTCTACTGGGTTCAGGTCAGGGCTGTTCGTAGGCCACGGTAGAACCTGTATAGTAGCCTCCTCAAGGACGGTTGTCGTCGCTCGAACCGAATGCGTTCGGACATTATCCTGTATCAGGATAAATCCGTCGGCCGTTTGTTGTGCAAAGGGGATCACATGGGATCTGACAACCTGTTCGATGTAACTTTGAGCCGTTACAGTTTCTCGTTCGGCAAAACTGGCTCAGTTTTGCCTTGCAAACTAATTCCACCCCAGACCATGACATTAGGACCGCCAAATCTGTCGCGTTCATGAATGTGACCATCAGAAACCTTTCCCCACTTCTTCTCCACACTCTTACACGTCGATCATCGCTAAAAAACTTCACCTTGCACTCATCCGTGAAGAGTACGTTACGCCATTCCTCCATGTCTCATTCACGGTACTCACGTGAAAATCTTAAACGGTTTGCATGATGAGCTCCGGTCAGTTTAGTACGGATTACTGGTCATCTTGATCGTTGCTGGTCTTCATGCAAACGATTTCGTATGATCTAATTACTGACAACAGTACCAGTAGATCGACGTAAGCGATTTTTCAGAGTACGTGCGGTAACAGTCGGCTCATGTCGTGCACACAGTCAAATGTAATGGTCTTCACGGGCAGTGGTAGCACGAACTCTTCCTGAGCCACGGCGCCGACTTACACTACCGGTCTGCTGATACCGATTCCAAACGTTTTGAACAGCCCTTCGTGAACAGCCCAACTACAGAGCCGCGGAACGTTGCGGTTGACCACCCTCAATCATCGTTACGCTCTGGTAGCAGTATAGCTTCGTCCATGCTGTGTCGAATTCTCGGCATTATAAAGATAAATGATCGAATAACACGCCAAACTTCAAAAAACAACCTCAGCAATCAATAATCTAGCGTCAAACTGATTTAAAATTAAATTCAATAAATAAATAAAACTAAGCACTGCGAGACAAAAAAACGTTTAAATCTTATCCTCAACAATAATATCACTTAAACCTAACTGTTATCATTTACTCAACCACTTAATATCATAACAACAGTCATTTAGAGAAATTATTTTGACGTGGATCGACATAAATCAGTTTTAAAATACAAACTTATAAGTGGCCCTTATTTTGTTTTGAGGAGTATATGTAGCTCCAAGTAACCACAAAACATATTTCTATCACAATTCCAGCCTCAACTTTTACAATGATAATCGCTATAATAGCTATAATGGAAATTCACTAAAAATATGAATAAAACATCATTAAATTTTTATATCATTTTAATGTTTAAAGGTTAAATTTGAATAATTATGATTTTTTACGTTTACTTTATTTTTGTTTAACATTTCCTTTGTAATTTCTGCATCAACTTCTAAATACAGAAATCTGATTATCAGTTATTTCTTCAGGCTTTTTCTTTTACTTATGTAAATAATACTACCGGCATAAGCGCTAATGTTGACAATAATGCGACTACTGCGAAATTATGTAAAAATACGAAAATGTAGTTATTACGAATTAAATTTTATCCTTATAATTATAAATAAACACACTTCTCAAGATTATTTTTCATCACAGAATGAAATTTTCTCTTTAATAATTTCACTTTATCTTATACATATCATAAAAAAAAGTTTCCGAATATTTGTTTTATGAAAATCACCAAGTAGGTATCACTTTAGGTAAAACTTGATCAAATAAGACGAACAACATTCTTTCTGTTTGTTACTGGATCATTTGCTTCCTCTTTTTGTGATATTTGTCGTGGGTAATAAATTTTTATATCTTTTGAAAAAGCTTTAAAAATAATCTTTGTATCTTTAATGCTATGTGCTTTCCAATAATGCTGTAAGTTGCACATATTTTTTTTTCCTAAGAGTAAACATACATAGGTATATTAACAATTTTTCACTTCTCAGTTTTTATTTAGTAGATACATATATTTACAATTATGTTCTTTCTTCTTTCTTTAGCGAATTTCTAGAATGAAAATTAAGCTAAACAGTAAAAAAATTTGTGTTCTGCGTAAAAAACAATTAGTGGTTAAAATTTTTAGTTAAATAAGTAACACAATTTTGCGTTAATGTAACATTTCGTGTTTGTGTTAAATGAAAATATTAACACAAATTTCGATTTAACAGAATAAAAATGTTAACCTGTTTTGAACAACAAAGAAGTAACACAATCTTTGTGTAAAGCAAAAGAATGTTATAAGTACATAACTTAAATTAGAATATATATCTACCAAAATATATATAATAAAAAAGATGAGAGTAGTTCTTAGTATTAAACAAAACTGAAAAATTATAAGTGTTTTCAATTATTGACGAATATAGTTTTATTAAACGTTTAAAAATGAAACAATTTTCTTATATTTTAAAATTATTTTGTTACAGATTCAGTTACAAAAAATCATACAAGCTTACTTGAGATTGTATTATATAATATACAATTTCGCAAGCTTACATGATTTTTTGTAACTGAATCTGTAACCTAACCTTAAAATGTAAGAAAATTGTTTCATTTTTAAACGTTTAATAAAACTATATCGAGCCATTACTTCCGATTTATCGTAAGCGACACTTTTATCGAAATTGAGATTTTTATTGCAAGCAACATTTTAAACTGTAACGGACCAAGCAGTGGTAACGTTTTTCTCCAAAATTCGTTAATTATCGAGTTATAGCAACTACTTAGTTTATCGTTAATATAACACATTTTCACATTTTAGCGTAACCGACAATAAACATCTTTATTGTGAGGCTAATAAAATAATAAGAATAATACGCTCAGGCGTAATAAAATTAAGACAGCAGAAATACCACAAACGCCATACAAATATTTAAAAAATCCTTCTCCTGTAAAATTTGATATTTGTCGGTTACGCTAAAATGGCGGTAATCGCTCGATATTCGTCAGTAACTGAAAAAACTTATAATTATTTGGTTTTGTTTAATAATAAGAACTACTCTCATATTTTTTATTATGTATATTTTGGTACATATATATGGAAACAAGCAAGAATTTTTACAAAGGACTGACTTATTTTGCGTTCTTTGAGTCGCATTTATAATAACATATGAACAAAATCGTTATCATTTTTGACGATTTTCAAATATCTTAAGCTGCAGTGGAAGTAAAATGTTGAATAAAAAAGTTTAACAACTAACTCTAATAAATCTGAAAAATTAACACAAAATGCATGTCCTCTTGTGTGTTAAATCATTGACACAAATCTTGTGTAAAGATTTGACACATATACTTTCTGTTAAAATAACACAGAAAATTGAGTGGACCGTTCTGGACATGTGAAATGTGTTAATTTTAACACAAATATTTTTACTGTGTACTACAGCCACATTGCCACTTTTTTTGTAAGACTTGACTATATCAGAAAAATAGTTTCAAGTCCCTAGAATCTGAAAATGGTATTTACACAATGATATAGGTACATAATTACATAAAATATAAATAATATATAAAAATAAACTGTCCAGCCAATTTTGTAAATACTTTCATCGTTAGAGAGCTAAAGTATTTTTGATGGATATAGGCTATACTATATGGGTCCTAAAAGCTCCAAAAATAAACTACCTAACTGATTTTAAAAAGTTTTTCACTGTTACAGGTCTAAACCATTTTAAATGAATATAGACTATGTTGTGTGAAGTCTAGCATGATCCTGGTGTTCCCTTTGTACCAAAAATTAACTACTCAACCGATTTTGAAAATTTTCTCGATTGTAATTCAAGCTCGATTCCTAGCTGTATAATAAATCCACTGGTGTGGTTCCCTGTCTTAGTACCCGCATCTCCGAAGCCAACTCCTGTAGTTTCACACGTAAACCTTCTTCATGGGTGGAAAATGTAGAATAGCAGTCAATGGGTAAAAAAACAAAAATAATTTCTTTTGTTATTTTCTCAGGTAAATATTTATCAGTATAATCGCCTATTAATGTCCTTCCCGCTCATTTTACACTTTCCCTATTTTATAAAAATGGAAAATAAAAACATTAAGTTAGACACAAAAAGGAAAATATTTTTAGAAACCATTCCAGGAATTGTATTAAAATTTAGAGCTGTTTTCGTGAAATGAAAATAACAAAAAAAAATGTTTATAACTTAATTTTCTCTGTATTGTGTTTATAAAATTACTTCGAACAAAAACTTTGTCGAACTAGAAAATTATTGTTCCATAAAAAAAAGTGAAAAACAGAAAATTTTTTCATTGATGTTATTTTGAACATGTATAAATAATTGAAAACGTTATCAAATATTTCCACTGTTCGTTCAACCTTATCTTTTCGTTACTTTTTCCCAAAAATTTCAATGGTCATGTAAGGAAATTGGTTTGAAAGGTCGAAATAATATTTATGTAGGAACATTATCTGTTAGATATACCTACCTGTCTATCTGTTTGTAGCTTAGTTAATCATGTTTCTGCGTTACATCTATTTATTAACCAATACTATTCTACACCTATTAGATTTTCAAAAAGCTGCAAACACCGTTGTAGACTTTTCTCCCATCCTAGTTGACTGTAATAGACTTGATAAACTAAACTATTTAAAGCCGTTTTAAATTATCCCTATTTTTATGTAATTCTGTAAAAGAAAAGAATAATACCCCTGTCGCAGCATCTGCATAACATAATGAATTTCCAAAGACTGGACACTGGCGGATCTCATATAGGTAACAACTTGTATATCCATTTAAAATAGTTTAGCTCACTAACAGTAAAAAAAGTTTCAAAATCAGTAGAGTAGTTAATTTTTGGCGCTTTTTGGGTGTCCACGACCCTGGCGGATCTGATATAGTACCTATAGCATATATGTATTTAAACGAAACTAAATTTTTAAAGGTGAAAAGATTTTCAAAATCGGTTGGGTAGTCTTATTTTTGGCACCCCGGACCCTGGCACACATCATAAAACATAACTTATATCCATTTAAAATACTTCATCTCTCTAAGAGTAAACAAATTTTCAAAGTCGGTGATGACGCGTTCTTGAAAAGTTAATTAGCTCTTTTCAGTGGTGCAAAAAATATCAAAAGAATTTTTTAATTCTGGCCAAACTTTGAAAGAACCCCTAAAATTGGCGAAAATTTTGGCTTCAAAAAATCGGATGTATCTGGCTGACGAACTTATCCAAACTTTTGACCTCCACACCAAATTTTGTAACAATTGGAGGCTTCCTTCGATAGTTATCGCGCAGACACATATATACATATATATATATATATATATATATATATATATATATATATATATATATATATATATATATATACAGGGTGGGCCATCTTAATTTTTACATCTAAATATCTCGCCAGAGGCGCCACCTATCATAAAATGACCTTTACAAAAGTTGTTACGTACGAAGGGGGACATTAAATGGTGACCTTAAATTTGACTTTGAATTTCATTTTCAAGGTCATTTTGAAGTCAAGTCGTATTTTTCAAATGGAACCACCTACTTTTTATTTCGTATTCTGAAAGAGCGTGAAGTTTCACGTCGAAAATGCTATGAACCAATTTTTTTTCTGGATTTTGACCTTAGAATGACCTTCACAGGTCATTAAAAACGAACAGAAGCTCCTATTTTATGTCTCCAAACGATGCCGACACTTTAAATTTAGGTTTTTCTTTTAAAATCTAATTTTTGATTGTTCTTTGGTGGTCATTACATCTCCTAAGGTCAATTATAAAAAAATTCGTTGATAGCATTTTCGAAGTGAAATTTCACGTTCTTTCAGAATCCGAAATAAAAAGTAGGTCGTTCCATTTAAAATATACGACTTGACCTCAAAATCACATTGAAAATGAAATTCAAGGTTAAATTTAAGGTCACCATTTAATGTCCCCCTTCGTACGTAACAACTTTTGTAAAGGTCATTTTTTGATAGGTGGCGCCTCTAGCGAGATATTTAGATGCAAAGATTAAAATGGCCCACCTGTATATATATATATATATATATATATATATATATATATATATATATATATATATATATATATATATAAGGGAGGGGGGCAAAATGGGGTTCCCCAAAAATTTGGTAAAAATTTTTATATTTTCAAATTTGATAATATTGAAAACCAAATAGCTTTTCATTTGATAAAAACATTTTATCCGATAATGAAGAACAATTCAGAATTATTAAAAAAAAATAATTATTTTTCGCCTCTGCATCCACTACTAATATAAATGGTGATTCGTTTTACGTAAATTACTCCTAAAAAAATATTATTATTTAGTAGCTCCGTTTTCTTATGAATATATTTATAATCTTACCTTATTATTAAGGGGTGCCCCACTTTGCCCGCAAAAAAAAAATTTTTTTCTTACGGCAGCTCGAAATTTGATTATTTTACTTTAATTGCGACTGGAAATAATAAGATTCAGCATATTTCAGTCCTTAAAATCTTAATTAATCTTTCTTAAGTACCCCGTGTTGCCCCTGCCCCCCTGCCAGATATATATATATATATATATATATATATATATATATATATATATATATATATATATATATATATACATATATACAAATTTTAGTGAACCTCATTTTCGGTTTCTCGAGGCTTCAAAACCGCACCCGCTGGCACCCGCTGTAATAAGTGAATTTTTCCAAAATGGAAATTCACTTAAAAAAGAAATGACAGATAACATTAATTTTTCTTTTTGATATAATTTCATTTTTACTTTAAACCTAAATTAGCCGTAATATTCTTATCACAAAAAACATAAGACGTCAAAATTCTTTTTCTTCTTTTGTCGAATAATTCTTTTTGCCGAGATAATAACAATTACTGCTTTATAATGTCGCCGCTATTATCTCATCTTTCTGACGTTGTTCTCAAAACGGGATAAATTCACATCTTTTAAATAAAAGAAAATCCGAATTATGGAGAGGATTTAATATTTAAATAAAGTGATTTTACAAGAAAGATATAAAATTCTCACTTTTGATTTTCTAAACTAAAAACAATTTTGTTACTGAATTATTTTAAATTAGGATTAATTATTTTAGACTTTTGAAGGAGAAACCTCGGAATCTTGATTTCGTAATGTTTGTCTGTCTGATCATTCGTCAATCCGTCGACCCCTCTGTTACGCTATCATAATTTTTACATCGTTCAGTTTATAAAAGTTACATTTTCCATCTACTGTACATGCTACAGGTGTAGGTCTTAATTATACAAAAAAAAATCTTCGTTTTTGAAGTACTCGTCCAGGGAGGAAAGCGAAGATGAAAAGTCTTTTTCACTCACAACTTCATGTAGACGATCGTTAAACAAGGGTCTTAGAATGAAGATAAGGATCTTTTACTATTCTTTTTACTAATTTTTATTTTTAAGCCCCGTTTGTGAAATATATATATACAGATACTGCTAATTTATAAGAAGACCAAATTAAAATTATTGTTGTGTTGCTAGCTTTCGGAGAATTTTCATCAATCAAGCAAAGAAAATCCCGGTCAAGAGCGAGTCGGGCTCGCACAATTAGTATTCCATACCAATATTATAGTGAGCAACCCATAGACCAAATAAAACTTTCTTTTTAGCCAGGTTTCGAATCGAAAATTCAGCTATTGGACTTCAAGTCGCGTCATGAGAGTGACGGGACTTAAACCCGGCACTATGGCAGAAATTTGTTTTGAGGTCGCTGATTTCCTAGATTTTGAAAGCTAAAATTTAGATTTTAATAAAGTTAGTAGATACTGAGTCATAAATTACCAAAAAGCTGCAGATTTTTTTCACAGTATAATATTGCCTTGTTGAGAAAAACTGAGAAAATGGCGTTCAAAAAATTTATTATTTTTAAACCTTCGTATTTTGTTTCTGGGTCCACTTTGTGATACAAAAAATATTTATTTAATGTTAAGATGATATGTTAATTAAAACTTTAAACTAATATTAATGACACATGACGCAAGTAACATTGTTGAATATATCTGTACCTACCTTAGTTCATTAACGCAGGATATCACATTTTTGATAAAAATTACTTATTAATACACTAAGGTCGAATAACTAATATCCATCGATTGCACTATTAACGGAAGTCCTAAAGCTATTGATTAAGCTTTTACATTTTTAAAAAAAGTCTACTACCTATTTTGAAAACCATAAAATCCCATCATGGGGTTTCTTTATGTTTAGTTCTTTTAGCAGAAAAAACAATAGTTGTATTCGTTTCTTTTTTTTATTTTACTAGTACAGCGATTCATTTTAAAAAATTCCTTTCTCTTTATTTTCCAGAGAAGTTTTGACAGTTCAAACGTCCGTAATTGGAACAAAAATAGTAGCAATGTAAATGTGCAACGTGGTGGTAGCGTGGGCGGCCGTCGATGGACATCGCAGACATCAACAGCGACATCTTCACACAACAGTAGTAAACAAAATTCAACAGAAGTCGCTGAACCATCGGACAGCATTATAATAAGTAACAGTGGATTTATTAGCGGTGGCAATCGAACGTCTGGTTCAACGGCTGCCTCACAGCAAACGCAAAACGTGAGTTCCTCTTCGAACGCGACCGTCTCCATTGTTACCGTACACCATCATCATTCTTCACCATCGTCAGCGCCGTCCTCTTATCAGCAGCAACAACAACAACAAAAGTTGACAACCTCTTCAGGTGGTGGAGGTGCGTCAGGTGGAGGTAGTGGAGGCAGTGGCAGTTCGCCAGCCTCGCGCCGCGTTAGCCCAGTCAGTCAAACAGTGGACAGTGGTGGTGTTGTTGTAGTTGGTGATTGTGGTGGTTCAACTCCATCAGCGTCAACCTCGTCTGCTATTAGTGATCAACGTGCGTCGCCGATCATTGTCGGCAGCGGCTCAGCAATGCCTGTCACTGGATCAGCAAGGTGAGTTATTTCACCTGTTTTGATTTCCGTGAATAATGCCAATGTAAAACTCTACGAATATATTCTACCATAAATGACGGAATTCATTATTTTCGAAATTTTTACTTTTTTTTGATAATATATTTTTTTATGAGCCATAATCTATTGAAATTAAAAATAAGATACATTGTTTCGAAATATATTCCCGGTTTAGTAACAGTTTAAACATTCAATTCATATTAATAGAATTACCGAAGCAAAACGTATTATGTTTAATTTCAGTGTATCAAATAAATAATAAATTAATTATTAATGCTGAATTAAACAAATCAATGATTTTAATACAGCTAATCGTATTTTGACCAAACAATATGAGTTTACCATTATTACAAAAATATAATGATAATTATTGTAATTACATGATATTATAATCTCTTGTGAAATTTTGTGTAATTCATAAAAAAGTAATAATTTAATCAGTTAATTTATCAAAACTGGATATACATTCTCTAATATTGACAACAATTAAGTAATTGGAAGGGTCTTATTAGTGAAATTAGAAAATTCAAGAAAGTTTGTTGTGGAAATTTGAGGTATTTTTATTAAATTATAGCCCAGCATACACACAATGAATATCCGTTATTCCATTTAGTGGAAATGATGGTAAATTTTTCCACTATACTATAGGTTATGGAGGGTAACTCCAAGGTGTCTTTAGAATGATGAGACTTTTTATAAGGATATTCATAACATCAAAAACAATAAGTGACATTAATTTGTTTAGACATTAATTATTAGAAATTTGTTTTAAAAAAAATATATAACATTATCTTCAGAAGTTATTTCGATCAGTATCTCCTAGGATGCACGATTTGATTGTAATAAATTATTTTTACTTTTACCTACCTAATCCATTCATGCCTGTGCTATTTTTTTCATCTAAAAAAGAAAAGGACCATTTTAACTCTTATTTCGGGCGAACTTCTTACTCATATTTTCGATACTTCTGAACATTGTTTTAAATTATAAATTGTCAATGATACGAATTTTCAAATCGTTATACTAACTGGAAAATATTTGAAGCATAATAATGCATTTCGCATACTTGTTAAACCTATATTGGATTTCGAAAGTGTCAGTTAATTTTACTTTTGAAAGTAATTCTTGATTTTAAAAATATGAATTGTTGAACTGTTTAAGATTTTAAAACAATTATTTAGTCAAGACGACTAGCCTCGTATAAATTTTTTATAAAATGTGAATAAAATTTCTTTATTACTTTTCAAGTTTTTATAAAATTTCTTTATTACTTTCGAAGTTTTTACAGAATTTTGTCACGATATCAGAATTATTTCCAAGGATGTGATAATATGTGAAAATATGTTTCGCAGTATTATAAATAATTTATAGTTTAAAAATGACTAAAAGAATATTTTCACATTTTTCTAGTTTGATTTTTTACGCAGTAAATCTTTCAAATGTGAACCTTTCGTTTCTTGGTGAATGATTTAATGTATGTGATCTCATAGTTCTTTTGAAAACACCAACGTGTTTAAACTTATTTGTTTTTGCGCATTGAAAATTTTACATTTAAGTCAGTGACGGAAGTTAAGTTTACTGTACCCATAGTTTCAACAACTGGAAAGTTATGGTCAATATTACTTAAGATCTTTGAACTCAAAAAAGAAAAATTTAACTACAATCTACCTTTAATATATTTGAATAATTTTCTTCCAGTCAAAGATTTCTCCCTGAACGAAAGCAATATACGTATATTTGTCAGAATAATGTTGAGAAATTCCTCTTGTAGACCGATTATGCCAGTGCCTGATTTTTCATGACACATTTGACTCGATTCTATTTAAATGTTTATAGGACTTGAACAACATAAGGAAGATAGATGATTTACATAAATCCTTATCTCAAAATTCCCTTCAAAAAATTTTCTTTTACTTAAAATACACCTGTATTTGTATATATAAGTATCAAGAAACCCAGCTTATTAGATAAAATTAAATAGGAGACTACATCAAAAGTTGTCTTTGTTATCGGTTAGATCGTCTGATACAGTACCATTGAGTTTATTGTATAGGTATGATGAAAATTGATATAATTTAATGTGACGTATCTTTCCGGTCGGTTTTGAACTTCCGTTCAACTCGATCAAAAGTTTATAATCATACTTCCAACGAAAAATAAGAAAATAATCTAATCTTTTTAATATTAAAGCAACAAAATAGTTATTCGGTGATTACTATTAAAATCTTTGATTAGTTAGTTTAATGCCGCTGCTACACGATGCTACGAACACCTTCCAACATTCGACGTTGGATGGTTCATAGCATCGTGTAGCCGTTGTTCGAACCTACGAGTGTCCAATGTCGAGCGTCAAACATTCGCATTTGGTCGTGTCCCGTTCGATGTCGGTATTCTTGCACCGAGTCAAAGGGATGCTTCGAACGTTTGAAGGTCAATGTTGGTTGTGTTCGTTGGTTGCGCACGACTCGTTCATGTGAAGAGAGACAACATCAGTGTATAACATTAGAGATAACATCAGACAGATAACAGTGTTGTCCACTGAGTACCATCACATCATCATTCGTATTGGATCAAACATTCGACTCACCGTGTAGCAGATACATTCGTCGCACCAACTATCGAACTTAATTGCCTCAAACGTTCGATCGAATGTTGGAAGGAACATTCGTAGCATCGTGTAGAACCCGCTTAACTGCCTCAAACGTTCGATCGAATGTTGGAAGGAACGTTCGTAGCATCGTGTAGAACCCGCTTAACATACGAACTTAATATCTTAATAATTTAACTGATTCAAGTACATACCCTTGTGATAATTTTTAAAATTATATGTGTATATGAAAACTATTTGTTTCTACCCAACCAGCTCATTAGTTATTTAATTAAAAAATAGATGCAGACATATCGGAAGGAAATTTAAAAAGATAAATAATTTAAAATTTCAACTTACAATTTCCGATCTAATTTATATGTAAGTGATTTAAAATACTAGTTTTTAATAACTTCTTGTGTATAATACATAAATACCTATATTTAATATAAAACGTCTAAAATATAATCTAAAGAATTGATTAAGTTATGTAAACTCGTATTATAATTAATTATATGTATATTTGTATTCTGACAAGATTTCATTTTCTAAAATATCTGTGTTACAATTGCCTTAAGTTAACAGTGTGTTTTTCTGTAAAACAATTTTAAAGTGGAAAAACGAAATTTTGATTTCTTTTAAACACTGTATTCTTTTGATTTACTTCATCTTGACATCAGATACCTATTTATATAGCAAATAGATTTATCAGATATTAGTTTTACTTTATCTGATACATCGATAATATATTATCTGGTCGCTAAATTTTGAATGGTTTATGTAAATTTCTGTTAATATTTTATCAGCCTTTTTTATTGACGATGTTGAGTTGATTGACCCCTATTTTGAGTAGGTTTAGATAATTTAAATTCTCACTTGTTCGGCTTTGTTGTCTATAAATAAAAGCAAAAGAATGGTTTTCAACATGCATATCAATGTTACTTTTGTTAAACACTTTTAAATGTTTTTGAATTTTCTACAAAATTTCGAAAAATCTTAAACTTGCGTTCAAAATACCTAAATTCTGAAAGTTGTAATAATCTGTTTAGAACAGTATTTATATAAATTTTTACATTTTATCATTCTAATTAAAAGTATAAGCAATTTCTTTACTTCGTAAATGTTATACGACGGAAATTCGTTTATAGAAGCTAAGGTTGGAAACATAAATAATGCTTTCTATAATTATGCTCACAAGACTACAGCATTTTCAAAATTAAATCTTGCAACGCTTATAACTGTTGCCTATAGTAATAAAAAAAGATTATTGACATGAAAATGGTTAGATTAATAGTCAAACAAGGTATTAGAAAAAAATTTAATCTCTTCGATAGATAGCTATCAAGCTTTAACACATAAGTACATGTACGCCTTTATACATTATTTACATATCAAAATTAAATATTAGAGTTTCCTTCAAATATATGAGTATTATTTAGACGAGGTGCTAGGTGGCATTGAGTACGCACTGAAAGAGGTATAGAATTTGACTTTTGATCATTGTTAAGGGGTCTTAGGTGAGTATGAAAAACCCATGTCGTTGACCTCTAGGGTGGTCGACAAATTGGGGGGGGGGAGGGGGGAAAGTTGCAGAAAAAGCCGATCGGGAGATCGCTTATATCTTGCTTATTATTGATCGTAGAGTGATGATTTTTTTTAAAATTTGTTTGCAATGAAATGATCTAAAATTTAGGTCATATGCAAATTTTTGATATAGCTAACGGTTTTCGTGTAAAAAAATGAAAATTGAAGGCAACGTTACAATTTAAGTATTATTAGTATACAGGGCTTAGTCAAAAGTATAAAAAAGTCAAAAATCTCAGCGGGAAAGCATTTTTGGGATAAATGATGAGGACAAAATTTCACCATTGTTACGGCGCATCCGACGATGACCTTCACCTTGACCTCAAAGTCAAGGTTCAAGGTCATATCAAGGTCAAGTCCGTTTTTGTTATATGGCAAACCACACTTTTGACCCCGGAAATGGAAAGAGCGAAAAATTCTGCATCCGAACATGACCTTGATTGTGATCTTAAGGTCAATGATCAGGGTCAATAATCAATAATGAAAAGTCAAATTCTATACTTCTTTCAGTGCATACTCAATGTCACCTAGCACCTGGGTTATTAGAGAGTTTGAAAAATTTAATATAAGTTTACTCATGTAACAAGACTAAAATGGAACGAGAATATATTTCGATTTTTAAGGGAAAATTGGTCAAATTAAATATATATAACCAAAATTGTTGCAACTCTTGTAAAAATACAAGAATTAGACACTGCGTGATCAGAGGTTCTTCAGCAACACCAACAAACGGCAAAGCTTAACTATTCAAGGATAACAACAGCAATAACAAAATGTTAATACTCAAAGATCACCGATTTCACAACAACAGCGACAAGATCAAAGTGTGTACAGCCAAAGACTGTCTCCATTCACCATGGACAGATCCAGGGGGAGGAGCTGTGGGGATTGTAGCCCCCCCGTTTGACATACAATGGGTAACAATTTTAGTTAAACATACAGTTCAAAAAGCAGGGTAAAGAGGCAAATTTCTCCTGGGATTAGAGGCAGCCCCCCCCTTTCATGCCATTCACACATATACGATACCATAATTTTTTACTCCGTTATCGATTAAACAATTGTTATGTCAATATACTTAAAGGTAATACACTTAAAGGTTAATCAACAATACACTTAAAGGTTAATCAAAAAAATAATAAGTATGGAAATTAATTTTACTTGGAACAATTATGAATTGTTGGGAAGGATAATCTCTAACATAAAATGTTGGTGAGTGAAGTTATGAATACAATATCTAATTTTACAATGTACATCTATTATAATTTTACTAACACAAACAATAAACATCACCCCCTCCCCTCCCTGAGCCGTACTTATCAAGGCCCCGCCTTTATATACTACGGTTATACGGTAATCTTATGAATACCACACCATCTGTACTATAAAACAAACTTATATTGACAATAATACTGAACAAATAAAACAATATAAGTATCTATGTGCCATTTTCTAACACACAGTGGCGAACATGCAAAACACTAAACGAAAAAGACATTGATACAATTCCCTTAGGACAATTTGTCTTTGTCAATTGTTTACTATATGGTGTTGTTATACACATATAAATGGTCTGTGTATACACTGTAGCTCATCAAAATAAACCATGTTGGGTCTAGATTCTAGAACGAAGAGAGAACTTATGACTTCTTTAGTAATAATTGTTCTTTGCTTTGCCGGCCCACACTGTATACCTATGTCTAGTATTGTTCAAATACTATCATATGAATTAAAATCTCTTTCTTTTTCCGTCTGGTTTCTGTGTCAGGTTTGAAGGATCGTTTCAATAACTACTACAAAAAGATGACATTTATTACATTTGCACTTACAAAAGACAAAAAAGAGTTATTATTAATATTTACTTAATTTGTTTTTCTTTTAATAATTAATTTGTCTTCTATACATTATCATAGATTAGACCAATATTAAGCATCCACCCAGCAAGACCAGTACTCAGATTAGTAGTATGGTTGCAATTATTAGTATATTGCACTTTCCAATACCAGCATTTAAACGAACAATATTAGGAAAAAAGCAAAATTCTTGCTAAAATATAAGAAATTGTACAAATTTATCCAAGTGTTGTTATTAAAATTTTTGAAAAATTCTCTAATAGGGCTTATTAATTATAGACGAAGCGCCAAATACCTATATATAAATTGAAAAACTCCGACCGTTTTTTCTTTCTTTATAAAATTGTTCGTTTAATTAGTATTAATTTTTGGAAGCCAAAAAAAAACATAGGCTGCCAGTAGGGTGTGGCACACAGCTTCCTCGTACTCGTAAAAGCACCTGGTATTTTAATGCCCAATATATTTTGTATAATTTAATATAAGCATATAAATTAATAAAAATTAAAAAACAAAACGATTCATAAAAAAATTGAGTGAAGTGGGACTAGCAGTAAATAAGCTATTGACATTTAATGGGATTTTATGGTAGCGCCGTGGATACTATTACTCCGAATGCAATGAAATTTGTAGGGGGACCATTTAGGAACCAGACCGCATAATTTCTGACAATTTCATAAAAAGAATTGAATAGTTCAGAAGTTATGCCATTTGATGCAATTTAGTATATTAATGGAATGACATGGCTACCATTACTCCGATTTCGATTAAATTCATAGAGGAGCATCTACGAACCAAACTGCATAATTTCTGAAAATTTCATTAATAACAATCGAATAGTTCAGAAGTTATCCCACTTGGTGCAAACTGGCGACACATAGACGGAAAGGCAGACGGATGAACGGAGAGACCAAACCAAAATTGTTCAGGAAGCTCTAAAACGTAAAATGTGCGTAAAAAATTTTATTTTAGAGGGAAAAAATTTTTTATTTTTCAAAAGTGATCACAATGCTTCCGCTACTTTAGTAGTCTCGGAAGCAAAACCATACTATAAAAAGAAGAAAATATATTAAATTTTAAATGTACTATGTACAAAAATCTAAGAATAAATTTGGGCCGGAATTGCTTTCAAATTTCGTATTAAATACCGACTTGGTTATTGGTTTATTAATAATTTACTCAAATTTTTGGAAATTTCTTCAAGTTCTTCGTCGCAGCACAATTTATTTTGTGATTTTAAGGATAGATCGATGTATTTTTAAGATGTTTTTGGAAAAAAAGTTGTAAATTAAAATTTCCATAAACTACAAGAAAGATAAGGGTTTTGAAAAAAATACCAAGATTTCCATTTGGATTTTTGTTTTCTGGGTTTTTCACGCCTCAAAATGTCAAGATTTAGTGAAAACCGCATGTGCTCAGATTGGTTTAATTATTATTATACTTTCCCTTGTTAGAACTAGTATGGAGAGGAAACTAAAAACGGAAAAAAAAGAAAAGGGATAAACAACTGGCTTACTACGTTAACAGTCACTTCATATGTTGATGACGTAAACGGAAATTAATTTTAGGCATATCACTTAATCGTGATTTATTTTTTTTAAAACAATCTTTGATATATTAGTAAATTTTTAAAAAATATGTTCCTCAATTATGCAATATACACATATTTTAATTCGATATCTGTTTCGTTACTTGTATGCAACTTGCAATCATTTGATCAAATTTTTGATTAAAAAGCTTGTTTATATTTTTTTCTTTTTACATGCGAGAGTTCCGAATTCTCAAATTTTTCATACATAATTTTATGCTAGCACCATTTAACAGTATAATATATTAACGGAAAAGGACGGTCACTGACGTCGTAAGACGTCAAGTGAAACCTTACTAGCTCACACATCACGCCGCGCCGTAGGACGTTAACAATTCCATATTATAAAAAGAATTAACTGTGAAAGCAGTATACCACTTGCACGTTTTGTCATTGTAGGTTATGACCGTCAAGGTGTCAATTCGATATTGAGACAGGATTTAGTATTAAATATAAAAAAATAAATAGCACTTATATTCAAATTATCACTGTATGAAATTTACGCCAACAGACCCTATAAATATAATTTGATAAATTTTACGTTTTACCTAATAAAAGAACGGGGTTATTACTGTTATAAAAAAATATAAAATTACACGTTGGTAAATTTTCATGAATCTATCGACGATTCTGAGCATGTAACGGCATAAAAAATTTAATCAATTTTTTTGTTTTATTATATTATTTATTTAATTTTAAAAATGCATTTTATATTATTATATTACACCCATTGTACCCATATTACATTTCAAACGTGTTTTAATATTTACATACAGTTCATGCAAACTATTATTCATTTTTTTATTTTAAATTTTTTTTTTTCTGAAACGATGCTAACGATCTACGTCAGAGTTTGAAAATACAAATAGTATTTTAGAAAAATATTCAAAAGCATTATTGTTATAAATATTGTAAGCACCAGATGTGTAGAATGCTGTTTTCAAACTTTCCGAATTCCATGTATTTTAGGAGCTATAGCCAAAAAATCCAATATTCCAGATCTCTTTTTCGTCTAATAATTTTTTACTCGTAAGAACTATGGTATTTTTGTCTGCATATTCTGGTAATACGTTTTTTTTTTTTTTTAATAAAATTAGACTGCGTTTTACCTAAAAGTAGTTTGTGCTAAGATCAAAGGCGGTGCAAAGGGCGGGCGATATGGGCGACTGCCCTGAGTTTCGCGAGTTTTGGGGCCTCACGGCGCGGCGTTATATATGTAAGAAGGCTGGTTGTCAAGTTTTTTCCTGGTCACCCAATTTTTAGGGGAAAATTTTTGCAAAAGTCAAAGAAGGGGCCTAAGTCATCTTGCCTACTTCCCATTTTAGTCTTGCACCGTCTCTAGATAAGAGATAAGTACATTGTGAAGCAAGTGGTAGCAAGAAGCAGGCGCGATTTCTTCATTGAAAAGTTTATACCTAATTAAATATTTGTTGTGTAATTGTTTAATTTCTTGGCCTCAACTTAAAAAAAAATCTTTCCAAAATAGAATTCTTTTAAATTTTCAAAGTTATCTTTAAGATTGATATAACATATGATATATTGATAGAAAAAGGAAAGAAAAAGTCACTTAAGTATGCCAAACTGTTTCACGTTTCGTGCGAAAAACGTAAATTCGAGATCATAACTCGGAAACGGGTAGTCACAGAAAAATTCTAGTTAGATATTTGAATTCTACGTAAAAAGGTGCTTTGTGCAGATAAAGGGGAATATGGAGATAAAAATTTGATAAAAAATAAATTTGGAACTATGGTTTCTTTGGCTATGACTCCTAAACTGCATGGAATTATGAAAGTTTGGAGATAGCATTCGATGTGACGGGTGTTTCTGCATAATGTATTTAACAGAAATTCCATCACTCACCGTTTACGAAATCCTCATGTGGGTAACTTTATTAGGTATACCCTATATAATCATCATAATATTATGAAATTGTAGTGATAGGTATGATTGTTATTGGACTGTAGGATATTATGCACTGTTACTGTATGCCCACATGCTACACCACTTGGTAAAATCAATAGCTTAGCGAAGCAATGAATTGATGTTTATTTTAAATTAGAATATGATTTCCATTTATCTAATGGTAACAACTTACATAAATACATATACATACACCGTAAAAAGATGAAAAGTAGCTAATATGTATAGTCGACTCACATTATGAAGAATATCGTTGCTATTAGTGTTGGGTCGCACATGTGCGAGTCACACTGAAAGAGGGACTCTTTTAAGTGTGCGGTGTGCTGTGCGACTCTTACAAAAGGAGTCACTAGCACAGTCCGCCATTATCACACATAACTGAACACATTTGTGCATATGATACTGGACATCAGGATCAACTACATATTGCATATTATTGCACAAACAAAAGAATTTCAACTTTTTCAAAAATGAAGATACAATATGCATTAGGTAATTTATGGGTTGTTGGGTTGACATTTGACAAATTGCTTTCCACTTTATAATGTTCGTACAAATTGAACAATAGTGCAGTAAAAGCGTACTTTGACCGTGCATTTCGGGTAGGCAGCAATTTTTTTTTTGGAAGTTGTAGGGAGGTCAGTGATGAATGTAAAACCGAGTTTTCGGGATCCGCGGTGGTGTCGTTTAGCCGCCATCTTCGAAAAAAGGTCGAATTTTATTTTTTCGAATATCTCCAAAACCGTAAGTCTTACAAAAAATTTGTAAAGACCTTATTTACAGATAACTTCATTTTCTAGAAAATTTTTTATAAACTCTTTTACATAACTTTAAAAACAAAAAAGTTATCAGCAAAAAACCATGAAAAATTTAGGAACGAAAACTTTTGAAGCCAGATAACTTTGCTATTTTTGACCCGACAAAAATTATGCTTCTTATCTTTTTTATAGAGTACTTTTCAACGAAAAATTTGAGGTATTAAATTTTATCATCCGACTTCTAGTTAGGAAGTTATAGCTCTCCAAAAGTAGGTAGTTAAAATTGTAACTAAAAAATCGTCGACTCTTAAGTGACATATTAATTTTAAAATACAATTATCTTATATTGTTTTACCTTTTTTGGCTAGTAGGATTTTATGAAAAAATAGATATTACATATTAACCTGAAATTTAACACCTTTCCGCACCACCCGTGGCGCTTAAAGCCCCTCTCTTGTAATATTTCTTTTAACAGCTTAAATCCTCATTCATAACAAATCTCATCCATTTTTATTTGTTTAATAAAAACGCCCCTTTTTTTATTTAAAAGAACAATGTTTTACAAAATTAAATTATAGTAACTCGGGAGGTGCGGGTTCATTGGTGCACTGTATAGGGATGAACATTCGTAAGGTTCTCCTCCAGCCCCAGTATTCTGCATTTTTGTATCTTGCTAACCACGACTGTACTTGGTGATACACTCTGAATGTGTGCATACGAGCTGCATCTTGTGTGGGCGGGAGCGAGGCAAGATTAAATTTACTTTTAATTGTTGATTTCGCGAATCGTTTGTACCGCAATATATTGATCGATTCTTCATGCTTATCACCGCCATATAAAGCAATAAAAAACCGCTCTCCAGCAGCGCTCAATAAAATGGGGTCTACTTCTTCGTTCTGAAATAATTCTACTCCTGAAGCCAACTCTGAATTTTTTTCAAGAGTATATATAAATTTCATTTTGCTCATATTGTAGGTTGTCGATATTGTATCGCACCCAGAAAAAGCATGAATAAACAAAATGTTATTACTTACTACATCCCCATGCTTCAAGCTCGATGTAGAGTAAATTTTATCAGGCGTGTTGCCTTTTTTTGGTTTAAAGAAAAAAACATTTGATTTGTTACGCCCAAAACCAACCAGCGGCATATCTATATCTTCAGCAACGATTGTTACGGAGTCGTACAAATCACACTTCTCCAGAGCAGAATTTACAATTAGTGAATCCGCGTCTGCTTTTGCTTGCTCGATATTATAGTCCCATTCCAGCAGTTCTTTCTTTAGAAGAGTAATTAAATTTTTCTTGTTATTTTAATTTGAAAGAAATTTTTCTTGTGGGATTGCAACAAAGCTGTGAGTAGGTGCATAAAATTTACGGATATAAAATCCCAAATACCTGTTTGGCATAAGAAAACGAAAGGTTATTTCATCAAATTACACCGGATCTCACAACTTGTTACTGATAGAGATCTCAATCCCGGTATTAAAAGAAAATAAGGAGAATTTTATTTCGTTGATCGAAATCCCTGAAAAGTTCCTGAAGGTGTAGAAAAATGAGAAGAAATGAAATTTTCAAAACAATAACAATTTATTATAAATCCAAAAAAAGAAATGTTACAGAGTACACAGTGAAAAAAAAACTCATCTACAATCCTTCGAAAAAATTGATAATGTTAATTTATTCTGAAATATTTAAAATGGTTTCGATGACAGGAAGCCACAATGCTGCAGTCATCGAAACAAAATTAATTGCTTCATAACAGTGTCAAAATAAATCGAAAATATTCGTTTACGAAATATATGAATTTACTGTATAATGAGTTAAATTAGAATCAAATACTTAACCCCAAAAAAAAATTAAATAAAGGAACGACACAATACGTTACCGTACCAAGAAAAAAATAAAATAAAATATAATGTCACTTAAACTGGTTTCCCCAGGTAAACGTACACAATAATAAAGGTTAAGAAAATTATTAATTACGTGTATACGTTTATATAAAGGTGGACTCCGCCACTGGGTGTGAAAGTGTGCGACATACGATGTTGTAAGAGAAATAAAATAAAAATAAATTTGACAACTTATTCGAAAAAAAAGTACAAGAATTTGTACACCAATTATCAATGAGAAAAAAAGTATTATAAATACACACAATTGATAATGGAAACAAATAAATGTCAATATAAATTCACAATTGAATAAATTCAATAACACTCACCCAAAATTGTGTGGTGTCAAAAGTGTTATTAAAATATTGAACTATTAATCAAAAAAAAAAAAAGTTACAACATCGTAATATCGAAGCACCTTCACACCAAATTACCAATAATGGTATATTATAAGTACATTTATAAAAAAACGCCTGTAAGAGCCTGAAGGGCTGATCAGACGAGGTAGCTATCGGATATGTTTTTCCGGCTAGCTATCACACCATACTACCTATGCTCAGCAGTTGTCTATCAAGCTGAACATCGGAGCTAAGGCGTGTGACGTATGTCGCAGGCGCATTACGAATTCTAGAAGGTAATAGAATGTACATACAATATATTATATAATTTTAAATAATCGAACAGCAGTGATTGTGGCAAATTGCTAACGTATTTAAGGTTTGTACAGATGCGTACTAATAATATAAAGGGCAATTTGCGACAACGCTGCAGGATTGTCGGAATACTATTGCTACTGCAAATTATATCTGCACAGTGTTGCTTTTTCGACCTCCGAAGACGTTCCCACGATTTGGTGCCAGCTATGTTTGCATCGTCAGAGTAACCATCAAAAACTATACCTACCGATGAACCAAAATGATTTTTAATATATTTGGCATAATTTTGACAAATTACTTTAAATGATACGTTCCGCTCCCACACAACTGTATGGAGAAGGTATCCACCATCAATAATGAAGAATTTATTTTCTCCAAGCTGCACGGGTGCACTAAGTGGTAAAAATGCTTTGAATAAAGAGGATTTCATGCTTTTCCGCATACCGTCCTCTGTAAACAACAATAATGGGAAAGGTGAAAGTTCGTATTAAAGCATTCTTTTATATCGCCGATTGACTGCTTGGATATACATATTCTTTGGAAAATAAGCAAAGGATTAACTACTATTGGAGATTTATCCACTTCAATAGATCTTGAGACTGCGCTCAAAGGAAGCACTTTATTTTTTCTTTTGAAAGATAAATTACTGAAATTCTTGTCAATATTTTGAGAGATCATGGCTTTTCCAATCTCAATTGCACGGTCACAATTAATATAATCTGGGGCAATAATACCAGTAAAAACTGATATTAATTCCGATCTTTCCAAAAATGGGTCATAAGATGCCAACCAGTTATCCAATTTTTCAACATCTTCGTTATCTCTGATGACTTGTGTATCTCTGTGATCGACGTGTTGTTTCGAATATTCCAAGGAAACATTACATAAATTTTCTATTTGCTCGCAGATGTCTTGCAATGATATCATTCCCAGTATCCAGGAAGCAAGCGTACTTTCAGATATTCCACGATGAGTTAACCAACCAGACGTTTTCATCATCCTCATAAGTGTTTGTTCAATGGTTTGGTCGGACATTATTCCACTTCAGAATTTGTTTGTCCGTCTGATAGTGAATCGGCCACCAGAAGTATAGTCCTCAAATTCTTGTGGAGGCATACGTTTGTCTAGTTCTTGCATATCTTGTAGGTAGAGTTGAGCTGATTTTGCGTACAAGAAATGCCCACTAGAGTGAAATACAGGGAGCATTTTTTGAACTGAATCTAAATGAAGGGTCCAGTTACCAAATCTTTCAGCTTCAATGAATTGTTTTAAAACCGTGATCATTTTGAAATACTGTATCCAGAGCCTGGCTGTTGGTCCTTTATGTTCTAACATTGTAACAGCATCTTCGAATTTAGTAGCTATTTCCTTAAATGCCGTGATTTTAGTTGCTTGTAAAATCTATGTTTTATTACTTACAATACTGTCCATTAAATCTCGTTCTTCATCAGTGAAATCAATAAATTCCATAATTTTTTTTGCCAAAGACAAGTGCACCAAAATAAGACCTCGTACTGCTCTTGCGTATGCGTGGCCAGACATAATATTATTAACACAATTATCAACATAAATTAGTTTTAGCAACTCTTCTAATCCACTACCAGACATAATGTACCCAACTGAACCAATAATAATAGTTTTATTTATTTACATACCTCACTTACCTTTCTTTACAGCGCGCAAACTCGATAACTGTATGTTTAATAATAAAAATAAGTACGTCAAATTGTTCGCTAAGAAATTTTCTATGAAAAATATAAGAAGCATTAATCTTGTCGGGTTGAAAATAGAAAAGTTATATGGCCTCAAAGTTTTCCACTCCTTAATTTTCCACAGTTTTTTGTGAATAACTTTTTTAATATCGATTTTCTGACAAAATGTTTCAAATAAAAATTGTAGAAAATAAAATTTTCTATAAAAATGGTCTTTACAAAATTTTTGTGTGCCTCACGGTTACAGAGATAATCGAAAAATTAATTTTGACCTTTTTTCCAAGATGGCGGCTAAACGGCAACACCTCCAGTCCCGAAAACTCAGTTTTATATTCACCACAGGCCCTTCTATGAATTTCAGAAAAAAAATTGCTGCCTACCCGAAATGCACGGTTCGATCGTTTTGAGCGACGCTTTTACTGTAGTACAATATGACTTTTTTACGTACTACTAGCACAGGAAACTACCCCCGCAGGGTAAAGAAGTATATTTTATTTGTTAGTGCTATTATTGCATTTTATTAACTAATAGCTTAACAGTTTTTTTTTTATGGATACTGACGTTACGTACCAAATATTACGTATTTTTTTCTATTTATTTAATGTCCTATTCTTTCCTGTTACTTGTATTTGCTGCCTCGTTATTTTAAATTTTGTGAATTTTCAAAAATAATACTGACTTTATTTATTTAATTTACTTTGAGTAATTGTCTTTATTTAGTTACCTTTCTTTATTAACTATTTTTTATATTTATAAGTAAGTACTATTAATTTTTATATGTAATGGATCAAAAATTAAGAAAAAGAGACATGTTGAGTTTCGTAACCGAAAAAAAAATGGTGTTACTAAATGTAATTTTTGCTCTAATATTAATGTTTACAAACCTTGCAAAGTTCAAAAAATAGTTGGTTTTTTAATGTACACCTCTGAAATTAATTTTTTATATAACAATAAACATATTATTTTGAGAATTTATACGTTGTACCATATGGAGCCTATGGACTGAATTTAGTATTTACAAAACTTAAAAGGAGAAAGGAAAGGACAAATAAACGACAGGACAGCGCATACCACACTAACACAGTGTGCTGTGTGCTCGAAAAGAGTCGTGACTCTCGTTTCAAACTTAATCGCATATAACACATTGTGCGAGGGTGTGCGAGTGTGTTTTACGTGTTGTGTGCTCCAAAAGAGTCGTTCGCTCTGTGCGGCACACCGCACTGTGCGGAGTCATGTGTGCTAGCACACATAAAAGAGTCGCTTCGACCCAACACTAGTTGCTATGGCCTATAATATGACTTGGCTCTTTTTAACACATACAATTTATTACGGTGTATGTTTTGTTCTATATCGTTTGATCATTATATTCAGTCTATTCCGTCTTTTTACTTTGCTTTGCTCTAAGAGATCAAACAAATTTGGACAGTCTATTTATGTACGTAGTTACACATGGTTGAGATATACCTATAGCGTGCAAAATAAATTTTCACGCCGATCCTGAGCTGGTCTAGTAGCTAAGCAACTCCTCCCTTGTCTGGTTGATCGTGAGTTCAAATCCGGCCGGAGGAAATACATCATCTTCAACATTGTCATACCACCATTTTAGTTGCCAATAATCATATCAACAGCAAAAAACAATAGTACATTACACCAAACAATGCATATCACCTCAGTTGTGACGCATCTAAATAAATTTAAAAAAAAAAAATATGCTATAAGTATCATGAGAGGAGGTACTGAGTCCATGTTCGTGACCCTTTGGTCTTCGAGAAGTGCTTCAAGCTACAAGCAACTTCTTTTATGTAATAATATTTGACAATTCATCACTATAAGTAATCACAAAAGTTAGAATAAGTAATATTTTAGAAAATTTTAGAAAGAATTTTTATCGGGTTTTTGGAGAAATTTTATACAAAAGATTTTTTTTTTAAGAGTAGTAGAACTTTTGATACGAGTATGTGTGAAATCAAAAGTAACAGGTGACCTTTCGCTTAGCAAGGATTGGAAAGTTATCAAAGAAAAATTACAGTAACGTTCACAAATTGCAGAAAATAAAAGTCTTAGAAAATGGTTTACTGAACTATAGTCTTCAAAATCTTTCAGACCAAGAATTTTCTATGGAAATACATTTGCTTTATGCTAATAAACTTGCGGAATTGACGTATTGAAAGATACTTTGTGATTTGAAATAACTGCACCGATAGAATGCGATTTACTAGAAGTAGTGGTGAATATACTGAAGGTTACCTTCAAACAATAAATGCCATATAATTATTTTTCAAATCAAAAACAATTTAGCCTCTACATCTTGTAATTTAAAATTTTATCAAAGAAAAATACTGTTTTATTAACTTTGAATTTCGAAATTTAAAGAAATTTTTTGTGGTTTATTATTACTCCATTATCGAAAAAGGTTCTAGCTATTTTAATAGTGCTAAAATGTAAAGGTATTTTATAGAAGCTGGTTAAGCAAAAGCTTTAAAATTTAATATGATTATAACTACAAGACACAAATTTTGTAATTGCTCCATAATTATTTTAAGCGTCCTCGGATACTAATCTTTGGATAAACATTAAACTTTACTTTCTCAGTTACTTAAAAAAGTAGCGATAACGATTAACGCTTCTAAATTTTTAATTTTTATCTTCAACTGAGGTGAAAATACCATACACATATTTGTTTTAAATACACATACACATATTTCTTTTAAGTAATTAGACCTACGAGGAAATATAAAATTTTGTACTTTTTGTGTTAAAAATATTTCTTTTAGGTTAGGACTCTTGTTATGTGACTCTCTATATGTGTATGGGCCCAACTATCTTATTTACTTAAATGGAATCCTGGAACTGAAATGTCTCGTACAGTTATTTTTTTTCTGTTCTGTTCTCATTTTCAACGTTCGTTTGTTTTGTATAATATTAAAGAAAATTGAATGTCCTTTCATTTTACTCTTGTTTTCTTTCTTCTGTCCTCTTTTTCAGAACTGTTTTAAGAAAATAGACCATAAAATAAAAATCAAGTCTCAAATAGCCTCCACTTTCGCACAGTAAAATAATATTTAATTGCGACTATTAGTTAACAATTTTTAAAGAGAAAGATAAACGGTATAAACCACATATAATCTTAATATATTTTCAATAATCAGCGATACATCTCCGTGCACACGGACACTATGTTATTAAATATGTGTTAGTGTTCAAATCAATTGATCGCTATTGATGTTCTCTGTGTCTTCAAGTTAGTTATACCTTATACGCACATGTATAATTTATGTATATTATAATTATAATTATTACAACATGTTTTAGCCGAATTACCATACATTGTGTGACGCCGGGCGCCAGGTGCTCAGTAATGTTTACCGGAAAGACTGCACCAATGGAACCGTGGCTACACGGTATGGGAATTTTCTATGTACCTATGTATGGCAATTTTCAGCAATGGCATGTGATGAGAAGGTGTTGGTTGTTCAGTGATAGGAAAATGCTGTGTTTGGGTTCTGATATTGCGTGGAATTGGGGTTTCACTGGTATCGAGGAAAGTGTTAACTTTTCGACGGAAATAACTTTCATAAAAGAGATAACTTTTAGGAATAGGAAAAATATATTACCGCACGACGTTTCGTTTCTTCATTAATAATAAATACCAAATAATTTATTTCTTCAAAGATAACTTTCAATTGCAACATTGAAAGTTATCTTTGTAAGCACAGCAGTTTCTTTGTAATAAAATTTTAACGTCTACATTTTAATGCGTTGAGACCTCGTCTAATTTTTGGTTGCGCGTTAGTCCGCGTTCCTAGTTAGATTTTTGCAAAGGACAAATATAAGACACTATTTGTGATTGGTTAAGATTACATGTCGTCATTTTGACATAAAACTATTGGTTAATATTTGCACGTCATCTGATGCATACATGCGCATTAGGTAGTGTCATTTTATAAGCCTTTTTACAATTGGCTAAAATAAACATTATTTCTTTAGAAAAATACAATTCTGAAGATAATAATTTCGTACATGTAAACTTTATCGTTAAACCAATGTATGTAAGTGATCCGATAATAAAGCGATCATATATCTGTAGTTATAATAAAATAGATCGCACATTCATATACTATAATAAAGGAGACCGCATAATTACACATTGTAATAAAGGGGATCGCGTTTTCGTTTGAGAGAACCACTTCTATACCGAATAATAAATTATACGTATGCTACAAATATCGTTACAATTGTTAAAGTATATTCACTTTTATTAAAATAATATACTTATATTGTTATTATTATTATTTTTATTTAAAAAACTTTAATACTTATAAGTTTTGTCGAATTCGATTTAATTTTATTTAGTAAGTAGTTTGGAACAATTATTGACAGCATTCAAATATTCCTTGAAAATTAACCTTGAAAATTATTTTTTTTATAAAAAATTACGTCAAAATATATTTACTTTGGACCATCACAGGAACTCCAAGAATTGCAATTTACGAGGGAATGTTGCACTACTTGGAGTTCTACTATAATTAAAACAAAACGAAACTTAATTGAAAATTAAACCTTGATTCTCTTATCTTCATACTCGAATTAAAAAAAGAAAACGACCATCCTTAAAATGCATTTAATTTTATTTTCCGTAAATACATTTCAAAGTAATTGTGGACAACAAAAATGAAGCTTAGTACTAGAAATTCACGTAATTAAAAGAAAACGTATCCCCAGGTAAAACGTGTTGACGTTTTAGGACGGTGTTACTTCTCTATGCGTTCTCTTAAAGCATAAATTTGAACAATATGGAAGATATCTTGTATTCTTCGTTTCATGAATTACCGTGCTTTCCTTAAGTCTAAGTTAAAAAGCCAAAAGATATTGTATTAAATTATTTGAACTTCTTTGGCTTATGTATATACATATATATATATATATATATATATATATATATATATATATATATATATATATATATATATATATATATATATATATATGTATATATATATATATATATATATATATATATATGTATATATATATACATATATATATATATGTATATATATATATATATATATATATATATATATATATATATATATATATATATATATATATATATATATATATATATAAACTAACGATTAGGAAAAGGTTACTATTGTATTTTAATTCAATATTGACATAATTGAGGTTTCCAATCCTGTTAGCAATCGTTTCATTTATTATCTCATTTTGTTACTAGAATCTTTAAAACAAAAATGTCCTAAATTTAGATCCAAACATTACCTATATTTTAATTGTTTCAACCATGTTGCCCCTTCATAAAAATTGCTACAGAAATTTAGCATACCTTACATATAATATCATTATGATACTATACGACTAAGGTCAGTGACATTTACTTAAAATTTAAAGAATTCTCCTACACACAGCAGAAAATTATCAACAAACATTACGTAAAAATTTGTGTAGGCCTGCCTACTATATACATGCTACTATAAGTATGAAAAATTATTGCTATGAAATTTCGCTTGTGTATTTTCTTAGTATATTATAAATAATTTTCATTTAAAATTACTCCATGTACAGGTAGTTCTCGGACTTACGGCACGTTGGGATTCCAAATATTGGGGCGTAGGCTGAAAAGATGTAATTCGAACCTCTTTTTAGCATTCTGTACTAAAATTTTCAAAACGAAACCGTTATAGAATGACTTCGTTGTTCGCCAGTCTATTAAAGGTGATTTTCTCTGAAATTAATTGTCACAAAATTTTAAAATTTAGCACAGAGATGGAATGCAGTGAGCCAATTAGAGACGTGAAGTATTAAAACAAAAAACTCGATTTTAACTCTGGCGGTAAATTTCAAGAAATAAATTAAGAAAGGGGAAAAATTTTCAGAGGCGTCGTTAAAGGTAAGCTTACTGAAGCAGGAATACAGCAATGTACCTATATAATGTTCTTTGTGCATAATTTATTAGAGTTCTCAGAATAGGTAATCTGAAAAATCTTGAACATTGGGAATGGAGTGTAAATTGAGACAAAAGTATCAAGATTAAAAAATTTTCAGGCGAGTTAATAAATCCGAAGGGTTTTAAAAATTTAATTATCATCCCAACACTGTGCAAGAACAATTTGCACCTGTTTTCATATATTTGCATACAAAGCGAACCAATTCGGTTCAACAATAGTTCTCAATTTTTATGCCGTATTCCCCTTATTTCATACATGTTAAAGCAACACTAATATCGACTGACAATTTTGTTGCTATAATTCAAAAACTTCTTTCAAAAATTTATTGTGCTTAATTTAGTTATTTTCTATTTTGCTCACAATCAGATACATCAACAAAAATATGTCAAAATTAGGGTGACAACTCGGAAAATGACTTAAGATTGAGGACTATAGTGCCAAAATATTATTGATCGTAACTTAAAACGACATAAATCGAAGACTGCCTGTATCGCAATATTTGCCATAAAATCGTACACATATACAAAAACAATTTCTTTTTTAATGTTGTTTACCTACTACTATTCCATATAATTATATGTATGTATATTTTCTTATAATTTTTCTTCTGTACTTATTTATACATTTATGAGTTATAAAGAAGAATTATTAAGCTTTGTATATCAGCTTTATATCATAAAATTTAAAGAAAAAAATAAGATACTACGGTGTGAATTTAGAGAAAGAAGAAATGTTGATAATTTAAACAAATTACATACCTACTTGAATTATTTAAAAATCAATAACATCTTACTCTTGCGTTAGGAGCCGATTGTTCTGTGACGGCTTACTCTGTTCAAAGAACACATAGTTCTTTATAACAAGAAATTTTAGGGTTCAGTGCCTACTAACATAGATTTTGTAGATTCGTTTATACGAAAATTTTAAACTTTGACAGAAAGACCCACACTTGTGTTTATTATTATTTCTGCACATTAGATATAATCGGAATTTACTTTCCGAATAACTCTTGTACAAAGCAACAATAACATTATGTCAATATATTTTCGTGAAGAAATTGTAATGATGGTCTTCTTTAAACAACTGACGCACTTGAAAGTGTGGTTCTATTACTGGCAACTGACCCACTTAAAGCGATTCTATTACTCTCATTCTTTTACACGAAAATTACGTCTTTACAAATTGATTTGGCTTCACAAAAATTAAAGACTGGAATTAAAGTTTAAAATCAGGAAAATTGTAAATCTTATGAACAGTCCTTATGCAACGATTTTTGAGGAGGGGATGTCCAAATCCTCATGTGTCGAAGCTTCTTGATCTCGCAAGAGAAAACATGTGTCTTTGAGAAGATATAAACTGCTGAAATCTCGCATCAGCATGAGCTCAAATCCGAAAATGGGAATGGAAATATAGATTTTTTGGTACCTAAGTTTTTAAGCTCAAATTTATTTATATTCACAAGGATATAAATGGAATATTTTGGGTGCTGAGGTTGTATTCGCACACAAATTAACGTGCTTGTTAGCCGCCGTCGCCAAAAAGGGCTGGCTACTTATGTGGATGTATATTTTCTCTAACATGCACTATCTGTTAGTAATTTTAATAACTGAAAACTGACTAGAATAAACTGACTAGCCTCCTTTCCACCAGTAAATAAAATGTATATACCTACTTGAAACCAGAGGAAGGATTCTGCTAAAATGGACTCTCCTCTGAATGATGCTCAGAATCTTATTGTTTTTAGCATCCAAGCTGGCTATAATAATCTTTTGTGGTTGTTTTATCTCCAAAACTTGTATATTTTCCTGTTAAAAAATAATGTATAATTACTTTACTGCGTAAGTTGTGGAATTGGAAACGCATTAGTTGTTCTTACCGGGCAGATTCAACCGATTAACGGAGGAGGCCTTAAAGGAAATTCAAGAACAGAAGCTTGCAATCGCTAGTCGCTGCAAGATTGGTGTAAATTCTTTCGACATTGATTTGGTTTCTGGCGAATAGAGTACTAGCAGCAGCAATGGACTTCCAGCAACAAACACTGCAGCAATCGGATGAGGGTTACATATCCGAAACATGTTACAATCCAACATGTATATATTCTCATAATGCGAGAAAAATAATACATGTTCTCTTATCCAGAAAAATTCTTAAAAGACACTTTTTTTCCGGAGGTTAGCAAGCACACTCAATTATCCTTAGGTTTGCATCTGTTTACTTTTAAAATGTGCGGATATGTATTCACACAAATGAGCCTCAAGGAAACGTATATGTTTGCGTACATATAACTGTACTTTAGTGCCCTAATGTTTGTTGAAATAAAATAAACCCATTTCTTTACAAGTATATACCAACTCTTCTGTAATACGTTAAAGAGGTTACTTCTTGTTACATATTACGTCGTACACACGTATTACATAAGTGATGTTATTTGCTTCATCTACATTACTGCTGTACGTATAACGAAATACCTTTATCAGTGAAACAGAATTTCATACGAAGGAAGTTGTGTATCTGTGTGTAAAGGAAATAATGAAACTCACCCTCTTCACAAAAATTTATCCTGAAATTATCTCCATTCTAAATATTTGGTATCATTAAGTTTACAGTGTGTATTACTTAAAGTGAAATTTTTCTGAATGAAATACCAAGCATATTTTTTCAACGCATATTACGTACACAAAATATCATTTTTTGAATAATTAATGACTCAAAGATATTCATTTCTTATAAAGTGTGTTTAAAAGGAATTTAAAGGTCGACTCACTCCACCAACTTTTACTTTTTCTTTCAGTCTTAGTCAATTTTTAGATCATTTTAACTACCCATTTTAATTGCGGGCGTAATATAGCGCGAAATATAGAAATAATATATATAGTTATAATTACATTATCTAATTTCAGTGTTATAGTGACTTTATAACAATGCATTTTTAATCTTCCGACAATCTCCAAAGGAAACTGATAAATTAATAAATTTTTATGAGACATAATGAAGAAAGTTGTGTCGGGGGGGGGGTGTAATATTATTGAAAAAACAAAGAAAATTTTCTTTCAATACTTAATATTACACACCTCTATACAACTTTCTTCATTACAAGCCTTCGAAAATTTATTCATTTATCAATTTGCTCTGAGGATGGTTGGAAGACTGAAAATGTATTAAGTAATAAAATTAATTTTACTATGAAATTAGACAAAGTAAAGCCGGTTCTACACGATGCTACGAACACTTTCCAACATTGGACGTTCGATGGTTCATCGCATCGTGTGGCCGTTGTGCGAACCTACGAATGTCCAATTTCGAGCGTCAAACATTCGCATTTGGCCATGTCCCGCTCGACGTCGGTATTCTTGCACCGAGTCAAAGGGATGCTTCGGACGTTTGAAGGTCAATGTTGGTTGCGTTGGTTGGTTCGACTCAGCAGCTGCACGACTCGTTCATGTGAAGAGAGACAACATCAGTGTATAACATTAGAGATCACATAAGACAGATGACATCCCCGTCCACTGAATAAACGTTTGTACCAACACATTATACAAGAGAGACAACATCAGTGTATAACATTAGACAGATATCAGCCTCGTCCACTGAATAAACGTTTGTACCAACACATCATCATTCGTATTGGATCAAACATTCGATTCACCGTGTAGCAGATACATTCGTCGCACCAACTATCGAACTTAATTGCCTCAAACGTTCGATCGAACGTTGGAAGGAACGTTCGTAGCATCGTGTAGAACCGGCTTAATTATAACGTTCGGGTGATTTGTCCCCGACAAATGATGACAATTTAAAACGACTTTTACCTTTTAACTTAACCGTATGATGAACAAACCACACTTTCTTGTCCCTGTTGTAAATATGGTTGGATAATCCACGCCTATTAGCTAATGAGTGGTGTGAAACAGCGCAGAGGTAGTTTATTACTTCCCGCTTAATTAAAATTTACTTTCGCATTGGAATTCTTCTCTTAGGCCGCGAATTCTTCGTCCTTTCTCGGCTTAAAGATATTTGGTGACGACAAATCTGGACGTCTCACTTCGGGTTTGCGGTTTGGCGAATAATTTAAATAAACAAACAGAATATTTAAACCATTTAAATTTATTTGATACGATATAACGATATTAATAACAAAAAACTTTTGATTTTTTATATTAAATTTTAACAAAACAAATATGGCGTCGTGCCTCGAATGTACGAAAAATATCTCTGTCCGATTTTAATTTCAAATATTATCGAGTGCTTGTGAGACATTACTACGTATGACAAACTTTTGTTTGCATTTCAACACACGCAGTATTGATATGTTCACTTATCGTTCAGTTAAACTGAAACTTTAAGCACTCAACTGCCTTGGTTACCATGGCCAAAAACCACATATGTAAATTAAAAATCACAAAGTGATTGAAAAAATTATCCGAATCGACCGGGAATCGAACCCAGGATCGCCTGGTAACTAGCCAGGTGTGCTAACCACTACACCAACGATCCTATATGCTCAACAGGCGTCCGAGCCGGACACCCATTCAATCACCTATGTGTATTAGTACTCTCTTTGATTCGAGAAACAGTTACAATTTTAATTTCAAATATTATCGAGTGCTTGTGAGACATTACTACGTATGACAAACTTTTGTTTGCATTTCAACACACGCAGTATTGATATGTACACTTATCCTTCAGTTAAACTGAAACTTTAAGCACGTAGTAATGTCTCACAAGCACTCGATAATATTTGAAATTAAAATTGTAACTGTTTCTCGAATCAGAGAGAGTACTAATACACATAGGTGATTGAATGGGTGTCCGGCTCGGACGCCTGTCGAGCATATAGGATCGTTGGTGTAGTCGTTAGCACGCCTGGCTAGTTACCAGGAGATCCTGGGTTCGATTCCCCGCCGAGCCGGATAATTTTTTCAATCACTTTGTGATTTTTAATTTACATCTCTGTCCGAGATGACTACTTAACTCGTAATTAGGGGATGAGCATCGATGGTTGATGTTTTCAAAACATCGATGTTTTGTTGTCGATGTTCGATGTTTTTGACATCGATGGTTAGTCGTCGATCTTTTTCGTACATCGATAGTAAGTCGTCGATGTCTTTATACATCGATGTTTTTATATACACTATGGGAAATATGAACTTTGTAGGAACGGAAATATTACATCGCAAGCTATAAAAACCATAAAAATATTCACCTTCATTTTAATATTTAATTTACAGTTGGCAATAGTTTATTATAGTTGTTTTCTGTATTGATATTTTGAATGTCGATGTTTAAACAATACAAAACATCGATGTTTAAGACTAGAAAATATCGATGTTTCGAGATCGATGTTTTTAATATATCGATTGGTAAGCATCGATGTTTTCTTATCGATGCTTATCCCTACTCGTAATAATACAAAAAACTCTTCTGCGCATTGCTGGTCTCTCATATATACATTATCTTGTATTTCTCGATTTTTCCAGATTATTTTTTTTGTATCCTCCATTAATAGGGACACCAATATTACCAAAACAAAACGAGGGAGAGAGATGAGCAAATCACTCAGTACAAGTGGTAGTATGATGTTAAGCTGACACAAAACAATCGTATATTCTAGAAAGCAACACTCATCTCTCTCACTCGTACATAAATGTAATTAACATAATACTCTCAATTCTCTTGAATCAATTTTTTGGAGAAAAACAAACATACTTAAAGCAGAAAAACGGGTGGCAAGCATAAACAACAAATACAATAGTGTACAAAAATAAATGCACACTTAAGTACTGTAATGGATATAATACCTAAGAGGCAAAGTTTGACGTGTTAATATCGAAAAATGTTACAAAATGGTGTACCGACTAGAACTACATAAAACTGAATATTAGAAAAAGAGGCGTTACTAAAGCAATTATACATTATGACGTCACAATCTAAAGTAATACGTCCACTCCAAAAATGACCAATGCAAATTATAAAACAAAATGGAGGTCCGAAATGTATAAGGAATCTGTGTAGTCACAGGTTCCACAAAGTAAATCTTCCAATGGTGAACTATTGTATTAAGAAAATATTTTCGTATTAGTTATTACATTTTTTTTTTTTTTTTTTTTGCTTTTAATATCAGAATTCATGGTCCTTATTAGATTCCCTGACATCATATGTGCGCCCTGAATTTTTCGTATTTTTTTTCCAAGGAACCTTCTCGTCCGTTAAAAATGCTCCCACATATTCCTAGAAACGCAAAAAAGATTTTAATTTTTTGTGTTCTTTTAACGGAATCATCTTGTTCAATGGAATTTTTTTGGCTATTATTCATAAATGCTTATATATCGGTATCTTGTCAGTTACTGACCATAGCTCTCACCCATCAGCAAATTTTAAATAGAAATAAGACTGAAAGGCCTACAATTATATTGTCAACAATTTTAGAAAGATTTATATTTCGTGGTCACTGCAGGGTTTTCACATTATTTTTGACAAAGGTGAACATATGTGTATGCGCATTCGTACGTATGTAAATATTCTTTTGAAACACGATATGTTCGGGATAAAAAATGATATTGACTTCGTTTGGATACCAATCAATTTAAATTTAGTTAAACTGTAATTTTTTCGGGATACTAGTTGACTGCGTGTAGACCTCGAGGATCTCGTATCATTTTCAATATTAATCTTGTTTACTTTATGAATTCCTTGTTACTTATATAATAGTTTAGCCGAAGTTTATCGAAACATTTGTAAAGTTTATGATGGTATGTAAAGTTTAACATTAAAGAAAAAAAAATTTCTCATTGATTTTGAAAATATGAAAAGGCAGATAAGAATTGCAAATAATTAATGTTAAGTTCTTTTCTACAGTGAATTAAAGTCCATTTTAAAATATACAAATTGACTGAACTTGACAATTCGAAAAACTATTTTTACATTACGTATTTTTTTTTTTGCCACTGTGAATTTAAATATTTGTTTCTGTATTAATGAATAACACAGTTACGCTTTATAAATGTTAAAGTTTTTATCAATCATCTATAAAATGACTCTTAAAATATGAAAGTAATTTAAATATTACAAAATTTATGTAAAAAGTTTAAAACTGATCTGTATCTATTATGATATATCTCTTGTGTCTATTCAAGTCATACTGACAAGCATCGTTTAATTAAATATTCTTTAAACTATCTGAAATTTCATTTTGTACATAGAAAGCTCTATTATGAATTATTCCAAAGGTTAAAATATAATATATTATGATATTAAAGACACAAATGTAGATAGGATGAGGAAATACAATTTACATTCTTTGGAAGGTTATTAAAATCATTTAGATTTTCGTAACAAAACGAAATAAATTCATCACAAGCACTTATCCGTTGATATTTTCGTTCAATTCGTGCTTAAAAGTATTTCAAATAGAAAATTTAAAGGGTAATTACTTACAAAATAAATTTCTTCCCAATTCTTATGAATTTAAAGTGTGTTTTCACACTTAACAAGCAATTTAATATACAGTAGAACTTCGATTAACCGTCACTATCGAGACCGCGACTTGTGACGATTAATTAAATTAGACGAATAACAGAAATTTCTTAATAAATTGATTTTACTACTTGCTTTAGAACAAAAAAAATACTAACTTCATATTTTTCGGTTCGTGATATCCGTCACATGACATCAGCTTCAGAATTTTAAATGAAATATGACATTTCATCTAGTGACTATTGATTTTATGTTCTACTTCAACGATTTTTAGAGACTTCCTCAGAATGTTCCAAACCTAAATTTGAAGAAACATTCGTCAAAATTTCATGTCCAATCGATACTCACTAGAAAAAATATGTTCCACTTAAAATTTCAATATAGTTGTTACTGACTGAAGCTGAAATGAAATCCGAGTACAAAAGCTAAGCGCATTATACTTTGGATCACGAATATGTACCAAATTTTAAGTTTATCCTCCAAACCCAATCCAAGGCATTAGTTTGTGAGACGCTCTATATACTCGTATATGTAAAGAATACCTGTAAATTTTGCCGACCTAGCCTCTGGCCGATAACGCCCATCTTGAAATCCGACTCTGATTATATCGTAGAATTTTTAAGATTTGCCATTAGAAATATATCTGTTAATATATGTACGTTCTGTTGGAAAGTATTCGCCCTATGCAAGTAAAAATACTCTTCATTAAAAAAAATGCTTAAGCTTTTATTTATCTTTTTACCTTCTTCTCACAAAAGAAAAATTTTATACACTTATATTAAATTTCATTTCCGTATTTTCTAGAAATATAAATTTAAGAAGATTATCTACTATAAAAACGGATTCAAGTAAATTTCAGTTTTTATTTATCGTTTTCTTGCAATATTTTTTCAGCATACAACTGGCCAATAGCTGAATCCATGGTTAGTTTTAGAAATATACAGATAAAAATAGAATAAATATCATAAGATTCAGTCACTAGTTAGTAAAAAGTAAATGATATTCGTATAAAAGTAATCCAGAGTATGATATGTAAATCCACAAAAATAACCAAGCAAAAATATAATATTGTTCTACTGTTTTATATAAACAAACCAGAACGAAATATGTAGGTACATACATTTTAAACAATAAATTCATTTTGGAAAGTTAGAAAATAACTAAGCTAATTTAAGTTAAAATTTTATTTCAAAAAAAGATCTAAATCCCCAGAGTACAGAGGTACAGCAACTATCTCTTCTGTAATCACGAGTGTGTATTTCTGTGCACAAAAGGTTTCTTAGTTGTCAGTTTCTCAGTAGCAGTCGATGATTTTAGATCAACCACACGATAATGGACTTGATTGTTGTTGGTATTGTTATATCCCCTAGTACATGCGTGTGGTGTCATAGCTATGTATGCAATAGCTGAGCCACGTGATCGCCACTACTATCTGTGTTACTCACACAAATACACAAAATCGCACTAATACAATGTAAATCCAGTGCACGTATACAACATATTGTCTATCTCTTACATGTTACACTGGTTCCAGTAGTGTAGAGATAGATATGTTGTCTCTATTACTCTATGATCTAAATCTAAATAAAATACCAAAATAACAAATTTTATTACTTGAAATAAAATGTATTTCAGAGCATGGAAAGAATTTTAAAAATTTTTAACTAAATGGAATAACAAATAAAAAAAAACCGAGCACATATTTTTTAATGTCAAGTTTATTAGTACTAGTTTTCTTTTTGCAATACTTAAAACAAACACCCAAACAAGATTTATGTATGTATGAACGTGTAATACCAAGTCGTTAGTAATTCTATTATACATAATATAATATAGCGGAGGTACAAACACAATGTGTAATATGTATTATAATAATTTAATTACAGTTACTAAATCAGTATTTGAAGGCTAGTCAAGGTTGTTTCGGTTGTAGTGTCAATATAATATACTAAAAACATTCGCTGCACAAAACAACGACAAAAAACAAGCTGTAATTCATTGACAAAGAAACTGTTTTTAAGCACGTTTACAGTTCTGGAAATTATAATTGTTACGGAATTTTTTTAAACAATAAATTTTATCTGTGAAACTAAGAAAATTGTCTTATACTTACATAGCTTGTTATCTTTTTGATATACAGTCGAATCGCGTTATAAGTCCGCTACGGGCTTGTAGGAGAATATAATTCTAAGAATTCCTGTACCCCCACTTGTGCCTAATAGAGCCGACCGCCGTATCTCGCGCTTCCCCTACTTTTCAAGCTTATGAGTGTGTAATTATTTAGGCCCGATTTGCATTAACGTTCCGCTCTCGGTACGCTCCCACTCCACTCTCGCTCCGATATAATCTTGTTGTGTTCACATTACAGTGCTGATATCATGCTGGTAGCTATTCGTTCTCTATTCACATTATAATGCCGCTCGGAGTACGCTCCCAGTTCGGTCTCAATTCGATACAAATATCTTTTCATAACAACTGAATGCAAGCGGAGTGGAGTGGAAACAAAAATGTGTTTACACTATAGGTACAAGCCATAACAAGTCTGATATCGCTCCGATAAAATATTACCTAAGTGGTATTGATATTGGAGTGGCATTGGAACGGGAGCGAACCGTGACTTATATCGGACTGATATCAGAGCGATGATGTGAATACACTCATTGTTTATTGTTAAGAATATTTTATCGAATCGGGAGCGTAGTGATATCGTACGGAAAGCGGAGCGTTAATGTAAATCGGGCCTTATAATCAAATTGCCCGAGCGTTTAGTGCAGTATTACCATTCGTTAGAAGCGGCGTAAAGTCTACCTATTTTTAATAAATAAATTTACTAATATTTTCTAAATACGTTCTATAGTTAGTGTGACAGGAGTTTAAACAGCATCGTCCGCACATATTTTCTAAAATTTTTAAAATCTTTTGCAGAAATTGTAAATAATATTTTTAGTCAAAGTTTGTAATATAATCCGCGCGATGAACGAACAAAACCTGCTTTGGTCAACTTACTACAGTAAAAGCGTCGCTCAAAACGATCGAACCGTGCATTTCGGGTAGGCAGCAATTTTTTTTCTGAAATTCATAGAAGGGCCTGTGGTGAATGTAAAACTGAGTTTTCGGGACTGGGGGTGTTGCCGTTTAGCCGCCATCTTGGAAAAAAGGTCAAAATTAATTTTTCGAATATCTCTGTAACCGTGAGGCTCACAAAAATTTTGTAAAGACCATTTTTATAGAAAATTTTATTTTCTACAATTTTTATTTGAAACATTTTGTCAGAAAATCGATATTAAAAAAGTTATTCACAAAAAACTGTGGAAAATTAAGCAGTGAAAAACTTTGTGGCCATATAACTTTTCTATTTTCAACCCGACAAGATTAAGGCTTCTTATATTTTTCATAGAAAATTTCTTAACGAACAATTTGACGTACTTATTTTTATTATTAAACATACAGTTATCGAGTTTGCGCGCTGTAAAGAAAGGTAAGTGAGGTATGTAAATAAATAAAACTATCTTTTTTATTTGAATGATATATTTTTAAGCATTTAAATATTATTCATTATTATTATTATTATTATTATTATTACTATATATTATTATTATTATTATTATTATTATAGACTTTTACGCCAACCTGGCGCTCACTACTCAGTAGGACAGTACTGGGTAACATTCACCTATACCGGCATTATGCAAGGTATTAGGCTCTGTGGAAGGGTAATGTGCCAAACCAATCCGTAAAAGTACCGTAGTACATTCACGGACGGGTTTGTCACATCACTCCTTATATTGTTGTTGTTGTTGCTTGAAACGAGGTGTTATGCGTCTATTTTGGTGTACACTGGTTCGTGCGACGAGACTTTTGTGGGAGCGTAGATGTTGGCTCAATGACAGACGGCTGTGAATGCCTAGTTCGTTTTCGTGTCCTCAGAGAATAGGTAGGATTAGGGACAGAGGAAAGGGAAAGGACTGTTTGTGTTTGTGTGTGTGTTCGTGTATGTGTGTGGATGTGTCGTTCTATTTTTCGTTTCTGGGTATAAATGTGTTCTGGTTCATCAAATTGCTCATTAAGATCGGGTGTTCCTGGAATTGCGCGTTTAGATGGTACAGAGGTTGACGGACCTTGTGTGTTATTGAGTTGGGGAGGATTGTGCACCAGAGCGGTAACAGTGACAGTGCGGCAGTTGGTCGATCCTCCCTCTCCATCAGACGAATCTGGATCTGTATGTGTGTTAGGTGTTTGTGTTTCAGTGTTAGCGTATTGTGTGTTTATGTATGTGTGTTGTGTGTCTGTAAGATGAGTGTCAGTGTGTTGACTCACTGTAGATGACTCAGATGAAGTACAAGCAGATCTTGTGCTTTCACATATCGCAGTCGGATTCGTATTACTGAGGAACTTCCGTACTATACGACATGTGTTTATGATCACTGCCTTTTGCATAGTGACATATGTGTACTTTGGGAGACCCAAGAGGCTCAAGCTATTGTGTAGTGTGTGTGGAATAACCCCGGTGGCACTGAGTACTATTGGAACAATGTGGACATGTTCCATTCGCCATTGTTGTTTTATTTCGGCTGCAAGGTCAGTGTATTTCTCCAATTTAACTGCGTGTGTTTTTTGTAAGTTATGTGTATTCGGAACCGCAATGTCGATCAGATAGATGGTCTTAGTTTGTTTCATTACGAAGGTGATATCTGGTCGATTATGATTTATGGTCTTATCTGTAATAATCGACCGATCCCAGTAAAGTCTACAGGAGTCATTCTCCGCTACTACTTTTGGTGTGAGCTTGTAGTAAGGGGTTTTATCGGTTATAAGGTGGTGCTTAACCGCTAGTTTCTGGTATATAATTTTGCCAACCTGGTCGTGACGGTGTTTATATTCGGACTGAGCGAGCTGAGTACAGGCAGCTGTGATGTGTTGGATCGTTTCGGGTTTGGAATGGCATCTCCGGCATGAGTCAGATGTTATTGACGAGTCACGAAGTATGTATTTTGAGTAATTCTTTGTGTGAATTACTTGATCTTGTATAGCCAGCATAAATCCTTCAGTCACCGGGAAAAGACTTCCTTGACTCAACCAGGCGTGCGACGCTGCTTTGTCGACGTTACTCTGGTTAAGATCATGTGGATGTCTTCCATGTAGAGGCTTGCGGATCCATTGCTGGATTTTGTCCTCCTTCGTGACCAAGGGGCAAAAACTATCTGGCATTTCTGTGTGTGAGAGGTTTAATGGTGTGTATGCCTTGTCGGCTTGGATTATTGAATTGTGTAGGTGTGATGTGTGTGTTTTGGTGTAAAAGTATTCTCGCAAGTTATGAACCTGTTTATTATGCATGTTCCTTATGTCTATAAGACCCCGACCCCCTTCGGCTCTTGGCAGCGTCAGTCGTTCTATCGCTGCTTTGGGATGATGAATTCTGTATTTGGTCATAAGGACGCGGGTCTTGATCTCGATGTTTGTCAAGTCCGTAGGCGTCCATTTGATTACCCCAAATGAGTACGTTAGCACCGGAACTGCGTAGGTGTTAATTGCTTTGATGATTTTCTTTCCATCAAGGTGAGTGTTCAGCAATCTCTGTACACGCGCTAGGTATTGCTGCATTAGGTGTTGTTTTACAGCGCTGTGATCTATACGTTCATCCTGGTTGAATCCGAGATACCGGTACGACTCTCCCTCGTCCATTGGCTGCATAACAGACTCCGGTCCGAGTTCAAATGCGACCGCATCTCGTTTTCCCCCAGAACGACATTGTGTCCGACATTTGTCGATCCCGAACTCCATGCAGAGGTCTCGCGAAACTTCCCTGGAAAGTCCCAGCAGCTTCTTTAATTGATGTTTAGTTGCTGCGTAGATCTTTATATCATCCATGTACATTAGATGTGAAATAGTATGGTGCGAATTCATTTTTGTCCCCACATTATAACCGTATTTGGTTTCATTCAACAGGCGTGAAAGTGGATTCATTGCGAGACAAAACCATAATGGACTCAATGAGTCGCCTTGGAATATGCCGCGTCTTACATGAATAAGATCGCTTGTTGTTTTTTCGTTACCAATACTCAAATGTAAGGTCGTTCGCCAATCGGACATGATCGCTCCAAGGAAGTTCACGATACTTGGGTGTATTTTGTACAGCTCCAATACTCTCCGTAACCAGGAGTGCGGGACCGAATCAAATGCCTTTTTGTAATCAATAAACGCTGTGTACAGGTTACGTTGTCTCCCTTTCGCTTGTTCCAGTACTACGGAGTCAATCAGAAGCTGCTCTTTGCAGCCTTGTGACCTCTTTCGACATCCCTTTTGTTCTTCTGTCAGTATGGTGTTAATCTGACAATGCTCATTGATCTTTTCTGCCAGACAGGACGTCAAAATCTTATACACTGTAGGCAAGCAGGTGATAGGCCTATAATTCGCAGGATTTTTTGTATCACTGTTTTTAGATTTCATGTATGTGATACCCTGCGTTAGGAACTTCGGTGTCAGGTTTGGTGTTCTTATAAATAGTGTGAATTGTTCAGCGAGGTACTTGTGTGTTGATGTAAAGTGTTTGAGCCAGTAGTTTTGTATGTTATCGATGCCAGGTGCCTTCCAGTTATGCGATCTCTGTAAAGCTCAGGAGACGTCCTCTGTAGTAATGTCCGTATAGGGCATCTCCGGAAGATGTTCGTTATTCCTGCACTCTGTATCGATCCAGCTGGCTTTGTCATTATGGTCAATGGTGTTGGACCATATATTCGCCCAGAAACTATGGAGTGCGTTCTTCTCCGGTAGACCATTACTGTCAGTTACCCTGTTCGTTAGAGACTGATAAAACCGTCTCTCGTTTCTGCTGAACGCTTGGTTTTGTCGTCTGCGTTCAGTACTGGTCTTATATCTTCGTAAGCGCTTCGCTAGTGCTGTTAATTTTTGGTGAAGCGTATCTCTGATCTCTGTGAGTATTTTATTGGGTTCCTCGTATTGTGTGTGTACTGTGTGTTTGTGTAATATGTCGTGTATATATTTGTTGAGCCGTTTGGACCTCGTACCCTGTTGGTATTGAGTGATCCTGCCGAGGTTGCATCGGATGGTGCTGATGCGTTTATTCAATCGTGTTTCCCAGGCAGGGGTTTTGTGTTCCTTCGAGTTGTGCGCTACAGGTGGTGTTACATCGGACCCGTTACAACGTATTGCTGCAACGGCTCCACAGTAGATAGCTGTGTGTAACTCGATAAAATTGTCACAAGTTTGCAAGTGTTGAGGCAGTATTATGTTATTTAATATCTCAACGATCTCAGCCAATCTACGTGAGGTGTGTTGTTTAGGCAACAAGTACCGATGTGTGGGGTCCGTCCCTTCGAATTCAGTAAGCGCTGTGTTAAATTCCAGTTCGATCTCTTGCAGTAGGGTGTCATTTACTGCTGTTTCATGGTAGTTAGGCTCATTCTCGACAAGTTGTTGAGTGTCGTTTTGTGTGGGGCTCCCCATTTCTGGTGTGCCGTCGTCGGCCTGACTTTCTTCATTTTGAGCAAATTGATTTGCGACTTGTGTTTTAATAGTGTTTATGAGGGAAGAAGGTATAAGGTTATTGGTGAAAATGACACGCTTTTGGTCTGCCAGTCTCTGTTCAGTGACGCGATTTAGGTGAGGATAGGTGCGCGCGAACTCTTGATGTAATTTCGTACGGTAACCAGTTTTGTCCGTTTCAAGTTTAGTAACTTGGAAGTATGTGCGTACGATGAATTCATTCAGTTCATCTGTCCATTGCATACGCACACGCTTCTTACCAGCTTTAGTGGTCCCCAAAGGGTGCTCCGAGGAAACACTTAAAGTCGGCTGAGCCAAAGGTGTTGGTGGCTCTGTAAGTAGGGTAGTAGTATTTTGGCTGAAGGTGTTATTACAGCTGACAGGTGGCTGCCTAGAACCCAGCCTGTCGTCACCGCGATCTAAACTGTCACATTCAGTGGTGACCCTGATGCGCCCGGTCGCTCCACCGGCAGCGGCATTTTTCCGAGGCTTTCTTTTCAGTGGTTTCTCCATCCTAATGGGTTGTCCTTTTAGTCGCCTTTTACGACAAGCAGGACTTACTGTGGGCAAATTCTGCAAAGTGAAGCCCCCACCCACAGGGCGTTTATTATTATTATTATTATTACTATTATTATTATTATTATTATTATTATTATCATGTTATTACACCATTTACTTCTTCACACTATCGGCATATCGGTAGCGGCTTTTATTAAAGGTTGTCAGGTTGGCCTGAAATTTTGATAGTTTGATAGCTGGTATTTTTATTGACCTATTATGGAACTTTTATATTCAATAAATTTTCTATAGTCGACCAATAAAAACGCCTTTTTTGAAGTATGGTTAAATAATAATTTTCAGTAATATTAAAATTTTTGGGAATAATCCATTCCTATTAATAAATGTTAAGTATTAGGAGGGGGACAAAAAATAAAGAAAATTTTATTTATATCAGTGGTTTTCAACGGGAGTGGGGCAAAAAATAATGTTGACAAAAATAATTCCGTTTTAACTAATATTTCCAATTGACCTAACTCAGAAATTATGAAAATGCAAACTTTTATACATTCTTTAAATTGAATCGGAATTTTGTTCACAAATAAGAGTGAAAAGTGACAATTTGAAATTTCTTTGATAATTTCGCATATAATCATAATTAAAGTAATGAGAAAATGTCATTAAACTTCAAGTTTTCACAGCTTGCGTCACAGATGGTTCTAGTTGTTCCAAAATATAATTTGAGAGGCTCAGAAATGGGTTTAACTTCATAAATTTTCGTTGTATAAACATATAATGCACGATATTTTTGGCAGTCTCAAAATTCTAAATTATGGATCCTTCGAACTAAACAATCTTTCTTTGATATTACCAAAAATAAAATATTGGAAAACACTTATTAATAAAAACAGCGATATGCAAAATCAGGACACCCAAAATCCGGAATTAATATCAGTTTTTACTGGCATTATTGCCCCAGATTATATTAACTGTGACCGTGCAATTGAAATTGGAAAAGCCATGATCTCTCAAAATATTGACAAGAATTTCAGTAATTTATCTTTCAAAAGAAAAAATAAAGTGCTTCCTTTGAGCGCAGTCTCAAGATCTATTGAAGTGGATAAATCTCCAATAGTCGTTAATCCTTTGCTTATTTTCCAAAGAATATGTATATCCAAGCAGTCAATCGGCGATATAAAAGAATGCTTTAAATACGAACTTTCACCTTTCCCATTATCGTTGTTTACAGAGGACGGTATGCGGAAAGGCATAAAATCCTCTTTATTCAAAGCATTTTTACCACTTAGTGCGCCCGTGCAGCTTGGAGAAAATAAATTCTTCATTATTGACGGTGGATACCTTCTCCATACAGTTGTGTGGGAGCGGAACGTATCATTTAAAGTAATTTGTCAAAATTATGCCAAATATATTAAAAATCATTTTGGTTCACAGTAGGTACAGTTTTTGATGGTTACTCTGACGATCCAAACATAGCTGGCATCAAATCGTGGGAACATCTTCGGAGGTCGAAAAAGCAACACTGTGCAGATATAATTTGCAGTAGCAATCGTATTCCGACAATCCCACAAGAAAAATTTCTTTCAAATGAAAATAACAAGAAAAATTTAATTACTCTTCTAAAGAAAGTACTGCTGGAATGGGACTATAATATCGAGCAAGCAGAAGCAGACGCGGATTCACTAATTCTAAATTCTGCTCTGGAGAAGTGTGATTTGTACGACTCCGTAACAATCGTTGCTGAAGATATAGATATTTTAGTACTGCTGATTGGTCTTGGGCGTAACAAATCAAATGTTTTTTTTCTTTAAACCAAAAAAGGCAACACGCCTGATAAAATTTACTCTACATCGAGCTTGAGGCATGGGGATGTAGTAAGTAATAACATTTTGTTTATTCATGCTTTTTCTGGGTGCGATACAACATCGGCAACCTACAATATGGGCAAAATGAAATTTATATATACTCTTGAAAAAAATTCAGAGCTGGCTTCAGGAGTAGAATTATTTTAGAACGAAGAAGTAGACCCCATTTTATTGAGTGCTGTTGGAGAGCGGTTTTTTATTGCTTTGTATGGCGGTGATAAGCATGAATAATCGATCAATATATTGCGGTACAAACGATTCGCGAAATCAACAATTAAAAGTAAGTTTAATCTTGCCTCACTCCCGCCCACACAAGATGCAGCTCGTATGCACACATTCAGAGTGTATCACCAAGTACAGTCGTGGTTGGCAAGATACAAAGATCCAGAATACTGGGGCTGGAGGAGAACCTTACGAATATTCATCCCTATACAGTGCACCAATGAACCCGCACCTCCCGAGTTACTTAAATTAATTTTTTGCAGGTGCAAAACCAGTTGCATTACGACATGTGGATGCCGAAAAGCTAGCTAAAAGTAATAATAATAATAACAATAATAATAATAATAATACGGTTTAGCGTCTGTTTCTGAGAGTTTTCCGCATTGTTATAAATTACTTATATTATAATTTTAATAATTTAATTTTGTAAAACATTGTTCTTTTAAATAAAAAAAGGGGCGTTTTTATTAAACAAATAAAAATGGATGAGATTTGTTATGAATGACGATTTAAGCTGTGAAAAGAAATATTACGAGAGAGGGGCTTTAAGCGCCACGGGTGGTACGGAAAGGTGTTTAATTTCAGGTTAATATGTAACATCTATTTTTTCATAAAATCATACTAGCCAAAAAAAGTAAAACAATATAAAATAATTGTATTTTAAAATTAATATGTCATTTAAGAGTCGACGATTTTTTAGTTACAATTTTTAACTACCTACTTTTGGAGAGCTATAACTTCCTAACTAGAAGTCGGATGATAAAATTTAATACCTCAAATTTTTCGTCGAAAAGTAATCTATAAAAAAGATAAGAAGCATATTTTTTGTCGGGTTAAAAATAGAAAAGTTATCTGGCTTCAAAAGTTTTCGTTCCTAAATTTTTCATGGTTTTTTGCTGATAACTTTTTTGTTTTTAAAGTTGTGTAAAAAAGTTTATAACAAATTTTGTAGAAAATGAAATTATCTGTAAATAAGGTCTTTACAAATTTTTTGTCAGACTTACGGTTTTTGAGATATTCGAAAAAATAAAATTCGACCTTCTTTCGAAGATGGCGGCTAAACGACACCACCGCGGATCCCGAAAACTCGGTTTTACATTCATCACTGACCCCCCTACGACTTCCAAAAAGAAAATTGCTGCCTACCCGAAATGCACGGTCAAAGTACGCTTTTACTGCACTAACTACACAATATGTATTGTAAACACGAACCTACAGAAAAAAATATTTTAGTGAATAAAAAGATTCTGACTGATGATTTATGAGTTGCACTATTAAATATCAACACCGATGTTCCGGTCTCACAACGAGAGACTGAAATGAATTTTTTTCGGTCATGGAGGGAGAGTGTTTACAATAGAAATAAAATCGGCGGACTTATAACGCAATTCGACTGTAAATTAACCGAAAAATTTATTTGTGATTACTGAAAGCCCAAATTTGGTTTGATACTGATTACATGGATCGAAATATATCACCAAGTTAATCTTAAATGAAAGTGGTATCTTTGCAAAGTGTACGGTTGATAAATACGGAATACCATAAAGTATCGCTAAAATGTTTATAAAGGTGTGATCTTTGAAGAAACTGACCTTAATTTTTTACTTTGAGGGTTCTTTACTTTGCGTCTGGTTACTTTTCGATGAATTACTTCTCAATACATATACAAGAAAACTTTTAGCAAAATTTATGTCTGTGATAATAAAACAAGGAATTTAACGTCTTGTGAAAAATTGTATTTTAAATTTTAAGAAAATTCTACTGAAAATTGATTATGACTCAAAGTAGGTCACCAGAAGTTTTTTATAACATATAGGTAGGTACTTTCATGGAAAACAACTTTTTGAAGATAATATTATGTAAGACAAACTATCTATTTTTATGCAGTATGCTTTCGTGACATGTAATATAAGTTAATCCTTCGGATGTCACGTTTGAAATAATCGAAGATGAAATTTTAGTAGGTGTTTGTTTCTGTTACATGCATGAATTTGAACTAGTTTCATTGAAGATTTATGTAATTCAATCTGTTCAACCAGAAACGTGTATGATTAAAATTTTCTAAAGTTTTAGGTAATATCTTAGTGTAGTTTTTACTTGTTACTTGGAATAATCCTGTGAAGTATAAATTGATTATATGTATATTTTGACATACGTGTAATCACATCACTTTAAACAAATTGTCGTAAAGATATTTGGTATTAATAAAGTTATTCTTTTCTTCAAACGTTTGGTTCGTAACACCAACATGGATATGAATTACTTTGGAATGAAACACAAACATGGATACGAATTACACTGAAATGAATTCTACAGACTCAATTCACGTTTCAAAGATAAGCTGATCGGCCATCTTGTGATCCCCACCATATTGAATTTAAAATGACGGCACTAACTAATTGAATTCTACTGATAATGCCCTTTTATTTGATATCCATATTAAGAGAGTTTTAAAAAGCTAATCCGTCATTTGCCGTAATGGCCACCATTTTGGATCCATCATAATACCGAAAGCACTACACTACTACAAAATCAAAGGTTTGTGCCGGATAATTTTACTAAAATCTTATAATAATACTGCATACAAGGGATTGGAAATAATAATACTGCTTATAATAATACTGCATACAGCATACAAAGGATTGGAATTCGCAATGCCAAATCAACTGCTAGAATTACAACTAATTAGAAAAAAAATATTTCGCAAATCTCATTTAGATAAGTGCAACAGATCCGGAGATATTGTGGTGGTTACACCGGCTTCAGATTTAAGTCAAGAGCACCATTGTTTCTCGGCAACGGCTGCGGCAAAAAAAAAATAGTTCGTTGGCAAATAAATAGCAAAAAAATAGCAAAAAAATATCCCGTAAATCTCATTTGAATAAGTACAGCAGGTCCGGAGATATAAGGGTGAATTCAGACTTAAGTCAGCACCGCCATTGTACCTCAGTAACAGCTGTGGCAAAAATGTCAATTCTTTTGCAAAAAATAGCAAAAAAGTATCCCGTAAATGTCATTTGAGTAAGTGCAGCAGATCCGGAGATATAGGGGTGGCTGGGCTGACTTCAGACTTAGGTCAGCACCGCCATTATATCTCGGTAACGGCTGCGGCAAAAAAATCAATTCGTTGGTAAAAAAATGGCTAGCTTTATAGACACGATTTTTTACAAATGTTTTATCAGTTTGATATTATAGGCTAACTTCAAAAATGCATTACTGCTTGCATGAGGCAGAGTCAAAAGTTCAAAAACGCATCAGACACTTCACAACGAAAAATCAAAAATTCATTTTTGCATTTGATGCGTCACAACAATGCATCAAGAAATTTGGTGATGCGCGCCATGCGCATAATATAATCACAGCTACTTACATTTAAAATATAGGTGGCTGTCGTAGTTATGGTAATGTGAATAAAGGATGATACCAATGGTCCTATGACCATAAACAGTTATAGGAATAATTCCGAAAAACTAAATGTTAAAAAAGATGAATTTATTTACCTTTCATTAAAATTGTTTAAACTATCTGAATACATCTTGCATTCAAAATATGTAATATTTTTTATTCAAATAATTTCAATTTTTTCAATTTTCAATTTCAAGTAAATTCAAGTTGAAATTCAAAAATAATATATACAAGGACTGTATTGCTATATTATCTATAGTCAAATCGGAGGTTAAAATGATGCCAGTATCCCGTTCAAAAACATCTAATGTGTAACAAATTTCAAGACAGCATCAGTATCGCATCATGTAGTATTAGACGCATCAGTAAGGTCATGATGCTGTACCAGTTACCCATAATTTCCATAGTTAATCGTGGTTATATTTAACATATGATAAATACATGTGTTTTGTGTTAAATATGTTTTCACGGCATCATATAGGAATTTCAAGATTTGCTCTCGTTTGATATCCCATGTCGTAGGTGATCAGATTTTTTAGACTTGGCCTCTCGGTTGCAAATCTAGAAATAAGATACTGAGTTGGTTGTTTTAGCAACTATTTCCAGTACTGTTGATTGATTTACCATAATATAGTCATTTACATATTATACGAATATGCCAAATATTCATACATGCAGCCAGGTTTATATGCAAATTTATTAAAACCAATGAGTATGGTGTACTCTAACAGTATACATATACCTTTATATGTACCCATATCTTGTAATATACATAGATATACCTACACAATACACTTTTTAAATATACATATTGACATTACCTCATACTGATAAACAAAGCAGACAAAAATTTATTCATCCAAATAAACAATAACGGAATCAAACGATCGTGATTCAAATAAACAAACAAGTTGCGGTTGATGAATTTGTTTGAAAATTCGTATGTCAGTCTCAGTAATAATATATTGAGTATTGTTATTGGCCTTTGTATTATAACTACATACCGTGCTACCAGGCTACAGTCGATTTTCGATAAAGTAAACTTAGAAATACCTATTTAACATTAACCGTAACAGTTAACACTTGTTAACACGATGATGATCATGAAAAATTATAACCAAATGACCAACTGATACACTGTTTTGACAATTATTACATAAATTCATAAACAACTGCAACTCACTCTCTGTCTAGCTAAATAGGTACGATGGTTCGACGGCAATCACAGGTCTGTTGTACAATCCTTCGTTGCTTCTGTTGTTTCGATAATTAGATAGAGAGCGAGCTATTCTTGTACATATATGTACCTTATTGGTGTACGATTTATGTAGAATTGTTGACGTTTTACGACGTGGTGTGTGAATTAGTAAGGTTCCATTTGACGTCTTACAACGACAATGATCATCAAATTATTTCCAAATCTTGGTGATTTTTCTCTATATTTTAAACTAGGTACGTACATTTATTTGAAATTTATCAGTAAGAAACATTTTTATTATTTAATATACATTTTTATTATTCTTCTACCTTCATGAATATCGATTTGCAACGCTCGTCTAGATTGTCAATGCCAACTTTATAATGATTTTCAAAAAGAATCTAAGTTTTGTTTAATAAAAACTGCCATAACTTAAACCAGAGTAATTATACTTATTAACAGTGGCAGTAGAGAAAATTTCACTATTTTGAGGCCAAATCTCGAATGTAGTAAGGACAGTAACTTAATGAACACCTATACAAATTTAACGTTTGTTAACGGCGTCAGCCAATAAAATATTAGGTTTAATGTTAACACTTTATGAAAAATTCGTCAAGTGCGTGTTTGACACGCACTAAGTAATGTTCCTCACAATCAGTGGTCATAACTAAAACTTCTTAACCCTAGAATCATACGTACACGTCAAAACGACGTACGAACTTCTCTACCTGCTCCAATACTACGACTTGTTGTTACTTGTTTGCTGTGAGATTTCTGTTATCTAACTTATTTGTTATTATAACACACCACATATATTTATTTTGTTTATAGTCATTGTCGTTCTGTTTGTATTGAAATAGTGTCCGTCAAAAGGACGTCGATGTATGATTAACGTATGCTTTTTTTGAAGATTTTGTACACTACGTATAAAAGTTTTCCTAATTTTTTTAAAACTTATTAAAGATATGGATGTTATAATTAATTTATTCAATGATTATGATAATGTGAAAGATGATTACAGCTGTTTGACTCATAGAGACGACATAATACTGAAGTTTTAATATATTGAATCGAAAACTACAGAATGTATTTCGAATGACTTAATAAAAGATTAACAATTTATTTTGTGGAAAATATTTTAATTTTTATTATTTTTTGAGATCTTATTCGAAAAATTACTAACAAATTTTAGAAAATTTACAAATGTGCCTAATGGGGAAATAACTACATATCTATAGGAATATTTATGACTGAGAAATTTCACATTCTGTAAAGTTACACATGTCCACTGACTCATAATAGTTCATAAATTAATTATTACAATTGACGTATTTATCTATTTTTTAATTTTTATAATGAAAATATGCTTTGATAAAAAGATTAAAAAAATTAATAAATATTTACATTAAGAAATTTTTCCAAATCCAATTTTTTTAAATATTTTGTGCCCTTTTGTAGTATTGTTATGTCAAAAAAAATGTTTTTTGCAAATAAACTCTAAAACTCTCCGTAAAAAGTCCATCCGTCAAAACGATGTCGATGTATGATTAACGTTTCTCGTAGACCAACGTATGATTCTAGGGTTAAAATATAACAGTCCGGACACATACGTTCACGATGTGACACATACGAATACGATCGTTCTGAAATCAAAAAATAGGTTATACTTTAGGAATAAGATTTATTTATTAGGAAAAATATTTTATCCACCTTCATATCCCGTTATAAAAAATTCCTGATTGTACGGAACACTGATGAAACAACTGATTGTACGGAACACTGTTAGCGCAAGTACAACTTGCACTTGACGACTTGTTTTTATTAAAGCTAATTATGTACAGTCAGCCACACTCGTATTCGTACAGCAGCATATTTTCTCATATGACAAAATTTAAACCAAGTGAATTTTCATAATTTCCCACAAATTTGAAATTTTTTGTTTATAATATTAATATCTGGATCTTCTACTTCCTATACAAGCTAAAAAAATTTCATTAATAGTTTTTAAAAAAAAATTCTCAAGAAAAATGTTATGCATGCAATTTGTATCAACATGTCCAACGCCACATTCGTATTCGTACACCATAAAATTTGATAAATATTTTTATATGTTTGAAAAATTAATTACTTGATTTTCAAATTTAGAAGTATATTTACGTAGGTATGTACCTTTATTTTAAATAAACATAAAATTTAATAATCCTTAAGGTCAAATTTTTGATTAATTTGCCGAAAAAATAGAAAAATTTTAATGGAGTTCAAGCAATTGTTATTGATTTATGCTAATAAAATAAATTCCTACAGAAAGTCCTTAAACCTCTTAAATAATAAGTGAACAACTATTTCACATTTAATTTGTCATAAAGGGTAACCAACAGGATAATAAATTAGAAAATAACTCTTGAAATATGGATAAAGAATATTACATCTTACACTAAATTGTCATTTTTTAATGAAAAAATTAACAAAAATCCATAAAAGAATGATAGAATGGTCAGGATTAAGTGAAAAGGTTACTTAGCAAAGTATTTTTGTCCTGGAAGAATTTCTCGCGTTATTGAAAGACGTGATATATACCGTGGGAATGTACGTGATAAGTAACATAAATAAATAATAAAACTTATATTGCTCTAAAATGTAGGAAAATAAGGATTTAAGGACATGGTCAATGATGAAAATCTTAATTTTACGTTTATCTGGGAATATTTTGTTACATCGAGATTCAGAATCCTTATTTATGTAGTTTCTGGAACAGTCTATTTATCCTTGTTTATATATGTTATTTACATGCATTTTTTCCCACGGTATATATCACGTGTTTTAATAACGTGAGAAATTCTTTCGGTGCGAAATTTCTTTGCTATGTAATCCTTTCACCTTATCCTGACCATTTTAGGGCTCTTTGGTGGATTTTTGTTAATTTATTCATTCAAAAATGACAATTTAGAACAAGATGTAGTATTTTTTATCCATATTTCAAGAGTTATTTTCTAATTTATGATCCTGTTTGTGGTCCTTTATGACATATTAAGTGTTAAATAGTCGCCTACTTACAATTTAAGTCCTTTCTGAAAAATTTATTTTGGTAGCATAGATCCATAATCGATTTTTTGGTCTCTATTGAAGTTCCTTTAATTTTTCAGTAAATATATGGAAAAATCGACCTTGAGGATTATTATATTTTATGTTTATTTAAAATAAAGGTACATACCTACGTAAATATACTTCTAAATTTGAAAATAAAGTAATTAATTTTTGAAACATATAAAAATATTTATCAAATTTTAAGGTGTACGAATACGAATGTGGCGTTGGACATGTTGATACAAAATGCATGCATAACATTTTTCTTAGAAATTTTTTTTTTTTTTAAAAACTATTAATGAAATTTTTTTAACTTATATAGGAAGTAGAAGATCCAGATATTAATATTATAAACAAAAAAGTTCAAATTTGTGGGAAATTATGGGAATCCATTTGGTTAAAATTTAGTTATATGAGTAAATATGCTGCTGTACGAATACGGGTGTGGCTGACTGTATATAATAAAAATTAGAAATAAATAAAGGTTTAAAAAATGTTAACTACGATTTTTTTATTAGAAACACAAAATTACAAAGACAACGTATTTATTATATCACAAAAGTTATTTCTAATGAGTTTATCGTAATTGGACCTGACACGTTATTTTGTCCACCTACGTGCACATTTTTTTTTCATCATATCAAATCTTTACGGACGAACGAACGAAAACGGACGAACTATGACGAAACGAATAGGTATAAAATAAGCGAAAAAACGGACACTGAGAGCCATCTTACAGTTGGGTAGAAATACAATGATGAGCAATATGGCCCTATTTTTGATAGGATTCTATATGTATATAATTTTTTCTATGAATTATGTGGACTGGTCGGCAAGTATGTAATTATCACAAATACGTAAAGATGGCTCTCTGTGTATTAAAATAAGTTATTAGACAAAGATAACAATTTTTAGAATCTGTCCCATTATTAATAATTTTAAGAATAAGAAAAAACAGCGAAAGAAAGAGATAAATATATACACGCTTCTATAAAATAGAAATAGAAAGAGAAATTTTTTTTTTTATTGCAATTTTGTGTACAATCAAGTAAACTTGATTGTGCATTGGCCACCAAACCATAGAATTCACAGGTACATGAAATACATACAATACATACCTAGTCCTCTTGCGTATATTCAATATATGAATGTAAAACTCTATTATTATTTACCATTTGTTCTCTGATTTACCACTTCTCTCAAATTTTCGGTTACTCACCAATCTTATAATGTTCCGAACTTACACGAAGGTAGTTCGGAACATAAAAAGTAAATATTTTAAGTACATAGGCAATACCAACCATCAAGCTACTGTCAAGTTCAATAGCGTTATTATTGGACAGAATATCTTGACAACCAAAACCAGTATACAGATTTTGACGACTCTATTCAAATAACTACAATCGGTTCGCTTTTTACTTATATAATTTTTTTCCTTTTAGCTAAAACTGAAAGAGGTAAACCACTACCCAAAATTGGTCCCTATAGAGTCTTAACAAATTTTCTTCTTTTATATATTCTTTCAACGAAATCAATAGAAATAGGACATATAATGCACGTAATGTCTAAATTCGTATTAAACATTGCTTTATTCTTTTTAGACACTTATTTTTGGTTACAAAAGTAAAATACAGATATTGCGGTATTTGATAGTACCCACGTTGCACATAATACTTGTATTTGCGACGTTACTGTTACAAGTGCGTTGCGTCAACGTATTTATTGCCCTATGTGTATAAGTATGTATAAAAATACAGACTAACCACAAATCTCACTAAAATTCCTTTTGATTATATTTCCAGTTGTAATTTGAAAATAATTTAAGCAACTTGATTAAATTAGGTCTTGGATTTTTTAAATTATTATATTACAATAAAAGTAGCTAGTAACGCATTTGGTAATTTTAAGTTACCCGTTTCAATTCCGCAAAAAAAAAAGTATACTTTATAAAAATTTCTCCGAAAATATTGTATTGTCATAGCTAATTTAAAATATAGTTTTCTTTCCATATTTAAATAACAATAATAATACAATTTTCTTATATTATCAATGGTTTCTACAGAATTGTAAACAATGGAGAAGTATGGTAGTGTGGATAATATAATATACAGGCTGTCCCAAAACTCCCGGGACATAGAGCTACCACGTATTCTAGAGGTAAAAAAACGACGATTGGACCCAACTTACCTATGTACCAAAATGCACTGTTTACGCGTGAGAGAAGTTCAATGCTTACTTAAACAATCAAATTTTTGTACGCTGTTCAGGAACGTGTGAACCAATTTTAATGAAATTTGGTACCTGCGCATTTTCGAGAATACCACTACTTTCAGTGACCAAAGAAACATGTATATATATATATATATATATATATATATATATATATATATATATATATATATATGTATATGTATATGATATTTTATCTTTCTAAAAGTAAAAGTATTTTTAAAATCCGTAGTCTAGTTTTCTATACCGCATTTGCATCCGCAGGACAGTTGTGTATCTCAGATAACATAACTTGTACTTATCTAAAATAGTTTACCTCTGCAATACTGAAAAGATTTTCAAAATCGGTCAATTATTTTATTTCTATACCGCATTTGCATCCGCAGGACAGTTGTGTACTCAGATAACATAACTTGTACTTATCTAAAATAGTTTACCTCTGCAATACTGAAAAAATTTTCAAAATCGGTCAATTATTTTATTTCTGACACTATATATATATATATATATATATATATATATATATATATATATATATATATATATATATATATATATATATATATATATATATATATAGTGTCAGAAATAAAATAATTGACCGATTTTGAAAATTAAACTAAAATTTATATATATATATATATATATATATATATATATATATATATATATATATATATATATATATATATATATATATAAATTTTAGTGAATATCATTTTCGTATTCTAGGAACCTCAAAACATATTTCTGTTATAGTCTCGGCCTCTGATTACGTCATGAGAGCGGCTGTAATATCTGAATTTTGAGTTGTCGAAATTCGCTAATATAGACCAAAACTAATAAACTGATGCAACAATTTTTGGAATCCATTAACAAATAATAGAGAAATTGGAGATCAAAGTTTAAGGCACAATGATAGATTTTCAATTCACCCGTGACGTCAAACATCCGCACAATCGGACACCGAGTGTCTTTTATAAAATATTTTTTTAAATAAATTATATTAAATTACCGTGGATTTCATACTTTTTTAAAACTACTTTTTTATTATATATTTCTAAATCTTCAAAAGTTCAAAAAATGATAGTTCAAAACGTCAAAATATTGAATTTGTAAATGGTAAAAGATTCAAAGTGGTCGAATCCATATAGTATCCGTAATAATTAACGTATTGAGCGGCTTTATAAAAATTAAATAAAAAAGACTCTTCGCTCTATTTGCAATGCCATCAAAAAACGACGTCACACATCTGTCTCAAATGAAATTGAAAAGTGAAATTCTGAAGTCCCAAAACTTTGTTAGTTGTTGAGATGTCTTAATTTTTTTTTTACACTTTTCTTTAATTTTGCCTTAATTTTTATTTTCATTCATAAGGAAAAGTTGGTAAACTTCTCCATTTCATCAACGACTGCCATGAAATTGTTTATTTATTATACAACATACTATTTAGGTAAGCTATGCTTTACATACAGCTGTATGAAATTTTACATCTTACATTTTTGCACTTTAACTTTGTGTAAAGTACCAGAGCTTACTACATTATTATATTAATTTTAATGTTGCATATTATATTAAAACTTGTACAAAATTTTTAACTAAAAACAGAATGTTACCATTTGTTTTTAATAAATTTCAGGTTCTACATAATTTAACTAAATTGTTTTTGTACCAAATTTGCATTATTTATTGTGAATTTCATATTAGATGTAGATAAAGTATAGTGTTCGCCGTTATTTCTCTCGTGTGTAATACACAACTTACGACCTCAGTCACGTAATATAGGTACTACCACTTTACGTTTAGTTTCTCTAAATATATTCTAAACTTTCAGGATCCATAACTTATCGTTAGAAACGAAACCGGATTTTAAAATTTGTACTTTGTTAGGCCACCTCTGGAGTTATTCTCTATTGACAGACACCACGCCAAACCCGACGAGAGTGGAGGGCAGCTGGAGCTGTAATCCCGGATCCCGACTTCGAGGAGGATGCCCGAATCCACTGGTAAGGGTCCCGGAATAAATGCCATTTAAAAGCTCTTAAGTAGATAGGCTAGGAGAGTTCTACCCCACCGTAGAACCTCAATTATCCGGACTACTTTTTTGACCGTGTTAACAACCGTGTAGTTTGGGGTCCTACTGTACCTAGTGTATGAATTGACCTTTGACCTGGCACGTACATGTATTTAAAAATTGTTGTTGACATTTGACCCCAACACTCGCTCATACTGTTGGCCTTGAAACTCCAAAGACATGAGTCATTACTTCAACAACCACACAAGTAGTTAACCCATTGTGCGTCATCACAATTTGTTCATAACGATTTAGTTTTGTGTTAACCCATTACCCGCCATAGTTTTTGAATCCAAACCTAACGCATGCGCAGACTGAATTTAAGTACACGACGCATGCGCAGACTGAATTTTAGGTTACAATTTGATAGATGGGGCACACTATCGCGTCTAAAATGTGGGGAATACCCTAACTCGGGGGTGGCCCCAAACTTTTGATACCGTACTGTACTTAAATTTTTGGTACACTGCCGTGTCAAAAGTGTGGACCCCCCTGGTCAAAAAGGTATCCGATCACTTTTTGAAACGTACTGTACGTGCAAACCTTGGCCCCAACACGCGCTTGCCTTAAGTACGTCATCTTAAACGAACTATCACGTCAAAAAATGTGGGGAATACCCTAACTCGGGGGTGGCCCCAAATTTTTGACGCCGTACTGTACTTAAATTTTTGGTACACTACCGTGTCAAAAGTGCGGGCCCCCCTGACCAAAAAGGTATCCGACCACTTTTTGAAGCGTACTGTACGTGCAAACCTTGACCCCAACACGCGCTTGCCTTAATTGCGTCATTTTAAACGAAAGGTACATTACCAAGTCAAAAATGTGGGGAATACCCTAACCCAAGGGGTGGCCGCTAAATTTTGTGGGGGGCACTCTACCAAGCGCTAGCCGCAATCATGACTTCAGACTCCAGATTCCAGACTCCAAATTTCTGACCGCTACTGTACTGCCGGAAATTTGGGTGTCAATTGTACTTGAGGTTTTTTTTGTATATGAGTCAGCACTTTATAAGATGTTTATTTAATAAAAACTCGTGACTTTATACGGTTTGAGTTTGTTTATTTAAGATTTTTTTAGCTGACTCAGGATGATGTAATTTCATGATATGTTTGCATCATAGTCAGAGAGGATTTTTATTTAAAAGCAAGTCTCAACTTGTCAGTTCCAGGAATTTGTTTACATTAATGTCATCGTAAATCATTAATTTTATTATGTTTATTTAAGATTTTGCTGACTCATACTCAGATATTTTTTTAATTTGTTTATTTATATAAGTTTTAGTTTAAAAAATGTTTATTTAAGATTTTGACAACACAGCAATTTCTTTGTTTGATTTCAAATACGAAATAGTTTTCTCGGAATTTTTAATTTATGGCCTAATAATAATCGGGGGTTTTTTCAATTTGTTTATATAAGTTTTAATTTTTGTTTATTTAAAATTAGTCAGCAATTCTTTTATTAGGTTTCAAATGCGAAATAAATTTCTCGGAATTTGACATTTGACCTTCGGTTATTTGCGTTGTAAAAATTCTGAGTCAGCATTTTTTGTGATTCCCCTCCAGAATTTTTCGAGCAGTCAAATTCGTATAAATTGAGGTCTGCGTGCCCCCTCAAATCACTTCTTCAGCAAACTTCAAGCAGTTAATATTGTTATTGTTGCAAGAATTTGTATCGAGATTTTTTTAAAATTAAAATACAACAATGGCTTCATTAAACGACGTGGCAACTAGAATGGTGGAAAATGTACGAAACGCGCTATCATTACTGGAAATGGATACCCGGGATGCAGATGAATTGGAAAAATGGATGAAACACACAAATACCAACATACGACTAATCAACAAGGCTATACGTGGAGCGGAAAACTTGGGACAACGCAAACATTTTGAATCATGTGCGGGAAAAATGAAAGGATTTCGAATCAGAATGAAGGCGCTACGAAAACATGGTAAGTTTTTTCAAATATAAATTTATTTTTTAATGATTTTTTTTATAATTTTGATATATCAACATGGTAAGTTTTTTTGAATAAATTTTTTTTTTAATGATTTTTTATAAATTTGATAAATAATTTTTTTTATGTTGATTGTTTCAGGTGCCGGCATGAATCGAAATCAACGTAAAAGATCTGATAGAATTCAATGGGCTGACGTGGAATCCGCATTTGCAAGTCGAATACGAACGGGAGTGGTTACCAACATCACACACATAGAGCCAAAGGACTTTTTAGACGACGCTACATCGATGTTCACTCGGCGAATACAAAATATTCTGAAACAATACCTAACGATAAAAGTCAACACAACGTTTTGCGGGTTATTTGTGAAAACTGATGGTGACGAGGATAAATACGACATGAAACACTTCAATACACCGAATATCATAATAGATCGTGGAACAAACTTAAAACAGTGCTACATGGAACATATACAGGAACCAATTCTAAGAAAATTGAGCGAGTTTACCGAGTCGGGAAGCGGATGGGCTTTATCAAGCATAATCAACCTAGCCGTGAACGTGAACAAATACACACCTTTCCGTGGATCAAGCTACATCGAATTGCCACAGGAAATAAAAACTAAAAAAGCATGTATCAACATTGAGAACTTCAACGATGACGCCTGTTTCGCGTGGGCAGTGGTATCAGCACTTTATCCAACAAATAAACATGCTGAAAGAACATCATCGTACCCATACTACTCAACGATACTAAACTTGGACGGGATACAGTTTCCAATGACAATCCAACAACTGAGCAAATTCGAGAAACAGAACCCAACAATATCAGTCAACGTGTTTGTGTTAAAGAAACAAAATGGACATTTTGAAACCGTACCTGCTGCGCTAACGAGAGAGAAGAAACAAAACCACATAAACCTTTTAATGATCCAGAACGAGTATTACGAGGATGAGGACAACGAACAGGACAACGATCAAGATTTACGCTACCATTTCTGCTGGATTAAGGACTTATCAAAACTCGTGTCAAGACAACTATCAAATCGTAATGGAAAAAAATACATCTGTGATCGATGCTTAAATTACTTTCGCACAGAAGATAAACTGATAAAACATACAGAAGACTGCGTGAACATGAACAACTGTCGGGTTATAATGCCGGAAGGGAAAAGCAAATACATATCATTCAAGAACTACAGCAACAAGAAACGTGTTCCATTTATAATTTACGCCGACGTGGAATCATTCCTACAACCTGTGACGGATAACGAAAATCGGAAAAACACGACAACATATCAACAACATCGGGCATACAGTATCGGTTACTACTTTCACTGCTCCTACAACAACCAACTAAGCTACTATAGATCATACCGCGGACCAAATTGCGAAAAATGGTTCGCAGAAGAATTGGCAACGTTACGTGAAAATATCTTGGAACCCATATACGACAACATAATACCAATGAACGAGTTAACACCAGAGGAACAACAGCAACTTAAACAACGAAGTACCGGGTGCCACATCTGCGAGAAACCATTCAAACCTGAGGATATTGTGGTTCGTGATCATAACCACTTCACCGGCGAATACAATGGACCTGCGCACAAGGGATGCAACTTGAATTATAAGGATTTCCATATGATTCCTGTTGTATTCCACAACTTGAGTGGTTATGATGCACATTTCGTAATAAAGGATATAGCAACAGCATTCGAGGGACGTGTCGACTTACTACCAATCAACAAGGAACGATATATTGCATTCACTAAACATGTTATGGGCAGCGAAATTACATTTAGATTCATCGACTCTTTCCGATTTATGGCATCAAGTTTGGATAAATTATCTTCATATCTCAACGAGTTCAACATAGTTAAATCACAATTTCCGGATACTGACTACAAATTACTTACGCGCAAAGGTGTTTTTCCGTACGACTACATATCAGGCTGGGATAAATTGGAAGAAACATGTTTACCATCACGGGAGAAATTCTACAATCGACTCAACGACAACGATATCACCATGGATGACTATACACACGCACAAAAAGTTTGGGATACCTTCAACATACAGACGCTTGGAGAATACTCGGATTTATATATGAAAACGGACATACTACTACTCGCAGATGTTTTCGAGAATTTTCGGGATACGTGCATGCGCACACACGGATTGGATCCTGCTCATTACTACACGACGCCGGGACTTACGTGGGATGCAGCCTTAAAATATACAAAAGTAGAGTTAGAACTGATATCTGATGTGGACCAATTATTATTCATTGAACGTGGTATTCGAGGTGGATTGAGCCAGTGTAGTAACCGATACGCGACAGCAAACAATAAATATATGAACACCTACGACCCGGATGAGGAATCAAAATACCTGATGTACTATGACGTGAACAACTTATATGGATGGGCAATGTCACAATACTTACCAACGGGAAATTTCAAATGGATGGAAAATACCGACATAGATGTTCAACAAATACCCGACGATTCACCAATAGGATATTTACTGGAAGTGGATTTGGAATACCCGAGAGAACTGCACGATAAACACAACGATTTACCATTATGTCCAGAGAGAATGTGTGCACCCGGTACTAAACAGGAAATGTTACTAGCAACGTTATACAACAAACAGAAATACGTGATACACTATCGGAATCTGAAACAATGTCTACAACACGGGATGAAATTAAAGAAAATACACAGAGTGCTACAATTCGATCAATCACCATGGCTTAAATCCTACATCGACTTGAATACAGCTCTAAGACAAACGGCGGGAAACGAATTCGAGAAAAATCTCTACAAGCTACTCAACAACGCGGTCTTCGGGAAAACGATGGAAAACGTACGGAAACACTCGATTGTGAAATTGTTAACGAAATGGTATGGACGATATGGTGCGGAAGTTATGATAGCAAAACCGAATTTCCACAGCCGCACCATATTTGACGAGAATCTTATTGCAGTCGAACTACGAAAAACGGAAGTGTTTATGAACAAACCAATATACGTCGGGCAAGCAATTCTGGATATTTCGAAAACATGTGTCTACGATTTTCATTACAACTACATACAGCCAACGTTCGGGAACAACAGCAAATTACTCTACACAGACACGGATTCATTGATTTACGAGATAAAATGCTCAGATATTTACGAAATAATGAAACGAGATATTCAATACTTCGATACGTCGGATTACAACGCGGATAATAAATATAACATGCCAAGAGTCAATAAGAAAATACCCGGGTTAATGAAGGATGAGCTAAATGGACGAATCTTTACAAAATTTGTGGGTTTAAGGTCAAAAATGTATAGTTGTCAAGTGGACGGCGAGGATCACACGAAGAAAGCGAAAGGTGTAAAGAACTCTGTGGTTAAGAAAACGATAACTTTCAACGATTACGTGGACTGTCTAAAACACAATACAATCATAAACCGACAACAAAACCTGATACAATCGAAAAAACATAACGTGTATAGTGTAACTCAGAACAAGGTGGCGCTCAGCCCGTACGATACGAAACGACATATTGTGGAGGGGGAAACGGATACTTTAGCATGGGGACATTACTCGTTAAATTAGTACGCAAGTGGAAATGGCATCGTCATCATCGGCTTACTGGAAACGGCTACAAATATTTTCAAGTGAACTGGATAAACTACGTAAACGGGTTGATACCTACGAAAAAACAATTGATGCTATTGTAAAAATGCAAAATTTGAAATTGTCTGAACCGGAATCAATGGAGTGCGATAAAATGGATGTTTCAATTGGTGAATTTTTCGAACGTGAACCAATGCTGCTGAACGAACTGACTTTGGAAACATTTCTTCAAATCTACAAGTGGATCAGTTTGAATGTGCTGAAAAGTTATGGTGCAAAAATCATACAACGCGCCTGGATTTGGTTACCATCCGATTATCGAGCCATGTTTCAAGAATGTGAACCATGTTTTGAACATTATAATCGACCATGGCAACAAGATCATATTGATGGACCACCTGGTTTAAAAAATCGCTGTGAAATGTGCAAGAATGGCGTGAAAATGGAGGAAAACTTTCAACCGCCCGTTGGTGAACCATTGACATTTGCAACACGGATTTCACACGTTGAAGACATATTTCTGACTCATCCTTATTTGTATACAAAAGTCAGAAATTTCGATATGTTATTATACTTAACAAAACAACTATTGAAATATGATATTTGGGTGCAACATCTGTATGCATATATGATACCCGAATATGCACAACGAATTTGTCAAGTATGGGATCAGTTACCTGAAAACATGAAACAATTACGTTCGGGTCTTATTGAATATATAAACAAATCATACAATTTTTAATATTTATTTATTGTAAAAAATAATTCATATACATTTATTGTAAAAAAATATTTCATATACAAAACATTTATTGTAAAAAATATTACATATACATTTATTGTGAAAATATTTTGTATTCATACTTATATTTTAAAAATAAAGAACAATAATTATTTACATATATGTGTTATTTATTTGAAAAAAAACATTTTTATCTTACAGATTATCAAAAATTAGATTGTTTAAACAATATCAGATTCTTGAATCCAGCTGTTGTTATCCGATGGGAAACCAAGCCACTTGACCAATACTTTCCCATCACGTCTCTTCAGAATTCGTTCCACGAGGTACACATCAGGATATTTAACTTTCTGTAGTTCATACTCGTAAAAGCTGCCTCGGATAGGCCGTTGATTGATATCTTCAAGTAGATATGTGACCGGATTTGTATGTTTAACTTTGACGATTTTAAAAATTTCCGTAGACCAATTCGGTGTGTAGCCTTTTTCAAAGATCGATTTAAATTTGCTAATTCGAACAAAGTCGTTAACTTTATACTTGGCTGCACCAGCAATTTTTATATTACTGTATACATTAGATAATAAATATGCTTCATTATCAGCAGTGACATCTCGTGGAGCCATTTTGATTGTACGATGCTTTGTTCTATTATATTCATCAACTAAATCGTTAATTAATTGCAACCATTTATAATTACCGTTTAGAGAAAAAGCACGCCAAAGTTTATTCTTAATGGTACGATTAAAACGTTCAACGATTGAAGCTTTTAACGTACTATATGTAGAATAATGATTAATATTATGTTTTTCCATTAACGCCTTAAAGTTACTATTAAAAAATTCTCGGCCGTCGTCTGTTTGAAGGTGCGTCGGTGTGCGCTTGCTCTGTTTGAATATCGATTCCATGGCAGCAGTAACAAGCACTCCAGATTTATCTTTTACCGGTACAGTCCAAGCATACTTCGAAAATGTGTCAATAGCTGTCAACAGGTACCTATATCCATGATTTTCTTTCGCATAAGCACCCATTTCAACAAAATCAGCTTGCCATAAATCATCGATACCCTTAGTTATAACACGACGCCTTTTGAAATTTTTACGAGCCGGTTTGTGTAATTCGCTTACAACTTGTTCTTTAACTTTACTCATCTTGAACTGTTGGCATGGTATTTACAGTGATTTGCTTATATAGGTTCGAAATAAATTGTATTTTATTTTCTAATTGCTTAAATTTAACGTGAAATTCCTCTTTAAATACCGCATTTGCAATAGTTTCCATTACCATTTTCAACTCATTATCCATGTTCTCCAAATGACTAAGTTTTGCGGTCACAATTGATTCAAATTGTTTATGTGAATTTTCAAGTGTTGTCATACCGTCCGAAATTTTAGCAAGCGCTTCATTAAGAAAAGCCAAGTTAACAACATCAGCTTTATGTTTAGGTGTGCGAACGTTTGTCAGACGTTTACCTTTCATATCGTAATCACCATTCGTTGTTAAATTAATGGAAGCGGCTTTTCCACCACTGCTGAATCGACCGAATTTGTCAACGCTCATGTTTGAAATGACTATCTAATCAGGTTGATCACCTGTATTTATTCTATTACATCAGCCTCGCGCAATTCCTCTAAAATGGCTTGTATCTCATTTTGATGATTGGTGTGTCCAGCTTGCTGTGATGCAACCAATAATATTAGCCTATCGATAAGTTCATCTATATCATTCCAATAACGATAATCAATCGTTTGATTAGCATCATAATGCATTAAACCGGAACCGGTTGGTTGTCGTTTGGGTGTTGACGTGTACCTTGGTGATGATGGAAAAAGTTTTTTTATAATTATTCTATACTTATAACTTTGATTTGAATTAACTGGTGCATTAATATTATAACTTCTTTTATGCGCATTAGTACTTTTTAAAATGGTCTTATAAGTATCTAAATCCGACTCTGTGTATACATGATGATTTGGATATTTTTTAAACATTAACTCAAAGAGACCTTCAGTACCGGGGTAAACGATGTTGTTAATAATAAAATTATCATCAATTATATCCAATTCAGAATTACCAATCATCCATTTATTTGTTCGCTCATCTATACGCGGTCCATAGGTACGATCAAGGGTTCTTTTAGCTCTACGTGTGGTTGCTAACGTGAGATATTTTTCAGCTAGTGCACCAACATAGGGTTTTGCTGTAGGTTGACTACTTTGTTCCATCACATAAGGTGTTGCTGTAGGTTGACTTGTTGTAGGTTGACTACTTTGTTCCATAAGCGTTGACCTAAATATCTCAGTATCATCATCATTATTATCATTACTAAGAAAATGTGACTTTATATCGACATCAGAATCGGTTGAAAAACGTGCTTTTTTAATTTTAGGTTTTTCATCTTTAAGCAAGAAACTTTTTATTGGTTCGTTTCTTATTTCAGCAGCTAGTTCCTTAAGTGGCTCCGTTATTGGTTTAAATGATTCTTGTAAATTTTTCTCTCGTTTAAACTGACTATCTTTGAGCGCACGGTATTTGGCGCGTATAGATTTTGTAGCATTGATGATTTTTCGTTTTAGCTCCCGTTCGCTATCCATAGTGTGTGCGTGCTTATGCTATTACAGTTTACTAGCAAATGTGCAGTGTGAACGTGTACACAGCCATTTTATAGCTTTTTCGAACCGAATTGATGAACTGAACAGAGATTTCGGTCGAACCGCACACTATTTCGGTCGAACCGCACACATTTTCGGTCGAACTGCACACATTTTCGGTCGAACCGCACACTATTTCGGTCGAACCGCACACATTTTCGGTCGAACTGCACACTATTTCGGTCGAACCGCACACATTTTCGGTCGAACCGCACACATTTTCGGTCGAACCGCACACGATTTCGGTCCAACCGCACACGATTTCGGTCCAACCGCACACGTTTTCGGTCCAACCGCACATGTTTTCGGTCGAACCGCACACATTTTCGGTCCAACCGCACACATTTTCGGTCCAACCGCACACTATTTCGGTCCAACCGCACACGATTTCGGTCCAACCGCACACGTTTTCGGTCGAACCGCACACATTTTCGGTCGAACCGCACACATTTTCGGTCCAACCGCACACTATTTCGGTCCAACCGCACTGCATCAGTAGGTATGGGGCCACTTGGCAACGCAGTGTAATTGCCTATATTCAGGGGCAAGTATTTGAATATTGATGCTGAGTAAGTATAGTATCATCTAGCAATGAACTATATGTAAATGGTAAAATGAGTTAGTCTATTTCGGTTCGAAACACAATGGTATTTCATATAGAAATAATCTATATGTTATTGATCAGTTTTTAATTTGAATAAAGATATCGAAATTTTTACGATACCTTCCGCTATTCAACTCACTGTCTTTATCTATAACCAAAAAGTTGAACCTTTCACGCCAACATTCATTGCAAATTTCTTTGAACTGATCGAATGACATGTCACTACCTACATGTTCTTGGAAAACGTGTTTGATATTAGTCAAATCTTGTTTAAATAAAACTATTAAATTAGCATTATCCCTAAGTAATTGTTTTGGTATGAAACTGTACGTCTGACAAAGATAGAAGACTGAAACATCTTTATGACGCCCCATACTGAAATATGCTCTAATATTATTTTGTTTATCCGTAGCAACATCGTCAAATATAAAAATTGAATTATTTTTTACATCTTCTGGTGCTATAACATCATCATTATTAGAAAAAGTAAAATATCCTAAACCCCTTATCGGTTTGAGAACGCGTTTCAAATACTCATACTTTGGTTGACAGAGTGATTTTGAATAGAGATAAATATTTTCAAAACTTAATCCATTCGGATGTTCTAATAAATTTAATAAAATGCTAGTCTTGCCACATCCCGAAGGACCAGAGATTATACATCTTATACTATTCGGTAATAAGGGGCCATGCTTTTTTTCAGCTAGTGTGATTGATACAAAATCCATATTTTTGATTGGCAGTTCAACATCTTGTTTTACGAAACGCATTTTTAACGCTACTGATTTATTATATAAGCGCTCAGCCCCTTATATACTTACACGCAGTAGTCATCATGAATCACTACAGCGTGGATTGGCGCACCTTAGGTCTTGAATGTATACTCGTCAACAATGAATTTAATTGTTGCAGTGATCCACAAGTTACCGACAACAATGAAATTAAATGGTTTAACGATTCTGATGAACCATTGTTGTCAATAACTTTTAATCATATTGAAAAGGATGATATTATGCATCTATGTATTATAATTTCTAATTGTTGTAAAAAGAGGATTTATTTGATTGAAAGTGATCAAAATTGTAAATTAGCTGTTCATAAAATTGATTCATTTCAATTTTTCATGAATCTATAAATAGCTCGAATCAAATTTTATTAGCATTCAGTTCTAATGTTACGTCACAACCGGCAACAACAACGAAGTGGTCGTGGACTTGTTAATTCATTAATTAACAAATTGCCATTTGAACTTCACATACCTGGCTATCAGTATTGTGGACCGGGTACAAAATTACAAGAAAGATTAGCAAGAGGTGATCCGGGGATCAATAAATTAGACGAAGCTTGTAAGGCACACGATATCGCTTACTCGCAAAGTAAAAATCTCTCTGATCGACATAAGGCGGATTTAATTTTAGCAAACGCAGCCTGGGATCGAGTTAAATCTTCAGACGCAAAATTTGGTGAAAAAGCTGCTGCGTGGGCCGTAACAAACGCAATGAAAGCTAAAGTAAAACTTGGTATGGGTGTGAACAAAAAGGCTACACTCGGTCAAGTGCGAAGAAGTGTACGCGGTACCGTTAAAAAATTAAAACGTGAACCAATTAATAATGCTGTAAAGCTTGCTCTTAAAGCAGCTAAAGTTGCAGCTAGGGGTAAAAAAATTAAAACACCACGTATTATTCCAATACCTAAAACGGGTGGTGTTCTACCACTTTTACCAATTTTTGCGGCACTTTCGGCAGCCGGTGCGCTAGCCGGGGGTGCATCAGGAATTGCGAAAGCTATTAATGATGCTAAAGCGGCACAAAAACAGTTGAATGAAAGTGAACGCCATAACCGAACGATGGAGGCTATTGCTATACGTAATGGCCGGGGTTTGTATATAAAACCATATAGAAAAGGATTAGGATTATACTTGCAACCGTATCCAAAAAACTTATAATGAAATTGCCCGAGCGGGCACTAACAGATAGAGATTTACGTAAATATGCGAAATATTTACCCCATTTTCGTGGTGTATTTATGCGCGATAATTTACCCAAACGTGGACCGTGGTATAATGAATGCGGTATTTTAAATTTAGATAGTTCTACCGGACCTGGTACTCATTGGACCTGTTACTGGAAAAATGGTAATCAGGTAGATTATTTTGATAGTTTTGGTAATTTAAAACCACCGCTTGAAGTGGCTCGCTATCTCAGTGGAAACAATATTACATACAATTATAATAAATATCAAGATTACAATTCCTATAAATGTGGTCATTTATGTTTAGAGTTTCTTTATAATAAATATTACGGTGATGGTGATAAATATTTATAAAAGAAATCAACGCTCACGTATGTTTGTCATTTCGAAAGACGAAGTCATGGCGTTCACATTAACTTTGTCGGGAAATACTTCTATACTCACTGCACACTATTTTCCGGCAATTCAACTTAGAAATCAATATGAGTGTGCTCTATTAGATTTCCAAGTATACAATTCAATTCCTAACGTAACTGCTAAAAATAATTTATTACATTACGGTGATAATGATGTAATATCATTTCCTACCGGCACCTTTGAAATAGATGATTTAGCTACATATATAAACAAAACTATTTACAACAAGTATGGTAATATAATATATAACAACGAAAATGATAAACCATACATACATCTAAGGGCTAATAATAACACACTCAAATGCGAAATAATTAGCAATAAAGCTATTGATTTCACTAAACCTAATACAATTGGTTCACTTTTAGGGTTTACTAAACGGATATTGGAACCAAACAAACTTCACTCATCTAATGAGCCTGTCAGTATTATGAAGGTGAATGCAATACGCATTGAATCTAATATTACGAGTAATGCTTATATGAATGGTATGCTAGCTCACACACTTCACGAATTTTCACCTCTTGTTGCGCCAGGGTATAAAATAGTTGAGGTACCGCGAAATATAATCTATTCACCAGTAACCGTTAGAGAGTTAACATCTCTTTCGTTGAAAATTGTCGATCAAGACGGTGATTTGGTTGACTTTCGCGGTGAAACAATCACAGTACGTTTGCATTTGAGACCATGTTAATTTACAATCTGGAGCAACCCGCCGCTAGGCTATATAATAGAGCGTTTTTACAGCCTGAGCTCATTCAGTTGAATACCATTAAACGTAAAGCATTTAAGCAACAGCGTATTTCACCTGAACGTTTAGCATTTCTTGAAGCATTGGGTCACAAAGTTAAAAGAAAATGGTATACAGCGACGTATTAAATATTCCTGGTGGCTCACAAATTGATGATAGCATTACGAACTTTGAATATCATACATATGCGCCCTTTTTACGATCCTTTAAGAATAATGACGAAGTTAGAATATTAATTCAAAACCAGGACTTGTATATTTTACCTAGTGAAAGTTTTATTTACATTGAGGGGAAAATTTTAAATAATGAAAATGCCGTTCCAGATATAAAATTGGTTAATAATTGTATTGCCTTTCTATTCGATGAAATTAGATATGAATTAAATGGGGTTGAACTTGAACGTGTTAGGTATGTTGGTCTAACATCGACATTGAAAAATTATTTATCGTTAAACGATGGTGAGAGTAAACAATTACTAAATGCTGGTTGGTCGATTGATAATGATTGTACAATAAAATTACCACAAGCCAACTTTAACTTTTGCATTCCGCTTAGAAAATTATTGGGATTCGCTGAGGATTACGGAAAGTTATGTTAAACGCAAAGCATGAATTAATTCTTATTCGTGCACGAACTGACAACGATGTAATTGTTTCAGAATCGGATTCGTTGAAATTTGAAATAAATAAACTCGAATGGCGTGTTCCACATGTAACTGTATCAGATGAAATTAAATTATCACTGCTAAAATATGTTGAAAAAGCTGAACCTATACAGATTAGTTTTAGAGCGTGGGAAACTTATATTCAACCTGCATTACCCACTACACAACAAAACACTTGGGTTGTAAAAACAACTACACAGCTAGAAAAACCGCGATATATCATTTTCGCTTTACAGAAAAAGGATAAAAATGTTTCTAAGTTTGATCATTGTGATTTAAATAATTTCAAAGTTTACCTAAATTCACAAGTGTACCCTTATGATGATTTGAATATTAAATTTGATATTAATCAGTATGCAATACTTTATGATATGTATACCCGCTTTCAATCCTCATACTATCATCGTTCCAATGAACCGCTCTTAAATTGGGAAAATTTTAAAACTATAGCTCCGATAGTTTTTATCGATTGCTCACATCAAAATGAGTCACTGAAAAGCGGTTCAGTTGATGTTCGTTTAGAATTTAAATGTAATAAAGATATTCCGGCTGGTACGACAGCAATAGCCATTTTAGTTCATGATGTCATTTTCGAATACATTCCACTAACTAACCTGGTTAAAAAGTATACCTAATTACCCCCACCACTTTTAATTATTCTATATAAAGTTGTGGATTGTGTGAATAAATTCAGTTCTACGGTGGCGGTAAAAAAATGGCGTTTCTTGACATACAAGGCTATCAAGGAGCTAACAACGAATTTTATTTTAAAGAAGTTGGTATTGCTGCAGAAAATTCGGATGATATATTACATCTTATATTCGACGCACCGTTTGATTTCAACGAGTTGCCGAAAAATATCAACGAGTAGCCAGTTGGCTTTACCGAAATTGGCATGGGATACCTTGGTCGTATGGATTTATTCCATACAAAAAACTTCATACCATATTGAAACCTATATTAAAGAAGTATGATGTTATATACGTCAAGGGTGGTGAAAAGAAGAAATGGATATCAAGTTTGTTTGATGGTACCGAAAACCAGCCGTGGATTTTGAATTTGGAAGAAATATTTGATGTACCGAAGATTTCCATTCTGCGAGATGAATATTATTCAAGACGCTGTATGCTTCATTCAGATAAAATTTGTTCATTAGAAAATTGTATTCTTTTAAAAAATTTTTATATGGAAAATAAATAGATTTTAAGTAATATATAGATTTAAGCAATTTAATTTTTTGTATACATATTCTATAAATAAAATTTAAAAAAAAAAAAATATGTGCGTTTTATTTAATTATTACCCTGCATTCCCCTATTTTTTACAGCAAAAAGTTTCTTTCGTTAACCTATAAGAGTATTAACAAAAATCTTATGAAATTTATTGTTCTAATTAAAAAGCATATTTCATGATACACCCTGTATACTAAAATATTTATTAAAAATACTAAATATACACCCGTTATATATACATGATATTATTTGTATGTTAATGATAGAGTAGCAAATTCAAAATTTTCTAGTCTATAAAAAATTTTGATTTTACAGACTTAAAAATTTAGTAAAACTCAATGCTGTTATCATTTTTATATTAAGCGACGTGTTTAACTTATAGTAATTTAAAACCAAAAATTGAACTTTTATTCTGTTTAAAAATGATAAATACAATACTATTATACCCTAATATAAATATGTATCAGTATTAAAATGATATACATTGATTTTGCTGATTAAACAAAATTTTTGCAATATTTATAAATTATTTTATAATTAGATTTAATACTTATTCATAAATGGCTATACAATTCGTTTACTAGTATTCATAAAAATTAAAATTATATACAAATTTTCTTTCTTATTCTCAATATACAGAGTGTATACATAAAATATTTTTAATATACAGAGTCTATACATATGTACATACTGAATTATTTCAGATAATTTTCGTTTGATATAGAAACAGTTTTGTGCTACAGTCAAATTCAAAAATGTTGTGCACCATAAGAAGTAATATTTTTTGTAACTTGTTAAAATTTCAAGAACTTCTGTTAGTTAACTAAAAAATTGGTCACTGTAGGTTAAATGTTAAAGTATTAAAACTGATAAAAATAATTTCTTGCTTGAGGCCTACAATGGGTGATATTTTTTACTAAACAATTTTTTAACTCATTAATATTCCATGACGTCATCTTTCTTATACCAAAAAAACTCCTTATATGAGTCTTACGATCAAAATTCAGCTAAAACAAACATTTAATTATTGGTTGTTTGTTTATGTTAAAACTGATAAAAATTCCTGGAATTTTCCAAGGTTAAATATACAAAAAAACCCCTGAGTTACAGTTGACACCCAAATTTCCGGCAGTACAGTAGCGGTCTGAAATCTGGAGTCTGGATTCTGATTTTAAAATCTAGCGCTTGGTACAGTGCGCCCCTGACAAAATTTATCGTTAGCGACCGCACCCAATTTAAGATGACGCAATTAAGTGAGATTAAAGGCGAAGGTTTGCACGTACACATAAAAAACAAGTATAGTACGCTTCAAAAAGTGATCGGATACCCTTTTTAGTTAGGGGGGCCCGCACTTTTGACACGGCAGTGTACCAAAAATTTAAGTACAGTACGGCGTCAAAAATTTGGGGCCACCCCCGAGTTAGGGTATTCCCCACATTTTTTGACGTGATAGTTCGTTTAAGATGACGTAATTAAGGCAAGCGCGTGTTGGGGCCAAGGTTTGCACGTACAGTACGCTTCAAAAAGTGATCGGATACCTTTTTGGTCAGGGGGGCCCGCACTTTTGACACGGCAGTGTACCAAAAATTTAAGTACAGTACGGCGTCAAAAGTTTGGGGCCACCCCCCGAGTTAGGGTAACCCCACATTTTTGACGCGGTAGTGTACCCCATCTATCAAATTGTAACCTAAAATTCAGTCTGCGCATGCGTCGTGTACTTACATTCAATCTGCGCATGCGTTAGGTTTGCATTCAAAAACTACATTAGTGCCGGCGCATAATGGGTTAACACAAAACCAAATTGTTATAAGTAAATTGTGATGACGCATAATGGGTTAACATAAATTAATTTGGTTGCGGGTAATGACTCATCTCTTATGAATTTCAAGGCTAACAGTATGAGCGCGTGTGGGGTCAAATGTCAACAACAAATTTTAAATACATGTACCTGGTACGTGCCGGGTCAGAGATCAATTCATACTCTAGGTACAGTAGGACCCCAAACTACACGGTTCTTAACATCGTCAAAAAAGTAGTCCGGAAAATTGGGGTTCTACTGTGGGGTAGCTCTCTTCTAGCCTATCTACTCTCTTAGAACTCGTAGATATTTCTTTTTTTTTGCTCGGCAAATATACTTTGGAAGATAAATCAAACCCTTTACTCTGGGTCTCTCCTCACTTGTAGAAATCCGTTAAGTGACTTTGGTTTTTCACAAAATCTTTCATCTATATAACTATAGAGTTTTTGATAAAGTAACCCACCGCGAATAAACCTTCTTTTGAAAGAATAATTATAAAACAGTAATTTTTAGACAAAGAGTATTATCTACGATAGACCACTGAATCTGAATAGAAATATGTAGGACTTTAATATTCCAAATTCGAAAATTTTGAACAAACTGATTTTCAAACCAATACAATGTTTTGCACCGTACATTAAAATGTCTAATATTCGAGTATTCAGTCGGTATCTATGTATGAGTTAAATTAATAAATATTCAAGTTACACAGTAGCATCTTATAATATAACGTTATAAAACGTAAACGTAGTAATATTTATCCTAACATAACGTAGTAAATACTAAATATCCGTACAATTTTATTATCTATACATTTTATCGGGGAAATGTTTATACATATTTTTATTGACATATGGTATATTGCAAACACCTGTGACCTATAAAACAATAAATATGTACGTATACCTATGTACATACGCAGTATGTGTATTGAAGTTAAACAATAAGTTGAAATATTTAACCTTTTACCATATTGTTTATTTCGTAGACTCTTATTTGCATTCAAGTCACTCTTAATAAACAAACGTATTTAGGTACCGTAAACATAGCCCAATATTGCTTAAATTTACGATTTTAATTTGAATAAAATGAAAACGAAATTAATTTAGTGATAATTAATAACGACTTTATAGTTATTTATCAGAAAAACTGTCCAACTTAAGCGGTTCACAAATTTTCAAAAATGATATACCGTAAAACATAGAAAAGAAAAGTATTTTCAAAAATTATACAGGTATTTAGTTTTCTGTATTTTTACCTTACTGTTGTTTATAATTAACAATTACATACAATATTCTCTCGACGACTTTTCGCTAACGTAACTGTAGGGATGGAAAATTCTTGGAAATGGAAAATTATTGAATACCACCATTCTTGTGATTGTTATAGCTGAATGTTGGAGATGACACCATCCTAGTATTAGTGAGCGTACATGTGAAGGGGAAACAATTTATACTGAAAGTAACGAGAGGTTACGGTAGATATACTTCAGTAGAATTTTTAACAACAGGGAACACTCTCGGTTACAACGGTCGTTTTCAATGGTTTCTTGATAATTGAGTTTTACTGTATTTTAATTATTTTTTTCGTATCACGGAGCCCCTTTAAAAGAATCGGCTAAGGATCGAGTCCGAACTTATTAACTATTTTCACTGCGATCTGTGATGCTACCCATGTCATCCTTCCTGTAAGTAGGTAATTGTGTTTAGGTATTCAATATTTATAGGATTTCAAGGTAATTAAAAAAGTATTCTTCAGTGCTCCCTTGATAATATTCTAAGAACATAGTTTCAAAACTATCACTAAGTTTATTCGTTTTCATTTTCAGATGACAGATTTACCTTCGAAAACAAAACAAAATCGGGATCAAATTACGTTCTTGTACAATAAAATATCTAAAATCAATATTGCAAGTAATCCAAGCAAGTCTCAAATAATAATTAATCAATAACTTTTAATTATAAACTTTTATTTATACTAGAACCAGTACCTTTAGAAGTGTAGGTCAGACGCCTCTATCTAACACTTCAAGAACATAGTCAGTCACCTTATGGAGTATTGCTCCAGTATATGTAAAGTAATTAATAACGCATTCAGGTGACAAATCTTCTAATTAATGATATATTAAAACTTATATACATTATAATAATATATATATACCAGTATAAATCAAAACCAGTATTTTTATTTTCAAGGTTAGTACGTCTGATTAATTTTGGAATAAAAGATCATTTGGATCGTTTAAATATTACTGAATTATTAATACTGACGTATACTACCGGTCAAAAATTTGAATACACTAATTTATTTTTATGGTGAAATGATTAATAAACATCAGAAACTCACAAAAAGATTTTAAGCCCACGTAATTACCTACAAAAAAAAGATCAAAAAAATCAAATTTTCAAATATGACTGATTTTTAGCTAATTTCCAGAATGGAATTTAGCCTTTACAGCTACTGTGAGGCGATTTGAGCCCGGGACTATGGCAAAAATTTATTTTTTGATCCGAAGGAAACCGAAAATAATATACACTAAAATTTATATATATACCGTGTGAGTTTTTCGGCAATTGCCATTTTGATTACAGCCAAACCGTTGATTTAATCGAAAAATTGTTCAAATAAGAGTTGTAGATATCGACGGGGGCAACCGATTGCTATAGTCAGGAGCTTTATAGCTCTTATGGTTTTCGTGTTATGATACAAACTTAGAGTTTTTTAAATGGAAACGTATGTTTAAAAGTTTTTCAAAAATTTGTTTGTGATTCAAAACTACCAGAAACACTCAAATTCTCATTGTTTTATCTCATATTTTTGAGTAATTACGTTTTAAAAACGACACTTTTAAATTTCGTACCCAAGTACTTGCAAACGATTAGGATTTTACGTAATTTAAAAAGATATTGACTCAATATGGTTGCTATTTTTGACAATGTAGTAACGAAAAATTAAACGATAATTACGTTTTCCATCGGAATATAAAATTATTAAATAGATTAAATTATCATATAAAAATGATAACTAAGTACAATAAGGAAATAAAATTTCAGTTTTAATTCATTGAAAAATAAAAAATTATTTTTCTGAAATGTCACTGTTTGACAGATACATAGGCGTCTAAACATATTTTTGTAGCAAGTATTTTTAAAGGAAATGAAAAGTTTTTTGTGGAAAATCTTCTCCTTTTTAATTTGGTTTGTAATAAAAAGAAAATACTATCGAATTTCAAATATTTTTACACTATTTGAGTACATTTTAAATAATAATATTTTCGTTCCCAATTAACCTCACTTTGCTACTATTAAGAAACGCCAATGTCATCTTGATTTGTATTGAATGTGTACATTAGAGTCATTTATTTCACTTGCCACCTGTCATTAGCAAAAATAAAATAAATAAATAAAAAAAAATATATTTTTCAGTAAATTAATGAAATACTTCAAATTATTTTTAAATTAAGTGACTTTAAATACTAACTTTTTAAAATAATTTGATTTTTTATGCAAAAATGTTAAAAACTTGAAATAGAGCCCGACATCTATACTCCAAAATCAGAATTACTGCCATTCAGTATTCAATGCTGTATTATAGAGAATGATATTGGAACAGGTTCTTTTCTTGGATATAATAGAAATTTTAGCCGTTAAAACTCTGTCGGTTGAAAGAGTCTCAAATACATATGCATATTTCTACCGCCTAATTGCTAAATTAAAGAAAAATTCAAAAAATAAACATGGGCAAAAAAATTTTTTTTCTTCATTTATATTTTTAATTGATGCATTATAACAGTTTTATCGAAAAATTAACATATAGTCTCATTTAAAAAACTATAAGTTTGTATCATAGCTCGAAAAACACAAGAGCTATAAAGCTCCTGACTATAGCAATCGGTTGCCCCTTCGATATCTAAAACCCTTATTTGAACAATTTTTCGATTAAATCAACGGTTTGGTTGTAATAAAAATGGCAACTCCCGAAAAACTCACCGATATATATATATATATATATATATATATATATATATATATATATATATATATATATATATATATATATATATATATATATATATATATATATATATGTGTGTGTGTGTGTGTGTGTGTGTGTGTGTGTGTGTGTGTGTGTCCGCGCGATAACTCTCGAACGAAGTATCCAATTTTTACGAAATTTAGTGAAAACATTGGAAGTCCCAAACCCTTGGATGGGTTCTTCAGCCAGACACGTTGGATGCCAGGGACATGGTTTTTGTTCTTGCAAAAAATTAGTTTTTTGCCAAAATTTCCACTTATTCAAAATTTTTTGCGAAATCTTTTTACACCATTTAAAAGAGGAGAAAAAATTACATAAAAAAGCTCCTTAAACTATTATTCTATATCAACTAGTTTCCGAGGAAAACTTATTTTTATAAACTGAAATTCGCTATGTTATGCAGGATGCTGCGACAGGGGTATTGTAATAAGCGACTACTTTAGATCAAATTTTTAACATTGCTTACATTTTCATACACAGGATTGGGAAATTGTTATATTATGCCCAGTTGATATATTATGTATATAGTACTACAACTGACATAGTATATAGGCTATTGACTATGTAGTTGAATAAGGAACTAATTCGTAACAGGTGTTTTATTGTTTCATATGTTCAATTGTACCCCAAAGATGATAAATTCACAAAGTGCTATTAAATTTAGGCGTGCGTTTTTACGAACGGCGTAAACTTATCGACGCTTACGTTTTTTAACTATAACTCAAAAACTATGCATTTGTCGTAAATAAACATGATATGATTTTTTGTAGAGAATTAAATTTCCTATCGAAATGGCATCTTGTGAACTCAAAACACTTTTTTTCTCAACAAAATAAGTCAAAAAAACTATTTAAAAAAAAACTCAAATTTTTCAATTTTTCCTTTTTTTTAAATTTTTGAGTAGTACTTTTTTCTGAGTGAATTTAGGTATAGGGATTGGTTCACAAAAAAGAAAGCTGATGTAATTCCCGTCAGAATGGTGACCGATAAAACTATTTTCGATAGCAACCGGCTGAGATACAGTCGTTCAAAGTTACCTACTTTTTTACAATTTTATTACTTTTGACTTTTATATCATCTTATTTGTAATTTTTACACGCAAAAATTATTTTTATTGAGTACAAAAATTATTTCTGCTTTATCAGAGGTAACGATAAAATTATTTGCTAAAAATTTTGATATTAATATGATCTTAGGTATAAAAAGTTTAATATTGTATTAAATTACAGTTCTATTTTTAAAAAAAAATTAAATGTACCTATTATATTTCTCCCATAATGTTTTCAAATTCAATATCAATATCTTCATCAACATCGTTTTGGACGTTCATCAACATCGTTCTGTAATTTTCTGGAACATCCGCATTTTCGCAAATAAATTCTTTGCAGCTAATTCCTAATTTTCTACAGCTGCAATTTCCGTGACAACCTTTTATACACCCGCAAGCTATTTGTTCCAGTAAATTCTGGAGTGCATGAGGTTTTGTTGTTTTAATTGGCACTAATCCATTTTTAGATTTTTTCCAACCCCACTCAAATGGATTTAAAATATTTCCTTCCCACTGTTGAATTTGGTGGTACGTCCTTAAACCGTGATATTTAGTGGCATCAGAAGTTAGTGGGAAATTGGTTAGAGGAAATTTTGTGCTTTTTGATAATTTTTGAAAAAGTTGCAACCGAAAACTACCTAAACTGTTGGCCTTAATGCCATAAAGGGAAATTACGATTTAATTCTATTACGTAAATTGCGGCTGTAGAAAATTATAGGAATTAGCAGCTCCATGTTTTGCAAAGAATGTATGGGCCTAAATTGTGAAAATGCGTATGTTCCAGAAATGACAGAAGAGGATGTCCAAAACGATGTTGATGAAGATATTGATATTGAATTTGAAAACATTATGAGAGAAATATAATAGATACATATAATTTTTAAAAAAATTAGAACTATAAGTTAGTACAATATTAAATTTTTTCATTTTAAAATCATATGAATATCAAAATTTTTAGCAAATACTTTTATCGTTACCTCTGACAAAGCAGAAATAATTTTTATACTTAATAAAAATAATTTTTGCGTGTAAAAATTACAAATAACATGGTAAAAAAGTCAAAAGTAATAAAATTGTAAAAAAGTAGGTATTTTTGAACGACTGTATCTCAACCCGTTTTTATCGAAAATATTTTTATTGATCACCATTCTGACGGGAATTACATCAGCTTTCTTTTTTGTGAACCAATCCCTATACCTAAATTCACTCAGAAAAAAGTACTACTCAAAAATTTAAAAGAAAAGAAGAATTGAAAAATTTGAGCTTTTTTTTAAATAATTGTTTTGACTTATTTTGTTGAGAAAAAAGCTTTTTGAGTTCATAAAGTGCCATTTCGATAGGAAATTTAATTCTCTATAAAAACTCATATTATGTGTATTTACGAAAAATGCGTAGTTTTTGAGTTATAGTTAAAAAACGTAAGCGTCGATAAGTTTACGCTGTTCGTAAAAACGCACGCCTAAATTTAATAGCACTTTGTGAATTTATCATCTTTGGGGTACAACTGAACATATGAAACAATAAAACACCTGTTACAAATTAGTTCCTTTTCCCCCTGTTTTTTTGTACATAGTCAATAGCCTAATAGGCGGTTGAAAGAGAATGTACCTGTTACATACATACAAATATTCTCCTCCTTATCCATTATAGAAACACTATTTTCTATATAAAATTGTCAGCAACTATTACATCAATTATGTCATCTATTATCAAAAAATTAACTTTTAAACTATCGTCATATCCACAATGTATCTAATGTACGAAAGACAACCGATTTAGCCGCCTGTGTCGATTACGTTAGCTTTACATTGACATTTTTTTTATTCCCAATGTAAAAATATGGGATTAATAACAAAAAAAAAAAAAAAAAAAAACATTTTTTACACAATAGGTTTCGCAGTGAAATTAAAATGGCGAAACATACATATATAAGTTAATACAAATTTTTAGTTAGTAGTGTACTATTTTGTAAATTAGTACAAATGTTAACATTACTAAATACGGAATTTTTTTCAATGCTAGTTTTTTTTGCAACTAGAATATTATAAGAATGACTCTCGAAGTCAAAATGGGTGAAATATTGCATGCATTTTTTAAAATATTCATTTCGACATGGGTTTTTTAATTCGAAATCGGTGTAAATAATTTGTAAGGTGACTGATCTGTAATCCTAAGTAGTCCAATAGTGATAATATGACTCTCGACTTCGTGTAACAAATCGTTAAAACTAAGTCTAGAGTGTCGTAGTCGGTTGGATCTTGCTTGATTAACATTCTCGTATTTTCTCGTATTTGCTAAAAATTTATAATATAAAAAAGGATAAATCATCATAAATTAAAATGAAAGACAATAAAAATATTGATGTTTTCATGGTGTTCAATGTAGATGCGCTTAAAGAATGTTCAGCCCCTAAACATAATTTTTCAGAAAAAATTCAAAAAAACGTATTCTCTACTTTTTTCCCTTGTCCTGTTATCACTGGTTTAGTGAAAATCAAATCAAATTAATTTTATTTTATAGACTTCTACATATGGGATATTTATATTAACACTTTAGACAACACGCGTTTTCAGTATCTGAAAGTAGACAGAACAACCGTAGAGGCCGATTAAAACCAGTGATCACACATCTGTGTGCAAGCATGAATTGACTTACACAAACACACTCTGTTTGTGTTGGTTTTCGTAAACATTTATTGAAGAATGACATAAGCATAACACTTAAAAATATATATAGTTTTATATTATCATTTATTTTTTTATTTTATTTTTTGTGATTGTATTGAAATATACACATTTCAATACAATTATCAAAATCAGTGTGTTTGCCTGTTATTTATTTTATTTTATTAAAAAATTGTATTTTTACACATGTTGAATCATTTCCGGAATTTATTAGATAATTTTTTTTTAATTCTTTAAAAATATTGCCGACCCCAGGAGAAGTTTACTGGTAAGACTCATAAAAAAAAATCTTCAAAAAATTTTTTTAACAAAAACTAGAAAACTAAAGTAATACGATAACTATTGAAATTTTTTCAGTAAGTATTTAAATGACAAATACATAAAAGTGTTGTGTTAAGTGTTAAATATCGTTTATTTATATCATCAAGTAATAACAAAAAAGTGAATTTTTAATTTTTCTACATAATTTTTTAAACCATATAAAAATATTTAAGTTCGTCCCTGTGAAATATTTCTACATAAACAGTAATGAGAGTGGAAGAGATAAAATAAAAAAATTTTATGAAAAAAAATAAGTAAAATATTTATCTCAATTAAAAAAGAATATTTTCAGAACAATTATTAAAAAATATTTCACTAAAATACGCACAAAGCACAGAAGATATAATAAATAAATTTAAAAAAAAATAAAAAAATTAGAATTAAAATAAAATTTTATTGACAAGAAAGTGAGGCATTTATGGTATTCTTAGCAACTCAAAGATTGCTCGTAAAAGTATCGCAGACTACATACAATGTAATACATTAGTGAATATAGTAACATTTACTTAATCGTTGGTATATCTGTTACGCTCAGGTCCGTGAAGTTGCCCCTCCCCCACATTCTAGCACTAACGATGAAAATTTTATAGTCGTTAGCTCTACGTTAGTGATGCTTAGTGCTCAAAATTTAGCGTTAGTGCTCTGTCGGTTCAGATTTTATAGCATAAAATTTATGGGGGGGGGGGGGCAACTTATTTTAAATGTTCCGGTCGTACATCGCTTAGCATAATAATTAATAATTATTACTGAATTCTTTTCGAAAGTTCCTAGAATACAAATGTCTTTGTTAATCATATTTTTTTTGTTTTTACATCGATTTTATTTTTACGATTATCTTAAATCGATTACGATATCTTACGATTATATCTAAAAATGCCATATTTCGGGAAAATATTAAATGCGATTTCAATTTAACATTATTTTGTCCTAAGCTTAATGTTAATCATATTATTGTCTGTATGTCATAGTATAACTTAAATACAGTAGAACCTCGATAATTCGGCCCTCGATAATCCGAACCCTCCAGTAATCCGGCCGATTCTAAAAGTTGTAGTTTTAAGAGAATAACTGTTAACAAATAGTAAATACAATTTTACACACATTTACATTCTATATTTACAGTCAATTAGTACAGTACAAAATAGAATTGTATTGTACAGTAATTAATCACGCGACACGCCGAACTGCCTCTTACTGTACTGGTGACGAATCCAGGGACTCTTAGCTTTTTGTTTTGTAAACAAAGATTTAAAATTTCAGTAGCGATTTGTAGTTTGTTGTGTTGGATTTAATTTAATTTTCAAATAAAGAGTTAGGTAGGTACTGTATTAAATAAAATGCGTAATTATTAAAAACCTCCCACTCTAAGATTTTATTGTAAATGAATGTGCAATGATTTTTTTACTCTACACGTGAAATTTCTGTATTTAGGTTTTGGTAATTGAAGGAGCCAGTTTTGAGAAGTGCCTACAAACCCAGTACATAGAACAGCAGTGCTTGCTGCTAACTTCTTAGAGGAGCTATAAGGGGTCTCAAATTCATTACATTTTAAACGGTCTCTCGATGGTCCGGCTTTTTCGCAAATCCGGCCTACCGGTCGCCCATTTAAGCCGGATTATCGAGGTCTTACTGTAATATGTTTTCTTGGTGCATGCGAAAAAATAAAAATTAAGGACAGAGTTTAGATTTCAGAATATAACGGTAAATTATTTGCAGAGTCCCCCGCTGTTAATGCTAACTAATATTATAAATCCGAAAGTGAGTTTGTATGTTTCTTTGTTTTTTGCTTATTTATTGCTTCAATAGCACCAGTAGATTTGAAATTTTGCCCAGAGAAAACTTAGGGGCTGGGAGGTATACATAGCCTACTTTTGCCCTACGGAAAAATTTTATTTCTATTCCAGAGTTTTAAAACTAAAACAGCTTTTGTCCGCGACTTTCCTCGTGTGAACTTGTTATAGGTTGACTAGTTTTACACACTATGTCATTATCAATTACACTCAGATGAATTCGTGAACATCAGCTGGTTTCCATATAAACTTTCATGCATTTTTTACCGCTTTAAGGGATGAATTTTAAAAAAATTGCTCTTGGTGCTCGCTTATGTTACATTACTAAAGAAACCTCTGTGCAAAATTTCACGTTTTTAAATCTAAAATTTTTTATACAATTTTTCATCAAACAGCGGAGTGGCCGAGCGTGCTTAGGCTCTTCGTAGGTTGAGAATTCGAATCTCATGGCCGGCTATGCTTGCGAAGGTTTTCTGCAGTTTCCCTTCACAACTCCAGATGAATGTCGGCATAGTTCCTTAAGCAGACGGCTACAGACACATAATTATAATGTAATTATGATGTGTATAAATAAAGTGCAAAAATAATGATGTGGGTGGCGTCTATTATAGACAAGAATGTCTGAAGGGCAAACGTTAAGCCATTATTATTATTATTACAATTTTTCATCCATCCCCCCTTCTATATACGTTTTCATCCCTTATTTTAATCTCTTAGAGGACGAATTTCCAAATATCCTCTTTGGGTGCTTCCTTGCGTTACTAAAAGAAACCCTGTGCAAAATTTCACGATTCTGAACCTAACGGTTTCTTTATATAAATTTTCATTCCTTTTTTTAGGCCCTTAGTGGATAGATTTTTACAAAAATGTTCCCTCTTTATACTCATCTACGTTACTAAAGGATCCCTGTACAAAATTTCACGTGTCCAGAGTCAAAGGTTTGCTATATAAATTTTCATCTCCTATTTTATATCTTTAGGAAATGAATTTCCAAAAATTCCTTTCTCACCTACGTTACATAAAATACTACTGTCCAAAATTTTACGTTTCTAAATCCAACAGTTTTTAGGCCTTCGAAGAAGAGCCTTATAATTTTGGTCTATCATAAAAATTTGAAAAAGAGGGGGAATCGGTAATAATAATAATAAAATTTAAAAAAATAATTAATGAGTTGCACATGCATATACTAGAGGGGTGTATATTGTGTGTCCTTAAAAAAAAAAAATAAATAAAAACCAGCCAAAAATCATAAATTAACACTTTCACCATTATATGTGACGAATACATAAAGAAAAAATGACTACAGCAATTTTGCGTTTTCATAAAAGAAAGCTATTTTTTTTTTTGGCATCAATTATATTGTGCTCTACGTTAGTTTTTTTGTTGTATATTAGCTCTATCGACGATCTGTCGGTAATGTCACATCGTATTTAAAGTTAATACCTACCATACCTACGGTGTTATTATGTAAACAAATGTCAAGTTAACAAATAACAACATAACCTTAATAAAATTAGTTCTGTGAAAGGTGAAAATTTCAGTAATATTTTCTTTAAAATAGAGAAAAATAGTTTCAAAATGCCTAAAATAACTGAAACAAAAACCGTTGTAGAAATAATGGATCTTGACTCAAGTAAGTAGACTAAATAGATATGATTTTTTAAATTTATTTTAATGAATTTTTATTTTATTTTCAGTTGATGATGACAGAGAAGATGAAATTACAGAAGATTTTAACGTAAACTTAATGTAAATATAAATATAAATATAAAGGTTTAGATGACTATAATATTGAAATAATGGAAACATTAGGAGTGGAAGTCATCAGGAAAAAATAAAATGAAAGATTAATTTAATTTAAAAATTGCGCAACCGGTTTCGGAAGAGCTAGTGCTTCCGTCTTCAGGCGTATTCCTTTAATAAAAATAAAAACAATATATAAAAATACAGTGCATATTTATGAAATTAATAGTAAACAAATAGTTGTCAAAAAACATGCAATTACTTACATGGAAAAAAATTATAAAATAATATCACAACAAAAAGGTATTTTTTATGAAATTAAAATTTAAAATTAAAAACTTAAAAACATTGTTGTATAAAAGAAAAATTATTTGTTCGATAATTACATTGTGAATTAATTTTTTTAGAAAAAAATATAAAATTCAGTTACAGTGTTGGCAAACAAAATGACAACGTGCGAAAAAAGTTGGCGGTTTATATATGTTTCGGCAAGGTATTGGGCGCGAATTTGTTGAAGGTGTGACTGTATTGGCTGTTAAGTTCAGACGAGTCCGTGGCAAGGTTGGCGTTGGGATGTATGGAACATATCCAGCAATGTTCTAGAAAGAATCTTTTTCTAGAATGTGCTTCTGTTTGTATTACTGTGGGGTTTTCAAAATCAAAACGATGGTTGTTGTGCCATGAATGTTGTGCTAGGCCGGAGCTAGTGTCGCCACGTTGGACATTCCGACGATGCTGATCAAGTCTGTGCGATAGTTTTTGTTTGGTGTTACCCACATAGGCCGCATCACAATCCCGACAACGGATCATATAAACCACATTTTGACGGTTGCTTGTGGAGGTTGAGGGTTTTAAATTTGAATAAAAATTTTTTAGGTTTGTGGAATATTGGAAAGCTGGGTGGAGACTAAAAGGTTTCAAGATTTTTTTAATATTTTCAGAGTGCTGTCCGGTAAAAGGAAGAGAAAAATAATGTTTGTTGAGCGTGTTCTGCTTAATGGAGTTTTCGGAACAATTATTGAAAAGTCTATGAGTCAATTTTTTGGTAATATTCAATATTAATTTTCTGGGGTAGTTATTAAGCGTTAAAATATGTTGAGCATTTTTCAGCGCACGGGGACGGTGAAGATGGTGACTCAATCTGAGGGATCTATTTATCAAATTTGAAGCTACGTTGTATTTTAATTGTGAAGTGTGAACTGAGTGATAATTTAGGATACGGGAGGAAACATAAGGCTTTCTATACCACATTGAAGAAAGAAGATTTTGTTTTTTGAAAATAAGTGTATCGAGAAATGTTAGTTGATTATTGTTTTCTAATTCTATTGTAAATTTTAGGTTATGGTGAAAATTGTGATGTGAAAATTTTAGGTTATGATTTTGTGGACCATGTACTTCATAATTTTAACAATTTTCACCATAACCTAAAATGTGGAGCTTTTTTTCAAAACGCTGTAAATGCTAAATCTTTTTTTTTTTAGTAAAATAGATCTCCACATACTTGAATTAAATTTCTATAGTTTGGTAAAGTAATATTAAACAAAACGTTGTATTTCACATTTATTTTCTTTAAATATATTAGGTGTTTTTTTTTCAAAATGCTGCATGTTAATGTTAATGTATACGCCCCTCCCTATCTTCTGATCTAATATTTACTTGTATTCATTAGTTTTCAAAACGCTGTAAGTATTATTATTTAACCATATATTTAACCATATTTTTTTTCAAAATGCTGTAATTTCACAGCTTTTTTTTCAAAATGCTTTCACAAAAAAACAACTTTTTTAAAAAATTTTCTTGCAATACTAACATTTTAAATGCTTTTAAATGCAACTAGAAACTAAGCGACGCGCGCTGCGCGCGCGTTTTCCTATGCTATTTAAATCAAAACTATTGTTAAATAAATTTACTTTTAAATATAAAATAGTAAAAAAATGTAGATGACGTGCGTCTCTCGCGTGTTTTAAATATCATTTAGCTCAAAGCTTTTGCCAAGTAAATTTACTTTTAACAATAAAAATTAAAATATCAGTGAATTATGATCTTGAAAAAAAATAATATCGGTTTCGTTTGGTAAGACAGGTATATTTTGTATCATTGCATTTTTTTTTAAATACTATAAATTTAATTTATAAATTAACTGATTAATTTTTTTGGATTGGAACAATAATTGTTCCAGTTTTCGATATTGCTGTCGAAAATCGTCATCTAAAATCCGTGAATAGCTTGCCAAAAAAAAATGTAACGTAACGAAACTTACATCGTTACAAATCAGAGAGGTCTAGTTAAAAGAAATTAAACGCATTAAATATTAAAATTATGGTTTATAACTCATCGACTCCTCGTTTTTTATTTATTTCATAATTTTTAAATGCAAGAGTACTTTAAAAGTTAAAAATTTATACCATAAAAAACAAATGAAAGGATATTAACGCGCGTTAATTTGTTTGAATCAGACAGAATTCTCTAGTCTGATATAGTTTTCTCAATCAGTGTCCTCAGGTTTGTAACAGTGCAAGCACCGATACGTAATGTTAGGTAACAAAATTTTCTGGTGAACGCCGGCATTACTTTGATAAGTAAACTTATTCTATTTCTGTAGTGTCCCTATAATAAATAAAGTCGTGACATGTGTGCTGAACACTGGTTGGTTCCGGCATTTTCTGTCCAAAGTTTGCGTAAAATACATTGGAAATAAATTAAATATTAACAAAAATCATTTAGTTTAATCTAGAAAGAATAATTAAAAATTTTTAATTGTTCATTAATTCATAACTTATTAACAATAATTAAGTACTCAAAAATATTTACTCAAACATGTGATAATTAATTTTGAAGCTTCCCTTTCTGTTTTGGACAGAAAATGGATGACATGTCACGACTCTATTTATTTTGAGATTCTATTCTTAAGTATTCTTAAGTAGAGTCCCTATAATAAATAGAGTCGTGACATGTGTGCTGAATGCTGATTGGTTCCGGCATTTTGTATCCAAAGTTTTCGTAAAATACATTGGAAATAAATAAAATCTTAACAAAAACCATTCAGTTTAACTTAGAAAGAATAATTAAATTAAAAATTTTTAATTGTTCATTAATTCATAACTTATTAACAATTATTATGTACTCAAAAATATTTACTCAAACATTTGATAATTAATTTTAAAGCTTCCCGCTCTGTTTTGGATACAAAATGGATGACATGTCACGACTCTATTTATTATAGGGACTCTATTCTTAAGTCATACTTATGTCATCTAACGACTGGATTTAGCACTACAACAGAAATTCTCAGTAGTGACATCGGTACGTATTTGAATCATGTACTACGTTCAACTGCTATATAGTTAGCAGTCGAAAAATTTCTTTTAAATTGAAAATACTTTTATTCGATTGGGAATCATTTGGGAAAATTTAGGAATATAATTTTTTTATTTAGGACATTATAATTAATGAGTAATTAATTAGTCTTTTTTTAGCGTATAGTTAGCAGACATGAAAATAAAAAATATTTAATTTTACGTTATTTGATAGTAAATAGTTTGGGAAGAACATTAAAATTAATCACACCATTTGGGAATTCATAATTAATTAATTATGCCGATTTTTCTGTTTACGATTTTACATGTACAATATATTTAATGACTGACGCCACTGACTAATATGGCGGCAAAATTCAAACACTTTTGTATGTTAAAATTATGAATTATTTTTCGAACTGTACTTCATTAGTATATTGTATATTTACATTTTACATAATTTTATTGACGGAAACTATGAATTGAAAAGTTATGTTATAATCATGTCCCTGTCACTCTCCATTTAGTCTATTATAAAAAAATGGACCGTTTTTTGACGTCGCTGTAACTAATATACCAGATGGCGTTGATTTACTAGGGGATAAAATTAGAGTCGAGACATGAGGTTTAATAGTTCGCTATTTTTCATCTAAAATAAATTGGAAATAAATTAAATATTTAAAAAAATACTTTAATTCAACCTAGAAAGATTAATTAAATTAAAAAAATTTAATTCTTCGTTAACACATAACTTGGTGACGATACTTTTGTACTCAATCATATGATAATTAATTTTGACATCTATTTGATGAAAAATGCTCACATGTCCCAACTCTATTTAGTATACCCCCTATACCATTAGCGCCACGTAGCAAACGTAGCAAACTGTGACATAAAAAGGTCCGTCCTTGAAAACAAGTGGCAGGGACATGGTTATAATATACAACATACTAATGAAGTACAATTCGAAAAATAATTCATAATTTTAAGATACAAAAGTGTTTGAATTTTGCCGCCATATTATTCAGTGGCGTCAGTCATTAAATATATTATACATGTAAAATCGTAAACAGAAAAATCGGCATAATTAATTAATTATGAATTCCCAAATGGTGTGATTAATTTTAATGTTCTTCCCAAACTATTTACTATAAAATACCGTAAAATTAAATATTTTTTATTTTCATGTCTGCTAACTATACGCTAAAAAAAGACTAATTAATTACTCACTAATTATAATGTCCTAAATAAAAAAATTATATTCCTAAACTTTCCCAAATGATTCCCAATCGAATAAAAGTATTTTCAATTTAAAAGAAATTTTTCGACTGCCAACTATATGGCAGTCTACGTTCAGCTTGTTCCGACTGCTTAAATTTGATATTACCGACGTTCACTTTATATTGAAGTTTTAAGTACCGACCATGTACCGACCTTGTACATTGTAAAGCAGCTTCCACATTCTCGCCGAGGTTGGACGAGTCGAGAATGTAGAGGGTCATTTCGTTGTGCTTCGCGGTTGGTGTTTCAATGCTATTCTTATGCCTCGGCCAACCTCGCGAGGAACTACTTCGTCCAACTTCGGCGAGAATGTGGAAGCTGCTTTATACATTACGCATTGTACATTACGCAATGGTATTCCCCTAGGTGTATCAAACAGAATTAAAGATTTTATTGAGATTATATACAATTTATTGTTTGTAACAAAAGAAAACCATAACACTATAAATATTTATCATATTATTGAATTGATTGGAATGTTTGGAATTATATTGACCAAACTTCTAACGAATATGTTGATAAAATAGACTACATATTGTATCAAATTCGAAACCCTATGTTACTGCTATATAGTTAGCAGTCGAAAAATTTCTTTTAAATTGAAAATACTTTTATTCGATTGGGAATCATTTGGGAAAATTTAGGAATATAATTTTTTTATTTAGGACATTATAATTAGTGAGTAATTAATTAGTCTTTTTTTAGCGTATAGTTAGCAGACATGAAAATAAAAAATATTTAATTTTACGTTATTTGATAGTAAATAGTTTGGGATGAACATTAAAATTAATCACACCATTTGGGAATTCATAATTAATTAATTATGCCGATTTTTCTGTTTACGATTTTACATGTACAATATATTTAATGACTGACGCCACTGACTAATATGGCGGCAAAATTCAAACACTTTTGTATGTTAAAATTATGAATTATTTTTCGAACTGTACTTCATTAGTATGTTGTATATCTACATTTTACATAATTTTATTGACGGAAAGCATGAATTGAAAAGTTATGTTATAATATACAACATACTAATGAAGTACAGTTCGAAAAATAATTCATAATTTTAACATACAAAAGTGTTTGAATTTTGCCGCCATATTGGTCAGTGACGTCAGTCATTAAATATATTGTTAATGTAAAATCGTAAACAGGAAAATCGGCATAATTAATTAATTATGAATTCCCAAATGGTGTGATTAATTTTAATGTTCTTCCCAAACTATTTACTATCAAATAAGGTAAAATTAAATATTCTTTATTTTCATGTCTGCTAACTATACGCTAAAAAAAGACTAATTAATTATTCACTAATTATAACGTCCTAAATAAAAAAATTATATTCCTAAACTTTCGCAAATGATTCCCAATCGAATAAAAGTATTTTCAATTTAAAAGAAATTTTTCGACTGCCAACTATATGGCAGTCCCTATGTTTATAAATAATTATAGAAATGTTTTAGACTGCCATATAGTTGGCAGTCGAAAAATTTCTTTTAAATTGAAAATACTTTTATTCGATTGGGAATCATTTGGGAAAATTTAGGAATATAATTTTTTTATTTAGGGCATTATAATTAGTGAGTAATTAATTAGTCTTTTTTTAGCGTATAGTTAGCAGACATGAAAATAAAAAATATTTAATTTTACGTTATTTTATAGTAAATAGTTTGGGAAGAACATTAAAATTAATCACACCATTTGGGAATTCATAATTAATTAATTATGCCGATTTTTCTGTTTACGATTTTACATGTACAATATATTTAATGACTGACGCCACTGACTAATATGGCGGCAAAATTCAAACACTTTTGTATGTTAAAATTATGAATTATGTTTCGAACTGTACTTCATTATATGTTGTATATTTACATTTTATATAATTTTATTGACGGAAAGTATGAATTGAAAAGTTATGTTATAATATACAACATACTAATGAAGTACAGTTCGAAAAATAATTCATAATTTTAACATACAAAAGTGTTTGAATTTTGCCGCCATATTAGTCAGTGGCGTCAGTCATTAAATATATTGTACAAGTAAAATCGTAAACAGAAAAATCGGCATAATTAATTAATTATGAATTCCCAAATGGTGTGATTAATTTTAATGTTCTTCCCAAACTATTTACTATCAAATAACGTAAAATTAAATATTTTTTATTTTCATGTCTGCTAACTATACGCTAAAAAAAGACTAATTAATTACTCACTAATTATAATGTCCTAAATAAAAAAATTATATTCCTAAACTTTCCCAAATGATTCCCAATCGAATAAAAGTATTTTCAATTTAAAAGAAATTTTTCGACTTCCAACTATATGGCAGTATGTTTAGGTTGTTATATGTACTTTTAAGCAAAATGTTGTTATAAGTACTTTTTACCAAAAAATTATCGAAGAGATTTTTTATTTAATAAGTTTATTAACACTTTCAGTCCCACGGATTCGGCATCCGAAGCCAAACAAAACTTCCCCAGAGGCCGACCGCGATCAATGATTAATTGATTAGTTGGTTACTCATTATGTGTGCAATGTTTATCATCTTTCATCACACGGATGTGTATTCACACAAATACATACATACCAACACACACTACTCTCTTGGTTTCTATCTATAAAAAAATTTAAGATAAACAAAAAATACATAAAAAATATAATTTATATTTTGAAATAAAATTGATTTGAATGTCAGTGTATATGTAGTGTGTACGTATGTTTACAGTTTTACACATACATACATACATGTTGAACTGTGTTCAATCTATTCAGTGTTTGAATCATTTAATTTTATGTATTTGTTTACATAAAGTTTTTTTTTTAATACTGCCGGCTTCCGGGGAAATTTACTATGAAAGTGCTCGGGCCTCATAGTGTTAATTATAATAAGATGTATATTACCTTAATTCTTAATTAAGTTGTACTGTGGTTGTACTATTATAATTATAAAATATACTGCGACATCTATAAGACTATTTTTAAATTTTAGAAGTCGATAATAAAGAGTAATAGTATAGTTAAATAATACATTACCATTGAATACAAATTGTATACTACTTAACCCATAATTTTCATTTAACTAAAATTTAACTCCAGAAAACTATGATCAAACTAATGTTTCAATTACTTCTAAAAGCAAATAGGAAGGTTAGTTTTGCAATAAAATTTTGAAAAATTGGTTTCCTGTGAAAAACATTCAAAATGCACACAGTGTCGTCTGTGTTTTCTAAATGGAACAGACCCAACGAAAAATGGCTACCTTTCAATTCCAACATGGCCACTCTTCAATTTAGGTCACGTGACAATGAGTCTTAGATAGGGTAAGTTCAAAAATGTAAACTTTACCGCATCGATGCAGCCTCATGACGTTTCTGATGCGTCTAATACTGCATGATGCGATGCTGATGCTCTCTTGAAATTTGATGCACATTAGATATTTTTGAATGGGATATTGGCATCATGATGCATGTAGCATAATAGGCACACAATGTAGCCAATGTAGCATGATGGACTATAGATAATATAGTAATACAGTCCTTGTATAGGTATATTATCTTTGAATTTCAACTTGAACTTACTTGAAATAGAAAATATTGAAATTATTTGAATAAAACATATTACATACCTATTTTGAGTGCAACATGTATTCAAATAGTTTAAACAATTTTAATCAAAGGTAAATACATTAATCTTTTTCAACAGTTTCTGTTTCGGAATTATTCCTGTTGGTGTTAATACCTACATAATATGGCAAGTAGTTATAATTCTACACATGACAAGCATCTTGGACACGCATCACCAAATTTCTTGATGCATTGTTTTGACACATCAGATGCAAAAATGAACTTTTGATTTTTCGTTGTGATGCGTCTGATGCGTTTTTGAACTTTTGACTCTGCCTCATGCAAGCAGTGATGCATTTTTGAACTTACCCATATTTTTCCATTATGTATTTTTCAAATTGAAATGTGTACATGTACAATCATGTACAATACATACATACGAATACCATCGAGTAAAAATTGTATACTGCTAAATGCATAATTTTTATCTAATGAAACTTTAACTCTATAAAACTAACCTTTTAATTGCTTCTAAAAGCAACTAAAATGGTAGTTTTGCAATAAAATTAAAAAAAAAAGTTTTTTTGTGAAAAAAAAAATTCACGTTGTCGTCTGTGTTTTCTAAATGGAAACACTCTTTTAAATATGGCTACTCTTCAATTCAAACATGGCTACCGTTCAATTTTGGTCACGTGACAATGAGTTTTAATATATATGATGATTAAAAGGTTAGTCTTGCATAAAATTGTAAAAAAGAAATGCATTGTGTTACACAGTGTCGTGTGTCCGTAATGGAACACGACCATTTTATAACTAGGCGAGGAAACACCGTATGTACGAATAACTCGGATTACAGTAAAATGGGACACATTGTACTGTATATTAAAATTAACGTTTTGAAGAAATTTAATTAAATTGAAATATTTTTATTAAAAATTAATGCGAGAATGTAACAATACTTATGTAAGTGTATAAATATTCTGTGTGATAATAATAAGAGTGTTCTGTGTTCAGAATTAAGAATTTTTTTAAGTATGTACCTACATGCATTATCATACAAAATCATAACCATAGCTTTGATACGTAAATTAAACGTACATACTTAATTATTTTTTTAAAAGAATTGTGTTGTTGTTGGTAGTGTGTGGTAGTGTGTACATACATACTTATTGATTTGATACATACAAACCATACATACTTATTGGTTTGAACCATAGAACATAAGAAGGAATACAACTATCTCTTTTCTGCAATCACTTATGGGCAGGTATGTGCATTTTACAGAACTATGTTGCTATTCACTTAGTAGCTATCAATGGGTTTGTTTCAATTGTTGTCATATTGTTATACACGGTGTACGTGGTATACGTACCTCACGTACATGATGCATGCCACATGCATGCCACATGCAAGACACCCATACACACTCCGCGTGCACATATATGACATAGTGGTGCGGTACTTTCTGTCCTTTGGCGTTACACTGGTTTCAGTAGTATAGAGATACTACCATAGAGTAATAGAGACAACATATCTATCTCTACGCTACTGGAACCAGTGTAACATGTAAGAGATAGACTATATTTTGTATACGTGCACTTGGTTAGTACTTGTGTCTAACAAGGAGCGGACATGTACTCTTTGAGATTAAATTTTATTTAAATATTTTAATAAGTTTTAAGGCGTTTAATAATCTTGGAGTGGCTTTAAAAGTTGTTTAATGAGATTCTCTATAATAATATTACTAGTGTAGATCGTGAAAATTGTGGAAATGGAAATTAAAAGTGTTCAAGAAATATTGTCTAAGGCCCGGGATACACGAGACACCAAAATGTCGACACAAATGTCAGACATAAATTTCTTTACTGTTCACACTTCAACAAATTTTTTGTGTCTGGATAGTGTCTGTACATAAATGTACGCAACATGTGTCTGAGCTGTTCACACGAAAATCGAATTTTAATCGATAACCTTCCCAGTGAATAACCTTAAAATGACAATATGTCAAGTAACATATGTATATGATACACATGAAAAAAGTGTAATAAACTTGTAATAAAATTATTTTTTAAACACTTGCGAATGAAATAAAATCATAAATATTGTAGAATGTTATTTAGTTATTTTTCTGTATTGACAAATTCACAAGTGTACTATGTACAAAATGATAAATTTTAGGCGGGGAATTTAAAAAAAAAATTATAATTCTTTCTTTATCCTCCAATCTATAAAAAACGTCGTATACAATTAAATAAAAACTTCTCAACACTTAGTATAATTTAGATAATATTTATCAATTAACATTTTTATATTGAATGGAAACAAAAGTTATCAACTTTGTTGTGATGTAATTCATTTCTATACCATAAAGTAAAATTCTAAAAAATATGTTGGTAATTATGTACATTTAATTATGTACCATGAATCTATCTCTCTTCTGCGAGTGTATGAAAAAATGTCAAACCGATTTAAAAATTTATCGCAGTTGTTACGAAACTTTTATTTTTTTGGCTAATTTCTATCGTTGACCCGAACCAACCCATTTATTTCCCCTAGTATCGCTGTTGGAACGAGCCTCACATGCGTTCCATTGAATACACGCATATCGACCCACATACCGTATTTAAGCGGGTTCTACACGATGCTACGAACGTTCCTTCCAACATTCGATCGAACGTTTGAGGCAATTAAGTTCGATAGTTGGTGCGACGAATGTATCTGCTACACGGTGAGTCGAATGTTTGATCCAATACGAATGATAATGTGTTGGTACTCAGTGGACAACGCTGTTATCTATCTGATGTTATCTCTAATGTTATACACTGATGTTGTCTCTCTTCACATGAACGAGTCGTGCGCAACCAACGAACGCAACCAACATTGACCTTCAAACGATCGAAGCATCCCTTTGACTCGGTGCAAGAATACCGACATCGAACGGGACACGACCAAATGCGAACGTTTGACGCTCGACATTGGACACTCGTAGGTTCGAACAACGGCTACACGATGCTATGAACCATCCAACGTCGAATGTTGGAAGGTGTTCGTAGCATCGTGTAGCAGCGGCTTTATATTGTACCGTTGCACGCGTTGCACTAAATACATTTTGTACCTACATTATATGATGTCCAGCAGGTCCAGCAGTGTTGTTGTCAGTGTTTGTCAAACCTAAATTGACGTTTTAAGTAAAGTTTGGTTAGTTAATTGCCGAATAAAATTATCGTTTTGTGTAGTAAATCAAGGTTTTATCGAGTTACTCTTCTTCTAAATACATTTTGAAGTGCTTTCCGTGTAGTTTGAGTGTTTTTTCTCGACTTTCGAATAGTGTCAATTGCCGATAGTGTTTGTTTGAAAACCACTGTATTAAAGAAAATCATTTGCTATCTTCAAATCGAAACTTTTAAAAATGCATTTCGATACAGAATTATTTCTTGATTTTCTCGTTCATTTTTTAATATCATCACTGCCGAGTTACAGGCTGATTGTTTAAAGCCTGCATGATTAATTGCCGATCTCTATATGTTCTCCGCTGGTGAGTTTATTTTCTTATTGTTATATTTCGTAAACTAAAATACTCGTGTTTCTTTCAGAGGACATCATTTTTTTTCTTTATCTTTCTTCTTTTTCTTCATTCATTCTATTTTGGATTTTCGAGCATTTTTCGAGATTATTATTTTTATCTCTCCGAGATTTTCTACATTTTGATCTTTTGGAATCTTACCGCATTTTCTACAATTTTTCGATTCGATTTCGCCTTTCATGGATTGGATTTAACGCTGATTTGGAATCATTGATTTATATGCTGGATTACCGATTATTTACCGCCAATAAAGTTGTATTCTGGATCGTTTTGGTTAACGCTGCCGAATTATCAATTTGAAACACTGATCTATTCCCGAGGATTCCGCTTAACTTCCCGTGGATCCACGTGTAGCCGACAGGTTGTGGCCTGCAACGAACCGATTGATCGTTTCGGTTGGAAACTGGTACCGCATAACTGAATTACCGCATCTTTAGTACATCCGGACTCCAATGTTTCGAGATGAATTCCGTATAAAATACAAGTAAATCACCCATAACAAAGGGAGGTAACAAAATTTAAGTTTTCCGACACTTAAGCGTCTTTTTATTAAAAGAAACATTAATTGTATGAGTAACATTACATTTACCGTTATGCTTCAATTTATAAAGCATTTTTGAAGATTTATTTATTTTTTTTTTTTGAGAATACTTAACTTGTATTATTATTAATATTACCGAACTTTATGATGTCAAAAACATTGTGAAAATTCAAGAACGTTCTTAAATTTATTTACCTGAAAATTTGTATTAAAAGATCTGAAATTACTTATTGGTGAAAATATTATAAGGTTCAAGTACACATTATTAACTTCCGTCTAACTCAACTTTCGGTCCTGTATGTATTTAGTTTATAAATAAACTTAATTTAACCGTAGTGACGAATTACTTAACGCCCTTTACTCTCGTTTCAGAAGTGGTTTTACCCGTCTTGCATTCTGGGGTAAAGCTGAAGTCAATAGAATGCATGGCGCCCTGATTTTCCCGCTATCGTTACCGTACCGTTTACGAAATTTAGAACCCCCCCCGTATGTTACTGCCGACTGAGTCCGAAGCCGCGTTGCCGTACCGATGATGTAATAATTTTTACGTCATGCAGTGTTTACACCTATGCGATTTTACCAGAATATGCACTCAAATTACGGCGTTGGGGTAATCGTAGTTGTTAAAATTAAGCCAATTTTTCTAATTTTCGCGTTCGATATCTCGAAACGAAGTGAGATATCGATTTTTTTATTCTTTAAAAAGTGTTTATTTTGGTCTATTTTATCGAAATATGCACTCAAAAGTTCATACAAACGCAGACACACAAAATGATAAAAAAAAATGTGAAAAAATTGAATTTTTTCAAATTTTAAAAGTTTCCCAGCCTTTCCATTATCGATATCGAATTGTGTTTCGCTGGTATCTATGATTTAGGGTAACAAAATATTTTAAAATAATGAAAAAAATTCGTCAAGTCCTCTGAGAAGGCCTAACTTAGTGCGTGTCAAAAAACACGCACTTGACGAATTTTTTTTTTATATAAATTTTTCATCCCCTATTTACAGGGGAATTTTAACATTTCATGTAGCCTATAGCACTTCCAAGATTAAGACAAATCCAACGACCCCTTTTTTACCAAAATTCGCACGCTGCACCACAGAAACAGACATCGTCGGATACATAGATACTTCCTTTATACTTCCTCCAACACATTACCCTTCTTCTGGTGCAGTCGGGTAAAAATACTGACACCTCGAGCACTTAATTAAACAGATTTTAATCGTATCGTCGGCCATCTCACGAATGGTCGTATCTCATTTTCGTATCTCTATTCAAATTTTGAGTTGCGACACCGACAGTAGTTACTCAGCATTTTAAATAAGTCTCGCGAACCCTTGTGTCCCTAGTTTTTGCCGTTTAGAAACTGTATTGATGAACGGTTTAAACGTTTCTCACTTGGACTTCGAATAATTGCTCACAAATCGTCATAAATGGAGAAATCAGGAAAAATGAGATACGACCATTCGTGAGATGACCGACGGTATGATTACGTGTTGTTTAAAAAAGTCAAATTTGCGTTTCAGTATGTGGGAAATAATTTTATTATATTTACAAATGTAAAATCATGAAATCACAATGAATAAATATTTAAGGTATTAGTCTGGTAACTCGCGCTGTTTTTCATACCTATTTTTAGGGGCATTTTTTTTTTGAGAAAGAACAAATGAAAAGTTTTGAATTTTTAATATGTTTTTATTTACATCTTCAGGTACCAAAAAATTTCTTTTAATAAATAAAATTTTGTTTTATTATTATTATTATTTGAAGTTAGTGTTTCAAAAAAAAGCACTTGGATGGCCCGCGTGATTTTGACTCGAAAAATATTTCAATTTCAGTTTTCTTTCAATTTCAGTACACCATTTTGTTATTTTTCGATAAAATTTCATAATTCTAGTTCCGACCAGAATGACATATCTACAGGTTAAGACTAATTAAGAATTTTTGATTTCAGATGTTCCCAAGAGTCAAAATCACGCTGCCATCCAGGTGCTTTTTTTGAGACACCAACTTCAAGTGATAATAATAATAATAATAATAATAAAACAAAATTTATTTAGAAAAATTTTTTTTGGTACCTTAAGATGTAAATAAAAACATATTAAAAATTCAAAGCTATTCATTTGTTCTTTCTCAAAAAAATGCCCCTAAAAATAGGTATGAAAAATAGTGCGAGTTACCAGACTACTACCTTAATGAAACACTTTTATTAGTTAACATTCTGAACCCTATACGTCTGTTGACAAATAACAATCTGCCATCGTACAACGATTGCATCAACTAACCGTCCAGAACGCGTCGTGGCTTTTTTAAATGGCTACGTTGCGTTGTGGTCAAATCTTATGAAAGCCACGACGCGAATTTCGCGTTGTGGTCTTTTTGAGTCAGCCACAACGCGTTGTGGCTGTTTTTACAAGTGCCATGACACAAATTTCGCGTTGTAGATGATTTTAAGTGACCACAACGCGTTGTGGTCGTTTTTTTTTTTGCTCAATGAGAGATTTCGATCATTGAGTGTGACATATCTATTAATGATGACACACTTCCAATCGCAGTTAACGTTTTTGGTTTTCAATAAAAATCTTTCCTACACGTAAAATAAAAATACATAAAAAGAGTGGTAGGTACTACCTATATATTTTTTTTTCTTTTTTGAAGGTGTTACCTTTATTGAAAATTTATATCAGGGGTTCCCAAAGTACGACCCGGGGACCAAAATGTGACCAGCAAACCCCAGAAATGCAGCCCGTAGTTGCCAGATCATCTGTAATCTCTAATTTGTAAATTGAGCATTTTTCGGTTGCAAAATATCAAATTTTAGATGCATTATATCCTAACTAATATTATAAATATGAAAGTGAGTTTGTGTGTTTAACTTGCTTTCACGCCTCAACGGCTTAACCAATGAACTTGAAACTTTGCATAGACATAGCTTGGGGGACAAAGACGGTTATAGGCTACTTTCTATCTCAGGAAAATATTTCATTCCTGAGGGAAAATGTATTAAATTACAACAGCTGACTACCAAAAGACAGACAATTGATGAAATGAGGCCACGGACTACTTTATACCACGGGAAAATATTGCTCATTCAAACCAAGGAGTTTAAGTAAACAAGCACATTTTTCCTTTTTATTCTTATTTTAATTTTTTTTCTTGTTTTGGCTCGTCAATACAAAACTTTGGGAACCCCGATTAAATACTCTATATTTCACGTCTATATTTTTTTATTTGTAAAAACATTTATTAACAGCCCAAGGCTGCTACAATGTGGTATATTAAATTAGGAAAATAATGAAAGAAAAATTAAGCTACAACATCAGCATAAGTTGTCATTGATATGGTATATTTCTTTGATTCACGTTAGTCATTAAAAGTACTTCCGCATCCTTTTGAATATTTCCTTCCCATTAAAGAATAGAATTCTTGGGACCAATTATTATTCATCAAGAACATACATAATAATACATTTCAATTTTCCTAAAATACACAATTTATATTCACAATGCTAATTAAAATGGACATTTTTTTCTCTTGTTATTTCACAGAAATGTTTTTCGTCTTGTATTTGTTATTACAAAATACACAAATGATGATACTATAGATGATGCATAAAATTATTGAAACGAACACATGCAATAACCTGAATAAATATAAATTGTCTATACGTTAAATGAATAAGAATTGCTTAAATTTGAAAATATATTATGTTTGTTGCTAAAAAAAGTTCAAGTTTACGGATACATGAGCAAAATGTATTACCTTTTTTTTTTCGCTTCTATCTACTGAATACAAATTGTGTAGAATTCTTAATTAAATTTAAAATAAAAATAATTTTGCAATGTAACCTTAATTTTATTGTATATAAATGATATAATTTTAAAAGCAATAACCTGGGTGTGAAGCTTAAATATCAAAATACATATAAAATATAAGAAAATGGGAAAATTTTATGGGAAATATACGTATGGTGATGACAATGAAATATGGAACCTTGTTCAAAACCTTGTTCAAAACAAAGTGAATGTAAAACAGATGTGATTGTTATATTTGTCATATTAATTAAATAAATTATATTGTTGCAAATCTACTTTGTTGTTTTCTATATGTACACTTTATATTTTGGCGGCAGCTACATAATTATGAGTTATTGATCAGCTCATGTTTCAATAATAGGCATAATATTTTTCTAATCGATTTCGAAACAGTTACAAAATTTAAAAGTTATTATTTTATAAAGATTAGAAAAATAAGTATTTTCGCTTAAGAGCAGACAAACGAAAAAGAAATAACTCGAGTCGAGATTCGACTTGGCTAGATAACTTTCAACAGTATGTCTAATGAAATCAGTTTTTCAAAAAATGTTATAGTTATACTACTTTATGACCATGTTGCTATTAATTATCAAGAAACAGTTGCCGCTGAAAAGTTAAAATTAATACTGTCGGGTACACCCTTGCATCCTTTTCTGGTTGGCTAATTTTCATATATTTTTGATGCTACGGAAGGTATATTTTTACTTGCAACTAAGGATGAACTAAAATATCGATATAGGAAAATATCAGTATTTCTCCACATTTCCGATATATCACAGTATCGATATTTAATTATTGATATCAAAAACGATAATTTTATTTCGAAAGAGTAGATAGTCATTATTAAAATTTGTTTAAAGTAACTTGAAAGATTATTTAGATAGCAGGTTTTTTTTTCTCCGTCATTTTTAGTTTTGGATAAACTAATGTGTTTTTTTGCGCGCATTGACATATCGATATAGGTATATTCATATTTTTACCTCGATTATATCAATACTGTTTATATATCAATATGATATATATATATATATATATATATATATATATATATATATATATATATATATATATACATATATACATATATACATATATACATATATACATATATACATATATACATATATACATATATATATATATATATATATATATATATATATATATATATATATATATATATATATATATATATATGTATATATATACATATGTACATATGTATATATGTATATATGTATGTATATAGATTCGACTTGGCTAGATAACTTTCAACAGTATGTCTAATGAAATCAGTTTTTCAAAAAATGTTATAGTTATACTACTTTATGACCATGTTGCTATTAATTATCAAGAAACTGTTGCCGCTGAAAAGTTAAAATTAATACTGTCGGGTACACTCTTGCATCCTTTTCTGGTTGGCTAATTTTCATATATTTTTGATGCTACGGAAGGTATATTTTTACTTGCAACTAAGGATGAACTAAAATATCAATATAGGAAAATATCAGTATTTCTCCACATTTCCGATATATCACAGTATCGATATTTAATTATTGATATCAAAAACGATAATTTTATTTCGAAGGAGTAGATAGTCATTATTAAAATTTGTTTAAAGTAACTTGAAAGATTATTTAGATAGCAGGTTTTTTTTTCTCCGTCATTTTTATTTTTGGATAAACTAATGTGTTTTTTTGCGCGCATTGACATATCGATATAGGTATATTCATATACCTCGATTATATCAATACTGTTTATATATCAATATGATATATATATATATATATATATATATATATACATATATACATATATACATATATACATATATACATATATACATATATACATATATATATATATATATATATATATATATATATATATATATATATATATATATATATATATATATATATATATATATATATATATATATATATATATAACACACAGCACACACACTAACACTGAAACACAAACACTTAACATACATACAGATCCAGATTCGTCTGATGGAGAGGGAGGATCGACCAACTGCCACACTGTCACTGTTACCACTCTGGTGCACAATCCTCCCCAACCCAATAACACACAAGGTCCGTCAACCTCTGTACCATCTAAACGCGCAATTCCAGGAACACCCGATCTTAATGAGCAATTTGATGAACCAGAACATATTTACACCAAGAAACGTAAAATAGAACGACACATCCACACACATACACGAACACACACACACAAACACAAACAGTCCTTTCCCTACTCCTACCTATCCTCTGAGGACACGAAAACGAACTAGGCTTTCACAGCCGTCTGTCATTGAGCCAACATCTACGCTCCCACGAAAGTCTTGTCGTATGACCCAGTGTACACCAAAATAGACGCATAACACCTCGTTTCAAGCAACAACAACAACAATATAAGGAGTGATGTGACGAACCCGTCCGTGAATCTACTACGGTGCTTTTACGGGTTGGTTTGGCATATTACCCTTTCACAGAGCCTAATACCTTGCATAATACCGGTATAGGTGAAAGTTACCCAGTACTGTCCTATTGAGTAGTGAGCGCCAGGTTGGTGTAAAGTCTATAATAATAATAATAATAATAGCAAAATAATTTAACCATATTTAAATTGTATTTCAATTTTATGGAATTAGGTAATATTAAAAAAATTGTGTTTTTAGAAAAAAGATAATTATTTTCACATGTTACAAAAACCATATAAATAGTTGTGGTAAACGTCAATAAATTGTTAATTTGTAATTCCAACAAAAAATCAAAAATAACAATTTTGTAATTTTACATTTTTTTTTTTATTTTTCAAATATTTTTACTTATAAATGAATTTGTTTTTAGATATAAATTTTTCATTAACATAACAATACGTCAATAAGGGCTGGCTCCTTTTACTTGTTTAATTATTCAGCACAACATGAGTTATTCACTTACGGAAATATTCCTTTCCTTATAATTGTAAGATGTAATTATAAGAAATTAAGCTGCATATTTATTTATTCATTATATGAACGAGACAGGGTAAGAAAACAAGACTGAAGACATTGTTCTATCTTCCACTTTCATTTTCAATCAATAAAACACAAGGATGTTATTGATTACACATAAACAATGATTAGCGTAAATTTCAATAAAACTTTAAAACTCTTATATTTGAAGGATTCCGAAGACACTTTTTTCTTCAGATATTTTTGAATGAATCAGATGTTGTGACAATGAGAGTACTGTCTTGATTTAATGCCAAATAAAAACGGTACTCTCAGAATATTTGGCTTGTATAATTACTTAGTTTACAAAAGTTGGTCGTCAAATATGGATATGTACTCAACTAGAAAACTGCTGTGTGCAACAGTCGAAAATTCTAAATTATTTTAAGATCTGTATATATAAAAGTCAATAGGACAGGGGTATACAAGTACTCAAGTAGACTACATGAAAGTAGGATGATGACATTATCAAAGTAGGATGATGACATTTTTATTCAAAATAACATTTTAAAATATAATATATAAATGAAACTTTTTCCGAATAATTGATAATATTTTCAAGGGTGCAAAAGTATACTTTAAAAGTTTAAGGTGTTACATCTATTTGAATTTTTTTTAGTATTATTTTTATTTATTTATTCTTTTTTATTGGCTTAAATGATTTAAAAATATTTCAAAAATGATAACCTTTAAAGATAAATTTCTGAATCAATCTCAGATACTACAAAACGCCTTAGCGTGTCTATAATAGTAGTAATAGTTAGGAGTTGTTTAGCTCAGTAAAGACTTCTAGAAATGTTTCATATACAAAGTACAGATGGCACGAGCACAGATCGTGCCACAATTTAATCGGGTTTATTGTGTTTATTGTGTACTGTTTTATGTACTCACATGTTTATTGTGTACTGTTAATTATTTTAGTGTACAAATTCATTTTATTTTTTTAAAAATGAGTAAAGTGGTGTACATTGGCAAGAGAGGTAGTTAAACATCCTACCGTAGTGAATGTGAAAAGACAATTAATTATCGAAAGCCGCGAGCTGCTTATCGTTGAAAACGAGAAAAAACGCTACACAAAACATAATATCGTTAAGTAAAGAATCTGAGGACGAAAGAGTTGCTTTACGGTCCTGGGATAACAGACTAAAAGTCAAAAAAATTAACAAGCTCCTATTTGGAATTTTTCATATTGTAATCGATTTCAAAACTTTCAACACATATTTTTCGAAATCATGTTTTTCAAATCGGCATGCCAAATAAATTATGCAATTTTCATCCGGTAAACATGAAATTTCAACGGTATCTTCTTAGGTATATTTTAAAACGAAGTATACAGTCATGATTTTAATGACTGATTAAAAATTACGATTTTATAAACGTTTAATCGTTAATTTTTCGTTAAAAAAAGAAAAAAATCGTGTGTACTTCTCTGACAAATTTAATGGAAATTATGAATAAAAAATTTAATTTGGCATTACGTGCAGATAAGAAAACTTTATTTGGCATGCCGCAGACCCTCTCCAAAAAGGACATGCAGTTTCAAATATCTGTACTCCCGCCAAAAAAATTGTTTTCTACTCTGCGTTATATGTATATAATAAACCTTCAAAATTTTATTATTTTATTATATCATGAAAAAAATATATCCCAAAAATATATTTTTTTCGAGCAATCAAATAGACGTAACCCCTTAATAACTTTACGTTATTTCTATGAAAGCATATTAAGTACCTCGTGCAGATATATTCGTCAAACTGAATTAAAAGTTCTTTCATTTATTCTGGAAATCTAACCAACATTCAAGGATTATATTAAAGCAAAGGAAAACTTTTATATTTGTATACATATTATACTTTTTGTTGTAAATATTTTTGTTTATAATTTTGATATTTTTAAACATACCGAGTGTATGTAGATGCACGTACGTCATATACACATTCTTATTACGGATTTAACATAAATTAGGGGATCGTTAAATTTATATGAAAGTAAACAAAGAAACAAACTGTATAGAAAATGTTGGAAATGATATTTAAACAAACAATAAATTAATATACATAGTGAATAGAAAAACTAAAACCCGTAGGTACTAGCAAAGAGGAAAAAATAATTTTATTAACAAAATAAGCTGCAAAAACTAACAAAATATATTGCTCCAATTATTTTGCCGGAGCAAAATAATTAGGTAAAGCTTTCTTTTTGTGTTATCTAAATACAGAATGTAATATATATTCAAACTGAACTAACCTTTCATTACGAAAAAAATACTTATTTTCACCGAAATTGCACCAATATGAGGATTACTTGAGTTAGAATATCCCAAAAATTGTTATTTTGCTAATACCTTGCTTTCTCTCGGTTGAGTAACAATGAGCGATTATGATAAAAAAAAAAAAAAATTGACTATAATATTAATTAATTCCTTGAAAAGGCGTGATGGACAAAACGGGGTAGGGAATAAAGACGAGTACCCACATTATTATGTCATTAGAGTGCACCAATAGTAAACAAGTATCCCCGTTCAGTCCCTCGTCTAAAGTGTAGTCAGTTGTAGGAAAACGATAGCAGTGAGGAAGTGTGTTTATACGTTCGAGCCAAAAAATTCTAGAAAATGGAATAATATCTAATGAAATTGAATATGTATGAAGTTGTGTTTAACAGAGAATGAAATGACCTGTTTAGTGATATATTCGTTTATTTATCTTTTAACGTTATATAGACTGTAGTGATGTCGAATAATTAATTGATTAGACGATTTAGTCGACTAATTTTGTTTACATTTAGTCATATTTTAGTCGACTATTTTACCTTCGATTAAATGATTAAAATGATTAATTGTTTTTTAAATGACTAAAAACAACTAATTTAACAATTTTTCTGTACTATTTATTGGACTTCAAAAAAATGAAAACTAAAAAATTATCTATTTGTATGATTTTTCACTTTTATGTGATTAATATATTGCGATATTTCATATCTTTCTTTTTCTTAAAAGAAAAAAATTAAAAGTCCATAATTAAATTCGAAAGAAAACTTCGTTTTTGAAGAGTTACAGAGGTTACCTTATTCATGAATTCATCTAAAAATTTAGTCGATTAGCCGACTACTCTGTGCTCGGTATTTTTGACTAATGACTAATTTTATCTGAAAAACAATTTTAGTCGATTAATCGACTAACTGCTTCTCGGTCCGACATCACTAATAGGCTGATAGAGTATTACATTTACGATATTGGCTTTGTTCAGGCCACTTCGCCGAGGCCGTTACGCCACCAGATCATTTCTCCGCCAAGTTATTTCGCTGCTGAGACATTTTACCACCGCGTACCGGGATATTTCCTGGAGTTATATTGATATAACTTCATTAAAATGTTCCTTGTTTCAACCAAAATAATAAAATTAAACATACTTGTCCACGTGGCCATAACCAGTCAAATTTAAGAAACATTCTATGACCCATTCTTAGTACTCTATTCGCCATATAATGGGGAATTTGACTAATTTTGAGAAATTATTTTAAAACACACATATTTATGTATTATGCATGTATACGTTTTTAATTTTTAAAAATAATGCCGAAAATTGTTAGACAAAATTATTTTAGTATTTGTTCTCAAAAATTGCGCGAAAACGTTTACTAGCTGTCAGTTACGTCACATTCTCTAGATAGCAACAGGTGTCCTGTAACTAAGAAAAAAAAATGTTTATTTTTCCTGTAACTAGGAAAAGAAATTGTTGATTTTTAAAAAAAATTAATTAAATTTTAATTAATTTCCATAGTAATGTTTGCTAACCAGAATTTAAGCAGCGACACTAGTGATGATAGTGTTGAAATATAAGAGAAAGCAACGTCACAGCCCGTTTCTGCTTACGTGGATTATAGCTAAAAAATTACTTTTTTAATTAATTTTTTTTAAATCAAATAATGATAGTTAAGATGAATTAGTATAATAAATTGCTGTCTTTTATTATAAATTTTCATTAAAATTTGTTTTAATTGCTTTTCTTTGATACTGTCAAATACCCCATTCCATTCAAAAATCATTTATTAAATCTGTATAATTTATTCTTTAATGTGCTAACCACCTTAAAAAGTACGTTTACTAAAAAAGCGACTTATTACTGAAACGTACCTTGTGGTAAAAGCAAGTCCACTACTGGCTGTTAACCGTAAGATCTTTCTTAAATATAATTTTCATAACAAATTTTTAGAACTCAAGCTTTTAAACACAGGTAATTGTTTTATGTTTTGCTTTATCTTGAATATTTAACAACGTGACACTAAACTTTGTTAAGTTTTACATGTCTTTACGCCCATTATAAATTTGTTAATAATTTATGATGATTAAAAAGGTTTCGTAGAGTGTAACGGAATTTTATGTGTTTGTTATAAAGTCTACCTACATGATGTTTATTCGAAACATAAAAGTACGTACAATTATTATTATTATTATCTATCTTAATCATAGAATACAATTCATAAAGGTTGTGTATGCGCTCATCGTGGTTGTGCAGAGGAATGAGATAATATGGAAGTTTATTCAACTTCATAAAATGGCATGCGCTAATATGGCAGTGGTGCGTGGTTGATATAATTTTTTGTCGTCAAATAAATTGATCAACTTTATTTAGCAAAAGTAATAAGTAAGGTACTTGCGGATGTAATAGTCCACAAAGATTATGATGTAACTACGGTAAAACTTCGATTATTCAAGCTACTGTGGGCCTAATTAACCTGGGGTAATCGAGAACTCGAATAATATATATATATATATATATATATATATATATATATATATATATATATATATATATATATATATATATATATATATATATATATATATAGACCGTGTGAGTTTTTCGAGAGTTGCCATTTTGATTACCGCCAACCGTTGATCGACAGGGGCAACCGATTGCTATAGTCAGGAGCTTTAGAGCTCTTATGGTTTTCGAGCTATGATAAAACTGATCTAATGCTTCAATTAAAAATATAAATGAAGAAAAAAAATTTTTTTCCCAAGTTTATTTTTTGAATTTTTCTTTAATTTAGCAATTAGGCGGTAGAAATATGCATATGTATTTGAGGCTCTTTCAACCGACAGAGTTTTTGACGGCTAACATTTCTATTACATCCAAGAAAAGAACCTTTTCCAGTATCATTCTCTGAAAGACAGTATTGAATACTGAATGGCAGTAATTCAGATTTTGGAGAATACATGTCGGGCTCTATTTCACGTTTTTAACATTTTTGCATAAAAAATCAAATTATTTTAAAAAATTAGTATTTGAAGTAACTAATATTTTACTTGGCAAAAAATACCACTTTTATTTTGAAACTGTGACAATATTGTTTCGAACCGTTGGTTCATTTTCAAACAGTTCATTCTGTTTGAACTAGAGGTAAGGAATAAAAATTTTGATATTTTTCCCCAAAATAGCATTGACGAGTAAAATAAAAAAAGTATTCCTTTACCGTACGGGGGGAAGATCACGAATAGTGATTTGTAATAGCTTGTAATAGCCATGAATAGCATTGACGAGCAAAAAAAGACGCCGTTTTGCTTTCTACGGGCTTCTTTTTAGACCCCAAATTTAAATTTTGCCCCAAACATGATGAGCTAGGGGCGCTACCCTGCCGCTGCCCCCGAGTATGGGCGCCCATGGTAGAGGTTAAACTTCTTTAAAAATCTAGTTTTAGGCAATATTTTATACAATGAACCTTTCCTGAGATAAAGCACGAAAAGTGAGAAGCGCTTACCTGACTATTGCACCGTATCTAAAGTCATTGGATCGAAGCGGAGGTGGATTTCAAATCTGTTCTAGAATCTCTAAAACATAATTCGGGGGATTTAAATCATAAAAGTTGAGGTAAATTTTAAGCAAAATTGGGATCCGCCTCAACTTCCAAGAAGGTCGTGGGTGACACCAAAATGATAAAACCATTTTTTTATAGATTCTATGTCTATTGTCTACAACAAATCCAAAATTTAGCTTCCTAGTACAATTTGGAGGGAGTAGAGAATTTGTGAATTTTGACCTTGGATATCTTGACTAGCGCACATTAAATTCTGTGGGACTTTTGAGCCAACATAAAAAATGTCAAAACAAAGATCTATACAAGTTTGAAGCTTATTATCTTTCATTCCGAGGTTTGCACGTATTTTCACCTTATATGATTGTATTATAATATATAACTCTTTGTCTTTATATCTGCAAGTTTATTTATTAGTTTAAATAAGTCATCTATTACCTAGTAAAGCCGATTGGTGACGTTTTATAAATTCTGTTTACTAAATGGTTTAAAATCGGGAGCAAAAGTACTTTTAGTCCCTTGAGATTAAAAGTGACAGTTTGTTCCCTATTATGACGGACTAAGATACGCAGGTATTTTAGTCATTAAAATTGTAAAAAGCCATTTTTTTCACGTTTGGAATTTTTTTGGCAATCCCGCGATTTTTTATTAGACTTTATTTTTGATGTGCGAATTCATATTACGTTTGTCGAATATAATTTTTTCACGGTGACCGGAACATTAGTTTGAAAAAAAACTAATTCGATCGGACAACAAATTAGCTCATACAAATAATGAAAAATTGTTATTTTAAATTATCTTTCTACAAAATTCAACAAAACAGATATTTTAATTTATGTTTTGCAGAAAAATTAACCACCTTATTTTAATTTTCTATTGAATTTCTCGGAAATTTCGTTGAAGGTTAGCTACTGTACTAGTTTGAAAAACAACTCCATAGCAGATATAATCACAGTTTTCAATTACGTGTTTAAAATTATTTGAGACATACATATGTTTGTGCTAAAGTTACTAAAGGTAATTTTATTTATTCTATTTTAGTCTTTTTGATTAGGTAACGTTAAATTCTGTTTTGTCTGATATATCGCCCATCTGTAAACATTACAGTTGATGTTATTTTTCACCAAAACACATTCTCCTACAGTTTCCTATCTTAGTTTTTTGATTTATTGATTTTCTCCCTTATTATTAATGAACATTGTTTCGATGTTCACTGAAATATACAGAACATAATATCAGTATTTCTTTATAAAGCTACATGTTCACGTGTAAGTTTTACTCTCAGCACTTACATATTGTGTGCTAGTTACCAAGAAGTTTGTGTAAATGCTTGCTTTCTGTGCAAATACTTTTTATTTAAGTTTCTGAGTAACTATAATCGTACATATATACGAAATAATGCAATGGAAGAAAAAATCATTTATTTTGGTCTCTTTGATCTTAAATATAACATTTCACCGTCTAAATTTTGATGTGAACTTTACATATACCAGTCTGCCAAGCTATTTTCAGCAAAAAGACTAATCATATTTTTTTTTTAAATATACTTAAATGTTATAAATACTCATTATTAAAATCAATTAGTTCTCGAAATAATCATATTGTAATGCAGGGTTTCCAATTCGAATGAATAACATTTCATAGTTAAAATAATTTAGTTTATTTCCAATGATGTTATAATATATTATTAAAAATTAAATCCATTTTGGCATGACGCCTATGATTATTTTAAATTTTAAGATATATATGTAACTTTCTAAAGCCTAAACCATTTTGAAAGCTGGTTTTTAAAATTCTAGTGTTTTCTAGTGTCATTAAAAGCATAATATATTCATACATTGACAATACTAGTCCAAGCTCCGATACCACAAAATCATACCTGATAAAACACCTCAAATTCGCTAAAGCTAAATCGATAGTAACTAATGCCGACAATAGGAAATGGCCGTCATACCTTTAAATTTTTGTTAAATTCTATTTTTAAAAAATTTTTAAAATGGCCGAAAATAACGTCAAATCTACCTCACATAACACTTCGCTGAAATTTACATATAGAAAATTATATATATTTAACTGAGGAATTGGTTCGTCTGGCATATTTTGATAATTAATATCTGACAGACCTATTTTAATTAGTGAAAATTTTAGGCACCTCACATAACATCCTATTTTTTTTTTGTTTTAATTAAAAGCTTTCGGTATTATTTACGTATTAAAATTGGTCTGTCTAATAAAAAACGTCATTAACTATGCCAGACTTTATTATACCTCAAATATTCAGCCTTCACGTATCAAATTGATTGCTGTTTGAAGCAATATTATCTTTAAAAGTATGTTTTTTTTTTATTCTTAAAATTAAGTTTGGGACCTCTTATATCAATTACAATTGATCCGGCTTTAAAAGAATATAGCTAAGTTTGTGAAATTAAATTTTAAAGTGTAGCGTTGACTTTTTTTTTATAAACAGATACACTTCCTCTGAGGCCACGACAAAACACCTCCTATTTTCTCTTTTTTTTATGAAATTTAAGAACTCCTCGAATCATAAATATTGGTCTGTCTCATAAAAACCGTTTTTTACTAGGCCTGACTTAATGTTTTAAAGCTACGAAGCAGCAGTTTTCATGAAAAAAGTCTTTTTTAACCATTCTTAAGCAAAGGAACAATTAAAGAAAAGAACTTTTCCAATTTTAATGTAAAATCTAAGATCAGCTTTATTCATCGAAGTAAATTTTTTTGGAAAATAAGGTGTCTTACCCAGTCAGGCTTCATTATTAAGCGCAACAATGTCTATTATTTTAAATACACTGGTTTATCCATAAGCCGACGAACATACATACATACATACTAAGTATAACTTATCAAAATCCAACTGCAGGTAAAAATGAATGAGTAATTTCAAAGTTTGCGACAACCTGCATGAGAAATATTAGAAAAATTAAAAGAAAATTGTTCTACATGTTTCAATCATTTAAATGATCATCTTCAGGAAATCAAAAAACTCAATTGTGAAACAACAGAGAAATAAGAAAAACATCAAAAGGACATAACCTTTAAAATCAATTAGATGTCAAACTGACAAATGAAAAAACAATGTTAAAATAGCGAACCCCATAAGAAATAGGGAAAGTCAAACGTGATAAGATTGAACCAAGAAGAAGAAGAATAGCAGAAAAAATCTTATCACCTTCAATCTTATCACGTTTGACTCTCCCTATTTCTTATGGGGTTCGTTATTTTAACATTGTTTTTCCATTTGTCAGTTTGACATCCAATTGATTTTAAAGGTTATGTCCTTTTGATGTTTTTCTTATTTCTCAGTTGTTTCACAACTGAGTTTTTTGATTTCCTGAAGATGATCATTTAAATGATTGAAACATGTAGAACAATTTTCTTTTAATTTTTCGAATATTTCTCATGCAGGTTGTCGCAAGCTTTGAAATTACTCATACATACTATAACTTAGTTGTACGCTCAGAGGAATTATATACATATATAATAATACTTGTTAAAAGTATTATTAAATTATTCTGGGTATTATTTTTTTTTTTTTAGGCATTAGTTAAGAAAATTTTCCAGACAGATCAATTTCAATAGATCGGTAACATCTAAAAGTTTCATTTAAAAAAAAAATTAAGGTGTTATATGAGGGTAAGTTTGCCTAAAATTTTCACTAATTAAAAGAAGTCTGTCAGACATTAATTAACAAAATATGCCAGACAGACCGATCTCTTAGTAAAATATGTATAATCTGCTATAACATATGTGAAATTTAACGAGGTGTTATGTGAGGGTAAGTCTACCTAAAATTTTCACTAATTAAAAGAGGTCTGTCAGACATTAATTAACAAAATATGTCAGACAGACCGATTCTTCAGTAAAATATATATAATTTGCTATAACATATGTAAATTTCAGCGAGGTGTTATGTGAGGCAGATTTGACGTTTTTTTCAGTCATTTCAAAAATTTTTAAAAATAGATTTTAACAAAAATTTAAAGGTCTGGCAGGCATTTCCGATTGTCGGCATTAGTTACTATCGATTTAGCTTTTTGTCGTGGCCTGGAGGTGTTTTATCAGGTACCTATGATTTTGTGCTATCGGAGCTTGGACTATACGTAAATCGGTATATACAAATGCTTACCGATGGAGCTTAATTTCAAAAACCATATATTTAAAAATGGAATATTAACCGGTTGACGATCATTGACGCTGTCAGACGTCAAGTGACACCTGATTAACTGTGATACCACGCTGTAGCTTCCATATAAAGTATACTAGTTGTCAAAACAGTGTATCAGTTGGTCATTTCGTCATAATTCCTCATGACCATCGTTTTAACAGTATTGTTTGCAATTATCTATTTAAGTAATATTTTTCATTATAATTTTTCTAAAATAAAAAATAAAAGTATGTACTGTGTGTTAAGTATCAATTAACTATTGAAGAATTAACTATTGATTAAAAATCAGTATACTCAAAGTAACGCATATGACTCATTGAAATTAGCAATGAAATGTGCTCAACTATATCTTTGTTTTCATAATATTATAAAATTGAAATAAAATGTTTCTACGTGTAAATCAATGCTTTATCTTGTTTATAGAAGCAACTTCTAAGGAAATTTCTAAGTTTTGATCGTTTTGAGTGATGGTTTTTCGATGCAACTTTTTTTATGCGATCCCGACCAACCGCATAAAAAAGTGTTTTATTGTTGCATTGTATAAGTGTTAAAAATATTACAATTCAAAGGTTTTTTTTATATCATTCTGAAGAAGGCGACAAAATAGATAAAAGATGTTCTCTGGTGCGGAAAGCCGTTTTCCAGAAAAATTAAAAATAATTTTCAAAATTTTGGGGTTAAAGATTTTTTATTCTTGTCTAACATACCCAATATTCTTTAGTTTAATTAAATGTATCCCGTAGAGCAATATTTACACTGCCCGAATTATGTATAAAAAATTTTTGATCAGATTGATTATAAAATATCTACTAATAAAAATAATGTCTAATAATGATAAGAGAATCATTATATTATAAAATTTGATCAATTAGACTGTAATTATTCTATAATCGAATAAATCTTTTATATTATTTACCAGTATAAACGTGTCTTTATATATCTGTACACAAACTAAACGATTGTCAAAATCAAAATCGTCATATTGTTCTTGTTTTAAATTCAAATAATATGAGGTGTTCTAAAACAAAACTCACATAATTCATACAAAACGAGTTATTTTATAAAAAAAAATGGAATAGACAAGTTTTATCACAACTTACTAGTCAGTTTTGCTATATGAAATTTGAAGTAAAACCCCTAACATGCTAAGCAATGCAAACTGAGGAATCCATTTCCAGCGTTAACTCATTTTCGACCAAAAGTAAAATAAACCACTTTTAATTTGGAACCCCTCATATTATTTTTTTTTTAGTTTGACATTATTTCAAATAATTTTTTTAATAAAAATTGTCAGTTTTTACCAATAATATATTCAAAATAAATATCATTGTTATAATTTCTAACAAATAATCCTTGAATTATATAAACTGCATTTTATTTTAAAATTACAAATGTAAATTTTACTATTTTTTGCGGCAGCCTAATAGTTGCTAAAAATCATTTTAAATAATAAGGGAAACACAGTAATAAACAAGGTATTTACTGTTTTAGGATAATTTGGAACAATTAATGCAATTTTTAGTAATCGCTGCAAATTTGGTTTAGATTTAAATATACATAAATTTTTCACTGTTAAGAGAACTAAACTAATTTAGTTCGATATACGTTATGTTATAAAAAAATTTAAAAATTCCAAAAAAGCCAAAAATAAATTATACAACCGATTTTGAAATTTCTAAATCGGTCCTAAGCCTAGGTCCTCTAAGATCCTAGGCAACCAAAGACCTCAAAAGTAAACTACCCAACCGACATTAAATCTTTGGAAATTCGCTATGTTATGTAGATACTGCGACAGGGTATTAAAAAATTACTTTTTTCAGAATTTACAAATTTTAAGATATGGTTGCTGACAAGAAAGTAGTTTCTAAAATTAATCTTCATATTGTTATATGCTCATATATTTTCAACGTACAAAACCATAGATACATAATATGCGTGGTTGTCTGGATTGTTTGTTTTAATATTAAATGTAACCGGGACCGGGGCTTTTCAACGATTTGTTGTTGTAAAAACAGGAAACAATACATTGTGTATTATTCGTTGTTACTCAATATTAATAAAATAAAATAATACAAGCAACATAAATTATTTATAATGTGTATGTGAGGAGTTTGATTCCATAACCAAATTTACCCAAATAACCTCGAGTATCCAAAAATACAATAGTATATTATGTGATTGAGGTTGTAAGTTGCATATTACACATGAGCGAAAAAGTTACGCAAGAGCCGCATAGCGGCGAGTGCGTAATTGCGCGAGTGTGTAATATGCCTTACAACCGAGTTACGTATAGCTCGGGTCTTTTAACTTGGCAGTAACTCGCGCATGATACAAATAGATATATTTGAAAATACATTACAAGTAAGAGACAATAAGATCTGAAAAATATCTAGGTTTAAATCATATTAAAAAGAGACACCTTTTTAACAGACATATTGTTCTCTTTCGTTCCCTATTTAATTATCTACTACTAGATGTACGTGGTAAATTCGTTTTCTGCGCACTGACAAGTTAAAAGGCCCGAGCTATACTATACTTTATCTACGACTAACATGAAATTCACAATAAACGATAAAAATTTGGTACAAATCTACAAACACAATACATTAAAATTATGTAGTATTTGAAATTTATTAAAAACAAACGTAAACATTCAGTTGCTAGGTAAAATTCTTGTACAGATTCTAATATAAATTATTATAATATATAATAATTAAAATTGTTAAATTAAAATTGTTAAATTAAAATGTTAATTAAAATTGACATAGTGTTTGAAAAATTACCAAACTGGATCGGCTGGGACTCGAACCCGGATCTCTTGGTTACCAGCCAAGCGCCTTACCAACTAGGCCACCGATCACTTGTTCGAGTGCCACTCCAATTCAGTAATCAATCAAACACAACCTCTCTCTAATGCGAGACGCAGTTTTATATACTTTTAATTTCAAATGTTATCGAGTGCCTGTGAAACATTATTAGTGTATGGCGGATTTTTATCCGTATTTAAACATACACCAATATTCATATGTTCACTCAATGTTCAGCTTTGGCTGATACTTGAACACTCGATGTACTTTGGCAAATGGCCAATTCATTATGTTAATTAAAATTGACATAGTGTTTGAAAAATTACCAAACTGGATCGGCTGGGACTCGAACCCGGATCTCTTGGTTACCAGCCAAGCGCCTTACCAACTAGGCCACCGATCACTTGTTCGAGTGCCACTCCAATTCATTGGATTGGATTGGAGTGGCACTCGAACAAGTGATCGGTGGCCTAGTTGGTAAGGCGCTTGGCTTACCAACCGATAAAAATCCGCCATACACTAATAATGTTTCACAGGCACTCGATAACATTTGAAATTAAAAGTATACTAAATTTTATAGTAAATTTTACTATATTTTTTTGTCGTACTTACAAATTACTCCTGTAAATATTATTAAGGATATTTGTGAAGGAAAGGAACTTATTGGATAAACTTTGATAATTAATGTAAAAAGTAAAACAGATGTGACTATAAAATATGTACAAAATTCAAACTTCACATCTATTTTACACTGCATTACATTAATTATCAAAGTACATCCAGTTAGCCTCTGTAAAATAAGAAAAATTTTATTTTATATAAATGAATTTATTAATTAATTAATACAAAAAAATAAAAAGTTATGTTAAAATGTATTAACTTACAGCAGATATGGCATGTGCTTTAGAAATAATTTTAACATATTTTTATATTCAGAACAAATATTAAACAAATTTCATTGAAATATATAACTGTAGTCCGATATTCAATTTATTACATCTTCAAAATCTAGTGAAAAGTTTTAAAAAAACAAAACAAAAACAAGCATGTTGTTTATCTGTAAAAGAAGCATAAATTTTACTAAAATATGAAACATAAAAAATGTTTAACTAAATGATAAAAAACTTACTTGAATTTGAAAAATAATGTTTTTAATTGCATTTAGTTGAATAATGGATTACATATCCGATTCAGAATCAGAGTGAAAAGGTGAAAAAAGAGTGCATGTTTTCAATCTGTAAAAAAAGAATATTTTACTAACTAAAATATGAAGTTTAAAGTCATGTCTAACCAAAAAATGAACCCTTACTTGAATTTGAAAAGAAATGCATTTAATTTGCTAGTGCTTTATAAATTTCTGAACTGAAGGATCCTTATAAAAAAGTTTAATTTAACTGCAAATTTATACTATTTTTGCCATAATGTTCAAAATTGCTTTTAGTATCTGAAAAAAAGAGATTAAATTTTAATAGGAATAGTATTAATATTTGTGGGCAAAAAATAATTTATGGAAATACTTACTAGCCAATATCTATTAGATTTTCGATAGTAAAACCATTAGCAAGTTTTCTTCCCACATTTCTAACATGCAAACAATTTTAAACTGAGATTGTATACTAGATTTTTCATCAACTCTTGTCAGCTTATAATAAATATTTATGATGATGGACCCTATTCTAAGAATCAAAGAATTCGTTAATACTGCGCTTGCGTCAGTTATTTATTGCAAAACTTTTTGTTGTAATTACAAAACTCTGTTTCTAAATGAGAAATTAAACAACTTTGTGACAATCACTATTTTTTTTTGTCATTTAAATTTTTAAATTACTCAAGTATATACTATCAAAATATTTTTTGTTATTAGAAATGTTTTTGTTACATTTGCAAAATTTTGTCTTAAAAATAACAGTAGGAATTAATAAATCGCAGTAGAGGCAAGTTTTGTAACAATATTAAAATTTTAGTTATAACAACAAAAACTCAATAACAGAAATAGCTTTGTAAATATTATCAGGGCTTCTTTAAATGCATATAAGTATTATGAACGTTTACAAAATACCACTTAAATGTATCAACTTGTCAACTCTGCGCAAGTGTCATTTAATTATTACAAAAATTTTCGTTTTAATTACAAAAGGGATTTTTACTTTAAGCATGCGCATTTTGATTTTTAAAACAGTGTTATAATTACAAATATTTTTATTATATTTATTTAAAATATTTAATAGAACTGTAATTAATGCTACAAAAATATACTACTAAACTTTTTTTTTGTTATCACAAAAGTTTTTGTAATATTTGCAAAATTTTATATTAAAACTAAGAGTAACATTAATAAAACGCAATTTGTAGTATTAATAAAACTTATATCAATCACTGGAAGCGAGTTTCGTTACAATTACTAAAATTTTAGTTCTAACAACGAAAACTGAATACTAAAAGCGGTTTTGTAAATAAAATCACTGTTTTTTTTTCTGTGTACTGAGATACTAATTTTGGGAAACACTAGGTTATACCTAAAATATGTATCTACCTACTACGCTCGAATGCGAGGGATCCTTATTTGAGAATTATCCGGATTAAAAACGAATTATCTAAAACTAATTGCTTTTATTTGAATCAATACCTATCAATAAAACAGAAGGGTCTGTTTGTGATTTTCAAATGTTTAGGTATTAATATGTTTTTCAGTTAACAAATTCGACATATATATATCACTTTAGATTAATTTTCGTTTGTCTGTCGGTTTGTACGAAACGATTTTAGGTACTCAAAAACTATTAAAGCTATTGTGTTGAAATTTACAATGAATATAGATGTTAATCTCCCGATCAGTCTTAACCACATTTTAATGTGATCTCCCAAATGGTTATGTACAGGTGATTAGAATCTTCATTAAAAGTTTATAGCCTTCTAAATAGTCAGATTTTCTAAAATTTGGTTGTAGAAGTTATCAGTTACGAAGATTTTAATTAAAACATTTCTAACTTGCTACCATTTCCGGTTACACCGGAAGTTGACACCAACTTTATTATTTTAAGTGTTTTTGAGAGAAAATTTGAATTCGCGGGAAATTGTTACTAATATTTTATGTGACAGAAGTATTTCTACTTCTTTGACTTGATACAAGGTGGTCACAGAAAGCATTTTTTAAATATTTTTTGTTTATTGTGCAAAACTTTTTGTTTATATGAACTACCTATATTTTTTATCATAATTATGTAAAAAAATCTAAACTCTATCTAATAGGTAATATCAGATATTTCTACACTTAAAACTGACATTTTCGAAATTTCATAGAATTTATATAATAAAATGATTTTCTATGGACACTGCTGATATAAAAACCATTGGACAGATTTTAGTCAAGCTTTGTAAATTTATTCCTTAGACGCTTTATCATCTCCCCAGTCAGAATTATCACGATATTATTTATGGGGGTTGATATATTCAAGACAAGTTGCTATATCAAAAACACTCATTTAATAGTAAACGGAAAAAAAAAAAAACAAAAAAAACAAAAACAAAAAATTACATTTATGATAAAAATAATATTCAAAAATTTAAATGTGAACTTCAGAACTTTTTACTAAAATTTCACTTTAGAAAAGGATAGTAGTATAGTCTCATCACGGAGGAAATGGATATAATTTTGGATGTGGCTATTTATACATACAGTATGTATAACTAATTGGCTATTTATACATACAGTATGTATACCCAATTGGCTATTTATACATACAGTATGTATACGAAATTGGCTATTTATACATATATAGTATGTATATGAAATTGGTTGTTTAAACATAATTATGTGTATACTAAATTGGCTATTTAAACCTGCAGTATGTAGTTATGTACTACCTAAAGCTACACTGTATACACAGTTGGCTACTTATATATACTAACTGAATGCGCTATTATTACAATTAATATTTTTTTAATAACTACACCATTATAATAACCGAATACCTCCGATTGAGCTGAATTATTTTTTTACATATTATTTTTGGCTTAAGAAGTTATCCCCTAAACGGATTTTTGGCGACGAGGACCGGAAGTGCATTTTTCAACCCTTCGAATGCCAATCCTAGGGATTACTAAAAAATGTTTTTCGTTACCATAGCAACAAAAATTAAAGATCGATTCTTATGGAACTTGGTGAGTAGCACAAAAAAGAAAGAATGAAGTTTTTCGATATTTTGCTTAGTTTTCGTGATATTACGTGTCAAATTTGAAAAACTTACTATATTGGATAGACAATTACGGTAGGTATATTAGGCTTGTATTGATAGAAGCAAGTGGAAAAGGGACCGGACAACATCATTGAAACCTCATTATCAGGCAAAGGGTAATTAAATAATTTTGAAGTGATTACACGCTGAGACATATTTGTAAATAATTACCCTGTGCCCAAGAATGAAGTTTCATTGGTGATGTCCCGTTCATTTTTCACTAATTTCTATGAATAAAAATCGAAATATACCCCATTCAAAAATTATATTTAAAATTGAGTTTAATCCGTAAAAATTGATACTACGTATATGTGTATGTGTTTAATCTGTAATATACAATTCATTAGCTCATTATAGTAAGTTTTAGAAATACAACACATATTATCTCGAAAACTAAACAGGATATCGAAAAAATTTGTTCTTCCTTTTTTGTTCCACTGATCAAATTCTATAAGAATCTGCCCCTAATTTTTTATTACCATAACAAAGGAAACCTTTTTTTAGTCCTTAGATATGCAACTTCCGGTTCAAGTTGCCAAAAATTCGTTCTTAAGCTAAAAAGATTATACAAAATTCAATCGGTGGTACGCGAGAATTTCGTTATTATTAGAATCGATAAATTTGTTATTATAAGTTATTTTACTGTCACCAGTGGAAAAGTCCATTTTAATACGCGCACCACGAAATTTTGACGATATTTTTGGTGTTCAATGTGCGCATTATACATCAAAAATTATGGTTATTCTGAATAAGTATAGTCAACTGCGTATACATACTGCATGTTTAAACAAAATATTTCATATACATTCTGTATATGTGTATAAATAGCCAAATTCGTATACATACTGTATGTATAAATAGCCAATTGCGTATACATACTGTATGTATAAATAGCCAATTGCGTATACATACTGTATGTATAAATAGCCACATCCTATAATTTTAAAAAATCTACCAGGGATCTCGGATTCCGAAGAGGATCTAAAATTGAATTAATTCTAAAACAATCAATATGGGAATCTATGAAACGATCTCAAAGTGTGAAAATTAGATATATTAATATAAATACTTTCGAGTCGTTTTGCGAGGGGAACGAAGGATTACGTGGAATTAACCTTTTATAGAATTTGGTATAGCGAAGGGCTTGGCGAGCGAAGCGAAGCATTTTAAGAACTGATTTAGAATTAAATTTGGCCGATTTGTTTCGGAATAACTAATTTAAAGTAGCTTTACTCACAGTTAACATAATTTTACACGGATGAAACTGGAGGGCATAGTTGTCAGAAGTACATTACCTAATGAATACATGTTTTAACACTTCTTGAAAATTAATCCTGTAATGAGTAAAATAAGGAATAAGCGCAAAAGAATAGGGGAGAGGTCAAAGTTTACATTTTCAACGACTACTGTTCTTGTGTCTCTAACAATGAGTTAGTTACTTTAGGAAATATCCAAGTATAACACAACCAGACTTTGGGAATGTAGGGATTTAAATTTTCCGATAGGAATAGGGAGGATACTTATTTAGAGTAAAGTTTACAAAATATTAGGTATTTTAAAAATATAAATATTATAAATCTGCATGCCTTTTTACTTCTGTTTATCAAATTCGTTGACACCTTCTTAACAGGTTTACCTTAGATTTTTAGTCTATGTTATCTAGTTGAAATAGTAATCAATTAGTTTTTGGATATTTGCAATTGTTTCTAGATAACTAGGTAACTCAGTGAATAAGCTTATCAATAAATAAAGCTTATAAATTGAGTTTATGATAAGAAAATAGGAGCAAAAAGTTTTAGCAAACTACCTAGTAGGAATTACCCTTACTAAATTACGAAATTCATGCCAGCGAAGCCGCGGGTAACAGCTAGCTATAAATATAATGGTAGTTAGTAATATAATAATTACCAGTAGTTTAGTCATAATAAATACGGCAACCCTCAAATTATTCATTTGTAAATATTCAGTTTTGCTCTTTCTTAGTTTTATTTTCAACAAAATAAACTATCCTAATCCTTTATGTAAATTTAAAAAAAAAAAATAGTAAAAAAGTAATAGTACTACATTTTTCAAAATTTTTGGTGAATTGATTTTTGAAATTAAACTCTACGTAATTTAAATAAAAAACCTATTGTATTATAATGTACAAATTAGGTATGCGTATGTTATGATTGAATATGAAATGTTTTTTAGAAAAAAATTGGCTCAATAAAAATATGAAATTTTGTTTAACAATTAATAAAAAAATTGAATTATATTTTGTATATTTTCACTCACTGTCAATTATTTTAAAATGTTATTCTTTTATTGTTATTCCTTTTTAAATTTTATTTTTAAACCATATTGAAAATTTGAAAGAGTAGTAGCCTTCATTCAAAGTTATAGATACAAACCAAATAATAATTGGGTATGTAAAAGAGGTTTTTTAAATTATTGAAGCAGTACAAAATTGAGACAATTTTTCGATAACACTTTAAATAGATATCTCAAATAAGGTTTTTATTATTCAAGAATTCAAAAATTTTCCATCTTTATATTATACCTTGAATCAATTATTAGCTTGAGGCACGTGTCCCAGGATCCCCACACAATAGGGACCTCCACAAAATTAATAATGACTCTCTCACAACATGAGTAGAGTAGAAAGCATAAGAGTTTTTTTCTCTCATCGAGTGTGGTTTTAACTATAGTAAAATTAAAGTACCGATATGATAGTAAAATTGTATCATCACTGGTCTTCAAGTCCGAAGATTTCCTTATCGCCTTATCGGGGGCCTCACCATGAGAAGTGCTCAGGCGTTCCTCAAAGGTAAATCCGGCCATCTATATGAGTAAGACTGTGGCCGATTATGGCGGACCGCGTATTTCCGTTTGCGTGTTCATTAGGAGGTTCTGTTGCCTCGAAATCCGTACGGTTTTGTAACACTCGAAACACGTGTATAATTCAAGTCTCCCATCCTCTAAACGCACACGGGTTTGTAATGCAGATTGTTCTTCCAAACACGTGTTCAAGGGAACGCGATGATTAGAAGGATAGTTTTTCAATGGTAATAAAAGCTTGAATTACGGCCTAAGAAATGCATGTCCAAAATATTAACAAAATACTTTCTATTGCCCAGTAGAAAAAATTACGAAGAATGAAAGCAATAGTGAAAAAAAAAACTTGTGCCAAAATTATAGTCAACAAACCAATTAAATAAAATGATTGGGAACAAGATATGATAGAAGTTTTAGCAACAAGAAAATCCAGTATTTTCTGACACATCTTAAAAACACCTTCATCTTTTCTTGATGGCCTAATTCTTTACCTCTGATCTCGTCATCTTCAGGTAAAAACTGATTTATCAAAAAATTGACATTATTAGGTTCAAGTAATAATTTTTTGAGTTATTAGAGCTTATAGCTTTTCGTTGTCGATAACATGATTCTTTATAAAAATTTATAAAAACTACCATTTTATCCACTGGACATATAAATTCAATTTGAATATTTGGAGAAATTTATAGGTCAGAAGAATAGAAAATCTTAAATATGAGTACAAGCTTATACATGGAGAGAAAAATCCTATAATTTTTGTAGAGAAAATTTCAGAAAAATTACTATGCTCCCCTATAATCCGTGCGCGATCGACGACCAAAATAAAAAATATGTGCTAGCATGGTAAAATTTAATGTGGTGCTAACACAACTTTTATCACACTCTTATGCATGTATATTATAGTTTAATTCTTGTTGTCGTACTCTTTCATTTGCGCATCTGACTCGCGACCTTATATTGGTTGCACTGTACCTGTAAAAACATGTATAGAAAAATGATTGCCAACAATATATTGTACTAATACATATACTAAAGATAGGTAAATAACAAAAAGATGAATTAAACGATGACATCATCCTAAGAGAGTGTAAAAGCAACTGACTACTAAGCTGCATCAAGGTGCTTGGTGGGAGCTGTTTGACAAAGTTTCTTCCACAGTCCACACCTATGGTTCGCATGTAAACCATGTAACTAACTCGCTGATTGAGGTACATTTCATTACAGCGATCCCAACAAAACCAACCTTCTTTCTGTTTTTTTTTTCTTTCTATTATTAGCATGTTAGCATGGAAATTTTTTTAATAAACATAATTGAAAATTATTTTTTTGTCGGTAATGGAACTTTTTACTGTGCTGTTTTACAAATTTTACGGAGATAATATTACGAAAAGAACATTCCATCCTTTAAATTTTTTATGATTAATTATAATCTTTATATTTTTACCTTACAGAATTTAATATGTTCGTCTTTTACACGTCGATTGTAGTGCTGAGCACAGTAATTTTTATAGGAATTTTCTCTCCGTGTAATATTATATTGTCTCCAACGTGAGTCCTCACTTCAAAAAATCTAAACATTTACTTTTTTTATTCACCAGACCCTCTGTGGCAATTTTTCTACTAGGCTCAAATGTGTAGCCTTTATGACTATTAGTGTTGGTTGCCGGCGCTAATAACTAACCTTCTAATCGTAGCGTTTCCCTGAACACGTGTTTGAAAGAACAATGGGCGTTAGAAACTCGTACGCGTTTAGAAGTCGGGGGACTTGAATTAGGTAAGTGTTTGGAAGAAGAGCCTAGCGTTACAAAACCGTACGGGTTTCAAGGAAACAATGCCTGCTATTGAACACGCAAACGGAAATACGCTGCCGGACCATATACAGATGATATTTGTGACTTACCAGCATTTCCAGCATTAATGTATTTAAATCGTTATTTAAAAGAGAATAGAAAATAATTTTAGCCTGAAAGTAGTTGCCTGGAAATAGTTGAATTTAAGAGGCAAAAATTTAAATATTTATTTTTTTTATATTATGTAATTCTATTTGGTACTCACAGTATTTCAAAGAATTTCATAGTTTACAACAAAATAATATGTTGAGTTAAAAATAAATAAAACAGTAATCATATTCAAGTGTATGTAAATTTAATTTTCAATTGTAGATTAAGTTTACTTTAACGTTGTTTGGAAAATAAAAGCAGCTTTTAAAAACAAACAGAATTATTCAAAAACTAAAAGTTTTAATTACTAAAAAGCATTTATTAATTAGCATTGTTTTGTATCATCACAATAGATAAAAATTTAGTGTATACCTCTCAACATACTAAAACATAAATGATAATGAGAGCCAAATTCCTTTTTTTCGTTACATAACAATAATAAACTTGTTGCAGAAAAAAAGAAAACTGAAAGAAACTTGTCTCAAACTTCTTAAGGGATTTGAGTCCCAATTGTACAATATCGTAATGCACGTAAATGGCTTATACGTATATGGTATGTACATTAGTAGTACATATATACATTTCTAACTCATTTGCTGTGTACATAACATCTTAATATGAATCCTAAAATTATAACACAAGTTACTCTACCTATATGTTCTAAATCTTTTTTATTTGAAAATGTCACTCAAAATGATAATGTTGAAGATATCTTTTTTGCTAATTCTTATCAAGAAAAAAGGTAATTTTTGGCCCCAAGAATATTAATTTGCGTTAAAGTTAGCGAAAATACTCTAAACGAACCGAAAAATAACTTCTTTCCCAATCAAATCTTGATTTTTAACATCCCCGCATACGTCCCGTAAAGTCGGTTGGAGAATAGCCTTTAAATAATATATCTTTAAAGAAATTAGTTTATTTAAATTTTAAGCCCCGCCCATAATGTATTCAGAAAGATTTTTCTGTATTAAAATCTTAACTTGTGAGTTTGTGTCCCATCAGTTTTTCATATTTTTTACTATTTCTGTTCTTAAATATCAATATTTTAACACTAGTAAAAGTTTCTGTTTTTATGTATAAAAATATGACGATTTCTTCACAAACTCCATATTTTTAGATAAGTCTTTGTTAGACAGAAAGAAAGCATAAATTTTGAATATGAAACCTATTTGTCATTCTTGTTTATCTTTCAAAATTTATATATTCATTTTTAAAATTTAAATCTGTGCAAGGAAAAGAGCACGGATTGTCAACATTATTAGTCTGTATTTAAGATCAAGAAGAGTGACGCCAAAAATGTTTTGAATTTGCTAGTCACAGATAAAAATTTTTTAGCATACACTTGACGATTTTTAATCTTGTATAATTATCGAACTTATTACTTAACTATTTTAATGTAAAAATTGTTTGTTTCGGCATTGCTGACATAAAATACGAGTCTAATGGCGATTGTTAATGCTTAATTACATTATTCTAGTCATATAATACTCTAATATTCCCGTGTCTGTCTCTGAAATGTTTAGATCACATTTTAATTAATTATGTACTGCTAAATGAAAAACGATATTTCGTCTGGGAAATTTGAGCAAATTATTAACCTATGTCTCGAACTGCTTTTTTCAGAAACTTAAGACCCTATACAATATCCGTAAATGAAGAATAGACGACAATTTTTAAAAAAAAATAAAGTTATAATTCTTAAATTTTTTTTATAATCTAAGCACAACAATATCAACAAAATTGTATAGTTGTCAACGAAAGGACAAATACACACATATGTACGTAGTTTTAAACTGTTACTAATGAATGTTTGGTTGGTCTTGGTAGGGGTGAAGGCAGTGCAATATCCAATAACAAAATATAGTACATAATTTATTACTTTGACACATAAGTACGTACATGTCGCACGTTCTCTGTCCCAACCTCGTGTATTAAAAACTACATGTTTTAGGACACACAAAAAACATTAAATACTATATTTATGTATATACTTATATATATATATATATATATATATATATATATATATATATATATATATATATACGTGTATATATATATATATGTATGTATATATATATATATATATATATATATATATATATAGGTATATATATATATATATGTATGTATATATATATATATATATATATATATATATATATATATATATATATATATATATATATATATATATAGGTAGCCAACATCAAAGGGTGTAGTTAGCATAAATCTTAAGTTCATTGTGAGGAAAACACAGCCTTAAATATGTTTTTTTTGTATGTCCAAAAATGGGAAGTCTTCAGATACAAGTTTGGGACAAAGTACGCGTGATATGTAAAACATCAAAAATCAACCTTTTTTATTTTTTATTTTTTATATAAATAAATATTTTATTAAAAAACTAAATGTGCGACGTTATTTCTACATGTCTTGAGTTTACCAAAAAAAAAAAAATTTAATTCAAAAATGAGTTGAGTATAAATGGCGTCGAAATCGATACTGGGAGATTTTTTCACCTTGATGGTTTCGCGTGTTCTGAAATTCTCAGTGAACTAAAATCAGTTATGGCAGAAATTAGGGTCTAAGAAAAAAAATAAAACACCAGCGAGAAATCACATTTTGAAAATAATTCATCAAAAATCACCGTTTTTTCTCGACTGTAAACAGCCGCCATTTTAAAAATATATCACGGAACCAGAAGATCCTAGCTTTTGCCAAAATGACGGTATTGAGGAATAATATGCACTTTGATTTATATCGATACCTCAAATACTTTTGAAATCCAGCCGGAACCATGTCGAAAAACATAATTCCCAGGGAATTTAAATTTTTATGTCAATGAATTATAGTAAAGTGCGCGCAATAAAATGTCCATAACATTTTGATTTTTAATTTTTTTAAAATAAAATTTTAGGTGAATAAGTATTTCTAACATCTTAAAAAACATAATTATGAAAAAAAACTTTTGATAAATTGATTTTTATAAATTTTATAAGCGATTTTTGGTCAATTTTTTCAAAAAAACCAAAAAATTCAAATTAACACGCTTTTTTAAAAAACAATTTTTAGAAAAAATCCTACGACGTTCGTTAGATTTTGGACTATATTTCAAGGAACTTTTTGACTTTTTGTTCCAAATTAAAAATTGTGACCTGTAGCGGTAACCCCATATGGGCCGTCCGAGATTTTTTTCCTTGCGTGCGCTGCTGTGCCGCCATTTTAAAATTAAAATAAAACCTATTTTTTGTAGTTTAAGACATATGCACAAAACCTCATATCTCTATCTCTTTCCTATCGTTCGTGGTACGTCTCAGAAAATCACATGAAATTTAGTGAACACAAGGTGATATTACCCTCTAACACTAAATATTTAACAGTCGGTCTGAACGTGGTCTTGTCAGTGAAAAAAAAAACGACAAAAAATATTAGGTTTTAAAGATTACAGGTAACACTCAAAACCTCATGATTTCCTTAGGAGTTGCTTTTCTAAACAAGATGAACCATTAATTTGCACATGAGAATATTTTATTTCATTTTTATAATATTAGGTAAATTGTGGAAAATACATCTGTAAAAAAACTTAATGATAGTTAAGGTCTAAGTTTCTTACTGTCTCTTGATTTTGATTCACATTATGCATTTTAATAGTCATTTTTTTTAAAACCGTATAAAAAATTGCTTAAAAAAGTCGCACAAAAAAGATCGCATAAAAAAAGGTTTAGCTGTACTATATTCACCAGATACGAACTCATTGTGAATAGTCATAAACTCCTGGAATATAGGTATTATAAGGACCAATTAGACTGGTGTGGCCGCACGGAACCCTGTCCATAGTTCAAAAATATGTGAAATCCGACAAAAACAGATATTTGGGAATATCTGTAAAAAATGGCCCCAAGAATATTATGTATTTGTATTTAAAAAAACTAGAGCTTCGAAAAAATTATTGAAATCCATAGCTATGCCGAGAACAGACATAATTATAATAACTCAGCTTACGTACAGATGGTACTTAAAAAAAAAATCTAAAAAAATTAATACTAATTTCCGGAATAAAAACTTTTGTTGTACATGGCTCAAGATTTTATTTGATAATAATAAACAAAACAAAACAAAAAAAAAATCTTGAGCCAAGTACAACAAAAGTTTTTATTCCGGAAATTAGTAGATATTAATTTTTTTTAGATTCTTTTTTTAAGTACCATCTATACGTAAGCTGAGTTATTATAATTATGTCTGTTCTTGGCATAGAAATGGATTTCAATTATTTTTTCGAAGCTTTATTTTTTTTTTAAATACAAATACATAATATTCTTGGGGCCATTTTTCAGAGATATTCCCAAATATCTGTTTTTGTCGGATACAGTATTCATTTCTTTCTCATATCATCAATAACTGCAACGATATTTAGTAAATAATCTACTTAATAAATTTCTAACACTGACTGACTGACTGACTGACTGACAACGCACAATCTAAACCGTTGGGTTTAGAAGAATGAAATTTTACATGGGAGTTCCCTATGTACGTAGGTGAGCACTAAGAAAGGATTTTTGAAAATTCGTCCATTAAGTGGGTTTAAGAGGGGATGAAAATTTGTATGTAAACTCGTTATTTTTGAAGTTAATGGTATATAAAAATATGTTACTATGGCTATTAAAATAAATAATATCTTATTTAATGAATCTTTAACTTTGACTGACAGGCAACGTACAATCTAAACTGTTAGGTTTAGAAGGACGAAATTAAGCACAGGAGTTATGAAAATTGGCGTTTAGGTTTCTATTTATAAATAAAAGTCAGTTGTTTCTGAAAAATTTATTCCCTAAGGGGTGAAAACAAAAAATGAAAGTTCATATAGCAAGTTCGTCATTTTTGAAGTTAGAAACGTGGAGATTGAAGTTAGAAACGTGGATAAACGTGGATGACGTGGAGAACGTGGATTGATCCTAGGAAGCTTAATTTTGGATATGTTGTAGATAATTGACCGAAACATTATTTCCAACCGGAAAAGTTTTGTTTTAGTTACCCTTAAAGATTGGGTCGGATCCAAAATTTTCCCAAAATTTGGCCCCACTTTAATAGTATTGTTGTACATCGAAATGAGCCCCACTTATAAAATTTCGTCTCTTAGCTTCCATAGGGGAGCCCTACACATGTCAAAAGGTAGCGGGAATACATATATATATATATATATATATATATATATATATATATATATATATATATATATATATATATATATATGTATTCCATAGGATCAATCCACGTTCTCCACGTCATCCACGTTTCTAACTTCAATCTCCACGTTTCTAACACATGTCAAAAGGTAGCGGGAATACATATATATATATATATATATATATATATATATATATTCCCGCCACCTTTTGACATGCGTAGGGCTCCCCTATGGAAACTAAGAGACGAAATTCTGTAGAAAAGAATGTCTGATATATATATATATATATATATATATATATATATATATATATATATATATATATATATATATATATATATATATATATATATATATATATATATATATAATCGTGTTCTACGGGTCCGAAAACGGATAGCGCCCCTATTCTCGCCTCTCGCCGTTCTTATCGTATAGGCTGTATAAGCCTAATTTTTTCTGTTGAAAAAATTTGACTAATAAATATATCTATTGTTACGATTTGACTAATAAATATATCTATTGTTACAATTTGACTAATAAATATATCTATTGTTACGATTATTATTAATAACTAGCATTTACCCGCGGCTTCGCCCGCGTTGCAATAGAAGGGTTAAGCTGGTTTTAGTACACTTTACGTCGTCAAAAGTATGGGTACATTTTAACCCAAAGGGTACCCATACTTTTGACACGGAAATGTACCAAAACATTAAATACAGTACGCCGTCAAAAGTGTGGACATACCTTCAGTCAAGATGTGCCCATACTTGTGACGGCGTAGTATGTGCTGGAACCCACTCAACCCTTCTATTCGTGGCTTTTGAAATTATGACATCTATGTAATTCAAAAGCATAAGAAGTACTTTCATTTTCCCACAGGAATTTTCCCACAGACATAAAGTGTTTTCTCCGGGTAAAAAGTAGACTATAACATTGTTTTAACAATACGCAAAGTTGGAATGAAGTCAGTGATCCTTTTTTTATCGTTATAAATATACTTTCCCACGGGAATAAGACTTCTCACAGGATTCAGATATTTTCTCGGCGGAGAGAGTAGTCTGTGTTCCTTTCTATCCCCGCTGTAAATAATATGCAATGTTTAAAATCAATCTTCCATTTTTTTAACTGTCAGTTGTCATTGTTTCATTGTTTTATTTTAAAAACATTTTCCCTCGGGAATCAGATACTTTCTCGGTGTAAAAACCTATGTTTATCGCTGTATATCGTTCTATCTGCTAACAAACAGAGTTCGAACAAACTCTAGAAATCTTTTTTTATTTCATTTAAAATATATTTTTCCACAGAAACGAGATTCCCCACAGGAATGAGATGTTTTCCCAGGGTAAAAAGTCGTCTATGTTCTTTTCCAACCCTTCTGTTAACAATATTCGAAGTTTGAAACCAATAATCCGCTTTTTAATAGTCAACTGTCATAATTGTCATAGATTTTCCCTCGGAAATGCTTTATTTTCCCGACCAAAAAATGGCCTGTAACCGGCTCCGTCTCCAAGGCTATGTCTGTGAAAAATTTCAAGTTCACTGGTTAAGTCGTTGAAGCGTAAAAGCAAGTTAAATGAACAAACAAACAAATCAACAAACTCAATTTCGCATTTATAAACGTTAAACAATGAATTTTTAACAACTTTAAAATCACCGGTATACAATACCGTATCAGTTTCCACATTTCTAATTGTAATAAAAACGACAGACTTTCATTTAAAGTTTCTTCCCCTGTTTCAACCTCCTAAGAGATGAATTTTTGAAAGCTTTGAAACTTTTGTGTTCAGACCAGTAGCCTAACACCAATTTCCATCCATTTTTCTAACTCAAAAAATTACAGATTTCTATGAAAATTTTCATGCCCTATTTTACCCCTTTAGGGGGTGAATATCCAAAAATCCCGTCTTAGTGCTCACCTACGTTATATAAGGAATCCCTGTGCAAAATTTCACGTTTCTAGGTGGCAGACTTCCATTTAAAGTTTCTTCCCCTTTTTTAACCCGCTAAGCCCTGAAGGATGAATTTTTAAAAGCACTGTAACTTCTGTGTTCAAGCCAGCAACCTAACAAAAATGTCCATATTTCTATTTAAAAAAATTACAGATTTCTATAAAAATTTTCAACCCTTATTTTACTCCCTTAGGGGATGAATTTCCAAAAATCTTTTCTTAGTGCTCACCTACGTTACATAAGAAATCCCTGTTCAAAATTTCACGTTTCTAGGCCCAGCGGTTTGGGCTGTGCGTTGATCGATCAGTCAGTCAGTCATTCAGTCAGTCAGTCAGTCAGTCAGTCAATCAGCCAGTCAGTCAAGCCATATACCCGATGGGATTTCCCATCGACAACATCTTTTTATTAGATACTCACTTTCTGCTCACTTTTAATGTTTTTCAAAAGCCTAAATCAATATCCACGTTTCTAACTTCAAAACTGACGGACTTCCAATACGAACTCTCATATCCTGTTTTAACCCCTTAGGGTATAAATTTTCAGAAACGTTTACACAACTGACTTTTATTTATAAATAGAAGTCTAAACGCCAATTTTCATATCTGCTGTGCTAAATTTCGTCCTTCTAAACCCAACAGTTTAACCTGTGCGTTGTCTGTCAGTCAGTGTTATAGATTTATTCAATACGAGCCGTATGCCCGATGGGATTTCCCATCGGCAACATATTTTTATTAGGTACTCACTTTCTGCTCACTTTTAATGTTTTTCAAAAGCCTAAATGGGGATACTACGATTAGTACGGCGCCAAGATTTGATGACACTTCCTTAGAGAACTTGGCAAAATAAAACGAAAAGAAGGAATAAAATTTTTCGAGATCTCGCTTCGTTCTCGAGATATCGATCGTTAAGCTTGTATTTAAGGTTACCCTTTGCCCGAAAGTTAGGCTAGTTATGATAATAAACTTCGATTTTTGATATAAAAACTAAGTGGTGAGGTTAGTTAAGGTTACCCTTTGCCCGAAGGTTAGGCCACTTTTGACAATAAACTTCGATTTTTTATATAAATATATTTCACCAATATTTCGCCAAATACAATAGTATCAGTTTAATGATCGATATCTCGAAAACTAAGGCGAATTTCAAAATTTTTTACTTTTTATTTTTTGCCTAGAATGCCAAAATCTATCAGATCCGCTTGTCAAATTTTGTCGCCTCAGATATCGTACTCGTGCCCACATCCCATACATACAATATATTGGAATTCAAAAACAAGTTTAACTCGAAAACGAAGCGAGATCTCGAAAAATTTTATTCTTGTTTTTCGTTTTATTTTGTCAAGTTCTAGAAGGAAGTGTCATCAAATCTTGGCGCCGTACTTATCGTAGTCTTGCCTCTACTGCCACCTAAATCAGTATCCACGTTTCTAACTTTAAAAATGATGAACTTCCCATACGAACTTTCATTTTCTGTTTTAACCCCTTAGGAAATATATTTCCAGAAACAACTGACTTTTATTTATAAATAGAAGTCTAAACGCCAATTTTCATAATTCCTGTGCTTAATTTGGTCCTTCTAAACCCAACAGTTTAGGTTGTGCGTTGTCTGTCAGTCAGTCAGTCAGTCAGTGTTAGAAATTTATTAAGTAGATTTTATTGTGATGTCACTTTTGCTTTTACTATAGATATTTTATCTAAAATATCTAGTAAAAACAAACTAAAGCATATTTTTGATTAAAACAAATTTTTCAGATTCTAATATTTATATGTTTCTAGTTGCCCGGAACACCTGTATACACATATGTATTATGTGTATGCATATTTATTTGTATATTGTGTACATACAGGTATGTATCTATATTCTGCTAATAAAATTTTATTCCTTTTTGTGTTGCAAAGATACTAAAATCTCATATAAAATACGTCTTCGTTATCGCCAAAGCTTACTAGGATATTATCAACATACAGTGTGTATTCATATATGTATCGTCGACAATGAATTCGTATATTTATCTTTTCTGCGTATATTCTTAGTAGATCATTGATCGTCGACTTCGAGTGAAAAGTGTAAATCTGCTAACTGCATTTCGGGTCAGTGTGACATTTATACACCATTCGAAAGAGAACGATAGATCACATGGTTTAAAACATTCAGTAACACGGAAATAAATCGCTCAATTGATAAAAACATGTGCTAAGTAAGACCGCCAAATCCAGATTTTTACAAAATTGCTGCTAGCTTAACGATATTTGTATAATATGTTAGATATACATTAAACATATTTCTTTTGTTTGATTCTAAAGTCACAAAATTAATCTTTGCTTCTCTTATAAAATTTTGCAAATGTGAGTTAGCAGATTTTCACTCTAAGCTGGTTATATGTAAACACGTTGCACAGAGAAATAAAATATTGTTCTTCTTCCAAAAATAGCCTAAAATGTTAAGCTGGAAATAGATGAAATTGTAGCACCAATAATAATTGTTTAGTTCCAAATTAACTAATAGAAAGAATAAACAAATGTCTAAGTCCTGAGACCTTGCATTTCTTAATACAACTATAACGAAAAATTAAAATATAACTAAACTCTAGTTAGTTCTAGAATTTAGTACTAAACTTTAAGAGCACTACAATACAAAGAAAATTTCACTCCCTTCAGTAAGTATGTCTATACAGTTAATATAGGTACTTCCGGAAATAGCTACTTATGTCTCTGCACGAAATAACAGTTTACCGCTTAAAGCTACTGAAGGATTTTTTGAAAATATTAATTTGGAGTGACCCTTTAGGACCTACCAGAATCTGGTCAGTTATCTCAAGATCCTCGTAATTAACAGAGAACTTAAGTATTCTGGTGTCTATCTGTAAAAAAAGGAGATCACTTTTTGTAAAATAGAAAATGTAAAATTTTCTTTAATTCCAAGCTTTTCTTGTCTGATCTACTTTAAATAAAAATACAATTTTCATATGTGCTCTCACTACTATAAAATTAAGTCACTATCTTGCTGAAATAAAATTAAAAGTTTTGATATAATATTTTTGTAACTTCTTTAACAAAATATACAATTAATAGATTGAAATATTAGTTAATTGCTTCTACTTCCACGAATCGGTTATCGTTTTACGTTTTTCTGTTATAAAATAATTAATGTTTCGTTATAACGGAAAGAGAAAGAATGTTTCGTTTGAGTGATTGATGTCTGTTTGTGCAAAATACAATCTGTTTTCAGCTTGTCGTTTTTGTGATTATAAATCTACAAGAATTTTCCTCGTGAAAAAGTTTAATCAAATTTTTCTTAAGTATTTATCTCGCAAAATAATGAATTTATATTCTTTTAATTTTTTTGCTATTTTTAATAAAATAAATTATTTTGACCTAAATTTTATAATATTCTAAAAAGTATATAGGTATATGTATCAATAAAAAACTATTAACATAATTCGTGTCTAATTTTCTTGAAATATGTTTTTCTTGTTCTCTTTATTTACTCACTACTGGAAATTGAATGGAATGTTAAATGTATTTTTAAAAGACTTTTTATTTAAATTTGTTCTATTGTTAAAACTGAAACGAACGTCGTTTTAATTGTTTATCTACCTTTTTGCACAACATTAAGATAGTAGTTGTATTCAATTTGAATGCAGCTTTTTGTTTATGAAAAATATTCATTTTCGAATGAAATGCAAGGAAAAGTTAGAAACATTTCATACCATTGTTTACTGAATTTTCTTATAGATCTCAATATAAAAAGGTGATCATCCCATTAAAATTTAATAATATTGAAAAATATTTAAAGTTCGATTACTTTGTCTATTTCACGAATTAAAAATTATTTTTATTTTTACTGAACGCGTTTTCAACCTTTCGATCATCCTCAGAGTAGAAATATGAAAATAATTAATGGGAATTTATAGGTAAGAAAAATATATAGGAGGGGTGTAATATTATTGAATTGGGAAAAACCCATAAAATTTTGTATCGAAGCAACTAACTATACGTGTAGAGAAGAAAGCAATTAAACCAGTTTGTAGGTACCGATATGAAAAAATTTTTATTTTTACCTAATAATATGACTGTTCAGATAAATGACCTGTTTATGAAAACTAAAATAGGGGTGTCCAAAATTATTGAAAGACTGAAGTGATTATATTCGTTCAGAAATTTATTTTTAATAGAGGAGAATTATTTAGATCATTTTGATCGTTTAAAACTTCTATTTGTGGGTCACTGTTTAATCTATTTATTTCTAGAGCCTCTAAAAGATTCAATTTTAAACCATTATGGCAAACATGTAGAACTTTTGGTTTATGGTCTGTTTTGGGAAAATGACCTGTTTCCAAGATGTGTAGACCGAAGTTAGAGCTGCGTTTTTGTGAACCAATGTGTTCCTTATATCTTATGTCGAAACTTCGTCATGTTCGTCCCACATATTTGGTGTTACAATGGCAACAGTCCAGGCGGTAGACCCCACTCACCCCCAAAAGAGTGGGGTCTACCGCCTGGACTGTTGCCATTGTAACGCCAAATCTGTGGGACGAACAGGACGAAGTTTCGACATAAGATATAAGTTTTTAGTTTTCATAAACAGGTCATTTATCTGAACAGTCATATTATTAGGTAAAAATAAAAATTTTTTCATATCGGTACCTACAAACTGGTTTAATTGCTTTCTTCTCTACACGTATAGTTAGTTGCTTCGATACAAAATTTTATGGGTTTTTCCCAATTCAATAATATTACACCCCTCCTATATATTTTTCTTACCTATAAATTCCCATTAATTATTTTCATCTTTCTACTCTGAGGATGACCGAAAGGTTGAAAACGCGTTCAGTAAAAATAAAAATAATTTTTAATTCGTGAAATAGACAAAGTAATCGAACTTTAAATATTTTTCAATATTTAAAATGGAGTTTCACAAAGTAAATCTCTCAACAGTGAATTATTTAAAATTTAATAAGTTTCTGTCCGGATAGAGTCCACCTCTTTCATCGTATTTCCTCCCGTTTATTAAAACAATGTGTTCTGAATGAATAGAAATTAACTAACCATATATTTAGACCACTTTTCATCCAAAATCGTTTACCTATATAATTAACCTACATAATATATATTTCATAAATTAGCAAGCCTTTGAAGAATCATTACCTGACAATCATGAAAATTTGGAATAATTTAATTTTTCACTGGGCATTTCAAGACTATTATGGAGGTAATACTGAAAACAATATCTAAAGGTGTTAACTCATTAGGCCAGCGAATCAGAAGATCGAGCAAGCACTTGCTTCTATCATCGATCAGTGTGTACAAAACAGCAAATGAGCAAATGTTCGCTTGTTAAGGTTCATTAATGATCGCTAAGCTACCGGTATATAAAAGAGAAAAAGTGTTTTTACTGTTTTTGCTTGTATTTATTAAATGCTTTTTTTTTTGGTAACCAGTTGCGTTCAGTTGATGATTATTTTAGTGTGTAGACAACTAATTATATTATGATTTAAAGTCACTGTAATTATTATTGAATTATTTATTATTTAGAGATATATACTTATAAATAATAATAGTAATACCAAAAAGAAATGGCCTAAAAAGAATATTTTAAAATTAACCGAGTTTTGTAGAGATCAAGTTTCGTGGAATTCTTTGGAACCTGATTTTAAAACTGAAAGCAAAAACGAATGTGCATGGAAAAAAGTAGCTGCCATAGTGCCATCATTAATGTCAAAAAATAATGTCTTAAATATGTACATAAGACTACTGTAGTATTAGACTATTAGTATTTCTATAATAAGACTACTAGTATTACTTTCGCGCGAATGGCTTTTCTAAAGTTAGTCTCACTTTTTATAATTTATAATTCAATAAATTGTAATACAATTTATTAAAATCAGATTTTAACATTCGATATAATTTTGAAACAATTATATTCTCTTTCATCGTTTAAGTCTGTTAATAACGAAATATCGCTAGATACCTTTTTATTTTTGAATAAAGTGGGCAGTTACCACCGTTTTACATTTTTTTTCTTCTTATTTTCTAATACACTGAGTAAAAAAATAAAGATGGTACTCGTAGAGAAAACTTAATTCAATCCGTCACTGCACAAAAGTAGTGTTCGTATATACATATACATATGTATATGTTCATATATGTACATGTTCGCTTTGAATTTATCTATCAACTGAGAACACTAGCAAATACTCGTTCTTGTTCGCTCGTCCAATGAGAATAATATATTGCTAACTTTTTGACAATATTTTATGTGTTTATTATAGTTTAAAATTAAATACCCCCCCCCCCCCCCCATAAAAAGTAATATGACCCGTCACTGTCAAACTCAATGTGGTCAAGTGTAGGTTAAAGCCGCTGCTACACGATGCTACGAACACCTTCCAACATTCGACGTTGGATGGTTCATAGCATCGTGTAGCCATTGTTCGAACCTACGAGTGTCCAATGTCGAGCGTCAAACGTTCCCATTTGGTCGTGTCCCGTTCGATGTCAGTATTCTTGCACCGAGTCAAAGGGATGCTTCGAACGTTTGAAGGTCAATGTTGGTTGCGTTGGTTGGTTCGACTCAGCAGCTGCACGACTCGTTCATGTGAAGAGAGACGACATCAGTGTATAACATTAGAGATAACATCAGACAGATAACAGCGTCGTCCACTGAGTACCAACACATCATCATTCGTATTGGATCAAACATTCGATTCACCGTGTAGCAGACACATTCGTCGCACCAACTATCGAACTTAATTGCCTCAAACGTTCGATCGAACGTTGGAAGGAACGTTCGTAGCATCGTGTAGAACCCGCTTAACCAACACTACAAGGGCAAAAGTCATGAATTTCGTTGTTAGAACTACGAAATCTTAATGGCAAAAAATTTTATAATTTAAATAAAATTTTTCAATTTCGTTTGGCTATATGGAATTTTTTACGTGGGAAACAATTTTTAAATTTTTTTTTATTTTTAATACAGGGTTAATTCGTCGGGGTATTATTTAAATATTTCATCAGTTATAGTTACGGCCCTGTTCTCTTGTAAAGGATTAATTGCTTATGGTATTATTATTTGGTGTTTACAAATGCAATAACTTCAATTGTTGAGGCCCTTATTAGGTGACGGTCACCTGTCCGAAATGTCATTAAGTAAATTCAGTTGGGATTTTATATACTTCACAAATTAAAAATCCAACTGATAATAATATTTCAGAAAATAATCAGGCTTTTCCATCATAATACCTATTATAGCCTTCAAACTGATTATGATTAGAGGTATGTACGAGTATGGCTTCCATATAAAAAGATAAATATTTACCTTTTATTAATTATTTCTATTAAATTTTTCCAGTTTAAATTATTGTTGACGTTATAAATTACATAACAATTACAGGAGATCGTCGACATTATTACGATAATGACTTGTTATTGTCTTATTTATCAGATGGTTACGGAAAGGCTCTATTCTCGATTTTGAGAAAATATTGTTGTAAATTTTTCCCCTTCGAGTAAGATTTAAACATGAGATAAGTATTAATTACTACTACAAAAACGTTTTGTGTCACTGAACTAGTTTATTTTTTAATTTGATAGTTTCTATTAATTTAACAATAATTACAACTAAAGCCCTGATACGCTGTTGAGTCCAGAAAACCATTACACCTACCTTAACACGTTAATGGTCATGAGGCATTATGACGAAAATCCCAACTGACACACAGTTTTGACAATTCGTACATCGTAGCTCACTTTCTGTGTCTAGGCACAAAAAGTATGCTACCACACCTCTGTTGCGTAATGTATAAAGGTTCATTCGTATCTATAGACACTAAACGTCACAGACACGTATCGTGGCAGACACGACATTTTCAAAAGTATTCATATTACGGAGACAATGAGCAGACAGACACAGACAGTAGATACTATACGTATAGCACGTATAGTATGTAAGAGTGAGTTACAAAAATTAAATTGTAGCAAATCTGACAACGTTATGTGACTTTTATACTGACCATTTTTCCGAAATTGCGTTATTATTTCCGAAATTGCGATACTTTTGATTATCGCCAAATTTCTTATCAGTGCGATTGTGGAGAAATGTACATAACCTAATAAATTCGATTAAATGTTTGTTATTCAAAACTTATATAATTAACAGAAAATGTTTATTTTCTAACAAATTCGATTAATTTTCGTTGTTTGTACTTCATAAAACGAATACAATGAAAATTTGTAAATGAATTCTAGGAATTTTGTTTGTATGTTTCGAAACATGCATTCATACTAGCCGCGTAAGGTCAACAGACACGTTCCAGCACAGACAAAATATTCTTCTCGAGAATACTGTACGGACACTGTCTGTCACTGTACGTGTCTGTGCGCTTACGTTACCAAGTTTGTTTATTTTATCGATGTACGCTTTATAACGAATTGTTGCTGCAGTGTAGCGTCGCAGTAAGTCAGGTTTTACATGACGTTGTACAGAGTTCTGGACCGTCAACGTGTTAATTCACTGATTCAATTGTTGTATCTTTTAACTAATCAATCTTCTGTCTATTTATATTTAACTTAATATTTGATAATATTAAAAGAGGGAAACAACAAAACACACATCCATTAACTCAAACTCCATATCGCTCTGATTTAATGCTCTTAAAAGCATTTTTATTCTATTAGCTTGAAGTAAGCACATAATATGTTTGCAAAAAGTAATAGTGATATAATTAGGTAATTCCAACGTAAACTTGAAAAAGAAACTAACAAAAAGAAAATTATTAATTAAATCTAGAATAAAAAAAAAAGATCTAGAGACAAAATAATAAAATTTATGGTGGAAATTAATAAAATAAAAAAATCAACTACACTATGCAAATTATTTTAAATTTGAATAAAATGATTTGTATAAATAAAGAAGATAGACATATTAAGCTTATATCTTCCTACCAGCTATCTAACACCATTTTAAACATAATAAACTTCAACGAAAAAAAAAATTACTACAGTCGAGTGACTCAAGACTCAAATCACTATACACACCTTACTATGTACAATCTTTTCAGAATTGTTTTTTCATGCAAAGATAAAAACTTTGTTAAAACTTTTTCAATTTTTTTTTTCCAATGCTTATATTTTTATGTAATTTTATAATAAATTAATTTTTCATGTATCTACCTACAAAGATGGGTCCAAGGAGGAGGGCAATTGGTGTAGCCGTTCCCCTAATGTTTTGGAAATAATAGATACTAAACTCGACTGAAATTAAATTACCCCCGTCGCAGCATCCTGCACATTTTCGTTTACAAAACTAATTTTTTCTCGGGAACTGGTTTAGGATATAGAATAATAGTTCAAAACTCTTTTTTATGCGATTTTTCCTTCTCTTTCCAATGGTGTAAAAAATGCCGTAAAAATATTTGAATTTGGGGAAATTTTGGTAAAACACTAACTATTTTTACAAAAAATACCCAAAAATCAGTTCCGGGTATCGGACGTGTAGCTAGCTGAAGAGCTCATCCACGATTTGTGGATTTCCAACCTTAAGAATAGCATATTTTAAATAAGACGTTTCGCTCTTGAGTTATCGTGCGGACACACACACATATATATATATATATATATATATATATATATATATATATATATATATATATAAATATATATATATATATATATATATATATATATATATATATATATATATATATATATATATATATATATATATATATATACTACTCAAAACAAAATAAGGGCCACCCGTGTTTTGCTGCATAAGTTTATTTTTATATAAGTTAGAGAATAAGGTATGCTTACATTTAATTAAGGAACTAATTTTTTACTAAATAAAATTAATTTTAATAAGATTAAATAAAAAATTAATCCATATTTACATTTTTTTAGGATTTTATCATTTTTATAGTCATTTTTACAGTCATCAACAAACGTTCACGCTTTGAGTAAAAGCACACATTATGCAACTTTTCGGTAATTTAATATCGATTATGCCCTCCCCTTTTTAAAACACATTCTCGGCATGCTTTCAATAAGATGCCTAACGGTTTCATCAGGAATCTCCTCCCAACATCTCAAGACATCAATCAGTTGTTGTTGGGTGTGCACATCCTCTCCGGCTGCTCTGACTCGCCGTTTTAATTGATCCCAAAGATGTTCTATTGGGTTCAAGTCAGGGCTATTTGCAGGCCACGGTAAAACCTGTATATTAGCCTCCCTAAGGACAGTTGTTGTCGCTCGAGCGGTATGCGCTCGGGCATTATCCTGGATCAGGATAAATCCGTCGGCCGCTCGTTGTGCAAAGGGGATCACATGGGGTCTGACAACCTGTTCGATGTAACTTTGAGCCGTTACAGTACCCTCGTTCAGGAAAACAACCTCAGTTTTGCCTTGCAAACTAATTCCACCCCAGACCATGACATTAGGACCGCCAAATCTGTCGCGTTCATGAATGTGACGATCAGAAAACCTTTCCCTACTTCTTCTCCACACTCTTACACGCCGATCATCACTAAAAAACTTCACCTTGCACTCATCCGTGAAGAGTACGTGACGCCATTCCTCCAACTCCCATTCAAGGTGTTCACGTGCAAATCTTAAACGGTTTGCACGATGCGCTCCGGTCAGTTTGGTACGGATTACTGGTCTTCTTGAACGTTGTTAGTCTTCATGAAAACGATTTCGTATGGTCTGATTACTGACAACAGTACCAGTAGATCGATGTAAGCGATTTTGCAGAGTACCTGCGGTAACAGTCGGCTCACGTCGTGCACACAGTCGAATGTAATGGTCTTCACGGGTAGTGGTAGCACGAACTCTTCCTGAGCCACGGCGCCGGGTTACACTACCGGTCTGCTGATACCGATTCCAAACATTTTGAATAGCCCTTCGTGAACAACCCAACTGCAGAGCCACGGAACGTTGAGATTGACCACCCTCAATCATCGTTACGGCTCTGGTAGCAGTAGCTTCGTCCATATGGTGTCGAATTCTCGGCATTGTAAAAATAAATGATTGAATAACACGCCAAACTTCAAAAACCAACCTTAGCAATCAATAATCTAGCGTAAACTGATTTAAAATCAAATTCAAAAAAATAAGTAAAACTAACCACTGACGCTGTGCGAGACAAAAAAACGTTTAAATCTTCCCCTCAACAATAATATCACTTAAACCTAACTGTTATCATTTACTCAACCACTTAATATCATAACAACAGTCATTTAGAAAAGTTATTTTGACGTGGATCGACATAAATCAGTTTTAAAATACAAACTTTCAAGTGGCCCTTATTTTGTTTTGAGGAGTATATATATATATATATATATATATATATATATATATATATATTTATTTATTTATTTATTTATTTATCTATATACTAGCCGTATGCCTGATGGGATTTCCCATCGACAAAATCTTTTTATTAGGTACTCACTTTCTGCTCACTTTTAATGTTTTTCAAAAGCCTAAATCAATATCCACGTTTCTAACTTCAAAAATGACGAACTTCCGATACGAACTTCCATTTCCTGTTTTAACCCCTTAGCGAATGAATTTCCAGAAACGTTTATACAACTGACGTTTATTTACAAATAGAAGCCTAAGCGTCAATTTTCATATACCCTGTGCTCAATTTCGTCCTTCTAATCCCAACAGTTTAGGCTGTGCGTTGTCTATCAGTCAGTGTTAAAGATTTATTCAATAAGATATTATTTATTTTAATAGCCATAGGAACATATTTTTATATACCGACTTCAAAAATAACAAATTTGCATGCAAATTTTCATCCCCTATTAAACCCATTTAGGGGACGAATTTTCAAAAATCTTTTCTTAGTGCTCATCTACGTTACATAGGAAACTCCTATGCAAAATTTCATTCTTGTAAACTCAACGGTTTAGGTTGTGAGTTGTCTGTCAGTCAGTCAGTCAGTCAGTGTTAGAAATTTATTAAGTAGATATAAATGCGAAATACCACTCATTCACTCATCAATCACAAAATCTCCAGAACTACAATACCTACAAACTTGAAATTTGGGATGTAGGTAACTATTGGGTCATAGGCGCTCGCTAAGAAAGAGTTTTGCAGAATTTTTTGTCTAACCGTCGAAATTACGAAAAACCGTAAAATATTAATTTTTTATTACAGTATACAGCAATCTATGGACAAAATCATATAAATTTTAAATAGTTGCTACGTATTTGGAAAAAAATAATTTTGGAATTTTTGTAATTATTAATAAATATTTGTACAGATACCACAAATAATATTTTTACCTATGACTAATATGAAATTACTTATTTACTGTGGAAAACATTATTTGTATCCTATAAAGAAATAAGCAACTGGACTGTCCAGTTATGATCAATTGGCACGTCTGCGGTTCTCAGCAAATTCCATACAGATGAAATTTCCATCGAGTTGGGCTCGGTCATCCTGATATTAAAAATGAAATATTGACTTTACTTATCTGTCCTCAGTAGTTTCGAGAAAACGGTAGCAGGTATCAGAAAAAATGGTGAAACAAGAAAGGGAAAATTGGTATACGAATCAAAAAAAAAAAACGCTTAAAGTTAAAGTTATCCTGTAAGACCTAAGAACCCCCAAGATAGCCTGAAGTAAACAACTGGACGGATCGTTATCAAATTTTGGCACTCCAAAGAAACCCAAAATAAAAGGCTAGACGGATCTTGACCAAATTTTTCTCGAATAGTACTGAGATTTTGAAGAAAATGGACATAAGGCTAAAATTCCCCCGTAGGCTTTTGCGTACCCAAAAAAAAAGCATTCATATAAACGGTCAGACGGATCTTAACCAAATTTTTCTAAAATATTATTGAGATTCCGAAATAAATTAACGTGAATTTAGAAATATTCTCCAGAGCCCTGGGATCTAAAAATGTCTCCCAAATTACAGTGCTCTTAAAATTGTCAGTATGAATATCTAACTATCTACGATAAGATCTCAAGGTATGAAAATTAGACATGCTACTGAAATACGAATATAGCGAAGAATTTCAGAATATCTGATTTGAATTTAAGATGAAGTTGGAATGAATCCTCCAGCGCTATCGAATTAAACAACTCGATACTATAATTAAACAGCTTGACTGATTTTGATAAAATTTTATGAAAATTATATATGCTATAAAAATAGGAATATGACTTGAAAATATTAAAATATGAATACCTAATACTTTAGAGTCATCGAGCAAGCGAAGCGAAGCACATAAGAAACTGATTTTGTACAAAATTTCAGAATAACAAATTTAAATGGACATATGGTCACATTGTCCATCAGTTACACCAAATAGAGCGCAAATTAAAACGCTGAAGAAATTTAACAATTTTGACTCAAGTACTGTTGAGATCTCTGTGAAAGATGAAAGTAACCTTAAAATAATTTTCCGGGGCCTTAATGCCTTGAAAGGCCTAAAATAGAAACAATTCTAAAATTACTTGTATAGGTACCTATACTAAGTTCTTACGGTGCAGTAATTAGCCATGCTAACAAAATATGAAGATATTAATAGATCTGAGCGTTACTTTATGGTATTCCATATTTGTCAATAATAAACAAATACTTTACTTTGCAAAATACCACTTTTATTTTTGCAACTGTGACAATATTGTTTCGAACCGTTAGTTCATTTTCAAACAGAATAAAAATTACATTCGATACATGCCTTATATACTAATTTTATCTACCTTTACTCTATGAAGGGGGAGTGGTATGTGATGTGGAAGTGGAAGGGGCGGGGCTAGTGGGAGAGTCTGAAAATCAAGAAAATCAAGATATTACATGTGACAAAAGACAAACAAACACGTGACAAAAGATTGAAATTGAAATTGACAAAAAGACAATATTACAACAAAATACAATTTTAAAGGTTTCAATAAATTATAATATTGAAAATAAAGTTAAACTGTAAATATCGGTGTAGTCACTTAAAAGGTGATGGGAGTTATGTTCGTTTATTTATTTCTATTGAACAGACATTTATTTATTTCTATTGCTTCTAGGATAGTTAACTCCTGTCCTTTGCTTGCCTCGTGTAACACGGTAATTTTCCGTGAAGATAGTTATTTTAGAGTTATTGGGCGAGCAGGGTCAGATGCTATAAATAATTGATTTTGCACAGAATTTTGGAATATATGATTGAACTGACCTATAAATTGTATTGTACTTTAGGTAATTTTCGCATAGTCGCAGCTAGTGTATATGTGCTAGACACACACACACACATATATATATATATATATATATATATATATATATATATATATATATATATATATATATATATATATATAGTTTAGCTGTAATTGTTCGAAAAAATTTTTTTGTGCGATTTTTTTTATGCGGTTTGTAAAAGATGACCCTTAAAATGCAAAATGTGAATCAAAATCACGAGACAGTAAGAAACTTAAACAATTGCTAGAATAACTTTCTTTAAAAATTTCTACTTTAGTAAAATTTTATTAAAAGAAAAAAGGTGAGGCGAATTTTCCCGCCTATACCTGTTTTTGAAAAAAAAATTAATTAATTTCTTTGTAAAGTTACCAGGAAAAAATTTTTTAATTTAAATCGAAATATAAATAAAATAAATACAATTATGAAATATAATTTTTATCACTTACGTACGTATGTATACCAGTTTCGTGAAACCGCATAATGGTTTGATTCAATTATTGTTTATTGAATTACTCAACGGTGTAATAAAAATGCTGGAGTTATGTAATAAAAAGGCGAAATTAAATTACGTTTAATTATTAATAGATACATGCGCTATATAATTTTCTCATATTTTTAATTTAATTCCTTCCGTTTCATTACTGTTCCGTTTTGCAACCATATTTTTAGCTAAACCCATCCTTTTTTATTATATATGTATTTCATTTATTTTTTCTTTTTAAATTTTATTTATATTTCAATGTTTGGTTACATGTACATCTGGAAATATTTAAAAAACAAAAATTACCTTCACTTTGTTAGGTACTTAGATCAAATTAGTAAATATCAATACACTTTTCCAAATTAATTGCAACAAAGCTGATCACTTGAATCACCATTCTATATAATTATACAAAATGACAGTTACAAACTGAAAAAGAGTAAATATAAATGAAACAAAAGTAAAAAATAACGCACAGATTCATACAATGTCGCTTAAAAATAACAAAAATTCAAATTTGCTTGTGATAATTGAAAAATGCACGAATTGCCCCACATTGTACTGAAACATTGTAAGTACGTTATTGTCTATATTACTCTTATATTTTTCGGCAATTATTATACTGTCGACAAAAGTCGCAGTTTTCCTGTAATCTATGATTCAATAATAATATCTAATGATATTGATATAAAAATCAAAACTTTAGCTTTAGAGACCTCGGAGATCAGGCGGGGGAACGGTCATTTTTTGCGAATATTGAAATATATCATTAAAACTACTGGTCCAAAAATTATAAAAATATGTACAAAACCCTTATGTTTCTTGATATTGGTACAAAAAATTGGTTAATTTTGCAACTCTTACTAGATATAAAAATGTCAAACAAGAAAAAAGAGAATAGACAATACCTTTTTAAAGAATTTTGTTTTGACGTTTCTTGACACTGATGCTCCCTTTCTTGTTTACCTCATTTACTAGCCTACGAGTAGTGCAATTTGAAGATTGGATAAAGTCTTGAAATGATGTAGATTGTAGTGTAATATTTTTGAAAATATACACTGCAAAAAGGACAAAAACCACTTAAAATTATATATATATATATATATATATATATATATATATATATATATATATATATATATATATATATATATATATATATATATATATATATATATATATATGCCGCTTCATAACGACTACCGTCGTCTTTCGGCTCCCACTTTCCACACTTCTCCGACATCTCCGACATCTCATTGCGTCTTCGACCCCTTCACTCCAAATTTTTCGAGATCGGCTTCTCTTGCGCCTTTCTGTGGGTGTCCATTGAGATATTAAATTGGGCAAACGATGTTCCCCATTCTTTGTACATGCGCCCATACCAAATCAGTTGTTTTGTTTCTACAGTTTCGATGATATTTTTCTCATTTGCTACCCCTATTAGCTCCCTTATTCTTTGGTTCCGAACCATGTCACGTCTGGATACTTTTGCCGCTCGCCTCAGAAAGTCCATCTCGGTCACCATGAGCTTATGCTTGGTACTTTCCGCTAGTTGCCAGACCTCCGAACCGTATGTTAGTATGATTTTTATCATAGAATTGTATATTTGTAGTTTTCGATTTCTGGTGATAGTATTACTCCACAGGATAGAATTTAAGGCATTTATCGCTTTTTTTGTTTGAGTAATTTGGGATTTTAGTTCGAGATTTTGTGTGCCATTCTGGTCTATATATTTATATCCCAAGATATTTGACACTTAAAATTATTATTTCTTATAAATAGGCATCCGCGTCCGCATTTCCAGATGTCTTAAAATATCACATCCGCAATAACTGCTTAAAACTATTATTTAGGTCAGCTCAATCCGTCCGACACTTAAAGGTTCCAGTACAGACTCGATGAAAATAAAAAATGAAATTTTCAAAGTTCAAGTTACAAGTATGAAAATTTCATTTTTTGTTTCAAATAAGTTAAGTTTAAATTAACGTAAAAGCCCCTACACCGGAACGCAATCATATGTCCGAACAGTTTTGACATTTATACCGTGTGAGTTTTTCGAGAGTTGCCATTTTTATTACAGCCAAACCGTTGATTTAATGGAAAAATTTTTCAGATAAGAGTTGTAAATATCGACGGGGGCAACCGATTGCTATAGTCAGGAGCTTTATAGCCCTTATGATTTCCGAGCTATGATGCAAACTTATAGATTTTTAAATGGGACTATGTTTTTAAATGGGACTATTTTAATTTTTCCATAAAGCTGATCTAACGCATTAATTAATAGCATAAATGAGCAAAAAAATTATTTTTACCCAAGTTTAATTTTTTAATTTTTCTTTAATTTATCAGTTAGACGGTAAAAATATGCATATGTACTTGAGGCTACTTCAACCGATAGTGTTTTTCTTGGTTATATTTCCATTACATCCAAGAAAAGAACTTTTTCCAGTACCATTTCTATCATAAAAATTTGGTTGTAATAGAAATGGCAACTCTCAAAAAACTCACATGGTATATATTAATGATTTTATTTCTGAAAGAAACCTCTGATAACAAAAATTGTTAATTATTATTAATAGAGTGATAAACAATTTTTGTTGAATACAGTATATTGATCCTTTATTTGCGTCTGATACTTAAACCATTCTATGTTTCCTACTTTAATGTCTAGATGTCACTCTATGTGTCATATTACTCATAGTTACACGTGTGTTTGTATATCGGTTCCCAACTCCTAGTGTCATGCCTATTGCTCTGTTTGGATATAGATGTCGACATTTTCTAAAAGAAAAACATTAATAAATAAAAACTTTTGGGTTGTTTTTTTTTTAAAAACATATTCATTGGATTAAAAAAAACTTTCTTTCATGCTTATTAAGAAAAAAATGGGTGTTTAATTTATTTGTCAATTTTTATAAGCCAGTTTAATTACACATCTAAAAATAGTGTTCCGGTATAGGGGCTTTTACATTATAAGTATAGAATAATTTGGAAATTATTGAGAATATATGTATATTACACCTCCTTAAATTAGATTTTAGAAAAACAGCTTGTGATAAAAAGTATGATCTTTTAGCTTTAGCCTAAAGCATATAATAACGGAACACTTCACGCGCGTGGGGATGAAACAATACCCAGTAGGTATCGATACTTTTACTCAATACCGTATCGGTCAGGAAGTATCGATACCTACTCAGTATTGGCTAAAAAGTATCGTATCGGTAAGTTTTTTTTTAATAGGATTAGAATAGTAATACATGGTTCTACATATATTTAACAAACCTTTTGTATAGTAAAAGGTTTGAAGTACTCTCCGAAAGTAATAATTTCTTGAAATCTTTTCCCAATAAACGGTTTCTTGCAGTAGTGATTGTCGCCCCAGCTTTTGAAAATAACCTCTTGCAAGTACAGTGGTATCAACAACATGTAAATATATTCGCGCCTGTTTATACAACATTAAAAGTACCGTTTTTAGGCTACTCAGAGGTCATAACCTCTGAGTAAGCCTTATCGTTTCACAAAAATACTATTCTAATGTGTGGCCAACTTGCATTTCTGTTTGCTGAACTCAGCTCCCCAACTTTTTGGAGTAAAGGGGATATTTTTCTTAATTACAAAAATAAAAAATTTAAGACATTAATTTTGGACCTAACTGCTAATTGTTTAATAATCGAACGTATAGAATTAGAAATTAATTAGATTTTTTTCTTAATTGCTAAATTTTTTTTTAATCTTTCTTGTTAGCAGTAAGGTATAAATAAAAAAAATATAATTGACGCCTATACTATTAGGTACATGATTATTACTGTGTCGTTTATGGATATTTAAATGATTTTAATATTACCTACATATTAAATTACCTAAATGATTTTAATATTACCTACATATTAACAGTAAATTACTATCAAAAAAATGCAAACTTTAACAATATTTTTTAAATTCATTCAAATTCAATTTAATTGCTATTTAAATATATTAGTTTTTGACATTTGACGTTTTGAATTTTACTCAAAATATACATACATAATTTACACATGCTACCTATATATATATAGTGAGTATACTCTATTTTGAAAGTGTCACACCATAGAACACTAGAAGCCAACTAACATAAAAAAAGTGAAATTCGCTTGGAGTCATTTGTAAGCCAGTCACAGCTTAAGACATTAGTCCGTCAGTAGTCGTCGTCGAGTCAACACACCATTATATTAACAATATACCCATTGTTAGTTGAGCACGTTGAACAGCTCTCTCTGGTAATACGTGTGATGTGATTGTATGTGTGTATACACATACTACTACAAAAAACCAAACTAATACACTGCAAACAGTGTGTATGTACACAAACAGACTACGTCACAAACTCATTACAAGTGGAACAGAGGCAAAGCCAATCTAGTTTGTCCCCTTGTATCACACAGTATATAATACATGATAGGTACCTACAACATATGTACATAAAGCTACGGATACACGACACATCAAAATAACGCGACATCTAAATTAGCATTATTGTGTGCAATGTTTACACTATAGAACACTAGAAGCAAACTAATATCAAAAAAGTTTAGTTCGCTTGGAGTCATTTGTTGGTCTGTCACAGCTTAAGGCATTTAGTCAGTCGGTGTCGGTCATCGAATCCACTACGATTGTTATGTATTGTAAGACCATTGTTACTTGACCTGCACGTTGCTCTGTCCGATAATACGTGTTTTGTAATTGTGTGTGTAAATACTCACACAGAAGCAAACATCAAGCCTAAACCACTACAAACAGTTTGTACTTACACAGCATAGTGATGCGAAGTGGAGGAGATTTTACGTCACCTTTCTGCTACAGTCGGAATACTAACTATCATATAGTAGTTTGGCCCGTTGGTTTACACGTTCAAGTAAAGCCGGTTCTACACGATGCTACGAACGTTCCTTCCAACATTCGATCGAACGTTTGAGGCAGTTAAGTTCGATAGTTGGTGCGACGAATGTATCTGCTACACGGTGAATCGAATGTTTGATCCAATACGAATGATGATGTGTTGGTACTCAGTGGACGATGTTATCTGTCTGATGTTATCTCTAATGTTATACACTGATGTTGTCTCTCTTCACATGAACGAGCGTGCAGCTGCTGAGTCGAACCAACCAACGAACCAACATTGACCTTCAAACGTTCGAAGCACCCCTTTGACTCGGTGCAAAAATACCGACATCGAACGGGACACGACCAAATGCGAACGTTTGACGCTCGACATTGGACACTCGTAGGTTCGAACAACGGCTACACGATGCTATGAACCATCCAACGTCGAATGTTGGAAGGTGTTCGTAGCATCGTGTAGCAGCGGCTTAAATTTGCAGTCTAGATCAGGCTAGAACAGTTGTATACACTCGAGTTGCTAGACTTCTCTAGCAAATATTTGAGGTTGTTTACACAGTAGTGTCACACACGGCGAATAGAATAGTGTCAGACATTTCACACAACACCTGATTTAGATTATAATTTAACATTTCTAAATCGTATTTTGTATTGCCATATTCTATTTTGAATTGAAAACTAATATTTTTATAAATGTTGCTGCAAGACGGCAGTTTCGTACTGAAAATAATTTATTTCATTTTTTGCTATAGTGTAAATCCAACTTGTAAAATTTTATTGCGTTTACTTTTTTCTTAGAGTTGTAATATAATATTATCTCTGTATTATCTTTTGGATGCGTCTCACAATTTAGGATTACCTTGTTGGTAGTATCTTAAATCAACTTTTCTGTCCTTTTGTAAAATAAAAAAATTCTACACCAAAAGCGTGTCGTGTGTCCGTACCTTTATAATCTTTTTAAAATAAATTATTTTTTTTTTGTCAAAAGATTCTTATAACATAACCTATTTGTATGACTTAACGTTTATGTAAAAAAAAACAATATGTTTTCATCCAAATCATTTTAATATTTGCGACGATTTGAATTTTTACACAAAATTTCGAATGCGAAAGGAATTTTTATTTTGGAAAAAATTCGCCCACGAATACAACACAAAACGAACTGGTATGCTGTTTTTTAAATAATAAGTATTTCAACTAAGCAGTAATGTATCTTTTTTTTAGGAATAGTACATTATCTTCAGAAATAATGTTTTTTTTAAGGAGAAGTTTTCAAAGCTACTACTAGCAAAGTAGTGAAATTAGTGTCACACAAAATTGCTTTGTTGCGTGAAGAATTCATTAAATTTCCAACAACTGACGTCGAAAAGGCCCAAGTTAAAGAAAATTTTTATAACATTACGCGGTTTCCGAGAGTGTTTGCTGCTTTAGATTGTACACAGTACACACGTTCGGATACAGTCGCCAGGTACGAGTAAATTGTATAGCACGTCAACTGTAATTTCGATGTTTGCCGGAAATAAATAATTTCGCAAATATGAACGGCCAAAAGGAATTGGAACTGTCATTTGCTCATACGTATTTCTTACAAGTAAAGGGCCCGAGGCCGGACCTATCGATTTTGATGAAACTTAGATATGTTGTAGAACACTAAAAAATAAGCGACACGTATTTTTTTTTATCGGCGGAAAAACGGCTTGAAGGGGTGAAATCGCCCTCCAAAAATTGGGGTAAAAATTTAATTTTTTAAATATCTCGAAAACAGTAAGAGATAGAGCAAAAGTTTAAATTGGCAGTATTGCTCTTTTTTAAAGAGCTATTTATTGGTATGCAATTCGTTCAAATTGTGTCAAGAGGGGTGGCTGGGGGTTAAAATTTAGGGGTTAATTTTGCAAAAAGGGGATAAAATTAAACAATATAAAAATTCTGTTTACAGATTTGAAATCTACGTCAGAAAATCTAATTGACCTATTTTTGCTCAATGTCCTAATATTAAGTCTAGGGGTAGTTAACTAGGGAGTGACTGTGTCGAATAGTCGTACTACTTGTGTAGTTTAAGAAGTTCTTCTTCATGGAAAATAGTTTAAGACATTTGAAATAACGTAGAAATGAAATTTTCGATTTCAAAATTCAGTTTGAGCAACATTGGAGAGGGGGTGAGTCACCCTCTTAAATTACATATTAGTTAACATACACTCATTTTTAATAATAATACATACACGGTTACATATACAGGCTGGAAACAGATTTATCGAACGTGGGGCAAGTATGGTGAGAAATTTTTCTCAGGATCAATGTGATCTCTGACACTTTTTGATCAATAATATTTCATTTTTAAATCGCGTTACCATGGATCTGCAATATTTTTGTGTTTGTCAGATTAAATACCCCTGTCGCAGCATCTGCATAACATAGCGAATTTCCAAATTTTGGGGACTGGCGGATCTCATCTAAGAACTGTACCTATTTAAAATAGTTTAGCTTTCTAAGAGTAAAAGATTTTTTAAAATCGGCTGGGTAATTAGTTTTGATATTTTTGGGACCCAAGAACCCGAACGGACTTTGTGCAGCATAATTGTATCCATCTAAAATAATTTAGTTCTCTAACAGTGAAAAAATTTTCAAAATCGGTCGGTTAGTTTATTTTTTACAATAATGGGAACAGTAAACCCTGGCGGAAATCATACAACATAACCTTTATTCATCTAAAATAATTTTAGTAAAAAGTTTATCCTAACAGTAAAAAACGGGTCCTAGGGATCTCATATAACTTATGGTAGTCCGTAAGGTTCTTGTGGACATCATTTAATTACTTAATGAATTCAAATACTTTAACTTACTAACGGTGAAAAAATTTTCAAAATTTTCGACATTCGCTAAAAAAATCATTGAAAAATATTTGATATGTTGCGATCAAATAATGGTCAACATCAGCAAATAAAAGTTACTCAAATCGAAGAAAAGAATGAGTTATTTGTCCGTAGAAATTAAAATACAAATTCTGAAAACGAGCAAAGAAATATTGAAAAAACTAGATCGGCAAAACATTCTGACAAATAACACTACCCAACTAATACTTGCCAATTTGAATGAAACTTAACATACTTATTAAACAGCGAAAAATATTAAATACGTGTTTTTTTATTTCGGCTAAATACGCTTTTTAGGGGTAAAAAACACCATTCAACCTCTGTAGATGAAAACAGTTATAGCTAGATATTTTTGAAACGACACATTTTCTGAAAAAAGGGCTGAGTACCAAATTTGTAGAATTTGAAGCGATGCACTTGATAGTGACCCTGAAATCGATTTTCAAGGTCAGTTGAAAATGATTAGCCATTGCCGAACTTTGACCATATCCTGTACCTATAAGCAGTAATTTCATGTATTGACTCAATCTATCTTCAAAGTTGATTTATAGAAAAAATTAGAAGAAAACATTTTTGTAAGTAATTTTAGAAGTAAAGTTAAGAAAAGATTTAATATCACTCTAATTGTAAGTTAAACATTAACTTTATGTTATATTATAAATTTTCAAAATTTTTTAAAATTTTTATTGCTACTCTATAGTTATCATATTAGGAATTCAATTGAACATATGATTAACTATTATTTTTCCGATTGCGATTGAGCAAGTATTTTTCAAAATTACTTCTTGATCACTTATTTTCTATCTTGCATGTGAAATTCTTTCGAATATACTTTGAACCATTTAGGGGTGAAAAGTAAGCTACTCCTTTTGAAAAATATTAAATGATTTTCAAATGACTTTGGAAATTGACCTCAAGGTCAACTTCAAAGTCATCATCAAGTGTATCACTTTGAATTCTATAACTTTGGTCCTAAGCACTTTTTTCAGAAAATATATCGTACCATAATCCACTTCTATGTTGATTCCTGGTCTCTTTTCCTGCGTTTCTAATATTTATGTCAATAAAAAATGTGCTACCGTAGACAAGGATGAATAGGTACGCATTCAGACTTCACACCGTATTTTTTTGTATTTATTTTATGAGTACCTAATCTTTAATATATTAAAAATTTACGCGAAGATGGTCACTTTATCAGCAGTATCCAAAAAAATTTAAAAATATTGGTGGTTTTTGAAAAATTAACAAAAATCGTATAATTTCTTCTCTATGAAAAATTGGGATCAAAAGAGACGAGAAAAGAGTAAATGGGGACAACCCGTAGGGTCGACCAAAATAACGGACCCGATTTTTTTCATCTGACACAGTCGCCATTTAAGAAGTGAAATTACCCCTCAAAATTAGGGTAAAATTTCAATTTTGCTAGATTACTTGAAAACTGCGGCAGATAAAGAAAAATTTTAAATTGACACAACACTTCATTTTTAGAGAGCTTTCTACTGATATATACAAAGCCAGAGTCGGACCTACTAGAGGGGCTATTTTGGTAAATTTGGGGGTAAAAAAAGTTGTATAAGCGTTTTTCCTAACATCTAAAACAAAAACAAGAGCCTTATCACCATTTTTTCTAAGCATTAAAAGCTGGTTTATATTCGGTTTCTATTGAAAACTCAATTAGACTGCATGTTAAAAGTGAGCAAAAATTAAACCTGCAATAACTTTTAAACGCTGTAGTGAATCTAATTTAAATTTTCACAGTCGATTAAATTTAGAAAAACCATTATTCGCACAAATTTTCATAAGACTGTCACCATTTTTAAGTACCTCCATAATATCCTTAACTTGTAGCTATGGTATAATTATCAAAATTTTTTGCAGGTTTCTTACTAATCATACAACATGTAATGATTCATACAACATACAACACATAATTCCTGAGTAGCCCTAAATAATGCGTGTCAAACACGCACTTGACGACTTTTTTTAAGTCTTCCCATTATTCTAATGGGTTGGATATTAATGCGGAAACTGAGTTACTGAGTCTTTGCTTCTGGGTAACTGCAAGCTGTTTATGGTGTAGTCAAAAATCACGACCGTCTTTGGTGACTTTTTCTTTTGATCCACTAGTTGAAGTTGAAATATGACCGTCTCAAATAGGTAGCGTCGTGCAGTGCAGTATTGCCAATTTTAGGGTAACTACCATAGAGTAATAGAGACAACATATCTATGCCTATACTACTGGAACCAGTGTAACATGTAAGAGATAGACAATATGTTGCATACACACACTGGGTTTACATTGTATTAGTGCGATTTTGTGTATTTGTGTGAGTAACGGACATAGTAGGGGCGGTCACGTGGCTCAGACACCACACGCATGTACTAGTGGATGTAACCGATGTAACAATACCAACAACAATCAAGTCCATTATCGTGTGGTTGATCTTCAATCATCGACTGCTACTGACAAACTGACAACTAAGAAGCCTAATGAGCACAGAAGTACACACTCGTGATTTCAGAAAAGAGATAGTTGCTGTACCTCTGTACTCTGGGGTAACTACCTTGTTCTACGACCTATCTACACCGCCTATAGGTACTCAACGAGTACCAATACGAGTACTTTTAATCGGTACTTAGTACTCGGTTCTAAATTACCGATACCAAACTATCGAGTAACTACTTGTATTTACTTGTATTGTTTCATCTCTACACGCGCGAATTCGCTTCGTACTCTGTCTGTTTTATTATGTGTAAATGTAAAACTAAATGTAAGTAGATGATCTGATATTATGGGTAGGTACATATTATGTATATTATGAATCTCATACATATTTTAATCTGATTAATCTAACTGGATTCTTTAATCAAAGAAACGTGAACTTACATACATATGTACATAAGTAAAAGTGTTAACACACCTATTTCAAGGTCATTTCATTCATTATGAATTAATAATTTTCCTTTGTTATTGATTGCAAATGACCGTTTGATTGTTAATGTTATAAATGTTCATTCCCATATCACATTACCACACCTATCCACTTATTGGTGTTGGTGGCTACTTTGGCCACATACCCTAGCATGCGATATGGTGACATGGTGCTACGGTCAGTGTAGCCAACATTAATTATAGCAGTGTGTCCACCGACTACACACGTACGTAGTAAATTCATTGTGTCTATGGCTTGTATATTGATACAATTTTAATCATGTCCATACTTCATGCATATATCCTTATTATTAAAATGTGGAGGTTAATTTCAAAATACTCCTGTCGCAGCATCTGCATAACATAGTGAATTTCCAAAGATTGGACATTGACGGATGTCATATAACAACCTATATCCATCTAAAATAGTTAGCCTCTCAAACAGTGAACAAATTTTTCAAATCGGTGAGTAGTTAATTTTTGGCGCTTTTGGGTTCCCAGGATCCTGGCGGATCTCATATAGTAGAGCATATACTTATACATTAAAAAAAATTCGAAGAAACCTTCAAAGATGTTGATTTGCCACGCCTTTTCTGTTTCCGAAAGTTAGCACAGGAGAAGAATAGTGGGTATAACATATAAATGTACTAGTTAATTAGAATTTTAAAATATTGCAAATATTATAAGGAAATGGAACAATTAACACTGTTATATCACTGCCCAAATTTTGATATAACTATAAGCGTTTATTCACAAGTATTTTTCATCATACCAGAATTCGACATGTGAGCGGATCAGCGAAAATAGACATAAAAAGAGAGTTCGAAACATAAAGAAAAATGTCACTTTACCTTGAATTTTAATTGGTAGAGTCTGCCAACACATTTAGAAGCGATGAAGCACATACAGTTAACGGCGAAACACACAATCTTTTAAATAAAGCGTTTAGCGTTGCACTACAATTTAAAGATTAGTTTAGGTTTTTGTTAGCGATTAAACGTATTTTAAACATTAGTTTAAAGCGTATATTTTAAGCGGTTTTACATTCATTAAGCGGTTATTTTAGCGGTTAAGCGATTAAACAAATTACTTAACATATAAGCGTTCGTGCAATATAATTTAATAACGGTCACGAGCGACGCAAAATTACAGTAAAGCGTATTAAACACAAAATAGCGACTACAATAGTACACTAGCGAATTGACATAAATAAAATGCACTATTGTTGACAAAAAAACGGCTTTACATGAGCGAAGCTCAATACATTGAGGGTCTATGACTTCTGATTGCACACTGATACTGCCGATTAAAACGGCCAGCGAGCGAAAAAGGGATTTGGGTGGGGTGTGGTATATACTAGAAAATTTCTAGAAGAGTAGTAACACTAGCGTATTGCAAATTGCATAAAATTCTAAAAAGTATCTACATATAATTAAGCGAAGTCCTTAACAAACACTAACATTAACTGGCAATATTGCGTTTAAAGCAAAAGGAACCTGAGAGGCATATATATCCCTTTTCCTGTCTATTGTGCAATGCGAGACAATTTATAGGTAAATTTTCAAGATGGGACCAACAATTTAAATGTGGCAGTTTTACCTAAAGTCGGTTCTACACAATGCTACGAGAGTTCGTTCCAACATTCGATCGAGCGTTTGAGGCAAGTAAATTCGAAAGTTGGTGCAACGAATACTCCTGCTACCCGGTGGATCGAATATTTGATCCAATATAGATATGAAAATACTTTGGTACAAACGTTTGTTCAATGGATGAGGATGTTATTTGTTTGATGTTATCTCTGATGTTATACACTAATGCTATCTCTCTTCATATGAACGAGTCGTGTAGCCGTTGAGTCGAACCAACGAACATTTCCTTTTAAACGTTGGAAATATCCCTTTGACTCAGTGCAAGAGTACCCACATCGACTGGAACATGGCCAAATGCAAACGTTCGAAGCTCGTCAATGAACGCTCATAGGTTCGAACAACGACCACACAATGTGACGAAGCATCAATCGTTCAATGTTGGATGGTGTTCGTAGCATTGTGGAGAAGCAGCTTAATAAGGAACGTCTGGTCACCATACAATAAATTTTACATCAAAAGTTAATTGTATAGAGAATTGGTTTAAGATGGTGTACGTTTTCCCGAAATGTATAGGGGAGACTGGAGTAAAGTTTCCCCTCTAAGACAAAATTTTGTTTAGTTTGTTTGAAAAGAAATACAGATTAACAAGTATTTAGCATATAGTTGCTTTAGTGCAGAATCAACAACCATCAATATATCAACAATATCTCGAAAGTTATTTTTGCAATTTTTGTTTTTCGCAACATGTGCAATGTGACCACTTTACCCCACTATGTGGGTAAAGTAGCCAGGGGTGCCCATTTTAACCCAAAAAGAAATCTTGAAGTAATAAACTATGTTTGTATCATTAATTATTATATATCAACGGACGGACATTGAAGTCTCATCATAGGGGTTCCTTTTTTACATTTTTTCGCGGAACCCTAAAAACTGACTTCAGGCAATTCTTTTGCTTCTAAAATATAAAGAACTAAATAAAAGTTCTGAATTTAATATAATATGTTAAAATATTCTAAGAATTCAATTTGAGCAGCGATCGGAGACACTGACCACTTTGCCCCATTATAAGCCTGGCCACTTTACCCCGTTAGGTGCCATTTTGGCAAACTACAACTAATTTTAAGAAAGAATTTTCTGCTTCATCGGTAACTATATTATTTTAAAGGTAATTAGACATAGTTTTTAGCTATCCCAATTAAAAAATTGTATTCGTAATTAATAAATAAATAATGAGAATATAACTTAAAACTTACTTTAGATCAACACTTGAAAATTTCGAAAACTCGTTACAATTCATACAATCTAAAGAACTGATCCTTGACGTTTTAACAGAATACTATTGGCTTCTCTACAAGCTAGTATCTAGCTTCCCCACAAGATTGGAGTTGTTTTCGGTGAGTAAAAGCCAATAACCACTTTACCTCCACTGGCCACTTTACCCCAGTCTCCCCTACTTCATTTTACATAGATATGCGCTACAGAGGCGTTTGGTTCAACATACTGGTTTTAGTAATATAAAGTTATGTGTTCACTGAACGAACGAACGAGAGCAAACTACGGCAAGTAATTGCCATTTCAGTCACCTTTTCATTTAATATTCCATATTAAAACAAATTCGTACGTGTTATAAATTATTAGGAAAATGATCACATGTTGATATTTGTCTATAGAGAACAAGCAAACTTGTTTCTTCTGATTATGTAGTTAGTTCTTCAATCGTTAACGAAGAGGAGCGAACGGTTAGTCTGTTTATAACTGGAATCAGCAACAAAAAATTCGATTTCCTAGATTTAATTCGCTCTCATTGGTTCATTCGCTGAATGTGAAGCTTAAGACAGAACAGATAAAGAATATTTTAAAAATTAACGAATTTAAATGATCTTAAAAATAGAAAAGCCGCATACTGCCCGCAACAGATTATCTAATTTAAATAAAATATTGTCATACTCTTAGCATACTGGCAAAAATTTGTATAGGTAAGTACACTGGTTTTTGAAATTAATTTTCCGAAATATATGTATATATATGCTTATTTTAGCAGTATATATGCATAATTTGCATATGTGATAAATGAGAATAGATGCAGTCAACAACCACTCTATGTAAACATATATGTATGAGGGTTATTCAAGTTCATGTGCATATCATGCGTGTGTAGTAATAATGGTACAATAGCCACCTATTTGTATGAACTGTACGTTGTAACATTCATATCTATCATTCATAAAATGATAACCAGGGTGGCAGTGCTGTTCAAAGTGCATAAGAGTATACAGGAGGTGTTTACAAAATGTGGTACCTAAGGTAACCTAGAGTGAGTTGTCAAAAATTTTAATCTCTTACACTATTAAGGAGGACCACTAGTGTGACCGCCTAAAAAAAAGGTGATTTTTGGGAATTTTTTTAAAGAAAACTACTGCATGGAGTGTTTTGATATTTTAAGGATATGTTCGTTGATATATAATAAATGCAGGAAAAAAATTTTGGGCCAAAAAATTGAAAATTCAGTGATTAATTCGCGATTTCCCAAGGCTCCAAAAAAAGTCCCCCCACTGCTGCAGTGAAGGCGACCTTTAAAGTGCCTGAAATCAAAAAACCAAAAAGCCTATTAAACCAGAAGGTATTGTCCGTGCCATGAAAAAAGAAAGTTGAAATATAACAAAATGGCGGAGTTTTTTAAAGAAAAAGTTTCAAATTTTGCGCGAAAATTTGATGGTTTTTAACCTGCAAAAATTACTTTTTTTATTCGTTAGGAAAACCGGAGGTTCATGGCACGAAGAAACATATATAAAAGAAGCTTCAATAAAAATCAAATCGATCGGATGATTTGTCTTCGAGTTATAACTGCAGCAAATTTGAAAAATGTAGTTTTTCTTTACCTTACCTCTTAGTTTTAATCACTAAGAATTTTTACAAAAATTATTTATGATGTACTCACTATAACGGTCATAATAAAGCTAGATGAGTCGTTTAAATGTGCTAGGGTCTAGCGTCTCCACAACATGTGACTGGCAGCCACGTCCAGAAACTTCCGATCTATCAACATACATACATTTCTCAATACCTCAAAGTTAACAATGAAAATCAGAAACCGCTCTTCGAATGGCTGTAACTCAAAAACTATTTGAGATATGCACTTGAAATTTTAGTATGTTATTAATAATAATAATTTTTTTATTTACGACTACTATGAAATTACTTATTTACCGTACAAAATACTACTAATCAATAAGCACAATCTGCTCCTTCCAATAAATTTTCTCTGTAAGAAGAAAATAGTAGATAATGTGTTACTAAGAAATTATGTTTGTAAATAAAATACTTAAATAACTAAATTTTTATATGCATTTATACTAATTGCTGCGTTGTTTATTTTGATTGGATATATCGGATTAATTAAACTCCATTAAATTTCACTTTTAGACTTACCTGTTATTAAAAGAAATAAAAAATATTAAAATGTTCGATGTTAATAACAAATAAAAGCGGTCCCCTATTTTGATCAAATTGTAAATGAGGGGAAACAGAATTTTGGGTAGAGATGTAATAAAAATAAAAATATCAATATTTGAGAGCTTATTTTTGTATTTAATTTTTTTTATAATTCTATTTAATTTCTATGAATGTTATTTAAAATAAGTAAATAATTATAAATATTGTTATATGACTTTTACTAGCTGTACCTGTAAAGCAGCCAAATCCAGAATTTTCAGAATTTCTGCTAATTGCACAATAACTGCATGCACCAAGTATTTTTTTTATTTTATTCTAAAATGATAGAATTATTTAATTTTCTTACTTCTCTAGGTAAATGTGTGTTATAGAAGAAACATTTTCTAACATTATTTAATTACTTTATAATACAGACCAATGAATATTATATACTAGTAATATAATATTATATTATATTACTATACAAAACGTAAAGCCAATTTTTAGGCATTTTTCTTGAGACAGATAACGTGGTGAGACGGATGAGATTTAAGGAATATAATGTATTGTCCATTTTTCAGCGAATGAGACTATAATTATTGTAAAACATAATTTGTATACGTACGCATTTTAAAAATAAAACGAATACCACTCTTTTTCTTTCAAAATTTTGCAGCTTCTCAAAAAAGTAAAATTTTATTATCAATATTCTATTTTGACGACAGTTATTTGAAAACGTTACTACTGATACCACGGGTTATTGCATTTATTGGGTACTATATTACAGAATACTATTAGGTCGAGTACTGATCGTATCTGGCTCCCTCAATCATAGATTGATACAATTAATCTATATAATATATACCTATATATAAAATGTTCATTGGTCTGTGCTTTTAGTAGAGTCATCTGGTAGTTTTACCTGCAAAGTTTTCCGGGAGTTTTGAAAATGAAAAAGAAGAAATTTCAGTCAGTGACGTCACAATCGCTACTGAAGACGATGAACCTGTAACACCTGGCCCATCAGGAAAATTTAAACGAAGAAGGTTACGCTAAATTTCCGAACTATATATGACAAGGGGATTAGGCCTATTGGGCAAACCACATTAAAAAAACGCCTAGCTTACTCTACCTCAAGGTGGTGTGGAAACGAGTTATTCCGCGAAAACGCGTATTAAGTAACATTTTGCGGCGCTCGTACGCGGAAACTATTGATTTTACGAAAAAAATTGTTAAGACATAAATTGTAGGAAATTTTCTCTAGTTTAATTTTGTATATAGATATTTTCCTCATAAAATGACTCGGAAAGGAGATATCGTCAAAAACTGCTTTTCGACGCCATTTTCCAATATGGCGGCGCGAGCGGCAAAGATACGAGGTGGCAAAATGGAAATTCGAAAATAGCACCTTAAAATCTATAAAATCACGCATTTTCAAAACTCCCGGAAAACTTTCCAGGTAACCCCTTTTATGTGAACCAAATGACTATACTATTTGTAATTTATGTGTTCTTTCTGCCATACGCTCACTGTATAGGTATACAATATTGAGATAAAGCCGGTTCTACACAATGCTACGAACGTTCCTTCCAACGTTCGATCGAACGTTTGAGGCAATTAAGTTCGATAGTTGGTGCGACGAATGTATCTGCTACACGGTGAATCGAATGTTTGATCCAATACGAATGATGATGTGTTGGTACAAACGTTTATTCAGTGGACGAGGCTGTTATCCGTCTGATGTTATCTCTAATGTTATACACTGATGTTGTCTCTCTTGTATAATGTGTTGGTACAAACGTTTATTCAGTGGACGAGGATATCATTTGTCTTATGTGATCTCTAATGTTATACACTGATGTTGTCTCTCTTCACATGAACGAGTCGTGCAGCTGCTGAGTCGAACCAGCCAACGCAACCAACATTGACCTTCAAACGTTCGAAGCATCCCTTTGACTCGGTGCAAGAATACCGACATCGAGCGGGACATGGCCAAATGCGAATGTTTGACGCTCGACATTGGACACTCGTAGGTTCGAACAACGGCCACACGATGCGATGAACCATCGAACGTCCAATGTTGGAAGGTGTTCGTAGCATCGTGTAGAACCGGCTTAACTACATTCATAACTATGTAGCTGTGTATAGGACATAGATGTTTGGCGGAGACATTTGAATACCGATTAAACATGTATTCTTGTAATTTATGTGAGTAAATTTGGATATTTGATCCACTAGTTGCTTTTTTATAAAAATGAATGCAACTATTCTTGTTTGTTGTGTTGAACTAAAATTAAATATACCTACTTAATATGAATGAATATAATATAACACAATAAAGTGAAATTACTACTGGAAATTGTTAAATACTTTTTTCATAAAAGAAGTGTCTTTACACTTTCCTGTCTAACCGCAAAAATACGGAGTTAAGTGTAATGTATACTGCTTATATATTTAATCATTTCCGGCTTTATATGAAATGAAAATTACACCAAGAGCGAACTAAATATGTAGTAAGAAAGTCAGTTCAGTAAGATGTAATGGGCGCAGGTCTCAGGTTTGTTAATTGAGATTAGACGATTCCATTTTCTTGGAATCTTTTGGTACAAATTTGGTAAAGAGCAAAAATTTGAAAGAAATGGATAATTCAGTTCCTACAGTTAAAAATTCAATGAAACAATTAAAATATAAGTATGAATATTATAAGGAAACTGCAAGAAGTCGAAAGTTCAAAAATTTTTGAAACTTCGCCAGAATGTAGCGAATGACTACGTAATAACATAAAAAAACCAGTTGCTGCTAAAAAATGATTTTAAGGGGGAATACACCTCAAACTTAGAACTCTAAAATTTAAAAATTGATGATGTTTTGTTTATACATATAGCTTACAGAGTTGTAGCAATAATTATAATATTATTGTTTGCATCTACAAGTTTTCAAGCGATGAAACCACCTCTTCAAGGATGTATTTAAAAATTTAAAAATTTCATTTCAAGTCATTTTCATTTTCACTTCAACGTTGTTGTTAAAAACAAAATTTTACTGACAAAGGTTACTATAAGTAATATGAAACAAGTTTGATGGAGAAACAATCGATTCTAAGTTTGATATTAATCCGATTATGGGTATAATAGATAGAGATGTTCTTTTCTTACTGGCAACCAAGAGGTCAGGGTATTAGTAACCTGATACATAGTAGGTATATTTCTTACCTCATTAACGTTAATTGGGTAGAAACTCAATATTCATTATTTTTAGATTATGTATGGAATGGATCTGCTAAAAATTTCCAATATAAGTAACATAAAAAAAATAAATTAAATTCTCTACAGTTGTTGAACTCTACCGGTGATGTGTGCAAGCAAAAATATAGAGCTTAATTAAAAAATCCAGTTTAAACTAATTTAAATATATTTGTAACGCGTTAACGTTAACACTAATTTTTCACATAGGAAAAACTTATTTATTTCTTAAATATTTTGTGGGTGGACTAGATGACGTCATCACTCTAAAAAGAAGGCTCTTTTTCAGGGTCATACAAATGAGCACTAATTTTAATATTTATGCCATTTGATAGCACTATTTTAGCATTAATTTTTCACATAGGAGACACCTTAAATATTTTGTGGCTGGAGCAAACCGTGAAGCTGGCCACAACCAAAAGTTAATGCCATTTAATCAATGTTCCTATTGAGCACTAATTTTTTAATTATGACAGTTGATCAGCACTAATTGAGCACTAATATCTCGAACTGTCACTAAAATTAGTGCCGCTCTTGGTGGGGCCAGCTTCACGCGGGTTATAATATGATGTGGTCGGAGCACAAAGCTATAAAAGTAACTATCTTCATTACATACGGTAAAAATACTTTATTTTGGAGAGAAATAAATTTTATTTTTTCAACATTTATAAATTTATAAACAAAGGAATTGAGTGGCTCGATTTTCAAAGAATTGAAACACGTTTGCTTTTCAAATTATGTTCTAGAAATGAATTTAATTACTGACACAAAGCCAAGATGTCTCAATTACTTTCAATCTTGTTTAGAGGAACAATTATTTTCTAATTTATTTACAATTACTCCATCTAATGTAATTAATTATTTACCATTTCTTACTTAGTATGCATAGGTTATTTATATACATACGTATATGTATAATATATATGGTTAATGTTTCTTGTCTTCCCCTTCCCACTACGAGCAGTCGTAATAAAGAATACATTAATTTAATTATATCTACCGTTGATTAAACGTTTAATTATTAATTTATTATTTGTTACTTCCTCTTGTCGTACGTTACCGGCTGTAATTTCATTAATTTTATTATGAATGAGTGTGTCACCATTACAGACACATAATCATACTTTATATTTATTTTTTCGCTGTAAAAATTAACGCTTTCGATGAGACACATAAACTTTTTTTTTACTCAATGCTTTACATGATAGATTTTGTCGGTTAGGACATAAAATCTTTCAATAGAAACTATTCCGGCCAGAGGAGAAGGTGAGATAGCCGGGATTGTAGCCCCGGGGCCTGAACTGGAGGAGGGGACCCATAGCTGAGGGCCCGGGAGAAGAGTTAAGAGATTCTTCTTACTCACCACTAACTTTTTTGACAGGAGGTTTGTAAAAAATGCGGATTATTTCCGGGACGCGCCATTTCAAGAACAGTGGCACGCAGTCAGGCCACTTGAGCGCTCTGTAATGAATTCAACTCAAGCACCTTCTCCTCAAAAGTCCATTTTTTATTTTTTCTCGAAAAATACAATCGACGAATAAAAAAACACTTCCCAATAAAAAAATTACGCACCCATATTTCCCCTGTTGCGCTCCTTTTTTTCATATGTTCTGGAGCGACTGTTCCACTTTTTCGATTTTCAATTGTAGTTATATCTCTGTAATAAATAATGGCTCCGAGGTGGACCTAACTATATGGGGCGACGGAGATTCATCCAGTAGGTAATACTATCAATTTTGATGGAACTTAAATATGTTGTAGTACTATGAATATGGATGAATTCTTCAGCTAGACACGTCCGATGCCGGGAATCTCAAAAAAATTAGATTTTTCTACAATTAAAATGTTCCTATAGCTTTTTTACACTATCAAAAAAAAATGGAAAAAATCATATAACTTAGTTTTGAACTATTATTCTACGTAAACTGGTTTTCGAGGATATATAAATTTTGTAACCGGAAATTCGCTATATTATGCAGGTTGCTACGATAGGGCCATTGTTAGAAAATGTTTCCTATAGTATAGAGATTAATACACCTTAATTTCGAAGATGTGCATCATATGAAGTTTTTATTAGAATGCTCAAGTCACTCTAACTATTATGTATTAATTTTTTTTTTCATTATTCAAATGGATTTAAGTGTTTCTCACTAATTAATCACTAAAGTAATATAATTACAACAAAGGAAACATTACATAACTGTCGTAAAATTACAATAGAATAATAACACCAAATTCATTTTCTAAACAAAATTCGGTACCTTATTTATTTACATAATTTAACAACGAAAGAAAAAAGACAATTAGAAATTCTCTCATTGTTAATTAGAATGTATGTGTATTTTCATTTTTCCTTTTATAGTAAATTGCTTTCCCTAATCTACGAGGCGGAAATCAAAATTACTTACACCGAATACATGTATAGGGTAAGGGTGGACAACCTTTTCTATAAAAACACGGGCGGAAATCGATTTTACGTTCCATTAGCGTATTTTTGTCGTTTTTAGCTTTGTTTTCGAATCTGTCATGTTAGCGACTGCGCCTTAAAATCGCTTTCGAGAGATGAAGTGTCGGTAAAACCTTACAGCATGCATAACTTCACCCCGATTTTGATAATATTTTCAAAAATTACTTGACTAAAGGGGGGACTACTAATGTGACATTTTGAAAAAACTAGAAATTTTTTTGCATGTTTCGATAGTTTATACCTTTAAAAAAAACATACTAAAATTTTAAGTGCATATCTCAAATAGTTTTTGAGTTACAGCCATCCAAATAGTTTTTGAGTTACAGCCATCCGAAGAGCGGATTCTGATTTTCATTGTTAACTTTGAGGTATTGAGAAATGTATGTATGTTGATAGATCGGGAGTTTCTGGATGTGGCTGCCAGTCACATGTTGTGGAGAAGCTAGACCCTAGCACATTTAAACCACCTTTTACTATGACCGTTATAGTGAGTACATCGTAAATAATTTTAGTAAAAATTCTCAGTGATTAAAACTAAAAGGTAAAGTAACGAAAAACTACATTTTTCAAATTTGCTGCAGTTATAACTCGAAGACAAATCATCCGACCGATCTGATTTTTATTGAAGCTTCTTTTATATATATGTTTCTTCGTGCCATGGTGATGATACTCCAGTTTTCCGATCGAATAAAAAATGTAATTTTTGTAGGCCAAAAATCATCAAATTTTCGCGCAAAATATGATACTTTTTTTAAAAAACTCCGCCATTTTGTTAAATTTCAACTTTTTTTTCGATTGAGGTTCACGGCACGGGCAATACCTTCTAGTTTAATAGGCTTTTTGTTTTTTGTTTTTTTGATTTCAGGCACTGTGAAGGTTGCTATCACTGCAGCAGTAGGGGACTTTTTTTGGAGTAGTGGGAGATCGCAAGTAACTCATTGAATTTTCAATTTTTTGGTCCAAAAATTGTATCATGAATTTATTATATATCAACGAATATATCCTTAAAATATTAAAACATTCCATGCAGAGTATTCTTTAAAAAAATTCCCAAAAATCACCTTTTTTCAGGCGGTCACACTAGTGGTCCCCCTTAAAGCTATTCCGTTATAGTTTCCTGTGAATTTCATCGTAATCGATACATATGTTGTCGCAATGCATGCTAAAATGTAAAAAAAGGTTAAATTCCGATACAAAATCCGTCCGACTTGGCTTTGGATTTTCGAAAGTACCTAAGGGGTGAGATCGTATATTATCTCTTACAAATTTAATTCCATTCAGAACAATGAGCAATCGAAACAGTGGTAGCCAACTGCGCATACGCAAACGTAAAATCCGTTTCAGTTAACTTCATTTTCCTTAAAATAATGAATAAATAAATAATGAATTGAATGTTATTAAAATGTGTTAATTATATAAATAATATATTGTAAAATTATACAATTTACTAGCAAAAAGGCAATCCATATATTTGGATATTTTCATGATCATACAGTGATATAATATTCATTAATCATATCACTTCTTGGTTCACTTCACTTCTAAAACATATTTCACTTATTGCAAATATTAATACGTATATTCACAATTGTGTGTGTGTGTTTCCATAATACATCAGCAGCATTATTCTATATTAATAAATGTATTTGTCGGCGGTCGACATGATATGCTTGGTAATATATTAGATATTGACATTTCGTGAAATGGCGCTATTTCATGAAATTCCTGATTAAAAGCCAGCTTTTTTATGAAAAAGCTAATTCAAATTCAGGCAGATCGATTAATATTTGATGTTCGATGATACGACTGACAATGAGTCAACGTAAAATATTGCTACTTGCAATATTTTGCCAGGCAGTTTGAAAAATAAGTGTCAAACATCCTACAGTATTAAAGGTAGACGCTCAAAGTGTTTATGATTATGCTGTTATATCATGAACAAGTAAGAGAAAAATTTTGATCTTCAAAATGGATAAATTCTAATACACAAAAATTAGATACATAAAGGCTGTCAGACATAAAATATTATTGTTTTTTCGAATAAGGATATATGTGATATGATTAAGATTTTTTTGTCACCCGATACACAAACAATTAACTGCAAGAAGGGATGTAGCTTATCTTTTGCTGGAAGAAATTATAATCAATATATATATATATATATATATATATATATATATATATATATATATATATATATATATATTTATATATATATATATATATATATATATATATATATATATATATATATATGTCGCGACCTCCAATTAATATAGTGGAAACACGCGTCCGGTCCTCGACGTAGAATGATTCCTTAATTGGATGCAACACTGGATCCTCCGGAATGGTTGGATCGCCACTTAGCTTTTTTCGATAAAACTAAGAAACGGAGCTTTTTGGGTTACAAGTTCTTTTGTGCTTTTCACTGAACCTTTTTTCTTCACTTTTCACTCAACTACTTATTTGTTCTTTTTAATTTTATTTACTTAATTATTTTAATTTAATAGTTCGTCGTATTTGCTTGTAATTCTAATTTGATGTTCTGATTTTTTATTTAAAACTTAATTGCTGAAAGTTCGTAAGTTTTTCAAATAAAAATCAAAGATTTAATTTTACTAAAGTCGAATTTATTTGATGAAAATAATAGTTCAACAAAATGATCACTACAATGATTATAACAATTAAAATATTCAAACACATTACAAAGATTCGAACGCGATAATAATGATTTACAATAATTCCCAAAAAACTGAATTGGATTGTTGTGTCTAGTTTCTTTTTATAATAATTAAATGCTAAGTTAGCAAAAGTAAGATTTTTTCTATTTTATTCGATCGAATCTTTGTTTTACAAAAAATACTAATTTTAATGGAAAAATACTGAATGGAAAAATACAGAGAATATTAATAAATTTTGTTTTAATATTTTTCTAGAAAAAATAAGATTCAAAAATGTAATTTAATACGAAATTGTTGATTAAGTATTTTTATATTGTAAAGTGTACGAGGTACAGTACACGACACTCCTCCCTTGGAAGAAGGGTTTCCATGGTTATGGGAATCCTTGATGTGGATCCTTAAAGTTGAACTGGACGGTTTGATCTTCGCCCGGTGACGCTTGATGAAGTTGAATACGATTTCTTTCGTTCACGTAGTACAATTGTTTCATGATTGGCTGGTTCGATGACCGTTTGTGCATTGTAGGGTTGAACTTGATTTCTTCTGTTGTCCCCAAATAGGCAGTTGTAGAAGTTGAAGGTATCACCACCATTCTTCTTACATGGCATTAGACAATTGAATAACTTTGAAAAAATCGTTAGTATTGTTTTGAAGACTCCATATTTATATAGGTAGTAGAGTGCGAGCGTTGATAGAGCGGTAACTCCAATGTAACACAACCAATTATAAATTGTGCTTTCGTATTTGATGATGAACGGTTTGTTGATTTGACTTTGTAAGTTTTCATCCATCTTCAGTAGCTGGTGTTGTGTGTATTTTACTTCATTTAAGTCCAAATTTGTCAGCTTGATGGGTTTCATGTAATTTGGTGTTAGTTTTTCTTCCCGATGTAGGTATTTGCAACAGTCGTCATCTAATATGTTGATACTTGGTATGTGCAGGTAAGTGGAAATGTTCTTCAACGAAACTTCGGGTTGGAGTAAAATGTTATTTGTCATGAATCGGCATTCGTTTGTAATTTTTAGTAGACCAATTCCTTGAAGTAGTTTTTCTTCATCTTCTCCATTGGTGCATAGTGAGCTTCCTCTTGTGGGTTTGGATAGAATGAAAAGCCATTGGTTTGTTGAAATTTTCTGCCATATTTCAGGTTGCGCGTAAATCGTCGTTGTCTTACATGATTTTGGAATTGACGTTTCTTGTAGATCGAATAGTTCCAATTCACAAATGTCGTCCGTATGTCTTTGCATCGTATCGATGTTTTGGCATATGTAAAGATTATTTATTGATTTACAGTTATCGAGTTGTTTCAGTAAAGCGAATTGAGATTTACCTCTGCTGGATATGATATAAGGGTAGTCAATAGTAATGTAAGAAACTTGATTAGAATTATTTGATGGTGTAGGAAGAGGAAAAGCTTGGTATAAGCTGTAATCGGTTATTTGTGCAATGGGCACCTTTAATAAAATTACTAGTATGTTTTCTTTCATGAAAGCTTTAACCTGCATTATTTTATAATAACTTTCTATATTTTCAGCATCTACTTTGATTGGCAGTTCTAAAGAAGAAACTTGCTTCAATTCGTTTAATAAATTGGTTGGATTAACTACATTATAATCTATGATACCATGTCTAATTAAAGTTAAGGTTGTGCTATACGATTGTAACTGTCTAATGTTTAAATCATTTAATTGTTTAATGAGCAGGAGGTGATCTAAAAGATTTATTTCAAATGAATTTTCATTAATTATTTTAGAAGAATTATTAATGTAACGATTAAATAATTTAATATTTGCATTTAGTTCTTGTTCAGCGTCTTGTATTGTTGTTAGTGTTTTGTTTAAGGTGTTCATGGTCTCAGAAAGGATTTTGATTTGGTCTTTCATCATAAGGTGGGTGGTTTTTCTGTCTTCGATGAGGGAATTAATGGAATTTTCATAAAAGGTCGCATCGCTAGAATCCGGTGTACCGATAAGCCATTTAATTATTTTTGAACCTGCATTTATGAGTCCTCTGCGTCTTCTTATATGGTGTGCTTGAACATTTTTTAATAATGATTTAATTTCTTCCATTTGTTGAACTAAGAGTTTTTGTTGAAGTTTACATGTTGAATAACTGGAGTGATCGTTTGGTAATGTTTTACAAAATACATACGACTTATGATAGTAGTTAGTGGCGGTGTTTAAAGTTTCTTCAAATGTTGTAGTGTTTATGTAATGTATGAGGGTGAGTTTTTGATTGCAAATTTTTGTATTCCCGAGTTTTTGGAAAAATATTCCCGGAGATTTATTGATGTGTTCCACCAGTAGTTCGGCTATCGTGTGGTGTAACATCAGTGTAATGAAGAACGTCTTCAGCATCTGAAAGATAATGCTTTAAGTTATTTTCGTGGTACGTTTTGATAGATCATTGCATTTTTATTTTAACGGTGTGTGTTATGGGGTTTACAGAAATTATTTTGTAGGGACCTTTGTACCTATTGGCTAATTTGCCGGGTGCTGATTGTCCTTCTTTAACTAGCACTAAGTCTCCTATTTTAAAATTTCTTGTTTTTGTTTTTCTATCGTATTGTTCTTTATTTTTTGTTTTAGTCTTCTTTAAATTTTCTCGTGCTGCGATTCTTAAATTTTTTAATTTTTCTTGTACTTCTGTTGAAAGTTCTTGATACGTGCGTCCTGGTACATTTTTGTCGAATGATGATGGAATATTTGGTTCAATCCCGAATACTAATTTATACGGTGTCTCACATGTAGAACGATTTTCGTGTGTATTGAATGAAAATGTTGCCAAATAGAGCATTTCGTCCCAATCATCCAGATCGTTGTTTATGTATGCTCGAAGATAATTTTCAATGTATGAGTGGGTTCTTTCCAATGAACCATTAGTTTGTGGATGGTACGGGGATGTTAATTTCTGTTTAATATTGAATAATTTATTAACTTCTTTTATTACAGCACTTGTAAATACGGGATCTTGATCTGTTAAAATAAATTTTGGAAATCCAAATGTACTTGCGTATTTGAGAAAGTAAATGGCCGTTGTTTCAGCTTTCCTATCTTGCATAGGGTACGCTTGCAAATGTTTGGTAAGATTATCTTGAATAGTTAAAATGAATTTGTTTCCATTTTTTGTTACTGGTAACGGGCCCACGAAATCCATGGAAATTTCCTCGTTGAAATTTCTGGCTGTGGTTGTTATTACCATCGGTGCTTTGTTGTTTGCTCCGGATTTAGATTTTTGACATGTTGGGCATTTTTTGATGTAATCTTCTACGTAAGTTTTCATTCCTTTCCAGAAATATTTTTTCCTCAATTCGTTGTACGTTCGGGCTATTCCTGGATGTGCTCGTAGTGGAGAATCATGATATTCTTGTAGCAGCTTTCTTTTTTCTTCATCCGTTCTTATGATGATGGATGTTTGTGTTTCTTTTTCATTTTCGTTATTTACGGTGACTTCTTCAGTAACATGTTCAATGTCCGCTTCGTGGTGATCCATTGATGTGCTGGGTTGTTCTTCATCGATAATGTTTGGTTGTTCAAATGCTTTTGAGGTACTTGGTTGTTGATCATCTTCAATTGCGATAATTTCTTCTTCATGTAGATCAGCTGTGTTTGTTAATCCAAGTTCTTTGTTTAATAAATCTTGAATTTCTTCTTCGGTTAACAGAACACTAAAGTTTATATCTTCTACATTTATTATTTCAATATTATTATTAAAATGGTACAGTAGAATGTTATTAAAATATTTTTCGTTAATATTTTTATCAATATGGTTTATATTAATAATTGTGTTGTTTACAGGTGAAGTTAAAGCCACTTCATTTAATGTTTCGTAAAGGATTGTTTTATTTATGTAGTCATTTTTATTTTGTTTTAAAATAATTAAAATTATGGTTTGGTCGTCTGTTTCTTTTCGTAAAACTTGACCTAAATTTGCATTTTTTATTTCGTTAATGTTGAAATTATTAGTAATAAATGATTTTAAATTTTCATCTATTTGTAAATTATTTGTTAAAGGGATTATGAGAGTTTTTATATTGCTAATGTCGCTTCCAGGATTAGTTTTTATTTTAGGATTAGGTTGTTTGTTAAATATTTGAAAGTTTTTAAAAGATTTTTCTTTATTTACGATTGCTGTTAAAATGGGGCGACTTAGAGTATCAGCGGTGTAATTCGTTTTTCCTGGTGTGTACTTGATTTTATATTCATAGTTTGATAATTTCAATCTCCATCGGACCAATCGACTTGTTGGGTCTTTTACGGAGTTTAACCAAACTAACGGGCGGTGATCAGTCTTCACTTCGAATTCTCGACCGTACAGGAAGTGATGGAAGTTTTTGATGGTTTTAATAATAGCTAGAGCCTCTTTTTCTATGGTTGAGTAATTGCGTTCTGAATTGTTCAAAGTGTACGAATAGTAAGCAATTGGCATATCCACTCCGTCGTATTGTTGCGTTAAAACTCCACCAAGAGCTTCGTTCGAGGCATCAGTTGTTATAGAAAACATTTTGTTGTCGTCTGGATATTTCAGGATTGGTGCTGATGTGATCTTTTCTTTCAATGTTTGGAACGCCTTTTTGCAATCCTCGTTGAAGTTGAACTTTTCATTTTTCTTCAGTAACTTGGTTAATGGTTTTGCTATTTGGCCGTAGTTTTCTATGAACTTTCGATAATAGCCGGTGATTCCTAAAAAGCTTTGAATTTGTTTTACGTTCTTCGGTTCGTTCAGTTTTAAGATTTTTTCAATTTTTTCCGTTTGCGGCTTAATTCCGTCTAAAGTTATAACGTGGCCAAGGTACTTTAATTCCTTCTGCAGGAATTCACATTTATCCATGTTGATTTTAAGGCCGTTTTCCTGGAGTATCTGGAATATTTCTTTTAGATTGGTGATGTGCTCTTCTAACGTTTTTCCCAGTATTATGACGTCGTCTAGGTAACACATGCATTTTTTCTGTAAAATTTGTTCGTGGAATATTTCGTTCATTAGCGTCTGGAACGTAGCTGGACTGTTCCGGAGGCCAAACGGCATTTTTAGGAATTCATAGTGGCCGTTGCCGACAGTGAATCCAGTCTTCGGAATGTCTTCAGTTTTTACAGGTATCTGATGAAATCCGCTTGCGAGATCCAGAGCTGTGAAATATTTGTTGCCACCTAGATTTGTAAGTATTTCATCGATCCTGGGGATTGGATAATTGTTGGCTACCGTTTTTTCATTCAGTTTCCTATAGTCGATCACCATCCGATACTTTTTTATACCAGATGCATCCATTTTCTTGTCCACGATCCACACGGGTGAGTTATAGGGGCTTTTGCTTTTTTGAATCACTTTATTTTTTAATAATACGTCGATTTGACGCTGTGCTTCGTCTTTTAAATTTTTAGGTAAAGGATAGATTTTATTTTTTATCGGAATATCGTCTGTAAGTTTTATTTCATGTTGTATTTTATTTGTACAACCGGGAGGGTCATTTTCTAATTGAATTATTGAATTAAATTTTAAGATTGTGTTTAGTAATTCATTTTTTTCTAATGAAGTAAGTCCGTCTGTACGTAATAATTTTAGTATTTCGTTTTTACGAATGGGGTCGATATTAATATTCAAAATTTTTTGTACAGGGTCTAATGTGATCATATTAGTTTTATAATTAATTACAGCATTATGTTTAGTCAAAAAATCAGAGCCTAAAATTCCATCGTAAGGGACTTTGTCAGTTTGAACTAAATGAAAATAGTGATTAAAATCGTAATCATTTTTTGACATACAAATTGATATGAGACCATATGATTGAATTATACCATCGGTTATACCAGATATATTTGTTTTAATATTTGTGTTAATATTTGTTTTAGCATTAGGATTTAGGTTACACGCTTTTAGCAGGGATATACTTGCACCGGTATCGATAAGAAAGATAAATTGATTGTTACGTGAATGTTTAGAATCAAAAATTAATTTTTTATCATTTAATGTAGTGGGAAGTTGAGTGAAGCCGACTCTATTTGTTTGCTCGTAGTTGGGGCTTCGTTCAACACGAGCTGTGACAAGTTTAAATGATTTGAATTAGTACTATGAGCAACTTTAGGGTTTGGGTTATTTAAATTTTCGTTGTACCGCTTTTTCCGACACTCGTCGATAGTGTGTCCTTTAAAGTGACAATAACTACATTGTTTTACAAACCTATCATGATTAGAATTTTGAAAATTATTACTGTTAGTATGAGAATTATTTTTAAATCTACATTCTCTAGTGTTATGATTTGATTTCCTACAATTTTTACAATATTTGCGTTGGTTATTTGAATTAATGTTAATGTTCTTAAATTGATTTTGTGTATTTAAGAAAGCTTCTTCTTCGCATGCTATGGAAAGGACTTCATTCATAGATATAAACGTTTTATGTCTTAAAATATTTGAAATTTCAGGTTTGCAATGATGTGTAAACCTTCTTAAAGCCATTTCCTCAATTAAAGCTAATTTGCCAATCAACATAGAGTTTGAAATTGTATTTTCTTTGACTTTTTGAATTATACGTGAATTTAATGATTCAATTCGTAAATAAAATTCTTTAATTGGTTCGTTTGGTTTTTGACGAATTGTTTCTAATTGCTCTTGTAGATACGTTAAACTTTCGGTTATTTGAAATATTTGTTTTAATTTAATTTTTAAATCTTCAAATGTATTAATATTATTTGCATTTAATTTGTTTTTTACATTAGAGGATACTTTAGAAAATATTAGTGCTGTTAATGCACTTCTTTGTGAATCTTGAGCTAAATTTAATGCATTTTCGGCGTTTTGAAGGAAATTCTGGAGTTCAGCAGGATTTCCGTCAAAAGGTGTAATCATTTGTGCCAAGAAAGTCATAGGGACTTTTTCTGACACGGGAAGATCCTCATCATTGGAAATGTAGTCCGCAGATTGAGGTCTGGATGGGCTTGGTGTTGAGGATTCAGGATCCATTTTAAAATTTTAGGGAGCACTGAATAAGCAGAGATAAAAACACAATTCACTAACCTTTTTACAAGCTCGATTTAAACTGCAGCTCGACTGGACTGGAATTGTTTTTCTCTGGAACACCAATAAATAACCACTGTTGACCGCTACTTTACAACAGGCTTTTGGCACCGTCTTGACTATGTGTATGACCAGGCTGGTAGTGTTTGTTGACCGTCGTGACTTGTACAAACTTCGTACAGGCTGGTAGTCCTTAGAACACCGTCTTGACTTGGCTGACACTTAGCTGGTAGTAACCCGATTTGCTTGTTGTATTTTTGTAGTTGGAAACGCAGTAGTATTTTTTGTAGTCCTGATTTGCGGAGGAATTTTGATCCTTTTAATCCTTTTTATCCTGGCAGATGATCGCCAATTTATGTCGCGACCTCCAATTAATATAGTGGAAACACGCGTCCGGTCCTCGACGTAGAATGATTCCTTAATTGGATGCAACACTGGATCCTCCGGAATGGTTGGATCGCCACTTAGCTTTTTTCGATAAAACTAAGAAACGGAGCTTTTTGGGTTACAAGTTCTTTTGTGCTTTTCACTGAACCTTTTTTCTTCACTTTTCACTCAACTACTTATTTGTTCTTTTTAATTTTATTTACTTAATTATTTTAATTTAATAGTTCGTCGTATTTGCTTGTAATTCTAATTTGATGTTCTTATTTTTTATTTAAAACTTAATTGCTGAAAGTTCGTAAGTTTTTCAAATAAAAATCAAAGATTTAATTTTACTAAAGTCGAATTTATTTGATGAAAATAATAGTTCAACAAAATGATCACTACAATGATTATAACAATTAAAATATTCAAACACATTACAAAGATTCGAACGCGATAATAATGATTTACAATAATTCCCAAAAAACTGAATTGGATTGTTGTGTCTAGTTTCTTTTTATAATAATTAAATGCTAAGTTAGCAAAAGTAAGATTTTTTCTATTTTATTCGATCGAATCTTTGTTTTACAAAAAATACTAATTTTAATGGAAAAATACTGAATGGAAAAATACAGAGAATATTAATAAATTTTGTTTTAATATTTTTCTAGAAAAAATAAGATTCAAAAATGTAATTTAATACGAAATTGTTGATTAAGTATTTTTATATTGTAAAGTGTACGAGGTACAGTACACGACATATATATATATATATATATATATATATATATATATATATATATATATATATATATATATATATATATATATATATATATATGTATATATTAGTATGGTCGTTAGTATGTCCAGCCTTTTCTCCATCACCACCCACTGTCACCCACTCATGGTGACAGTGGTCGAAGGCACTTGCAAGTAAGGGAGTTTGGTTGCGGCGTGTGGAAGTGGGGGGACGTGGGTGGTAAAAATTTCGATGGAATACTTCTTCCTTTTCTAACACATTGTACGACTTATATAAGCTCGAGATTATGCTGAATGACGTAAAATGCGTGCGTGAGTGACAATGTTGAGAACTTTTCTAAAATATACCTAATTTTTCCAGAATATTCTAGGATATTCTAGATTTTTCCAGAATGTTCCAGAATACTCTTGGATATTTTTTAATTTTTGAAATGAACTACAAAAATGTGTAACTGTAGTTGATCCAGAGTGTTGTAAATTGTTCTCGAAATTTCAAGAATGATTTCGGAAACTCTGCAATGTATCCAAATACTTAAAACACTGAAAATTATTACTATTGGTCTAGAATATTCCAGATTATTCTAAAAATTTCTAAACTGATCTGAAAAGTTTCAAAATATATTAAAAGGTTCAAAAATATTTAAAAATGATTCTAGAACGCTCTGGACTGTTTTAAAAATTTGTAGAACATTTTGAAAAGTTCTGATATATATTTGAATGCTTAAAGTCGATTGAAAATGAGTTCTGATTAGCCTAGAATGAATAAATTGATACCTCTATTTTCGCCAAAACATTTTAAGCTTGTAATTCCATTATTGACTTTATTTGGCGATATAAAACTCAATATTAAGACCAGCAAAAAACAAACAATTTTTAAGCAATCTTAAACATGTCGACCGGTCGACCTTTTTTTTTTCTTGTCTTGAGAATGGTGGTTTGAGACACCGAAACCGGTCGACATGTTTAAGATTGCTTAAAAATTGTTTGTTTTTTGCTGGTCTTAATATTGAGTTTTATATCGCCAAATAAAGTCAATAATGGAATTACAAGCTTAGCCTAGAATGTTTTAAAAAATAATCTGAGAAGTTTTGTGTTGCATCCAAACACTGAAAATTATTAAAAAATGATTACTATTGGTCTCGAATATTCGAAATTATTTTGAAAATTTCTACATTGATCTGGAAAATTCTAAAATATATTTAAAATATAATTTAATATTTCAAATTTTTCCAGAATGTTCTAGAGTATTCTAGATTTCTCCAGAATGTTCTGGTGTATTCTAGGATATTTTATAATTTTTAAAGTGAACTATGAAAATGTGTGATTGTAGTTGGTCCAGAACCATTAAGTGTGCGATGTATTTTGACCCGGTTAACGCCGGCTTTCGCTGCTAGTATTGGTTTTAAAATTTGTTTTATCTTATTGATTTGTTTATATAAAATTATATTTTAATTAACTTAATTTAGTTACCTTGCATGAGCTGGTCTAGCTTGTAGCCTATACGACTCAAGTTGAATGACATTAGGCTAAGAACTTCAAAATTTGGCTACGCACATCGTGACCTGCCTGATTATACGATCGGCCACCAACATATACATTATAATGCTTGTATCAGAGAATCAATATTATATTTTATATCAAAAACTGTATATACCTGTCTATTTCAGTCAATATATTATGTTTATATAATATAAATACTTAGGTAATTAATAGTGATAGTATGCATATCTAATTGAAATCATATCTACAGTGATGGGTAAAAGAGTTGTCACACTACTGTAACCCCCGCGTTCGTATGGTTTGATTTTATGCATTGTGAACGTAGGTTAATTTGTTATTGTTATAAAAAATGTTGCGCACTGAAATGTACGAAATTTGATGGATTTGACGAAATAAAAGCTAAAAATTTTTAACAAAGGAAATGTTTATTGATTGTCTAGATGAAACTACAACTTCAATATACCGAATTGTTTGTATAAAAGTTTAAAGTACACGATTCTTCAAAGTTTTACTAAGTTTTTCATCGGTATTCGTTTTTTTTTCACTCTAGTGTTATACCGTAAAACCGTCTAGACCCGGACACTTTGCACCAATCTTCAAAGTAAGTAGTTTCTACATTAACCTGCTACAATAAACATTTGTTCTTGACGTCATTAGAGAGAGAAAAACATCCTCTAAACAGCTGTACCAATAGAAACTACGGCTTTCAACTTTTACTATCTCATTTTACAGGATTACTATTCTCCAGTTTTTCAAAGAAATAAAATGTGTGTCTAACTTAGACATGTAATTTTCGTCAAAATTGTCATATTGTTTTAATTTTGATATGTATGTGTTCAGAATTTTATCGCGCATCATTTAATGATGTTTGAAGTTATATTCGATGTATATATAAAAAAATACATGCTATATACATACATCCGTTTAGACCCGGACACATCAGTTGATTACACTGTGGCCGCGATTCGCACTGACTGTAACTTCCACTATCCATACGTTATATTCCGGCCAGAATTACGCGGTTTATGCCTCCTTCTGGTGTCGTATCCACAGAATGCAGAACGAACGGTAGTACCTCTATACTACTGAAACCAGCGTAACGCTAAAGGATAAAAAATACCACCACCACTATCTTATATAATATGTGCACGCGGAGTTGTGTGTGGTAGTGCGATATATGGTTGTGTGTCTGCGTGTCTTGCATACGCATATACTAAAAAAATACGTAGTATGTATGTGGTACGTACATGCAACATACCGTGTCGACACAACGACAACAATATGACAATAATTAAAACACATCAGACGATATAAAACACTGTCCTAACCCCGATGGGAGAGGTTAGTTTGCATGTTATTACATTATTTAAGTAAGTGTCCGGGTCAAGACGGATTTGGGGTGTAGACCCGGACACTTACTAATTATTTTTTATTTTTTTTATTTTTACTTATAATGAAACAAATGCGTCAGGGATATAAGAAATAATATACGCTCTTTCTAATGGTAATACTTTTATTGGTGATATCTATGAAGGAAACATGTACAAACATAAAATTATACCAAAAAATGTAAAAAAGTGTCCGGGTCTAGACGGTTTTACGATACATGAAAAAAATCAAGCCGCAAGTCGTAGACCTGCGAAACACAAATCGAAGATAAGGTTACGAGCGTACTTTCAACAAATATTAAGTTGGCAGGTTTTATAAAACGTACCACAAAATAATATATTGACAGGTTCCGTAGAATCCAAAAAATATCACTTTCCAGAAGTCCGCGTTTCCTGAGAATGAAACGATTCCCTTGTTGATTAAAAACCCGAATAATCTTAATCTTTCCTTTTAGCGAATTTTCGAATCGAAAAATCAGCTATTACAGCCACTGTCATGATGCGACTTGAGTTCGGGTGTTTAAAATTCACAAAATTGTGCATAGGTACACCTCTGTAAATTCATCATCATCATTTTTATATCATCATTTTGAGGATGAATTGCATAGGCAAACTATGGCTTTTAAAAGTAGCCTTTATAATGCTACTCGATACGATAAACTTATAAACAAGAAAGTAGACAAAAATTTAAATGACTTAAGTCCATTACCAAAATGTTGTATTGCTAATGCGGTAATACATATTAAAGTCAGAGTTAGTTTTTAGTTATATCTAAACCTCTAAACAAGGGTCTTTATTCTATTATGCAAAATGTTCTGTTCTAATTACATAAACTTCGGTTAACCTAAACTTCCACATGTTGATTTTATTTCTCGGAACAAATTTTGAATCTTGGCTACACGATAATGGCAATTCGCTGCTCTAGTATTGGTCTGTTTTATATCCGCTTTTTCTACTTTTGAGATATTGCGATTTGAAAGTTTAAAAATTAATATCTTATTTATTTCACATTTTATTACCAAATAGAAAATAATTTTTTACTTGTAAATAAGTTAATTGTCATACAATACAATCTCATAGAAATCTGACCTCGAATTTCGGAGTAAAATGATAATTAATATTCTCATGATTGCAAAAATTGAACTATAGATCCATATTCCCTTAGTATTGTTTTGTACTTTCAGCTTATAATTATTGGTTTGTACTATAAGCGTGGATATAGAACAAAACAAGATTATTTTTTCCGTCTGTTACATATAGGAATGGGAAAATTGTAATACATAAAATGACTTTAGCTTAAAAAAATTTTATTCTGTGTTTGATTTAAGGTAGTTGGTCGATAAAACGATTTTTTTAAAGAATTTTAACGAAACTTCTCTAGATATTTATTTTATTCAATACGAATAATACGAGCCCTTACCGAAAAAAAATTGATCACCCTAATTTTGATAAAAACGATTTCAAAGTTTTGTAATTTTAACACGGGCTCTTATGGGAAAACTCTATTTTTTTTCTTTTGAATAAAATGAAAACGTGTCAAAGCAATTTGATAAAAATTTAATATATTATAAAATACAAAGTTACAAATCATATTTAATAAGAAATAAAAATTATTCACCACGCCGTTTTTAAATATAATTTATAAACATCATTTTACAATGTTTTTACAACGATTTTTCAATAATGTTTTTATATTGCTACAACATAAGTGCGCGGAAATTAAAAAACAAACAAGTGGTATACAAATATAATCACTGAAGAATATTAATACATTATTAAATTTTTGATAAAAGAAAATTTGTATTTTGAGATATACTTTTGTACCTGACTATCTCAGAGCAACTACGTTAATAAAATTTAAAGAAAATTAACACAAACTTATTTTCTATGTGTGGAAGTAAATTGAAACATAGGCAAGAACTGTTTGGAAAATATCGCGTTAAGAATTGTATAAAAATTAATTCTAGAAACCGATTACTATTTTAATGTGACGTTTTTAAAAAGATGTTCAAAAAAACGAGTTTCTATTGATAGCATATAGTTGAACATTGATTTATCTCTAATTGTCTCTAGAATCTAGATACCTCTGACTTCGTTTCGATTTCAGTTAGTTTTTCAAGAAATAAAGAAGTAAAGTTATCATCTAATAGATTCGATCGTCCGAATTTGGATAGGAATACCGTTTTTCCGTTTATATTCATCATTTAAGCGTATATAAGCATTGGTTTATCTCGTTTTATACATATTAAAGTTTAATTATCGAAAACTTCATACAATCAAAATTTTTATACAAATTTGCAATTTTATGAAAATAAAAAAAACCCTTAGATGTTAATTGGATAATTTCAATTTTTTGTTTTGATCTTTTATTAAATTAAGATTTCTGAATAAATTTAGATTTCTAAATAAATTAATATTTTTAGGTAAACTAACTGTTCAATTTTACATGTAAAATTTGAAATATAACTAATGTATTGAAATTTGCTATGGCAACTTTTAGAGAATTTATGAAAATTTATTTTTAATTTGTGGATGACTTTCCATAAACATTTTTAATGCCTTCATCATTACTTTATACACAAGTTTTAACACAATAGAAGATTGCATTGTAAGAAATTATAATACAGAAAATAACGTAAGTTACAATGGCTTGCAACCATTACAATATCTTAATGAAAAAATAAAATATACTACATTATTTATGCAATATAAGAGACCTTGTTATGGGATATGGAACACACCAATAATAAAATTTTCTAAAATCTAAAATTTAAGTATAGTTTTGTTCTATGTGCCACAAAAAATGTGAGTTAGTACAATCCAATAATAAATTTTTGTGAAATCGGTGGAGATAGTACAAAATAATACTATAGTAAACGTAATATTGGCATTTTGAAACTAGAACATGGTAGAGAAAAAATTGCTGAGTTCAAATATGTATCAAACTCAATTTTTTTGAAAAGTGGAGATAGAACAAATCAATACTAGAGCAGCGAATTATTAAACCTGGTTACACATAATATGTACATTTACAATGAAACTAAAATCGAATTCAAAACTGGTTTTCGATTATTACCTGTTTCTGTCTCATCATTACAAATTAAATTTATTAAAAAGTGAAATTTTTTTTGTTAAAATATTAGCATCACTGACTTGCTCTATTCATATTTTAGAATTACTTAATATCCATTGGAAAGTGTTTTGGTTTTAGGTAATCTTTGAAGACGGATTTGATGATTTTTTTGTTTTTTATTAAAATTAATGATATATATATCATTATATCAGTGATATAATATATTGCTGGACTTTAGGCTAAATAAATTTTGTTGTTTGAAAGCTATTAGAAAATCATCAAAAGTGTTTCAAAGATTTAAAAAAGAAGCAATTTAAAAAATAGTTTATGAGCTTACAGCGTTAATAAATGCATTTAAAATAAATCATACTACTATTCGGAAACAAAATTTTTTCGTATTAATATTTTTATTCTATCGAAAAGAAATATTTTCTCCTTAACTCGAGATAAATTTCTGTTATTAACGGATTAATTTTATTACTTTCCTAAGAAAAACCACCCAGGAACTATTTTCTTGATAATATTTACAATAAATTTGTGTAGATAAATAAAACTTTCAATATTAATTTATATTTAATATGTTATGTATGTCTGTAAAGGAAAGTGAGAGAGAGAGAGCAATTGGCGGAACAACATTTTCGCACGTGTGACAACAAACCCGCAAATTATGTGACAGATTTAATGAACCGTTTTAAGATTAATTCCAAAACATTTATAGGTAAGATGAACAAGCAGAGGGATAACATGTCAAATATAATCAAATACTAAAATACGAAGGTATATAGGTGGTGGTGTATTATTGGGGATATAATCCGGAAATGTCATCTTGAAAATTACATCTTAATGTTGTATCAATATATGTATATTATGTACATACATGTGTAGTCTTGGATACAAGATATTAGATACAAGAGTGTTTACATAATATAGATTGCCAATTATGTAAATTTGCTTTCTACTGCTTCTACTATGCGTGGATAAAATAAATACATAAAATAAAAATAATAATTTGGTTTTGATCAACATTTTAACTAACGTTTGTGGTCTATTCATATTATAGCATTTATAGTAATGAACTATTACCAAAAAAATACACTACATGTATGTATTATGTTAGGAATTCGTAGTTCAATAGCTAGAGTTTTTCATAGTTCTCAGAATTAAAATCTTTCTTGCATTCATTCAATATTAAAGTTAGCCCTTAGTTTGTTAATAATATGATTATCATAATCAGGAATTTTTGGAATAAATGATCACCGTGTTATATCAAAATTTTTTGATTTTTTATTGGCTACGTACGTTTCGAGAGTAAAATCTCATCTTCAGGCCATAATCTTAAAATATTAAATAATAGATAATTTGGACCATGTTTTCGACTTCAGTAATACAAAGGTGCTACAATATGAAAGAAACTACAGAAAAAAATTGAACCTTGAAACCCTATGGACTTCTCGACGGAAAATGTTAATAATCAAATTGAAAATGAAAATCTGACACTTTGTAAACCTTTATGTCAAAACATTCGAAAACATAAACAAAAATAAACTTAAATGTGCTTATAAATGATATCCACTTACATAAACTTATTATTATTCTATGTATAAAACATAATAGATATGAAGTACATCTGTGGGCTCTTTTGTCTATTTCAATTTTTTGTAATTTTTGCAATTTTTTGATTTTTGATTTTTAATTTATTTTAATGTTTGACTCAAAACTATTAAAAAGTATTTTATTTTATTTATTTTTTTCAACAATATACTTTTCTTAAAAATTGTTGTCTTAATTTAAATTTTTATTTTTGACTGTAAAATTGTGTAATTTAAAAAAAAAAATTATAATTCTAATAATTCTTCATATTGGTTTGTTTTTTGGAAAAAAATTGTATGTATTTGATTTATTGTATTACCGTTTAGTACTTTAATATATTTGTTTTTAATATTTTAAGAATATGGACTGAAGATGACATTTTATTCTCGAAACGTACGTAGCCAATAAAAAACAAAAAATTTTTGATGTAACACGGTGATGTTTTATTCCAACAATTCCTTATTATAATAATCCAAAAATCACCTAAACTTTGTATTAATATGTATTATTATGTATTAATATGATTTTCTGAACTTTTTTTTTTTTAAATTATGAAATAATAATCAATCACCATTACATGTTAGAAATTGGTGTTTTAATATCTAATGCGTGTTAATTTTTTGAACTATGTATTAACCCTTTGCACTCGAACCATTTTTTAGTATGGGTACTCAGCTACTCGACAGTAGTTTTAATAAAAAATTGTAATACATCAAAGCTAAGTATTTTAAACAAAAGTAGTTTACTTACATATTTTATTTTTATTTGCATAAACATTATATTTTAATATTAAATTTTATAATTTTCCTTAGTGTGATATTTGAAGTAAAGAATAGGATGGCGCCTTTCGAGTGCAAATGGTATTTATTGGTCGCCATGGCGGCGCCTATCGAGTGCAAAGGGTTAATTATTTTATGGGATGGGAATTTATGGGACCTGGAAAACTTTATCTACTAACTAAAAAAAGAATGGTAGAAATTTGACCAGAAATGTGGGAGAAATCGGTGTACATACATAAAAAAACATACGGGTTGAATTGAGAGCCTCTTCGTTTTTGAAGTCGACACTGGTTATCGAACACTGGGTATTACAAGGTGTTCAAATACGAGTAGAGCACCCTATGTGATGCCAGAAATCACGAATTCATAAGGATTTCGTTGTTAGAACTATGAAATCGTAATTAAGAAGAAAAACTATAACAATACTTTCGCCAAAATAAGGTAAAAATAATCGATCAAACCGCTGGCTGGTGGGACACCTCCAGTCAACACTTCCTATACATTGTTAAGATGAAATCCAGCTTGGATTATTGTCACGAAGATTAGATCGATTAGCTTCCACTATTTTAGTAGTCTCGAAAGTAAAGTAACCTAGACAATTTAGTTTTTAGGAACTTTTTAGAAAGTTGATCAATAAACTGCGATTATATTATTAAGACAAGCGAAACTTTTTATAGGAATAACTTTTTTCTTTTTACTTTCTCCAAAAGGACTTACTCGAAAATTGAACTTATGGAATTAAATTAAGGTTGCTTTAACATTGTATTTTACGATTATAGTCCCCTATAATAACGATAAGAAAATAAGGTATCTGTATATTTATTAGAGAACAGTAAATAATTTTATCAGGAGAGCACATCTGTTCTGTATGTTTTGTTTTGTTATACAGAACACAATATGATTCAAATAGTGTACGTAAATGTTGTTTGATAAAGTTTTTGTTTTTATTGTCCAGGTTTATAATCTAATTACTGTCACGGGTCAGATAAACACGTGTAGGTTGTCAGATATCTCTGTTGATTTGAAAACTAAATTTCTACGTTCAAGTCCACATACAAATACACGCACACTTAATTGGTATACAAAGTTATTTAATTTACTAATAATTTAATGTCTTGTTGACCAAGCACCAGATACATGCGATTGTTTTGCATATTTCACGTTATCAGGAATGTTGAAGAAAGATAACCAATCAGTGATTTTATTAGTTCCACTAGAACCCAAAATTCACAAGGATATAAATGTCTTTGTCGAGGGTGTATAAAAAAAGTGAATTATCCACATATTAAAATTAATTTTTTGATACACTTTAAAAAAATGTAATTGTTTAAAAGTGGGCATGAAATTGGCAGTCTCTTTTTTAATTTGTTAAGAAGTTAAAGGTCATAACCTATAATGATGAAACGACCAAGTGGTACACTATTTTGACAATTAATACACTTTATATTGAATGATCGATGCGGTACAACGTTGTGTCGCAGTTAATTAAATTTTACTTAAGACATTTAATCAAATTTTACTTAAGACGTTGTGTCGCAATTAATCAAATTTTAATTAAGCGTCCATTACTATTAAGGCGTGTTAATAAAATGGATGGAATAAACTTTGTAATTTTTTTCACTAGCTGATAATTATTGTCTTCTTTAAATATATTTATCTAAGTACTGACCAGCGTCACCACCATATTTGTTACAATACTTAATAGAAAATGCAAGTAAAATTTTAATATTTACTCACTTAAAAATTATTTTTATAGATTCTGTCGAAGATGAAATATATAGGTGGCTTAGTGCGTACATAGTACATACACTTTAAAGGGTTACATATACTTAGCTGTAGCGGGCGAAATGATGACATTCTCTCGATTTTTTTTCAGCAGCAAAATAAATATTTATTTCAAAACCGTTAACAAAATTGATTAGTATATGCTTTGTGATAATTGTTAAATATTTTTCATAAAAAAATATTTGAAAATACCGGAACTACAGCTGTATTCCAGGAGCGCTTTTTTGGGCGTCACTTGCAGTGGATATGATAACTTTAGAATGATTCACCCAAAATCAGAATTTAAAAAATATTTCGTTAGTATATCTTATTGTCTAGTATTTGTCAAAATTTAAATTTAAAAAAAAGGCGCTAATTTTAGCATAAAGTTTATTTTTTCAAGATTTGAGTTCGAGTAGCTATTATCATAGTGAATAAGTAGCATAAATTTGTTGTGGATCGGATTGCTAGATTTTTGATAATTGTATCCATCGCAAAGGTGGTTTAAAGAAATAGAATTCTGCGATAATCATGCATGTTTCGAGTTGCAAGTTTATTTCTTTCATATTCGATGCTGAGCGTTCGCAAATCTATTCACAACTGCTCCAAAGTTGCAAAGCCACACATTTCGAATAATAAAATAGAGTGGCAAAAGTCAACGTACCGCTTATATTATATTATATTATATTATATCGAGCGGTAGCTGCTCAGGAGCAGCCATGGGCGCTACTCGAGGTAATGTGCTATATTATTGAGATAATGTATCTAAAGAATATGCAATGAAAATTTTTCTGACCAACCTAACTGTATATAACCCCTTAAACAATCTCGTTCAGACATGTAACTTAATAAGTATTTAGATTTTATAAAAATTTTTAACAGTCAACACTGTTAATTTGAAAAATCTTACCAGTGATTGATATCTTCCATAATTACATAAATTTTTGGAACTATACACACATACCACATACTGAAAGTATACGTATCAAAAGCGTTTCTCTAATCATCACTATTTCAACTACCATAATGTTGTCGGTCTACTTATAAGCAAATGCCAAAATAAGAGCAAAACCCTAGCAGTCTTAATTTCGATTTTGTTCTTACAATAAAAATCTTGACCTTACTGGTACATACGTATCCTTGGTCTGGATCTTGTTGAAAAATACAGCTAGAGCAAAGCTAATTTTGCTTGCGTTGCCTTTTTAAATTATATAATGATAAGATTTTTAGGAAATTTTCAAAAATTTTAGTAAATTAATAATTAATTAATAAACTATATTGGAGGCATTTAAAAATTTTAGTAACAGTACCTGGTAAATCGTTAGGATTTCTTATATTTTAGCAACAATTTACTTTTTGATCTTGTTTACTTGAGCCTTGGTAGTGGTCCTGTAATTATTATGTATATAGTATTGATTTTGATTAACTGTAAATCAAGATTTAATTTGAATATCAGATTCATACAGATCTAGCTTAAAAAAAAGAACCAAAAAAACAATTTATTAACCCTTTTAAACAAACCATTTGGAAAAATTTTTTTTGTCACAAAATGCCGGACTTTTACTGCGGCCAGTGCTAAGTACAATAGATAAGGTTATAAAAAAGAAAAGGAAAAAATATTAAAGGTCGCAACATCAAAAAAGTGAACCCTAGGAATTTACAAAATATAAATTATACTAATCTATGTTGATACAATTGAACATTATTTAGACATATACCGTATTTTCGAAAATCTGTCACAGATGGCGGCACCTGTACCAGTGAATAAGTACATATCACGGCATTTTCAGCCGCCAAATTCCAGAACGAGTTAATTCGTCTGTATCATTTACAACGTTAATGGTAATTTAACAAAAACTGGCGCCGTAGGCCGTAAAGCGCCGTGTGTTATATATATATATATATATATATATATATATATATATATATATATATATATATATATATATATATATATATATCTGTGTTTGTACGTGCGTACTTACGTACGTTCGTGAAATTGTATTATTGTATTTAATCTCGCATATCTCGAAAACCGAAAATGATAAAACCGATTCATATATGTACCTAACTAGAAAAAGTCTAATTGGTGAAATATTAAAATTAATGAATAGTATAACTACATATCCTATTAAGTATTGAATAATATATATATATATATATATATATATATATATATATATATATATATATATATATATATATATATATATATATATATATATTATTCAACGCACGTACAAACACAAAGAGAGACATCATCTTAATAACGATAGTATACAACTCTAGGGTGTCCAGAATGTGAAGATATATCAAAATTGGGACTTTCGAAAATCGGGCCCACTACAATAAATTTTTACCGGTAAATTCAAATGATAGTTTTGTTATCAGTTGAATTCCTATCATAGAAATTCTTAGGCAACATTGTAAGCTCTCTTCATGTAAAAGTACGTAACTTAAATTAGAAACTTTAGGTTAGTGTACACTGTAATTCCAAGCTGAGTGTGATAAAAATCGAAAATATTTGAATTTGTTTTATAAGTACCATTCATTCATATGCTACCACAAATTTATAAGAATTTCTTAGATCTTCTTCCATAGAAGGAAGAAAAAAGAAATACTGGTGTCCGTTTTTAAATTATTTATAAATTCACTATGTTAACAACTACTATAGTTTGTTGACAATTCGTTTTGGTAAGGTTGTTATAGTTAGCAATAGCAGATTCTATTTCAATTACCTACAAAAAAAATTTATTTCTGCTTGTACCTAAAAAATATCAAACTCCGGCAAATATAAATTCCGGCATTGTAAAACACACCGAACATCATCCCATGTATGTACGGGAATATATCATACATACATAACCCGAACACACATAAGTATATCTATGCGTAGGCATGCAAACATGCAATATTTATATTGTTTAAAAATTGATTGTTTTAATACATTTTCACTGTACAACATTAATTATATATCAGAAAGGTCACTGTTCGTACAAAGATTTCCACTTAATAAAAACGGTACAGACCAGCAATGTATGCAAGGACGTCGTCAACCAATTGACCAGTGCTGGAGGACAGGGTGAGAGAAAAGGAGAGGTAAATGTGAATTTTAGGTATACCAATACAGTACAAGTTCTCAGTCGTGCCACTTTTGGTAATATCGTTCCCCTACATCTCAATAGCAGTCTAGCCAATTTCACCAAGAGCTTTTATTAAAAAGAAAATCAAAAATCAAAAGCTTTTATTACCATATAATACAAACTATTTTATCAAAATCTCCTGGCCCTGGTTTAACCTATACAGCTGAATAGGTCTTTCAAAGAGTAACATTTCGTAAATTTAAAGATTTCCTTTATCTCTTATAGTTTTCGACATATCCTAAGAAATACGATTTGAACCATTAACTTTAGGGGCTGGTTTCACCCCGTAAACGTGGACGATGGCCGATAAAAAAAAATACGGGTCCCTTATTTTTGCCCATTGTACACACCAGCGAAGTTTCATCAAAATTCCGAATTTCACTCTGGGTACATCTCCTTGTTAGAAAAGAATATAATATTAATAAAATTGGTGACAATCTTTCAGACATTCAAACTTTATGTTCACATTACAAACTGTAGGTTATCCCATAATGAGGAGGTCACGTACTTATAATAAAGGAGACCGCGTTTTCGTTTGAGAAGACCAACATCTATATCAAATAATTATACATATTTCACAAATGTCGTCACAACTGGAGGTTCATGGCACGAAGAAACATATATAAAAGAACCTGCAATGAGAATCAACTCGATCGGATGATTTGTTTTCGAGTTATAACTGCAGCAAATATGAAAAAAATGTAGTTTTTATTTACTTTACCTTTTAGTTTTAATAACTGAGATTTTTACTAAAATTATTTTATTTACGATGTACTCGTTATAACGGTCATAGTAAAAGTAGATGAGTCGTTTAAATGTGTCGGGGTCTAGCTTCTCCACAACATGTGACTGGCAGCCACGTCCAGAAACTCCCGAACTATCAACCTTCATACATTTCTCAATACCTCAAAGTTAACAATGAAAATCAGAATCCGCTCTTCGGATGGCTGTAACTCAAAAACTATTTGAGATATGCTTTTGAAATCTTAGTATATTATTTTTGGAGGTATACACTATCGAAACATGCAAAAAAATTTTTCCAATTTTTTAAAAATGTCACACTAGTGGTCCCCCTTAATATAAATAAGTATTTTGTAAACAAGAATTGCAATAAATTTAAAGTAAAAAGAAAATAAAAAATCACTTGATAGTCCATTTTAAATAACTATGTATTTTCTATTTTAGATGTGTGCAGCAAAACTATTTCCCTTTCTGTAGTTTAAATATATTTCTGTGAATACACTTTCCATTTTCTATTCTTCATGGTACAATTTTGCCCAGTCTTAGCTATTAGGTATAATTATTATTATTGATAGTTTAATGTGAGATATTGATCTGTTTCGAACTTAGGACCTACCAGACAGAAAGGTAGTTGCTAACTACTAGATCGGCTTGAAGTTTGGAAATTCATTGAAATGTAACGAAAAACGATTAGATAACGTAACACAGAATACGGTGCTTTACGAGTAAAATTTTTGCACGTTTGATTTCTCTTTGTACCTATGCATCATATTTCCGTAAAAATTATTTCGAACCGCCCAGTTTCACACACGTATTATATAAAAATGATTCTGAAGATCGATTGATATATTATTAGAAGGGTAAGAAAATAGTCAGTAAGTCATCTGTGTACGTATAAAATATGTTACGTTGTTGATAACGTTAAATAAAAAAATTATTTGTCTGCCAATCTTTGGTATTCCTTTGATATGTATTATCTATCTACATTACATTCCTCTAGCAATAACCTTACAATAGTCGGCTCATTCATCGATAGACATATACGTATGCGATACCCATTCGCGTATTAGACTAAGAGCTGCTGAACATTTGACTCAAAGAAAACGATTTATTTGTAAGCATCTAGAAAAGTATTGATATCTCAATAAAAAGAGTCATTATTGTTACTTGAAAATTTTACTAAAAAAGAGATACAATTACTTTTTTTTTATAAAACGTAGCTTCATAAAAAAGTACCCATCGTTTCTGAGATATTTAAAGAAAAGTAGAAATCTAAATGAAGTTGTCGTCTTATAAATGGGTTTATGAATTCTAAGCTCTTAAATATCTCAGACACGGTTTGTTTTACTAGCTACAATAATCAAATTTCTTTTTCTGGTCTTTCTTTTTCTGAACTTTCTTAGCAGTCAATTGCACTATAAACTTTTTTTTTTTTTTAATTCGACACTACCTAACATTCAAGATTAAAAAATATAACAGCATTTTATTGTCACGTCTCGCCGTAAAAAATTTCAAGGGTACGAGTGGACTTTCGGATTTTACACCATTATCAGAAGTACTTATAATCAAAACCATTTACTTTGGTGCAAGAATAATTTATATCATGAACTGGCAGGAGCTGGTTCGCATATCAGATAGTTAATACCTATTAATAACATGACGGTCGTTGGTATTCGTTGTCAAAATAGTGTACCAGTTGGTCATTTCGTCATAATTCTTCATGACCGTGTCGTCGTCTTAATCAGTAAAATTGTCTTTGCGAGTATCAAAATGTTTCTCATATCTGGTTCCCAAAATTCGACGATAAGAAGAAGATAAGAAGCAATATATTCTATGCAATCTGAACGGTAAAGGGTGTCAAGTAAAAAGAGTTAAGCTTACGAAACCAGATATAAAGAACATATTAGTACACAGAAACACGAATTAATTTTTTTTAAATTAATACTTACCTATAACGTAAAAGCCCCCATTATGAGACGGTATCTAATACCGGAATAGTTTTGACATTTACATATTAAAGAAGTTATTTCTGAAAGAAACGTTTGATAACAAAAATTATTATTAATAGAATGATTGTTTTTCAATTTAAATTCACCTCGCATTTAATGGTTCCTTACTAGATACCGTTCCATAATGGGGGCTTTTACGTTACCGCTAGCTCCAGTTTATATAATAAATAGTTGTTGCACAAAGCACAACAATTGAATTGTAGTCGTCTTGATGATGGTGTAAAGCCAGAAAGTCGGTTCGTAGTCTTATTGTTTTTTACCTATGGGCCCTTAAGGGGAAAAACTTTTTTATTATGTATAAAAAAGAGTTTTTAGCGAATTTCCAGAATGGAAACTCGCTATTGCAGCCACTGTCATGACACGACTTGAACCCGGGACCATGGCAGAAATTTGTTTTGAGGTCCCTAGAAACCGAAAATAATAGTCACTAAAATTTATATATATATATATATATATATATATATATATATATATATATATATATATATATATATATATATATATATATATATATGTGTGTGTGTGTGTGTGTGTGTGTCCGCGCGATAACTCTCGAACGAAGTATCCAATTTTTACGAAACTTGGTGAGAACATTGGAAGTCCCAAACCCTTGGATGAGTTCTTCAGCCAGACACGTCGGATGCCAGGAACATGGTTTTTGTTCTAGTAAAAAATTAGTTTTTTGCGAAAATTTCCACTTATTCAAAAATTTTTGCGAAATTTTTTTACACCATTTAAAAGAGAAGAAAAAATTACATAAAATACCCCTGTCGCAGCATCCTGCATAACATAGCGAATTTCCATTTACAAAAGTACGTTTTTCTCGGAAACTAGTTGATATAGAATAATTGTAAATAAAAAAAAACCTTCTTTATGTGATTTTTCCGCCTCATTCCGCCAAATTTTTTTCACGAAAAATGTCCAAAACCCCGTAAACGTTTTCACGAAATTTCTTAAAAATAAGATGTTTCGTTCTTGAGTTATCGTGCGGACACTTAGTAAACATATATATAAATGTGTCCGCACGATTACTCAAGAACGATACATCTTATTTTTAAGAAATTTCGTGAAAACGTTTACGGGGTTTTGGACATTTTTCGTGAAAATAATTTGGCGGAATGAGGCGGAAAAATCACATAAAGAAGGTGTTTTTATTTACAATTACTCTATATCAACTAGTTTCCGAGAAAAACGTACTTTTGTAAATGGAAATTCGCTATGTTATGCAGGATGCTGCGACAGGGGTATTGATAATTTTAAATTAAAGACAGACCTAATGAGACCGGGGTGGTTGTCGTCATCTACTTGAACATAACATATATGAGATATCTTTATCTAAAAATTTCAATTGATATAAAACTGTTTGAATAAACAGTTCAGTAGCTCTTGGTCTGTATGGTAATATGTTGTGAAAAATGATATTGATATGTATTTTTATTCTTGTTGATATGTAAATATTCGTATGTATTGTTAATATAAGAATACGTATCCACATCAATCACATTTTTCAAAACAATCTCCCCGGGGAAATAAATATCTATCCATCGACATATTATTCTGTATTTTTACAATTTACTCAACAAAAGTAAATGCTTCTATAAAATCTTCAATAGTCTAACATATGTTACACCATCATAAAGTTAGTCGCCTCCAAAATAAAAATTTGAAAAATTCAAAAAAACGATTACCTAAGTAAAAAATAAGTATATTTTATTATTAGATGTTATTTAGGTATGTTAATAACGAGTTAGATATTCTTATCTTTTCGAGTTTACGGAACTCTAGCCATAGGTAGGGGAGAGGTGTGTCAGTAGTAACAGTGGGTCAATTGTAACTTTGTGCAAGACATCTATCAATCCTATTGAGAAGTATTGCGTATCGTAACTGACAAAACTTTTAGTTAATACTTTTAGTTAATACCATGGCATTCTCTCAGCAATGCCAAATGTGTTTATAAAAGCCGACAATTTTTTGATTTTTGCAGTAAATCCCTCATCACTTGAAAGTAAAATGATTTTATTGGAAACACAAGCAAACAAATAATATTATCAAATAGGTAATTTCGCTTTTTTACTCATAGTTAAAATTTTACGAATTTTTTTATAAAATTAAACATCACTGCAACAATTGTAACAAATTCAGTAGTGTCAATTGTAACATGTTAAAACTGACATTACAGTAGTTTTATACATCCACAATTTTTAGTATTTTAAATTTAAGGAACTGAGCACATAGAGCCGAGAGTGAGTATAAGGTTTTAAATAAAGTTTAAAAACTCTTACTGTTTTTCAGAATTTTAATTTTTGACGATTAGTTTTAAATTTTATGGCTAATAAAAACTTTTTTAGTTTACATTATTATTTTTCTAAATAATGCTTTGTATTGTGTAAAAAATTTGTGTTAAACCTAAACTTTATATTTCACGTATGAATCGAATGATAAAGGTAAACAGTTTCGATTAATAGTTTAAAAAAAAAATACCTTCCATTAGTTGTTACATTTTGGCAAAATCCGTCTGTTTTTTATATCGATTTTCAGTTACGGTTATCGTTAGATTCAAAGCCATTACGATTAGTTTTGCCTGCTGGATCAGTCCTTAATCTAATTCACGCTGTTTTACATATAAAAAAATTCTATATAAAACAAAACAAAAACTAGGATAGGAACCGTATTCGATAATGTATACCTGAGTGTCGTTAGAAGAGTAATAGAAGGAAAAAAAATCAGACCTGTTGCTAGAGACTGTGGTATTTGTCACCTTACTCACTCAATATGTATGGAAGAATTTTGGAAACCAAATTAATTATAATAACTAACATGTAAATTCCACTAGATAATGAGTATTACAATTGAACCTAAGCCCTGTAATAATTGATCCTCTGACGGTGACGATTATAACATTACATTTTGGTCCACATAAATTATTTCAGTTATGGACCAACATAGAGTATTTTTGTGTAGCTCATTCAAAACCTGGAAGATGTCTGTATCTGGTGCCAAAAATTTAATTTCCTGTGACTAATAAATACAGAGTTACTAGCTTGTATATTTTTTTTGTTACTACTGACACACCTCTCCCCTACTATACACGGAAAAAAAGAGTTTAGTTCAGTGAAACGAAACTGCGTGTTTGGGAAATATTATTTCGTCCAAATAAAATTTTGATCACTAAAATATTTCTCTTATTTCCAGGAATCAATTATTTTGTTTGTGTTTTTTGATAAATTTCAAACAAACACATTATTTCAGTTTTATATATTGTTTATTTGTTTATATTTTATTTCTATGTATCATATTTAGCTTCATGCACACCAAAGTTTATTTGGCTCAAACAATTAGTTTGTTTGATTCAAACAAAACAGTTACGACAAAAACAAAATAATTACAACGCATGCGCGGAAATGTGGTCACGTGTAGAAGCCAAGCCAAGCCAAGCAATGTTATACGTAGGCCTAGTTATACGACTTGGATCTTGGATCTTGGTTGAAAACTTTTAATTCGAAATTAAATTTCACTATGTATACCTACATTGTATACATTGTTTTAGACGTATTTAGCGTTTGTTTTAATATATTATGTAATAATTGTTGATACGACGGATAAAAAAAACTGAAAGAGATTCTAAAAGCTGATGTTTGAAGAAAATAACCTATATTTGTTGGTAAGTTTAAGTAACACATTAATTATTTTAATAAACAGTAGATATACTAATTGTAAGCGCCCATATTGTCCATAATAAATTGTATTGCTTTTTTTCAGACAATATACAACATTGAAAATAGCACTGCCGCAACAAATGACATGTTTGAAGGCCTTGGATATTTATGTTTGTGTTTGTGTTAATTGGGTTGTGTCCTTGTGTTATGTGATACTGATAAGTGATACTGATAAGTTAACGTTAATTTAGCGTTTATTTATGTAATACTAAAAATATGTGATTCAAAAAGTAAAAAAAAAACAAACAACCAAAGTTTTATTAAAGTATTTGTAAATTTGAAGAATTTCATTGTTTAAAATTTATTTTTGAAATTTTTTTATATGGTTGTTTACGTTACCTGTTTGAATGTATGATAGTTTGCTGTTTATGTACTGGAAAATGCATAAATTATACTACATTTTGAACTTGTATGTTTTATTATTTGATTGTAATAATTAATATTAATAATAATAATAATAATAATAATATGGATTACGTATCAACAATAAATAATAATCAGTGTGCTGATAAATTGATTTTCGTTTATTATATCCAATATATATTTATTTTTCAGGTAAATAAAAATAAAACTCAATTCAAATAGAAATAAAATTCAACAGAGTGAAAAATTATTTGATTTAAATAAGAAAACTGAGTGCCCTAAATAATAAAGTGTTTAATACAAATAAAATTATTATTTGCAATACAATATATTTTGTTTCTACTGAAATAAAGTAGGAAGTTCCATCAGAACAACGTTCAAGTTCACGTAAATAACATTTTTATTTGGTGCAAATTAAAAATTTATTTAAATCTCAAACGAAAAATTTAATTCATGGAAATATGAAACTTATTTGACGGTATACAAACAAGAATTTTATTTGGTTTGAATAAAATTTATTTGATTGAAATAATTCTTTTTTTCCGTGTAGGTAAAATAAAAAATAATTAAAATAACTAAAAAAAATCTTAATTTTTTAATTAGTACACTGAAAAATAATTTAATTTAGGGCGAGAATTAGAACATTTCGGTTTAACAATCATCTGCCACTTATATCCTACACATTTTTTAAGTAACATAGCTTAAAAAGCGTGTGACGATTTATTAAAATTAATTTCATTTTAACTTCGTTTAATTTCCATAAAAGGACCACATGCTTCTTAAATTAAGCTATGCTACTCGTACACTAAAAAATGAGTAACTTGTATAAGAGGCAGATAATCGTAAAACCGAAGTATTCTGCTTCTATTTCTAAATTAATTTATTTTAAATAGCGTTGCGTAAAGGTGTTGAAAATATTGTCGACGCACGGGGAAAATTTACTGCTTAAATGCGCGGACTGTAAGGTATTAATTTTATTTTAAATAATGCTGCACGGAGACAATATTTTGTAAAAATTATTTAAACTTCGCTTCTAAAAGTAATATATATATATACAGTCGAACCCTGGATAAGCGAGAGTTGAAGGGACCGCGATTTATTTTTCTCTTATAGAGGTTTCTCACTAACCCAGTTTCTAGCTTACAGAGGTACGGGAGAGGTTTGTCTCACTTATAGAGGTCTAGAAAAAATACAACCAATATGTATTGAGAAACATGCATGTTATTAGAATAATATATGTACATATTATATTTGGACATAGATAAGCTTACAAGAAAAAAAATCTAAACATTAAAACATCAAAATTTGCTTGAAAAAATCAGTTAATTTTTTCTGCGTTTCTGTCTTCACATTTTGTACGTATTTTTCTAATTCATATATTTTATCAAATATCACGTTATCAACTACCGCCGAATACTCAAAAAATTTATGGGGGGTCCCCAATGCATTCAAAGCTTCTTGCTTCGAAGTTTTCTCTGCTTCTTTATCCAGCTGGTCGGCTTCATCTTCACTGTCATTTTCGTTACATGTACTCATAAAATTTTTAACAATATCGTCATCGGTGTATTCTCCGGCAGTAGTCACGTCGTCGTCAATCTCTACGAAGTCTTCAAAAGTTGGCGTTAACGCATTGTCAGTAATTCCGTGAGACACAAGCTTGGCCCATTCATCATCGCTAGGTTTAACTTCAACCTCATCTTCAATTTCAATCTCATTATCCTCTGGCGGAAAGTCGTATTCAGCTGGACTGATACAAAACCCAGTTTTCCTGAAGCAGTTTTGGATAGTAACGTTACTTACTGAAAACCACGCTTTCCGTGCAAATTTCATTACTAAAAGAACACTAATCGTACAGTTAACGTTTTCTTCAATACAAGTAAGAGTATGTTAAACGACTTCTCTGTGATAAAAGCGTTCGAATGTATGTATGATACCTTGATCTAAAGGTTGCAGTTTGCTGGCGATATTAGAAGGTAAAAGTATAATTTTAACGTTTTCAAGTGGTGGTAAGCCCGTATGTGCAGTACAGTTGTCGATCAAAAGTACGATTTTTTTTCTCTTTATCTTCATTTGTTTGTTAACTTTTTTCAGCCAATCTTTAAATAATTCCTTAGTCATCCAAGCTTTTGTATTACAGGCATAATCAACCGGTAGAGTTTTGACACCTTTAAAGCATCTAGGTCGCTTAGATTTCCCATTGATTAGAAGAGGGAGTTTGTCCGTACCGGTCATGTTCACACATTGAAGAATAGTAAGACGTTCCTTACTTTGTTTGCCTCCGTGGCATTTTTCGCCCTTGAATGTGAATGTTTTATCCGGAAGACACTTAAAAAACAAAGCAGTCTCATCGGCGTTGTAAATATCGTCGGGGTCATATCCTTTTAAAAGATTTGGCAAATCTTCAATCCATTGATTACATAACCCTTGATCCACAGATTTACTTTCTCCAGCTGCTTTTTTGAAAGATATGTCGTGACGTTTTTTAAAACCCTCTAGCCAGCCATTACTAGCTGAAAAAATCTTGATTCCTAATTTTGTAGCAAAGTCTTTAGACTTTTGTTTCAACAGCGGTCCATCTATGGGAATATTTTTATCGAGGGTTTGTTTTATCCATTTTAACAGACACTTTTCAACATCGAGAAACTCAGGAACGCGGCTTCTCTTAATATTTCCGTATCCCTCAGAGCACTGCGACTTTCTTAAATTTCTAAATCTTATAATTTTATAATTGGTGGATTCTCTCACAATTGGAAAGCCAAACTCACTTTGTATTTCATTTCGTGATTTACCAGACTCAAACGCATTCACTATTGTTAGTTTATCACTTAAAGACAACACCATAGGACAACACATTGGTTTTTCGTTTCGACATTGTAAATAAGTGCTGAATTTTTCTTTACAATCGATATTTATCAACAGAAGTAAGCTTGACAAATAAATCGATATACGTGCAATTTGACTATTTGAATAGAAAATGAGTTCTTCGAATTAAAAGAAAACAAGAACGTAACTAACATAAGCATATTCAGGCATTCTGATAGAATATGTAAAGTTCTTTGAAATTTAAGAATGAATCATAAATGGCAAATATTAAATACGTTTAACTGGCGCTTATACAGGTACAGGCAATTAGCCGTCTCACTTACAGAGGTCCATGACCGAAAAACGACTCTCACTTATACAGGTTTTTGTTTCTCACCCCTAGAGGTTTTAGAGTGGAAAAGTGACGGGACTTGGCAATTACTCTCCCTTACAGAGTTTTCTCGCTTACCCAGTTCTCCCTTATCCAGGTTTGACTCTATATTTATATATATATATATATATATATATATATATATATATATATATATATATATATATATATATATATATATATATATATACCATGTGAGTTTTGTGAGAGTTGCCATTTCTATTACAACCAAATTTTTATGATAGAAATTGTACTGGAAAAAGTTCTTTTCTTGGATGTAATCGAAATGTAAGCAAGAAAAACACTATCGGTTGAAGTAGCCTTAAGTACATAAGCATATTTTTACCGCCTAACTGGTAAATTAAAGAAAAATTAACAAATTACACTTGGATAAAAATAAATTTTTTGCTCATTTATGTTGTTAATTAATGCATTATATCAGTTTTATTGAAAAATTAATATGTAGACCCATTTAAAAATTTATAAGTTTGTATCATGGCTCGAAAACCATAAGAGCTATAAAACTCCGGACTATAGCAATCCCCGTCGCCTATCGACAACTCTTATTTGAACAATTTTTCGATTAAATCAACAGTTATCAACAGTTTGGCTGTAATAAAAATTATATATATATATATATATATATATATATATATATATATATATATATATATATATATATATATATATATATATATGTGTGTGTGTGTGTGTGTGTGTGTGTCCGCACGGTAACTCTCGAACGAAATGACTTACTTTTACGAAATTCGGTGAAAATTCGGAAGTCCCAAACCGTTGGACGAGTTCGTTAACCAAACACGTCCGATACTCGGAACATGGTTTTTTTGGCAATTTTCGTTAAAAAAATTAGTTTTCGGCCGAAATTTCCCCTTATTCAAAAATCTTTGTGACATTTTTTTACACAATTGAAACGGGGAGAAAAAATCACACAAAAAAGGTCTTTAAACTATTATTCTGTGTCAACGAGTTTCCGACAAATACTAATTTTGTAAACGGAAATGCGCTATGTTATGCAGGATTCTGCGACAGGGGTATTTATATTACACTAATGCTTCACAAAACGTAACACCAAGAAAGATTTGTGTCTTTCTATGTTACTATAAGTGGAGCGTATATAGGGTGTTAAAATGTACACATATATAGATATACATATTAAGGCAATAAAGGTAACGTAAGTGTGATGAAAATAAAAAATAAAATAAAATAGAGTTTTGTACATACCAAATTCGTATAAATAAATGCGCATATAAAAATATCACTTTTTTAAAGTTAAAAATATTTTTAAATATTCATGTTATTTTAAATATCATGATATCGTTTCTAAGAAAAACATGATGATGTGTGCACATATTCTGTTCATGATTAAATATGTATTTGATTATCTAATATATTAATTTATTATTTTGTATAAAAAATACATAAACGTATAAGAATTTGAAGATTTGAAAACAATATGTACATATGTGACTAAAAGCCTATCAATTAATGTTTAAATAAATCAGAACATACATATGACAAATCTTACATGAGGATACATAAATTATGTACGTATTTCTTTTATTTAAAAAGTTGCATTATAATAATATAATTTTTGAAAGCAAAAATTTTGAATTAAAATATCTAAAGGAACGTAATGTATACACTACATTTTAGCAAAAAAAATTGTGATAAGGTAAACAAATAACGTTCCATCTCTTTCTCTGTATTCAGTTTGTGAAGGAACCTTTTTGTGAAGCAAACGTGTATAGTAATTAATAATTATAATAATTTAAGGTTGTTCGTCTAATTTTGCTCCATTTGTTAATTATGTCATGGTAGTTTTATTTCATTTGAAGTATAAACCATTTTTTGTTTTGGTCAGTGACTAAAACAGTTGACTAACATTAAAAAAGAGAATTCTTTGGACGAAATTGATGGAATAGAAAGTGACGTGCTTCATATTTGCAATTTAATACTCATGAAAATTTGTATTGCCTTTTTTTATTGTTATTACAGTCACATTTTGATGACTTTTATTTTCGTTTATCGTGCCCTTTATTTTTTACGACTTTTTCTCAAAATTTTATTACAAATTGACTGAGGAATTCAGTCATTTCCTTGCGTATAATAAATTTGTTTATGAAACAACATTTTATCATTTATCATTTTCTTGGTACATACAGAATATTTTGTTATTTAGAACCATAAGAAAAAAATATGAAAAAAGTAGTTTCAGAATATATTGTTAAAAAATTTGATCACAATTAAGCATAAGTCGCCCAAGCGACAAAAACCAAATTTTATAGATTTTAATAATTCTAGATTTTAAATTTTCCTTAATTTTAGTTTACTTTAATAAAATAATAGGCGATATGGCATAAATTCACTATGCGAGAAAAAAAAATTATTTTTGAGCAATTTTAGAAAATAGTAGGGTTAATTTTATTTTATAATGTTATTGGCTGGGTGCGTAGTATATGGTGGGGATAATTAAATCGATTGCAGCGTGAGTAGTGGAGAAAATAGGCAATAATACATGCTCATATGTGTTTATAGTGTAATAAAAAATATTAAATAAAAATATAATACATTGATCCACTTTGATTATAAACGCAATTGCCACTAATATGTCGTTCCTTATTTATCTGTCAACGTATTAACGTCTACACGTCAATCCATAAATACAGAATTAAAAATATTTGAGATATTTTAAACCCACATGCAATGATGTTTCATAAGAAGTTATTGATGTTTGCTTTATGTATGACTGTACATTCAGCTAAATGACTTATGTCAGCATTTCTTAATTTTCGAATTTCCCTGACGTGCTTCACCATCACCAGCAACTTTTTCCTCTGCATAGTCCGGGGTTGGAAGGAAATACTGTCTTGATAATAATTATATCCATGTTAACGTCGAAAATTGTTTAAATACTTTATTAATACAATTATTATACTTCATCCAGTATTTTATACCTCAAATTGTTCAAATTTATTTATAAAAAAAAATAATTGTAAATAAAAAATATTTGTATTCAGATTTTACGGTTTTTTTGAAAATATTTTAAATTTATTTCCACGGTTACCATTATTTAATAGCATGAAAAAATGTATATTATAGATGTCGTTGGCATCATGCACCCAGCCAATATGAAAAAAAATTGTTTTTTATTAATTTGTAGATCATTTTTATTTTTTTTTATTAATGTGTGGGTCGTTTCCATGTTAATTTGAGTATGATTATCATTGACAAATGAATATCATTATTTTTTCGCATAGTTTTAGCTACTTTCACGCAGAGTTGTATTTTCACGCACAGTTACTTTCGTTTATTTTATAATGATATGAAAACTGCTCTTTAAGCCCACTACACAACGCTCGAATATTGAATTTTAGAAGCGGGGTGTTATAAAAAAATGATTTTTTACACTATAGCCAGTTTTTCTGTTCAGTAATACATATATAACACGAAATGGTTACAATAATATATAACAACGAAATTTTTACAGGATTTTAAAATTTTTTTTTTTAAATTACCCGTCAAAGCAGGGCTCAATATCGGTTGGAACTCGACGGAATAGTGTTCCGGCACCTCGAACGGCGTTCCAACACCTCCCAGGAATTTTCATTTTTTACGTGAACGATCCCGCATGTCCTAGAATATTTTTGTAAAAATAAGTGTTTGCTATTTCTGTTTGTTTTTTGCATCTACCAAGTTTGATGAAGAACGAGAATCATCACTTCAAACCTTCGTCATTTAGGCATTTTTTCGCGTATCTCCGCAGTCCATGGTCAGAATTTGATTAGATTTATATGAGACCACCTTGGAAGGACATCCTTTCAAACAAAAAAGAGAAATAGAAAAAAAATACAGTCGAATTGAGAACTTCTTCCTTTTTTTGAAGTCGGTTAAAAAAATATTGTAATTATCGATTATTGTCCTCCTACATCGACGCTTTTGTCGTGTGTGTGACGTAATAAAGATAAATTTTTGTCTGTATTTCGATTAAACATACGTCTTGTTTTGGTTTTAGTTATCGGTGTTATTAAAATTATCAAAAGTTAAAGAGTTTTTACTTGTCTTGAATATTGTTAAGCATTCATGGGATACTAAAAACTTTGTAAATAATAAACAAATACTTTGCAAAATACCACTTTTATTTTTGAAACTGTGACAATATTGTTTCGAACCGTTAGTTCATTTTCAAACAGAACTGTTTTCTGTTTGAAAACGAACTAACGGTTGTTTATTATTTACAAATATAGAATACCATAAAGTAACGCTCAAATCCATTAATACTAAAAACTCTTCTATACGACGAAAGCTTTTGTAAGCACATTGTACACGATAGCTACTTGTGTTCTACTTCGAAATATTAATTTGAGTGAAATATTTATAGTAGCACATATTCAAGTATGTGTATACGTTAGAAGATTACGAACATAAAACAAAAATAACGCTTTTCCTGCACAGAGAAAAAAGGCAATAATACTATTATTTGCTCTTGTTATTATTATTATTATTCTTGTAAATAGTAAATATGCGATAGTGTGTGTTTCTGCTCGGTCTTTATTTACACACTATGTTCGTTGTTGTCGGTCGGTTACCGGTGTTGGGCTAGTGTGTTATAGAGGAAAATATGTACGTACGAGGAACTTTTCACAAAATCCTTTCAGTAAAATGAAATAACACAAAATTAGATGGCGAATAAAAGATTCTGTATTGTCAATGATGAAAGAGTGGGCTGCTTATACAATACATACAATCTTGAATATTTTGTTTCAAGAATACTTTATTACTTTATTGTATTATACGGTAGACCAAGGGTTGCCAAAGTTTTCCGTCAACGGGCAAAATTGCAAATTCCAAATTATTTGACGGCCAAAGAAAAATTTTAAAGTAAGGAAGAACACAATGGAAAGATGCGTTTATTGGCTTAAATTTCCTCGTTTCGGTGAACAAATAACAGTGGTATTAAGCTTTTCAGTTGCGATTGGTCGGTCGCGGAAAAAACTGTAAATTGCTTAACAGATAAATCATATCCAGAAAATAAAACAAAGATTTTCTAAACAAATAGTTGTTTTTAAAGAAAAGGTGAATATTCCGCCATCAAATAACCCAAATTGTACTAACAGATCTAATTTATCTTAAATTTTCTAGTTATTGAGATTTAGTTTAGACATTTTTTCCCCAGAATTGTGTTCTAAGAGTTCTAAAGCGGATGTAAAATACCCTTTCGTTTTCATCCATTGACCTCGTATAGTAAATAGTCCAATACCCTACATTTTCGATGAAAATTCGACTAAAAAGGCTGAACACTACTATGATATACCTATAAAATCTATGCAATAACAAGATTAACTACAACGGAAAAGTGTTTAATATAGTCAACCCTTTGCACTCGATGGGTGCCGGCACGGCGACACAATAAATATTAATTCCACTCGTTAGGCGCTGCAGCGGCACCATAAACAATAGGTACGTATTTTATTATTTACAACACGCTAGGGGACCTAAGGCCCGATTTACATTAACGCTCCGCTCTCAATACGATATCACTCCGCTCCCGGTTCGATAAAATATTCTTACATAATAAATAATGAGTGTATTCACATCATCGCTCTGATATCGGTCCGATATCAGTCATGTTCGCTCTCGCTTCAATACCGCTCCAATACCAATACCACTGAGATAATATTTTATCGGAGCGATATCAGACCCTATATCGATGATAGTGAACACGTTTTTGATTTCACTTCGCTCCGTTTCTCAGCCTTCTTCATTTATTTGAAAATTATTATATTAGGAAAACATGATACAACACAACGACGCGACGTCTTGCTACAATACATTGTGATACATACTACTAAAATTAACTAATAGATATATTGTATTATGGATATTATGTTCTCCTAATACAATAGTGCTTGCAGCGTTTTAAAACTATTGTCGAGTAGCTGAGTACCCATACTAAAAAATGGTTCGAGTGCAAAGGGTTAAATTTATTGGCTTTTGTGAGAAAGTGTAAACTATCTTTACGAATTTAAAACTGCAGACGATCTGGTATGGCGACTCGTACTCTTAGAGTTCGCAGGTCGCATTTGATCCATGGTTCACACATATGAAGGTAATTGACGCTGCAAGACGTCAAATTAAACTTGAATAATTGCGACACAACGCTGTACCACGTCAACAATTTCATACCTATAAAATTGATTCATTGTCACAATTTTTCATGGCCGTTAATATGTTAAAGTGAATCAATCTAAGTTATTTTTAAGGTAACGTTGATATCTATCAAATTTACTACTGTACATGTGTTTTATGAACCATAGGTCAGTGAGTTGTTTTAGGGCCGTTCCGCACTATAATTCCGCTCTCCATACGTTCCGAGTACGATCTCGGTTTGATAAGATATACTTACTAACAGGGCCGGATCATCGCATAGACAAATGAGGCAAATGGCTTAGGGTCCGGTCAAAGTGTCTGTTTTGAATATTTGAATCAATATTTAAAGTTTGTTTTAGTTTTTCACAATATTTTGTTTTGTTTTGTTTTATTGTTTTATATTTTTTGTGTGTTGTGGGGATGGGAGGGGCCCGGTAAGAAAAAAAACTTTAGAGCCCCAAAGTAGGTGGGTTAATTCGCCCTGTCGACACTTTTCTATGCATCAGAGTAATGTTTTGAAAGCAATTTTTTTAACACAGAACAGATTTCTTGTTGCCTGAAATCATTTTTGCCATTAATTGGAATAACATAAGATCGTGTAATATGAAATGTCGTTTTCCGACCATTTGGCCGACCATGTAATTCAGACAGTAATAGCTGTTTTTTAAACATTAGAGAAATGTTCCAACCCAATTAATTTACTCTGAATAAAATTATTCTTGTAGCCTGCAATTATTTTTGCTTTAATTGGAATAATATTAAGTCATATAATATGAAGTGTCGTTTTCTGATCACTTGATCGACAGTGTAAGCCAGACAAATATCGATAATTTTTAAGCATTAGAGAAATGTTTAAAGGTAAGTTTTTTTACTCTGAATAGCTTGCACTCGTTTCCGCCATTAACTGGGATATCATTAGGTCGTGTAATATGAAATGTCGTTTTGCGATCACTTGGCCGACCATGTAATTCAGATAAATATTGGAAGATTTTTATAAATTACAGAAATGTTTAAAAGCAATTATTTTACTCGGAATAAAATTATTCTTGTAGCTTGCAATCATTTCTTCCTTTAATTGTAATAACCTTAAGTCATGTAATATGAAATGTCGTTTTCCGACCACTTGACTGACAGTGTAAGCCAGATAAATATACCTATCGATACATTTAAAGCAATAAAGAAATGTTTAAAAGCAATTCTTTAACTCCGAAATGACTTATTATAGCCTGTTCAATAATTCCGCCATTAATTGGAATAACATTAAGTCGTGTAATATGAAATGTCGTTTTCCGATCAGTTGTCCAACTATGTAATTCAGATAAATACTCAGGACCGAATCGTTGCATAGACCACATGAGAAAAATGGTTAGGACCCCGGTTTTTGAATAGTCTTATCAAACTGTCTATTTTGAAGATCTGAATCAATAAGGTTACTTGAAATAAATTAATGTTTGAATCAATAAGGTTATTTGAAATGGTTTAGTTTTTCACTAATATAGCGAAAAATAATATTCTAGAGGGAAGTGACTTTCTTTCCCCAGTTTTCAGAACCTATTTGACTCACAACGAAGGAAAATTTTTTTTGAAATTGACTCTGCCGAGTGCTTAACCCCAAATCGCTTCAGAGCACAAAAATTGTAGATACACCTCTGAATAGGTCCCCTTCTTAATTCGATTTACACACTTATACATTTTCAAGATACTGTGTATTATTAATATTATTATTAACACGTTCATTGCCAATCACGCGATATCGCGTGATACGGCTACTTTACTATATGGCCAATCACGCGATATCGCGTGACAAATATAAAACCTACTTATTTAACATAAAATATTTAGCCACCTCACAAAGTTTAAATTTTTATCGTGGCAAGTATTAAAGACTTATGCTTAAACCATGTATGAAACTAAGGAATTCAATGATATGTACATTATTTTTTAGAAAATCAGTAGAAGGGCTGGTTTCAGTATTTAGTTTGTATGACAGCCTTTATAGTTAAGGCTTTTAAAGAATTAAGCTAAACGGTACACAACTAAAACAATGGTATTTGCTAGAAACGGAATAACAAACAGAATGTTACCAACCAGTACACTTGTTTCTGAACACACCCTGTAAACATCATCTTCATCACTATAAAGTTTTATACATTATGTATGTCATTTTCTATGAAATTGTCTTTTAATACTCAATAATTGAAAATTGTATTTTCTTATCTCTCGAACAACGACGTTGACAATTCATTGGAACGCAAGATGACGATACTATACTAATTGAAAAGTTAAGGTTGATTTAACTTATTGTGACGTTCGTCTTATACCTTACTATGTTAACTATTTACAATTACAAATTAGTAATAAGAAGCTCGTCACTTATTCATTTTACTCGTATATTATAAATGATTTTCAGTCGATTATCTTTGAGTTAAAATCACTATAGTAATGTGTACCTATTTTCTAGAATAAAATACTGACAGGTGGATTGAAGTATTTGTCGTTTATGTCTAATGAAATAAGACAATTTTATATTTCAATTCATTTCTGTAAATTGTTTGTTGAATTAATAACATTCTTTCATGACAAATTTATTGACCTATGTAATGGTCTAGATCAGCATTTCCTAAACGGTTCTATAAAAAAATTATAAACCTAATGTTACAGAAGAACGTTTATGCTTTTACGTTTTTAACACAGTTTGAAACAACTCCTAATTATTCGTAATACTTTAGTGTTTTTTAGAAATTTTAGAACTTTAAAAAGTATTCCACGATGAGGAAAATCTTGAAAACACTAATCTAGATAGATATATGATTTAATTATTTATCGTTACTTTTCGAAATTATTGTACCGAATGTGTTGCTAAAATTATTGTATTCCATTACTGAATACATTCAGTGTGACGCCGTCTTCCATCCATCTTTGTCTAGACAAGGAACAATCTATTATTGTATATGTTATTTTAATATGTATAATATTTGAAATTGAAAAATTGTAACCGGTTCTCGCATTACAGAGAGTACATACACATAAGTGATTGAATGTTGTCTGTGTCGCGCGCCTGTCGAGCAAAGGATCGATGGTGTAATGGATAGCACACCTGGCTAGTTACCAGGAGATCCTGGGTTCGATTCCCGGCCGATCCGGATAATTTTTTCAATCACTTTGTGATTTTTAATTTACATGTATTGGTCTGTGTTATTTGATAGGCACAATACTACCAAGGAAGTGGGAGTAAATTTTGAAGAAAGTTGAGATTCGATCCAGTTTTCTAAGGGGACATGGGGTGAGCTAAAACGATAGAAATTTTTCAAATCAGTTAGTTATAGTATCTAGATCAATTGCCAACAACATTTCCATCGACACAGAAGGGAAAATTTTGGATACTGAATGAGTTAGTATCTAGGGTGTGCCTCTTGGTGGTCTAAACTTTTAACCCTCACCTTCATCATTTTTATTACAAAACCTCTAGATTTTTTCTTACTTTTTGGCGGGTTTGAAACGCCGGCAAGCCCTCTCTCTCTAAAGAATACAAACCTAGAGATCTAAAATTTTATATATGAAATGAGTTCGTGCCCAGGGTATGCTCTTTAAAGGCTTCAACTTTTATCCCTTACCCCACAATTATTATTATGTCAAAATTTCATATTTTTTTGTGTTTTTCGGAGAGTCTGACACATACACAGCTCCCCTGAATAAATCAAAATGAATGAAGTTTTGTATATGGACTACTTATGTATAAAAAAATAAATTTCAGTCTCAGAAAATTTTAAAATTTCCGAAGATAAAGGGAAAATTCGGCTCTAGGGATTGAGCTCTACTATACTTACTGATTTTTATTTTTCTCTCTTATATACGTACTTCTCATAAAAGCTTTCGTAACTGTACACTACAGTAATTATAAATTAATACTGTACAATAAATTTTCTAACGTCCAATTTTAACAAATAATTTCGTCGATTTATTGCTGTGATTGTAAAGTTTTAGTTTAATATAAAAATGATGGTAATTACGAGCTGGTCGAATGTTGAGCAAAAACTTTGTGCTGCACTATTTCATTGCTCGTCCTTATATAATGCTCGTAATTCTCAGAAAAAGATATATTATTTTTATTATCTTTCTCATCGAAAAACTAAAAGTCATTAATTTAACACTTATGGTATGTAATAATATAGGTATAAGACTTTGTATAGATCGTATCACATATCTGCTAAATTCATATAAGTAAAAACAAAACGTATAAGCTATATGATACATTTTCCATATAATCTGTAGAGCAGTCGTTCCCAACAGTGTGAGTACTACTGATGTCAACCGAAGAACGGTGAGTTCGATTAATCGACTAAAATCGTTTTTCAAACAAAATTAGTCATTAGTTAAAAGTATCGAGCATACAATAGTCAACTAATCGACTAAATTTTTAGTCGAATTTATGAATAGGGTAACCTATGTGACTCTTTCAAAAACTATATCTTCTTTCGAATTATTTTTTAAATGACTTTAAATATATTTTTTAAGGAAAAGAAAAATATTGTAACGTTATTTACTATGTGAGTACATAAAAAATAGAGTATATAGAAGTTGATTTGCTCGACCGAAACCGTGATCTTCTTTATTATAAGTAATACAATGATCTCTTAATTATAAGATCAATCATATTTGAAAATAAGGATATTAATTTTGGACATAGAGATGAACATATCCTTAAATAGAGTCAAACTTATAGTCCTTTCTTAGAAATATATTCTTCAGTGGAGCATTCCGGAAACCATTTCCAATGATGCTTTCTACTACGCATGTATCATTTTAAATCATAATAATAAGGTAACCAATCAAGATTCTTTTAGAACATGACGCTATGTTTTAACCAATCGTATTGTAATATTTTCATATCCTGTTCTTTGGTAGTCAGATATGTTATCAAGGATAAACCAAAAAAGTTAGTTGTGAATAGGAAACCAACTCAAATAGTTCAAAATGTAAACGCGTAAATAAAATTAAATAAATAAAGTTGTTTAAACATATATTAAAAATGAAATAATAAAATAAAAATAAATGTAACAAAAAGTATTAAATATTAAATATAATATGAAGTTAAAGAAATAAAAGAAATGTAAAAGTATTATAAAAAAAAAATAAGAAAAGTATGTTGTTTGTAATATGTGAAAGCACATGGTTGAAAATTGAAGAATATTTTTTATAAAGTGAAATAAATGTATTTTGAAGTAAAGAAATTAAGAAGTATTTATTTGTATTTTACCTGAAAATTATTTAAAAGAAATATTATTCGTGAATAAATGAAAATTATGATGAGTGAGATATTTTAAGAAGTTTTATGAGTTAAATAAATAATAAAATTGGAGAACGCCATCTTGTGATATTTGTGGAAGTCATCGTCTGAGTTGAAGAGTGTTTGAAGATACACTAAATAATAATAAATCTACATAATATTTTATAAAAAATTTTTATCCTGTATCGAAAATATTATTCCTTTATTTTGCTTTGAGTAAGCACTGAGTTAATTATTTTCTATACACATTTTCTTTATCTCTCGTTTCGTCTCATACATCTATTTAAAGCCCGATTCCTTTCAAAAATAATTCTACCACTGAACAACCAAAACACCTGGTGCATTCAGGAATCCCACCTTTCCTATTTTGAAATCATTCGTCCGAATCGACCTGGTGCTAGGTCCGAGAATCATCTCCTACACCTTACGGACATCAACCGCGTATTGATTGAATGTGGTATATCGTCCGTAAAATTCTCTCTATCACTGGTTACGATTGATTCAATTTGGTACCTACGTCCGGCGAATACCATTTCAATATGGGATGTCATAATGTGTTAATCATATAAAAGTGAAAAATCCTACAAATAGATAATTTTTTTAGTTTTCATTTTTGAAGTCCAATCAATAATACAGAAAAATTAATCACGTTAGTCATTTAGTCAAAGGTAAAATAGTCGACTAAAAAATGACTAAATGTAAACAAAATTCGTCGACTAAACCGATTAATCGATTGATCATCCGGCATCACTAGTGAGTACCGCTCATCGGAGCTCACTGCAGAAATCAAAGGAAGGTTTTTTGAACGGTAACACCGCACACATGTATGGTCATTGATCGCGATCGGCCTCATTGTTGCTCTGGATATGACACAGATACTGTGTCATCGGACTGTAATGTGCCAATAAATAAAACACCTTCCAAAAAATACTAATTATTTTATTTTATAGTTAGTGAAATTTATCAACATTTCGCTTGGTAAGGCCATTGCTAAGAGCATTTTGGGAGTAGCATAAGTACTCATCTATTAAATTTAAAGTTGAGGCTAATATTAATTAGATGAAAATGAAGACATTACGAAAATTTATTCTTTTCGACAAATGTATTTAGTAATTTATCAATTTTTTTTATTAAAACAAGAATTTCCTGAAAATAAATTTATAAATTGGAATTTCTCCCCTTTAAACCGATTCTATATAAATTTTATTAGGTAATTTGCATGCTAACGTCACATTAATTTGAGGGCACATATCGCTTTAGGGCAACAGTGAAAAAAATAGTAGACAGATATTATAAATACATACATGAAAATGTACTACACATCGTATAAATCTAATGCGTGGGTTGATTTTGAAATCGGTGAAAATTTAAAATTAACCAAGATTTTAATTCTCGTCTACAATGTTCATTTTAATTAAATTTGTAGCTGGTTTGTTGATTAGTTTAATTATTACAAAATACAAACTCATTGTCAGTAAATCCAAATGTAAAATTTGATTGCAGCAACATCATTACAAGACAGTTTTGCTTTGTCAAGAGTAAGTAATGCAATACAAGCAAGGTAGTCTTTTAGTTAATAATAATAAGCTCTTTCGTTCTTGCGTAAGTATTATATTACATCCCTAATGCTTGGCTCTAATCCCTTGGGCACAATATTTAGGAAAAAAGCATCTACAAACATCGTGTTTGATGACTTAATTATTTACAGATACAAAATTTTATATCTATAATATTGGATAAACTTTTTAAACATTGCACCTTCTTTTTCTTCCTACGGGTGGGGATGGGGGGGAGGTCTTGTCAGCCGATGTTCTGATTCCTAGTGGAATATTGTGCAGTAACCCCTGTCTTTGATGAAGTCAGTTAGGATCCTTACGGGATTCCGATGAATAGTCTCAAGCTCTTTATCCAGTCCCAGTGTTGAGTGCCTAATGTGGGCCTCGCATTCAAATAAAATGTGTTGGACCTTGTCATCTTCCACCCCACATTTCCTGCCCACTGGTTCTTCTCTATATATTCCCATTCGATGCAGATGCTTCCTTAAGTGATAGTGTCCAGCAAGAAAATCCACTATAGCTTTCATCTTTGTTCTATCCAGTTGTAGAATTTCGGATGATAACTTCATGGAAGGTCCCTTAATCATAAGCCTTCCATGTCTTTGCTCTGCAGTGTTCCTCCAGACTGCAGTTGTTTCGTTTGCCATGGCTTCAGCAATTTTCCCTTTCGCAGTTTTAATCGTTATCCCACAGTAGGGTTCTGGGCTGTAGTCATCTTTTAATGCACCTTGCTTTGCAAGCTTATCAGCTTTCTCATTGCCAACAACTCCAACGTGGCGTGGAACCCATATCAGAGAGACTCTGTTCTCGCTACCTAGTTCTTGTACGAGTTCCCTACATTCCTGGATAACTTTTGATTTAACCTGAAATGAGAACATTGCACCTACTGATTTATTAGTTTTAGGGACTGATTTGACAAACTGAATAACTTATTTGAAGAGAATATTTCAACAGTATAAAATCCGATTATCAAATATATAGTATTTTGGCATGTATTAGACTTTATATAATGTGTTCACAATAATTTCTTTTTTAAATTATCTTATTCACATGAAACATATTGTATATTTACAGTTTTGCAAATATTAAATATATATTTCTTCAATTATCTTTCATGATATTATATATGTTTATAGTTTACTTAACATTTATTACATTCCTCGGTTATTACTTAAAGAAAATGCTCACGAAAATTCTACCATATAAGTTTTAATAGTTATTTTTCATATTAAACTATAATGAGTTTCGCTACTAATAGATAACTATATATAAGATAGTTTTTGCAATTAAATATATTATGTTTACAAAGGATTACATTTTTCAACTTTATCTTGTGTTTTATTTTAAATTCATATTTACCTTCTGTTAAAACGTTCCTTTAAAAAAAATTATAATGTGACAGAAAGTAAATTTTGTTTTCTGAACCGAATGATTCTCAGATTTGACCTGAAACCTTATCAGGAATATAAACTACGCTTATATTATTTTAGAGGTATACCGAGCGTTCATAAAGTTCCGGAATAGCTCCACAAAAGTTCCGCAAAATCTCAGTTAATATTGACTTTATCGAAAAATAACTCGGACAAAAGTTTCATGGAAAGAAATAAGGAACTAGAAAATGACCTTGAATTTGACCTTGGACATGACCTTGACCAACCAGTATCATATTTTTTTCGTTTTTATGACCTTCACACGACTTTGGGATATGAAGTATGAATATGGTTTTCAACGTAGAATTTCCCGCTCTTTCCGAATCCGAGGTCAAAAATAGGGGTTTCCATTTAAAAAAAAAAAACAAAGCTGACCTCCAAATTTTGGTCAAGGTTATGTTCAAGGTCAAATTCGAGGTCATTTTCTAGTTCCCCATTTCTTCCCATAAAACTTCTGTCCGAGTTATTTTTTGATAAAGTCAAAATTAACTGAGATTTTCAGCTGTTTCAGAACTTTATGAACGCTCGGTATATTAATATGTACAGAATTCGTGATTTTTCAATATTATGCAAATTCAGTTTTGCAATTTTTATTATAAATGATTTTAGTAAGCTGTATTTAGTAATAATTCGATGATTTCCTATCGCTTGCTTGGCCCGTAAAGAAACAGAAAGAGGGACGGGGAATGAGGGTATTTGCGACACTGTTACCTTGTATCACAGCCATTTCCTTTCCCAAACTCAATTTCGTCAAAAAAATTAAAAAAATTATTATATATTAGCATAGAAAATTAGGATTTTTAGAACTCAGTTAATAATAATTTTTGAACTATTTATCGACTAGGTAGTTCTGATTTTAACCTTTTTCAAAGAGAGTGCTAGTCAACTAGGTAAGTACTCAAGAGGTAAAACTTAAACAGTCATCAGAGAGTGGAATTTAAAATTTATTTTTAAATTGTTTGCAAAGAGTTGAAGTTTTGTTGCAACCGACATAAGTTTCTGTTTAGTTCATTTCGTAGATATCCAGCCTAAGACCTGACTATAGAAATAATGGACAACGTCAACTTACAGTATAGCACCGATAATGGAAACATCAGTTTTGGAAATTTTTTGAGAGCATCAAATTAGTCAACATCACTTTTGGAAAGTTGCATCAAAAATGTCAAGTATTTAATATTTATCTACTTGACATTTTTGATGTAACTTTCCAAAAATGATGTTGACTAATTTGATGCTCTCAAAAAATTTCCAAAACTGATGTTTCCATTATCGGTGTTATACTGTATGTACATAATACATAGAAAATATAGAATCGACTTTTCCTCCGTATCCTAGACATTTTTGGCAACAACATAGCTGTTAGTTTCATATTCTACCGGGTAAATGGTAATAGGTATCTCTCAAGTATCTAAAAATAAACTGCTTTATGGGAAGGTTAGACCGAAAAGACCCAGTGTTGTATCTGTATAAAAGTTTATCATGAATTATTTAATTAATTATAAATTAATAATAAAAGTACCTTTTTGTGTTAATAATGAATAATATATATATTGAAAAAATCGAATATTTATTTTTCATATAGATACCGTTTTCGTACAAAAAACGTCAGTTATTATATTAATTACAAAAAATTTTAAAAAAAAAAGTGGAGGATTTTTACTGTGAATGACTCTAAGATTTTCTATAAATAACTATTATAAATACAGGTTCAAAATGAATCAAAAAAATCAAAATATATATTAAAATCGCGTGGTTGGACCAGTGACGTTCATATACCATTATATACCATAGCTCTGTATGAATAATATAGAGACATGAATAACGAAGGCCATAACTACACATATTTAATATATGTAAAATATAGATACGTACATACATTGAGATACATGACGCCTAAATTAGTCTTTTATGGAAACTTGCACCTATGTATATGACAACTTTTGGCTGCTGCCAGTAGGTATACCAGTACATATGCCGATCATCAACTTCTTATATTCAAATGAAATCATATTGTGTTACGGTGCAAAAAATAACATTTTTTTTTATATAGATACTTTAATTAATTAATTGTACAATTAAGGATAAAAAAGTAATTGTAATTGTGTTTGGTCTTGCATATACTATTAGTGAGTGCATTCTGCAGTGAAATTATAAAAGTTGTGCATACTTGTGTGTGTGTACATTATCAATGTTATGGAGCAAAATAAAATATCTTCGGAACCTTTTGATTTTGGGTAAATTGTCTTTATTATCTATTTATTTTTATTGCACCTCTATATGCCAAATACCCATCTGTTCTTACTGTTGTTAATTTAAACACGTCAAAAACTACATATATCTTGGTATAGTGAAAAGCGAACAATTCGTAAAAAGTTAGAAAAAAGCTAGCAATTGAGACGGTTCATTCCAAAATTCACATTAATATTTTTTATTTTTAAGAACTGAGTTTTTAGTACTTTTGGATTCTTTAGGAAAAAGGATTCTGTATTGACATCTCTTCGAAACTAATTCTATTCTACATTATGTCGTTTTAAAAACACAGATTATATCATTTGGAATTATAGAATCATCTGTCATTCCAAAACCGTCTTAATCTTTTCAGCTGATCATGCGCCTGATTTCAGTTATGTGACTCACTCTTTATAGTTTTTGGGAGTGAACACCATCTAGAATGTTATGACAGATTTTGCTTTATCCTGACACATTTTTTCAAAATCCATTTTGTCCTTGAGTGTCAGCATAAAACTAGCTTTTATAACAGACTTTTATAACTTTCATAAAACTAACGTTTTCGGAGCCGCTCGAATGAATTCATGTTTCTTCAAGTAGCAACCGCAAACAAAACATGCAACATGTTAGTGTTAAGCCGATAGTATTGCTTGTAATATGTATCATAAATCTTTAAACACTTGTTTAAATATTTTTTTTTGTCAGTAATAATGATCAATCTTAGATATCAAGGAACATCATGTCATGTTATACGAGTTTAAAAAAGATACTAATGCAGCTGACGCAACGAGAAATATTTGTAGTGTTTATAGTGACGATGCGCTTTCTGGCAGAACTTGTAGAAAGTGGTTTGCTAGATTTCAAAAGGTTAACTTTTCTTTGAGAGATGAAGCCCCCTCCGGTTGACTTGTGTGTATTGACGATGAACAAAGGGCCAAGAAATAAAACGAAACCGGAGGCAAACTATCAAGAATTAGCGGCAACTTTTGAGCATTCAAAGTCCACAGTTCTCGGCCATTTGAAGAAAATCGGGATGGTGATTTACACCAAAAACGGCACGAATTTTCCGGATGACCCAATACTTCCTTGCCAATCCCTAAAAACGTATATTTGTCACATAAAAATAAAAAAGATGATGTTTTTTTTTTCTTTACAAAATTATTAGAATGTTATGTTTTCCTCGTTACCTGAAAAAAATTAAGATGTAGATAAATTTTCACTAGATCCAGACAATTCTAATGTTTGTTTAACAAGAAGTTAAGAAGAATGATGCAAGGCAAGGTATCTGCTACTAAAAAGCCACTGACACCATAAACGTTTGTTACATATAACTATCGTTGCCACATGCCCAAAAACGCGAAGAATAATTTTCTTGTATATGTTTTTCTTCTGTCCACTAATTATAAGTATTTTATATCATTTCAACGCTCTTGTGGCAGGGAGCGTATTTCATGAATTAGGTAAAATACTGCCTATTTCATGAATTAAGCCAGTTTACTAATTGATATATGTATATATGTAAAATAATATATTGTCGAATAAGTTATAATAGGAAAGCAGTTTGCATGGTAAAAGAAATTGAACACCGCTGTTATATAAGTAGAAACTGACAGTTTACCAAAATGATTTTTCATACTATAGCCAGTTTTTCTGTACAGCAATATATAACATCAAATGCCTTTAATATGCTTTGAAAAAATTATTCGTCACAATATAAAACAAAATATATTCAGAACGTAATTACATTATTGAAATAATGTAGATTGTTAAAATTAGTGTTTCTTAAACTATTGTTCCATTTTATTGACGAATAAACACGATCTTGTAGACTATTGTAGACGATATTATTTAAGAATATTAAGATTTACAATACAGTATAAGAGGATTACATTTAAACAAAAAAGCGTGCTCGCATTTCAGAAATGTAACCTCATTTACTTAAGCTATTCTATTGAAACTATTACGGTTTCTTTGTTCGAAACACTATATGTACATATATATAGTTCAAAATCAGTGTTGACATCAGCTAAATTTACGATGCTATCGTCTGTCACATTTCAATCGATTTCTACTATACTTCTATACAATTTCGCTGTATAGAGAAAATGAAAAAGCTTTCTTTCTTACTTTTCTAGGTTTTTTTCTGAATTTTATATGTATAATGTTAATATTAAATTTAGAAAGTTTCATTTCTGTGTGACAAAAAACTATACTAAATTACGGCACATATATCGCTCATTTGCGAGAAGCGTGACATAACTCAAAAATCATTCTTATTGAGTTAAGGGTACAGGCGGTCACGGAAAATGTCATTCTTTTTGCTAACAAAACGACATCACGCTAGATAGATAAGTAAGAGAACGAGAGAGGTTATGACTTTATACTCTATCGCACTTTTCAATTGATTGCCATAAGTACTCTTTTTATTTTAAAACTTTAAACCGTCGTACTGAAAAACAGCTTTATTTGAATTATGTCAAGTTTCTCGCAAATGAGCGATATGTATGTTAATCTAATCCATACAAAAAAAAATGCACGACACAAATTTTCTTACCAATTTTCAGCTTACAGTTAATCTCAAACTGAATGTATATACTTTAAAGTATAATAATTTTTCGTCAATAATTATTTTTTATTACTGATGCGGGAGAAGTACTGACTTGGTACACACATTTTGGTACGCAAAATAGCTGTTTGCCCACTGTACTCTTCCCACATACTTTTTTGCGTGCGGAAAGTATACTTTCCACACGCAAATTGACAATAAAACACGCAAAATTTAATCAAAACACGCAAAGCCGCCTCTTGATTTTTCATTTAATAAATATTTCAAAATTATTTCTATAGAAACCACCAACAAAATAATTTAAACAATATTTAATTAAAAAAAAAGACAAACACTCAAAAATATTCTTTTAAAAAGGGATAAAAAATAGTAATAATAATGGAAAAAAGTATGTGAAATTCGTAATAAAAAATAGTATATGCAACTCGTGGGCAATCGACAATTTCCCGGACTTATTGCATAATATATTATTTCAACCGTACAAAGTTTGGTCATTTCAGTGTTTTATTTTCGTTCGATGAATATTTCAATGAATATTAATATTACATAGTACCCTGCCTCAATATCAATGGTTATGGGTATGACGAAGTAAATTTTACTCCTCTAAAATGACGTTCGACTTCCTCAATACCATCACTTCTATTTTAATTTTCTATTTTTTTTTTTTTACAAATTAACAAAATGTTGTTTTTCTCGTTACCTGAAAAAAATTAAGAGGTAAATAAATTTTCACTATACTAGATTCAGACAATCCTAATATTTGGTGAGTTGCCTAGTATCAAAATCTACTAATTCCACTTTATAAAGATCATGGGAAATCGCAAAAAACCATAACTCAGTTCAAAATTAATTTTTCGATTAAAAAGTCATAATTATATTAACTAACAAGGTAAAAAAGATGATTAGTACTATTATCAAAAAACAAAATTATCGTTTTACCCCTTTTTTAATCAAAATTATTTGAATTTATTAGGTTTTGATAGTAACATTTATATAAAGTGCGTTTTAAAACAGAAATTATAAGGTAAACTTATTAAAAAAAAAAAAAACTTGATTTAGCAATATTGGATGTATCAGGGTTAGACGATACAATTTGTTTTGTAATATTGTAAACTAGGTATTTTCATTTTGTCACTGAAAACCAAAGTGCTTACTTAGTAATTCATTTACATCTACGATTTCATTATTTAAAATTTTAGATAAATACTAAAATACAAGTTTTACGTGAAAACAATTTTATACTTCGTACGTCCCGCATGTCAGTGAAAAAATTAAAATTTGAACGGTTAAAATCTAAAATATAGGTTATGTATGGGTATTTAGCAGGATTTGTAAAGTTTTCAATGTAATTTTAGCAGGATTTGAAAATTATGTTATATTTCAGTTGCAGATTTTTTAGTAAGCAGTTATAATTACAACAAAAAATGTTAACGGGCATATGCCTTGTTGCATTTAAAAATTAATGGCCCCAAAAAATCAAAAAATTCGAAAAGTGCATTTAGTAGATTTTGATACTAGGCGACACATTTGTTTAACAAGAAGTTTAAGAAGGATGATGCAAAGCAAGGCATCCGGTATTAAAGAGCTATACTAGAACAAGAGCTATAATAACTCTTCTGTCAGTAATAAAATTATACATTTTTTAAACGATAGTATTGGGAAAGTTACGTGTCATTTCTTAATTCCTAGCTCCCTCAATACCGTCTCTCATAATAAATTTGAATTCACTGTAGAAATATAGCTATTATTTACTTAAGTAGAGACAATGATAAACAGCAGATGAAAAGATGAGATCAATGTTAATACTTCATGATGCTATCACTGCTAATCGAACATCTTTCGTATCAGACAGGCCCGTGTTTTGTATATGTGCGGGTATATTATTTATTTATATTACATTTGAAGTGACTGATGTAAATAAACGCTAAAAACATATGTACGTATGTGTACAAAAATATTATTTTTATGTATTTTATGTAAAAAAACTTTTTTAATTGTTTTTATTTGTAGCCCCATAACTAAAATGTTCAACTGTATTGTGTATAATTATGTATGTGTATGTGTTATTGTTCATACTATGTTAATTTAAATAAATTCATCCTTTTTTATTCCTTTCAGCTTTAAGTGATAGAAATAGTTGTTTATTATTTGAAATTTGTTTTCAATAATAATAACAATTTTACGAAATATGTATGTACATGTACTGTAGTGGACCATTCAATTTTTAAAAAATTTCTAGTAATTTTTAAATTTTTTTTTTTTGTTTTTTGAATTTTTTTATTTTTAGAAAATAAAAAATATTGCTGGTATTTTAAATGGTGAAAAATTAAATTTTTAACCAGTTACATTCATTCAAATGGACACAGTTTCATGTAATTTAGTTGTAAAATTTTATTACAAGAAGTACGGCCCTAACTTGTTCAAAAACTCTCCGCTTCCTATCACTAATAGGTAACACGTTAGTCGTTGTTACTAATCCTAGATTATTTTCTTCATTATCTTTATCACTATTATCAGATGGGTATTTATTTACCAACAGCTATTATATAGAGATTATTTGTAATACTTCATATATATATATATATATATATATATATATATATATATATATATATATATATATATATATATATATATATATATATATATATAACGTTTATAAATGAAAGCTTTTGATATGGTATTGATGTATTTGTATTAATTTGCTATTGATTGATACAACTGAACGATCTGCGAGTAAAACATACGGGGTGTTTGATTTAAGAGTTAAAAATATAATACATAGAAATAAAAATGATGGTCTGTTTTTTAGACATCTTGTTTGTGGTTTATTTTACATACGATCACTACACCTCGAAATCTTGATGTTACGGATTTTTTAATAATGTCCTTATTTAATATCTTTTAACGTAATATGTGGGGTATCGTACAAAAAGTATTTAGTACTAAATACCAGCACCTTGACGGTCATTGATGTTATAAGACGTCAAATGAAACCTTACTAACTCACACGTCACGTCGTAGGACGTCAACAGCATATAAATTGCCTTAGCTGTTAACATAGTGTAGTAATTGGGCGTTTTGTCATTATAGGTTATGATCGTCCGGGTGTTAATAAAATGTTTGTTGGAAGGAATTTAAGGTGAATCGATCAGTACTGACAAATTTGTGACAAATGAATTACTAAGTCTATTTATTTCTCTATAAATAAATATATTTTATGTGTAGAAAAATAAGTTAAATTTTATAATACATGTAACAGTATTAATACTTGATTATTGTTCAATCTTCTAATTTTAATAATTTTAAAAGTAATGAATTTGATTCTGGTAGTGACGTGTACGCACACATAATAACTAACACATTCAGAAATATATTATGGGTGTATTAGTATAATGCCGCTGCTACACGATGCTACGAACACCTTCCAACATTCGACGTTGGATGGTTCATAGCATCGTGTAGCCGTTGTTCGAACCTACGAGTGTCCAATGTCGAGCGTCAAACATTCGCATTTGGTCGTGTCCCGTTCGATGTCGGTATTCTTGCACCGAGTCAAAGGGATGCTTCGAACGTTTGAAGGTCAATGTTGGTTGTGTTCGTTGGTTGCGCACGACTCGTTCATGTGAAGAGAGACAACATCAGTGTATAACATTAGAGATAACATCAGACAGATAACATCTTCGTCACGTTTGTCCCAACACATTATACAAGAGAGACAACATCAGTGTATAACATTAGAGATAACATCAGACAGATAACAGCGTTGTCGACTGAGTACCAACACTTCATCATTCGTATTGGATCAAACATTCGACTCACCGTGTAGCAGATACATTCGTCGCACCAACTATCGAACTTAATTGCCTCAAACGTTCGATCGAATGTTGGAAGGAACGTTCGTAGCATCGTGTAGAACCCGCTTAAAATGACATTTTTAACTAAACGTCCAATATTAAACAAAATAGTTTTTTAATGATTCAAAAACATAAAAGAAAATAATTTTCAGTTTTTTAAATCTTAAACTTGGTTTTTAATGACACATCTTACTTAAATACATGCAACTGATTCACCTCTAATCATTGTTTGGCATTTACTCGTACGTTAAAAATTCTAACTTTGAAAATTTATTTCTTCTAAACTACACGTCAGAAATTATTCAAAATGGTGTCAGTGAATGCATCATATCTTTCTCTATAATATACTAAAATTTCAAATTCTAAATTTGGAAAATTTCAAGTGATCGATTCACCTTAAAACGCACTTTTATATTGATCTAAAAAAGTATAGTTGATTTTATGAACAAACAGTCAACGTAATAATAATAATAGTATTATATTAGTCAGTATTATCAATTTATTAAAATTTCGGAAACGTATAACTCGAAAACAGTGAGTTTTAGAATAAGAATATATTGTGTAGGAACTTTTTTACTTATTTTCACTTTAAAGATCTATAAGTTCTATAATCACACTTGATCTCTGTCATTTTATACCTCATGCATTTCTATCACACTGTCGCGATTCTCATGAAAAATTCTGAAAATCCCATCCCAATTTTTATACATAAGTATTTTTATTTTTATATAAAGTTAAACTTTTATCAGCGTAAAAATTACTACCCTTAAAAATAATTTTATGCATTTTTATACCCCCTTTTTTGTAGTGTATGTACACTGTAAGTACTTCACTCTCCATTATTACTTAAAGTACATAATATTATTAGGTAGTCAATATATCTATCTGAAAAATTGTTATAATATTTAGTGCAACATTCAAATATCTGATGATATATTCATCATTTCAGATGAAAAATGTTAACTAGCTCGAGTAAGGATACTATAAGTTGTAATCAGTAGGAACGTGCTGAGCCCAAGATTATAATTATTACTCACACAATATGTATATTTTTTTACAATTCATATAAAGTATTAAATTGTTTATATTAGGTTGTTCGGATCAAACCCGTCCATACAGAATCTTGAATAAAAGACATAGTTTTCATATGTTAGTCTGTATATTTAAGGATCAATTAAATCCTTAAATTAGTCACCCCGTTAGTTAGTCACCCTGCGCATTTATAACAGCTTGTCAGCGCTCAGGTAGTTTTCTTACTGACTGGTACCTTCCGTGTTGATTGCCATCCATTATTTCTTTATCCAAAGCTTTTCGTAAGGCATCAGCTTCAGGTTAAGCAACACCACCAATTCTTCTCTTAAGCTGATGAAAGCAACCATAATCGCATGGATTTAAGTCGGGGGAATAGGGTGGCTGGATCCAACGCTCAGTGTTGTTGGTCTTAGCGATGGACTACAACGGCATATTCTACTATGAATTACTGCTTCAACATGAAACTGTAAATCATAGTCGCTATATCTAATTCTTGAACCATCTGATGGATCAATGGGGCAAAAATTGCGAGCAATCAATATGACTGTTAGATGACAACGCAAGGGCTCATCGTTATTCATCTGTGGAGACCTGGGTGGATCAACATAACATTGAGCGTTGGATCCAGCCACCCTACTCTCCCGACTTAAATCCATGTGATTACGATTGCTTTCATCAGCTTAAAAGAAGAATTGGGGGGCGTTGCTTACCCTGATGCTGATGCCTTACGAAAAGTTTTGGATAAAGAAATAATGGATGGTAATCAACATGGAAGGTACCAGTTAGTAAGAAAGCTACCTGAGCGCTGGCAAGCTGTTATAAATGCGCAGGGTGACTACATCTAATTGATCCTTAAATATACAGACTAACATATGAAAACTATGTCTTTTACTCAAGATTTTGTATGGACGGGTTTGATCCGAACAACCTAATAATATTAAAAAATTATCCTTTTTTTAAATAAAAATCGCATTAAAACATTAGGTAAATGAGAAGTGCCTATGATCAGTTGAAGTAAGCACTTTAAGAAGTAAGCAGTTAAATAAGAAGTAATGATCAGTTTTAATACTGATAGTGATAAAACAAATTTTTTTTACTAAAAAGTTTGGTTTAAATATTATAATATAAAAAATTTCTAATTTTTTTTCTAAATTTTTATTTTAATTATTCTTTATTTTTATACTGCTGCATTTTTTTGCAAAAACTAATAAACAATTGAGGTCATATATCGCGCGTACTCCTTCTCAACCTTGTATCTGAAAAGTCTCAATTTTTGGAGACAAAAGAAAACGTATTTAAATCTGTGTTTTAATCATTATGAACTTAAGATTTATGCTAATTACACCCTTTGATGTTGGCTACCTACATATATAAAATATATATAGATAAGTATATATATAAATACAATATTTAATGTTTTTTGTGTGTCCTAAAACATGCAGTATTTGATATACGAGGTTGAGGAAGAGTACGCGCGATATTATACCTGATACCAACAGGATTTTGTACTTTTAAATAAAATTTTACTGCTGAAAAATTTATAATAAAATTTAGATCTACAGCAATTCATTTCGTTGCCATATGAGTAGTTGTGTTTAACCTAAATCGTAAATCATAAAACTTTTCATTTATGGATAGAGGTAATATTATTATCTAGTGTTGAGAAAAACCGAATAACATTGTATGAAGTCGTAAAGATATTCTACTGCTTGAAATTAAATTATCTGCATCGTAAGATACTGCACAGAACTTTATTAGGATTCTTTATTAGACAATTATTTGTTTAATTTTCAGACTGCATATTATGTAGCTATTGACTTTGTTTATTTATCTGATGTTAAATCAATACAAAATTAATTTACTTATATAATAAGTTAAAAAATTAACCTGGTCGCTACCGATGTACAATATATTGTACATCAAATTTAGGTTATGTTAATATTATTTTTTAATTGAGAAATAATTAAAAACTTCTTAATATTATTTAAAATTACTAAATTACGTTTGTTTAAAGACGTAAGATTAAAATTTTTAATTAAAATAAACGCTTGTTTAAATCTTTGTCCAGTATGCTAAACAAAAATATGCTCATTGACGTTTAAAAATTTTTTAAAATTCGTAGCGAAGAAGTTAATTTACATTTCATACACATAGTCTATACTTATACTCGTAGTCTACTTTGCTAAAATCAGTAATGAATCACTCGGTATAAGTAACGAATTATTTAAGGCTTTTAGGCATCCGTCAGTCCTACATAATATTTCTAAGATACAATAAATACTCACACAATACAATTTTTCCTGTCTCTGTTACCAACTTTGTTTTTAAACAATCCGAAAACGATTTGTCCTTGTCTTGAAAACTTATGTACTTTATTTGATACATGTTACATAAATAAGAATTTGTAAAAGCATTTTACTGTTCCTTTCAAGATTCTTTGTTTTTTTCTTTTTACCGTCTGTAGGTATAGACAATTTAAAACTATAACATATAAATACTACTTTACGTTCCTTTTCTTGTTTTTGTGATTTTTAACATTTGCACAAAAGTATTATAGTCATATAAAACATGAAATATCTACATTGATATGTATTTTTTTTCTTTTTCAGAGGTGTCAATGTTGCGCTAATGCACTTACGTAGTGCATCGGAACAGTGGGATACATGTCCGGCATCCATGTCCGCGTATTCTCGTATGCACGGCGGTTCACGTGCGAGTTCAACAATCAGTTCAAGTTCGACCGGCCCCACGCTTAGTAAACATCAGTCGCTTGGAAGTGGCTATTCATCACGTAAGAAAGACATGAGTGCGTATCATTCGGCGGGTTCACAGTTGGGTTCTAGTGAATTGTTTATTGCTAGCGGTGATTGTAGTCGTGAATTATCGCCGGTACGATGGTGTGATCGTGAAGTTGACGGTGTTTACTTAGGCCGATCCGGATGGGTACAAGTTCAGCAACGGTCACTAGATGAAAATCGTCGAACAAGCTATGAAAGCTCATTAGGAAATACAGGCACACTTCCGCAATCACAGTCGCGTCGTGCAGCAATCAAATTAGTCGATTATCATTCAAATAGTGAGCCTGGTCATTATGCTGAAATAGTCACTCGGGAGCCACAACGTCCAGTTTATTTGCCACTGCGAAGCCGCGGGGAATGTGAAACTGTATCTAACTCACCATCACCGCACAGTATACCGGAGTCTTATTCCCCGCCGTCCATAACACCTATTATATCACCACCACCGGCATTCCAGGATGCAAAGAGCAAATCTTCATCTAAGTCACGATACTATTACGGAACAAAACCATTCCTACCACGTTCAAACGCTATCGATGCAGACATTTTAAGCCCGCCTCCGTCACCAGTACCCCCGCCAGTCAATTGGAATACAACTATTCCAAGTGCATCACGCACACAAACTCCAGTATCCTCACGACCACGCCAACGACTCACTCCGTCACCAGTTTCATCGTCGGGACATCAACAAAGCACACAACAGTATAGAATACCACAAACCAAATCATTAGAAGATACCACACCAAACCGTCGTTCGCAATTTGTGCAAAAATATCTAGAATCATCGTCTTCCTCCTCAAGTTCATTAGGTTTTAGAAGTCTAGATAGTTGCGTAAATCGTCCCGCTATGCCTCGTTTGAACGAAATCAATGACTCATCAGTTGAAGGTTATGAAGACGGAGACGAGGAAGAAATAAGCTCGTCTGTAAATTTGAACGTGGTTTCATCTATACCTATTAACTCGTCCCCTGATTCACTAAGTGAAAAAAGTTCTAGAAAATTATCTCCTTCTAGTCGACAAACACGATCCCATATTCGAAGCCAATCCAGACGATCACCGGCTGCTTCTGACGCAAACAAACAGATATTGTGTTCCTCAGGATCGTCTTCATCATCATGTAGTCCCCAGGGACGATCGCCCTCAGGCAGCACAAAACAATTTCGTCGCGCCACGTCTGGTACTAGACATCAAAATGTTCGTCAGATATCGCAAGCCGAAACGAATTCACAACGAGTACGACGGTCGAGAAGTTTACAGTTACCAGAAAAACGATCACCAAGTGGTAGCGGTCGGGAGGGAAGTGCTCATTCAATTCGAATTTCACCCCAACAGACAAATGATTCTCATCGTGTGATTAAAGTTGTAAATAGTTCAGAGAGAGCTCGAAAACATACAAGTAAGGTACATTCCGTTGAAGCTGAAATTGATGAAGATATGCTTCGTGAAGCCGAAGTAGTAACAGAATTTTTATACGGTAGTCGAAGTCGGGCAGCAGCGAAAGCATTACTGCTACATCGTTACCATGAGCGACGTGAAGAAAAACCTAAGGAGCCACCAAGGTTACCAGTAGATAACGGTTTTAATGTTTATTTTGTACCGCCGAATGCCAATAAACAACGACAAAAAGTCCTGCAGCGTGGCGCTACTACGCCCAGCATTAATTCAAGTCATTCATACTCCACTAGCCCAACTGTCGAAGTTATTAACCCGTGCAATTCAAACACGTGTGATTTTTGGCCACACTGTTCTCAACGAGAAACATTTGGTAATAATAATCAGTCACAATATTCGAGTAATATGCGAGCATCACAAAGTTATCCGACGCATCAGAGATCACCCAGTGAAAACCCAAGAACTGACGTTAGTGCAAGTGGTAGTGGCAGCGGTAGTCGATCAACGCCTGCTGCCCTCGAACGAATGCAAGATCAAGAGCCACAAGAAACAAGAGCTGAAAAGAAACGAAACGGTAAGACTGGACGGGGTGGCTCAAATGCACGACGAACAATGAAAAACACTTACGAAAAATCATCGCATCACACTGAACGAAACAGCGAAATTATTATTATCAACAGTGGCGATGTACGAAATTCTCGTCAACGAAATCCGGAACAGCAACAACGGCAACGTCTTACTGCGCCTAATTATAAACGTGACACCAGTCTCGAAAATCGAGATATTAAAACATCACCGAAAAGTGCCAATATAAGTCGTTCATCATCCGCGAATCAACAGTTATCAACCTCGTCTTCAGCCTCGTCGTCCAGTAGCGATATATGGGTGACTACATCCGATCGCACCGCCACAAAGAGTCCGCGTAATATTAAAAGTTCGGGTGCATCGACCCCATTAGACGAAAATATAATGGGTATGTCGATGAAGAGTGAACAGTTACGTGAAATGATATTAACGCGACCGGGAAGTGCGCCGGCTAGTGATGCGAAAGATGATCGTACGCGTACAAATCCAGTGGGATTAACAGAATCACATCAACGATCCATGTCTTTGCCAAAGTCATTTTTATCAAATAGTCATTCAAAACAAAGGTAAGGTCTTAAAATTATTTTTATGTTTTAGTTCACGGATAAATTTTCGAATAATGAAAATTGTATTATTTATTAGAAAATGACGTTTCGAAACTTACATTTTCGTCTTCAGGTTCTACGTAGGTCATGCTAAAATTTTTTAGATAAATCAAAAATGCAAATCACATTGAAATAAAACGCTTATATTTTTTCAAAGTCTCCATTACTATCAATAGACTTGTCAAAAACGCCCAACCACTCCTCTTACCAGATCGTGTGAGGCACATTTTTTAGACTCTGCCTTCCACGTTTAAATTCTACAAACCAATTGAAAAGAGTTGCTCTGGATGGTGCAGATTCTCCAAATGCTTTCACTAAAGTAGCGTGTGATTCTTCTTGTTTTAAACCTTTTTTAAAGTTATAAAATATCATTGTTCTGAGATGACCTCGTTCAAGCTCCATATAGTGGACTCAAGGTAATTACAGTGCAGCCATTCTTTTGAAACGGATATGCCATTTTCACGCACTTTACACGCTCCTCTCATAAGAAAAAAAATAGAAGTTATTTTTTTCTTATAAATTTTCAATACTAAGCAGATAGATAAATATATACACAATATTTGTACTGAATATAAAATATGTACATAACATTATTAGTTTTAACGCTAAAGATGTGTTAGGAACGGGACAAAAAGCACTTTTTTGTTACGTCCGTAACACAAGCTTTTAGCTCTAGCACAAAAACTAATAATGTTATGTATTTTATATTCAGTACAAATATTTATACACATTTATCTATCTGCTTAGTATTGAAAATTTATAAGAAAAAAATAACTTCTGTTTTTTTTCTTATGAGAAGGCGTGTAAAGTGCGTGAAAATGTCATATCCGTAACAAAAAAATGGCTGAGTGACAATCAAAGTTTAACTTTAGAACCACAATAAAAAGTCAAGTACCAGTTCTTAATAAAATTATAATACCGTCTACTAGAGATTGTTTTTAGTATAGGAGTATCTTAATAATTTTAGCGTAACCCTCGTATGTAAATATAAAAAAATGTCGTCAAGTGCGTGTTTGACACGCATTAAGTAATGACTCCTCACTATTTAGTTTTTCATAGGTTTCGGAAAAACTTGTACAACAAACGTTGTGAAAAACCTTGTTTTTATAATAAATCGTAAAACTTATTGCCAAAGCTATGAAAAAACTCTAGTCACTGAGGAACCCTGACTTAATGCGTGTCCAGCACGCACATGGTAATTTTTTTTAACTATGACACACCCGGAAAATAATTCTAAAAAAATTGTATGTTGTATGGATAATACGGATGGAAAGAAGCCTACGATTAAAGAAAGTAATTTTTTAAGAAATGTTCTATTGCTGACCAGATCAATGGAACTAATGGCGCATAACTTAGCAGTTATAATCAATTTATGAAAAATAATTCGTTATCGATTTTTCGAATGCGAATTTCGATAACGAAAAGTAGGTTTTAATAGTCGTAATATGTTTGGAATACCTACAACTTGCTTCGTTTAAGCCTTCAAAAATTTCGTTATTTTTTCGATAGCCCAAGAATTAGGTTACCAAAAGTTGTTTCATAATTTCAAATCCTCAAAGTTTTCTCTTAAAAACATAAAAAGAACATTTTGCAGGTTTCTTTTTTCAAACGTTTAAAAATAATTAATTCGATTAAACAACAATTTATTCATCACAAGAACATCAAACCACTTTATCCCACTTTACGGTATAGTAAATTATAATTAGCTAAATGAAAACATAACCTTAAAATATATGTGATGATTTTCCTGAATTTAATCTCATATTTCTTCTTCATACAACCCAGAAAAATGAAAGGTAATAAATAAATATACCTTGTTTATTTCGTTTAGAATATGAACACCACAGAGGACAGAGGTACAATACGTATCTCTCCACTACTGGAATCAGTGTAACCAGTAAGAGATAGAAAATATGTTATATACAAGGGGTCAAACTAGATTGTCTATGTCTCTGTTCCACTTGTAATGAGTTTATGACGTAAATCTCCCCACTCTATTTGTGTAGATACACACTGTTTGCAGTGTATTAGTTTGGTGTTTTTTAGTAGTGTGCGTATTTACGCACACTACCGCAATACACGTATTACCAGAGCGAGCTGTTCAACGTGTTCAACCAACAATGGTAACAATGTACATATAATGTATTGTGGGTTCGACGACGGACACGGACTGACTAATGCCTTAAGCTGTGACACATATCCAAATGACTCCAAGCCAATTACACTTTTTTTATATTAGTTGGCTTCTAGTGTTCTATGGTTATATACGTGCACGGTGTTTACTTTGTATTGGCGCGCTAAACTGTATATGTGTGTGTAATCTAAGATAGGGGTGGCAGTCACGTGACCCTACTCGCATACGTATGTGTAATACCACAACGCTGTGTGTGGGAATTCAACAATGTCAACACAACCAACATAACAATCAAATCCATTGTTGTTTGACTGACCTACACTCGGTGAGTGCCACTGAGCGTGTAACTGCTCAGTAGCCTTAGGTACACAAAAATGCACACTGCAGATTTCATGATAGAGATAGTTGCTGTGTCTCCATTACTCCGTGATGAACACAATATTTCTTTCTCTGTTTTACATAATAATAAGAATGTGCAAAACAGAAAGAAATAGGGTGTTCATATTCTAACCAAAATAAACAAGGTATAACCATTAAGGTGACCAGGCATTTTCTATCCAAAGTTTTCGTAAAATACATTGGAAATAAATTAATTGTTAATAAAAACCATTTAGTTTAACTTAGAAACAATAATTAAATTAAAAATGTTTAATTGTTCATTAATTCATAACCTACTACCAATAATTATGTACTTAAAAATATTTACTCAAACATGTGATAATTAATTTTGAAGCTTCCCGCTCTGTTTTGGACAGAAAATGGATGATATGTCACGACTCTATTTATTATAGGGACTCTAAACTCTACTCTAGACTACTAACAATAGTGCCATCTATTAGAATTTAAATATAATGTATATGCAATTAATGTGACTTTCTCTGTAATGCCAACTAAAGCCACTTATCTATAATTTTTTTTATCTATAGTTTTTGTTTTTAATACTAAAATTTAGTAATATGATTTTTTTCTTCTTAACTTAATAAAAAAATAAAATAAATAAATAAATAAAAATTAAAAAAAAAATAATGGAATATTTTAAAAATAGTATAAAACTTATTTCGCATTCAATAGTTGTGTAAAATATGTAACTTTTAAATTGATATTTTCTGTGTATTAAATTGTACCAACCAATTTGTATGAATATGTTCTATTTAAGCAAATAAATTCTATACTACCTAATAATGAAACCAAATTTTAATATATAATGATTTTATTTATTTTATCATAATTTTGACTATAATAGCATAAATGATTCCAGGCTACAATAATTCGGTCTAAAATTAAAGAATTTCTTTTAAATAATTGGCTATGTTTAAGAAAATGTCAATATTTATCCGAATTACATGGTTGGTTAAGTGGCCAGAAAGCAACATTTCATATTATATTATACAACCAAATGTTATTGCAACTTATGGCGGAATGATTCCAGGATACGGTAATACTATTTAAAATTAAGGAACGCCTTTTAATTTTTTTTTAATGCTTAAAAAAGTGTCGTTATTTATCTGAATTACATGATTGACCAAATGGCCGGAAAGCGATATATTATGCTACACGATATCATGTTATTCCAACAAATAGTGGAAATGATTCTAGGATACGATAATACTATTTAAAATTAAAGAAGGGTTTTTAAATGTTTTTCTAATACTTAAGAAAATGTCGATATTTACCTGAATTAGATGGTAGACGAAGTGGTCGGAAAAACACATTTCATATTAAGTATAAATATAATTTAAAAATAAAAAAACTTATAATTATCATATGTAATTAAAATTATAAATGTGACCGGTCTACACAAAATTATCCGAGATTTTACCAGGCCGTAACTGAAGAAAGGTTGAAAAACACTGTTCTACAATATATTCAAATTTCATAAAAATCAGTCGGTTTGGAACCTTGGGACTTTTTCTTGACAATTAAATTTTTTTGTTATTTCCAATCCACTGAATGCGGGACTTCCGGGACGCATTAGACTCATTCCGGGATGATATTAACAGAAATTTGAATGCGGGAAGGCTGCTACTTTTCCGGGACTGTCCCGCAGAATCCGGGACGTTTGGCCACCTTAATTTATACGTAAATAAATTAGTAAATAAATAAACCAACTTATTCAGTAATAATCACAATCATTTTTTTTTATTTACATTCATTTTTTTATTTCATTATGCATTTTTATTGAATCCAACATTGTTTTGGCGGTTGTCCTTAACGTTTTTGGAATTATATCAAAACATTCGTAATTTTCATTGTCAATGCAAGTATATTTTTTTAATTAAAAAGCCAACAAAAATTTTTCTATAAAAAAAACTAATCCAATCACTTTGAGGTTAAAAAAAATATTTTTCTCATCTCTAACCTAAAAACATAAAACGTGTATACCATATCACCAATTCACCATAACTAGTATATATGTAAACAAGAGATACATTTAATTATTAAGTTAAAGGTTTGTTTCAACTCTCTAAAACATACATGGTATTCCGTGCTTGTGCAGTATAAAAAATGTGTTTTAAGTTCTCTTTTGACAGTGCATGACAAGACACATGTAGCGTTTCAACTTATTTTTTATTATATGGGAACTTGGGAATCCGTTTACGTATCATCAATTCGATACAGAGTATGGATTTTATGGATATTCATAACCGTAACCAAAACTACCGGATATCCGAAATAATCAAATATCCGAAACTGAAACCGTATTCAAAAATAAAAGTTTCGGTTTTGTTTCGGATAACAATAGACAACTATCGTTGGAAAATTGTGAGTTTAAACGAAGTAAGTTTTTGCTGCATGTATTTTTTTTGATAGATTTCCGTTGACTCGCGTTTAACGTTCACTTTTTGGAGTAAAATTTCGCCCTTTTACTAATAAAAATTTCACTAAAAGCAATTATCCGTAACCGTATCCGAAACATTATCCGATATTATTACTAGGTATCGGACATTTATCGGATCAAACAACATCGTGTTTTGTATATATATATATATATATATATATATATATATATATATATATATATATATATATATATATATATATATATATATATATATATATGTTTTATCAAAATATCTATTCGTTTTTATTCACATTAATAACATCAAGTGCACAGAACACGAATGCTGTTTGATACGAAAAATGTCCAATACCTAATTATTACATATCCGTAACCGAAACCGAAAAAAATATGTTTAAATATCCGTATCCGTACCCGAAATTTCATACCCATAATATCCCTAACAGTGTTGGGCAAAATGTAATCAAATTACAGATTACAAATTACTATTACAAAATGTAATGTGATTTCTGATTACAAATTGCGTTTTGTAATTGGTAATCTCATTACAAATTACATTTTGTAATTGGTAATCTGATTAGAAATTACATTTTCAAAATGTAATCTAAGATTTTTTATTACAATTACATTTTGCGCTATCCCGCTTTCCCTGCTGCTGCCACGTGAGCGAAGCCGCGCGTAAATGCCAGTATGTATAATATATATATTCTTTCAAAACTTACTATTTGGACGCAAATCATATAAAATAACACATATGCACGTATGTATTATATAATATATAAACTATGAAAAATTGGTCATCCTTTAGAGAACCCCTTAGTTCGGACCAATGTCCCACTCTAATTCATCACAAAGCTAACAATTCCTACTTACCTACCCTTTGCTTTAAGGTTTTTTACGATTTGATATATCCAAAGCAGTTTTTCAGTACCTACTAGTATTAGGAGAACAGAAAAATTATGTAGGTACTTATGCATATTTATGTATTGGTTACTAGTAAAAGTAATTTGTAATTTGATTACAAGTAATCTCGATTACATGTAATTAGATTACATGTATTCAAATTACATGTAAGCAAATTACATATAATCGGGATTAAAAGTAATTGGATTACATTTAGTTGCGATTATGTAAAAAAAATGTAATCGTACTAAAATGTAATCGATTGCGCCCAATACTGATCACTAATACACAACCAAGATTAGGTATCGTTTGGATCGTACTGCATAACAGAGCGTTAAAATTTAAAATTTAAATATTTATTATTATTAGTGATAAAATTATTCAGTACTTTTTGTATGATTTTAAATAAATATATAGAATAAAATTTAAAATGAGTGGTATTGAGTGAACATTAATTAAAATTTAAAATTAATGGCCAAAGACGAAGAAATGAAAACCACTGGCAAAATTTTATGAATAATTTCGAAATGTAATTCTTTATAATAAAGTACTTTAGGCGTATTTTGTATTTTTCTTAACAAATATAATTCTAAATTCAGAATTGTAGCTGCAATAAAATTTTACATTTTTAACATTTACTCGTATCTACATAAAATCATTTCAACTATCGATTTTTTTTATCACTCAGCACATAATTCACAGTACGAACTTGCGCACACAACGATTCACAAATCGTTCCATGTACAATCAAAAAAGAGCTAGTTGAAACAAACCTTAAGTTATTTTATATGTAAACAGTCTACAAATTTGAAAGACAGATGCCACTAGTATTATTAACAAAAACAAGACTATATGAACAAGTTCCATCATAAAGATAAAAGTGAAACAAGGTAAAGAGAGGTAAATATATGCATGTTTGTATAAAATAAACAAAGAAAAAAGAAAAATGTATGTTTTTTTTCTGATGCTTTCATTTTATAGGTGCCCAGAATTTTTTTTTATTCCTTAACTGCTAACAAAAAAATAAAAAAAGGAATTTCGGAAATTAACAAAACAATTTAATTAATTTTTAATTTTATACATTCAATTATTAAATAATTAGCAGCTTTGTCCAGAATTGGTGTTTCAAATTTGCTTATTTTTGTAATAAATGAATCTATCCCCTTTACGCCAAGGTAATGCGACATTGTCGAATACCGTGCATTCATCACGCACTCGGCAGTCTGCTGTCCTTAATAATCCCATAATGACTCCGAAACGTCAGTGGTTCGGAGTCATAAAAAATTGTGTTATTGCAATAATATGAATGGATCCACACTAAATACCAATACATAAACAATCAGAATGGCATTTCATATATTATATAACACCATCTGTGAAACAATATGGCAATGCTATCAAAATAGTATATAAAATAGCATCTGCAAAACTAAGGTTTTTTTGTAGGTACTTGGTCAAATAAACTTGACACATTTTAAGTTTTTTTAATATTTTAATAACAATATATCAAAATATATCAAATATTTTCTAATGTGTATAATTCTAATATCTACATTACTTATAAGTAATATATTTTGCGCTTTACATTTATAGCTTTTCTGTTACTTCATAAATGTTAATTTTTTTTTCTGTATATATTTATTGGGAACCTGAAGATAAATCTATAAGTTTCAAAAGGTTGTTTCTTTATGTTTACGGAGAATCTGAAGATAAAAAAGAAACTATAAGCTTCGATTAAAACCAATACATAATACCATTTTTTATTGTTAACTCTTATATTACTTAACCCCCTTTCGTGACTATTTTTGGTTCGTAATTATTACTTTCATACCTACAAATAATATATTATATGGAAATGTTGGGTTAATTATGGTTCTTAGATCCCGAAAAAGGGTATTCAGAAAAATGTCGGTGTACCTATATGTTCGTTATCTGTCACAGTTTGTAGTATTCGGTTCACGTACTCAGAATCTAATTTTCCTGAAGGTTCGACATCATAAAATTTTTTAATGAAATCGATAATTTTTTTCTGTGAATCCAAAAGAATGTCTCTATTTTATATATAATTCATTATCAGCGAAATTTTGTCCAACTTTTACCCTACGGGTATCCTGTCAGTTTTCTTTTCTATTTTAAGTATGGTAATCTAAACTAATAATTTTTTTTTTTTAAAATGTCAAAAGTGAGATCAATAAATTAGTGCACCAACTGAATTGAAAACACCTGACCCACCGCTTCCTATTCTTTAGATGGCCGACAAATTTTTAATTAAAAAAAAAAATACGAAAAATGTTAATTAAATTAGGAAAATCTTAACTTTCACGTGGAGTTTTTGCAATATATTATTTAAATGAAATCTAATATACAAACGTTCGCTTTGATGTCTTTTCCAAAATATGGCTTCAAGTGGCGCTAAGTCCAAAACTCCAAAATAACTTAATGAATCCGAGTAAAATAAAAACCATTCTTTAATATATCTTTACTGGTGGCAACTAGTATAATCAAAGTATCAAAAATTTGTTTTAAAAATACATGTGACTGGAATATTGCAGTTTTAATAAATATAGGTAACGTAAAAGCCCCTATATCGGAACGCGATCATATCTCCGAACAGTTTCGACATTTATATGTTACCTAATGAAATTATTTCTGAAAGAAACCTCTGATAACAAAAATTATTATTAATAGAATGATTATTTTTCAACTTAAATTCACCTCGCATTTCATGTTTCCTTACTTAATTAAAGAAACACACACACACACACACACACACACACACACACACACATATATATATATATATATATATATATATATATATATATATATATATATATATATATATATATATATATATATATATTTATATATATATATATATATATATATATATATAAATATACATCTATATATATATATATATATATATATATATATATATATATATATATATATATATATATATATATATATATATATATATAATATTAAACAATTTTTGTTGAATTCGTCTATTTTTATTTCAATCGATGGTTATAAACTAAAAACACATTAGTTATAATTTTTAACATTTTCCAGCAAATTTTCAAAATTAGCATAATAAAAATATAAAAATGGTTATTTATTAGTCCATTAATATATTATAAACCATTGTAATAGCTCTAGCTCTATCTACTTCAAAAACATGCAGCTACGTGCATTTTGATATGTATTCATATATACATCGTTGCCGAATTTTAGAAGCAGTCAGATTACAAAATGCCTAGCCGGTTCACATTTCATCGCTGTTGTATAAAACGACCAAGTGTGGTTCAGTCGTATTAATTACTAGCCGTATAGGATTTACCATCGGCAATATCTCAGGATGCCAGTCAGCGTTAAAGATTTGTTAACACTTTCATTGCCAAGCTAAAAATATAGACTTTATTAGATGGCCAAATATTTCAAGTTAAAAAAATAAGTTCATATATTTGTCACGCGATATCGCGTGATTGGCCATATAGTAAAGTAGACGTATCACGCGATATCGCGTGATCGGAATGAACGTGTTAAATAAGGTATTATTTATTTTAATAGCAATAGTAACATATTTTTATATACCTCTAACTTCAAAAATGACGAATTTCCATAGAAATTTTCATCCCCTATTTAACCCACTTACGAAATGAATTTTCAAAAATTCTATCTTAGTGCTCATCTATTTTATGTAAGGAATTCCTTGCAAAATTTCATCCTTCTAAACGCAACGGTTTGGGCTGTGCGTTGTGTGTCAGTCAGTTATTGTTAGAGTTATTAAGTATAGATAAATGCGTCGTGTTTGTCAATGTGCAAACCATATTTCGCCGTACTGCAAAAATACCGGTCTGGACATAATGCTGTATATTTTGGAATACTATTGTAATAATCATAATATTATTCATTTTCGGGGAAAGCATAATTTAATAATGAACTTAAATTATATATAATTTCAGTTTGCCCAAAAATGAGGCTTCGATTGTGCTTCCTTTCCCGCCTATCTATTTCTGTCTATGTATGAAATTGTTTAGATTTGATAAAAGTTTTCCAGCCTTTCCAGTATCGATAGAAATGCTACACTCTCAAAACGATCTCATTGTTCAAAGATTAAAAATTTCTTTGATTTTATTTTCGTTGAATCAAAAAAGTTGTTTTTTTAATTTCAAGAAAAAAAATCAAAGAAATTTTTTATCTTTAGATAGTGAGTATTTTTTCAACTAATTTCCCCGTAATGTCCTGAATTTAAAAAAAATAAATTACCAGATATGAGATAAATTTAAATCCCTGCTGTTTGTAGCGCTATATGTAAATCTAGTTTTACACAATGGCTAAAAGTTGGATTATAGAATACATTTTATTACCTATTATAATTTGCTATAGGTATACTAGTTCAATAAAATCTGAAAGTTTTTAGGTTTTTTTTTTTTTACTAAAGTACGGTGGTGTTTTGTAAAATAGTTAGGTATTTTGTAATCTGGCTATTTCTACAATCCACCGGCGGCATATATACCATACGTATATATAATATGTATTCATTCTACGAATAGAGTTTAACAATACAATTTTGAAAATGTATTATGAACGTATTTACACTTGGGATTCTTCTACTGACAGAACTGAATCTTGTAGTAGGTAATAGGATAAATAATTAAATAGCTCAGCTTACTAAATTTTACTTTCCAAAACAACATGCTGAAATAAAATCAGAACTATAAAATTAAAACTGTTAAAATATTTCGCTAACAATTTTTCCCTCAAAACAATTTCTTCCACTACTAATAATAAATTGTATTTCACCTGACGATGGTGTAAAAATCGAAAGTCGACTTCTGTATATAATATTACTGTGAACAGTGACAAAGAAACGATCTCATATTATTACTAATAATAAAAATTAAAGAAATATTTCTTTATTTCAAAAAATATTAAGAGTTTTTTATTTTACTTTTTTTGTTTTATTTTATTATTAATTATTATTTATTTATTTATTTATTTATTTTTTTGATGCAAAGAAAAGAAAATCAGATTTTTTAATATTTTTTTTGTATAATTTTATAGAACGAATCAAACTAAAAAAGAAAGGAGTTTATCTTCATTTTTCATAAGTTAGAAATTGAAACCTAATCATAAAATAAGTATTTTCAAACCTACCTTTTTTGGAAAATACGAGTATAAGACTATCATACACTTATGAAATATATTGTTTTAGCTCAAGAATTAAATTTTGTTTAAGTTTTCTAATTTTTCACTTCGATCGAGCTTATATTTTCATAAATCAGCAAGCTTAATTGAAAAAGAATTAAAGCGCTGAAACCGTAAGACCAAAATATTATGATCAAACTACTAAACCTATGCACTATAAGCATGCGATGAAATCTATGGTTTAGCTGCCACTATGAGGGAAATTATTTTGAACTAGTTACTAAAGGTAACAAATCGTATCCAAAACAGGATGACAGTATTATGTTAGAGCTAAAATTATAGAGAAAATAGTGAGGCTTTAATACATATTAAAGTTAGGCTACATCGCCGCCAATCAGAGTCGAATACCGTTGCAACAAAATTACACAATAATATTTAATTATATTTGGCACGTATTAACAAATTCGCAAAAATTTCTACCTCTAAAAAAAAAATAGTTTAATCTCAGTCACAGAATGAGCCAGGCAAAATGGCACATCCTATAGATTTTATTTGATATTTTGTACAAGGTTCGGAAAAAATCCCAAACATGACAATTTCGTTAGAGCATTATTGTTCTCATCACATTCCCAACCGTTAAAGATTCCGTTACATGTTTAAACAAGCCCGCCCTCCTCACTATAGAAATTGCACCTCAAAAAAAAAAAAAAATAAATATATAAAATCTGTATCTTCCTCTATTTGTCTAAAAAATTGAATCTTCAACTTGTTAGAATTCTACATAATTATTTGTTTTAATTATTTATTTTACTTTTTTTGCATTTACCTATTGTCTGAAGACCGTTGTGGCTTTTGTATATTGTGTAATATAAAATATACTTTAAATAGAAAGTTTACTTGCCAGTTAAGAAGTATCGTAGAATACAGTGTTTAAGTCGCTTATTTGAATAGATTTAAAACTCAAATCATTATCCGATAATGTTTTTTAGAATTTATGCGTCGAAATTCACAAAAAAGTGTTAAAAATTGTGTTAAGAGTGGTAATGTCTATGACTGTAATTTAATATAATCAGATGAAATTAAAACATAGGCATCTAATTCAGAAAACGCTTCAAAGTCACACTGAAAGCATCATTTTTAAAGTTACATAAGGAAATATAAATTTAGTGAAATTTTTCAAATGTTTGCACAAACTAAGAAACTAGACTTAAATTAAAAACGTTATAAAAATAGTATTTTAGAATTATCATATTACAGTTTTTATCAATTCTATCCGTATATTAAACCTAGAGGGTTATACACAAACACCATGTACACGGAAACCATATAAAATTTTCTTGCAATTTACTAGCGTTATATAAGAAAAATATCTCTCTTATAGCTGAAATATGTACTGCAATTTCCAACTACGTAGGGTGAAACTTCCAAATACTGCCGCTCATTTTGTGTTTGTACATTTGTATGATTTGATTAATATGTTTACGTAGCCCAGTCTACTTTTAGATATGTCTAATATTATCTAAGTTGTTGTAGATGAAAGTACAATATTTCTTTTATAATTTATTTCCAAATTTTAATCCCTTAGCATACCTGTTAGTTTAATTTGAACAAAATGCATAATATGAATAGCACAATAGTATATTACGTGATTGAGGTTGTAAGTTGCATATTACACACGAGCGAAAAAGTTACGTAAGAGCCGCGCAGCGGCGAGTGCGTAATTGCGCGAGTGTGTAATATGCAACTTACAACCGAGTTACGTACTATACTTTATCTACGACTAACATAAAATTCACAATAAACGATAAAAATTTGGTATTATGGGCACAAGTTAAAAAGAACTTTTTTATCTACATCTGCATTTATCTTTGTCTGCCATATTAATAAATAGAAGTTTACTCACTGACTCATATAAAAACGTAATTACTTGGTTTGGTTGATAACTATGGAAGTAATACAATTTGTGTTCCCCTCACCTCAGTTTCTGGAGGTCTTTAGAGCTTGTGACCATAAATACAAAGCTATAAATACCAATACATTAAAATCATGTAGTAGGTATTTGAAATTTATTAAAAACAAACGTAAAGATTCAGTTGCTAGGAAAATTTTTTAACAAATTCTAATATAATAATATGTATATCATGTTTATCACCATATGTATAATATATAATAATATAAGAATTAACAAAAGTCTAGTAAGCGTTGGTATTTTAAGTAAACATGCGTGTAAAGAGCCATTTTTTGTACAGCTGGATATATATGGCTGTATGTAAAACGTAGCTTACTTAGATCGTATTTTGTACAATAAACAAGCAATTTCATGGTAGTCGTAGATGAAATAGTTAATTGTAGAAAATTACGTCTGGAGATATTGCAGTCCAAGAATGATCAATACATCTTAAATATCGTCATTGTGTTTTGTGTTTTCCAGCGGTTCAGTTCCAAGTAAATAGTTCGACATTGTGACAAATTAGCTGGAATTCGGTAAGTGGGATTGTTTCCTAGACATAAGAAATAATACCATAAATCTTGGGCAAAATTGGAATCTACGAGAACTTTTAAAGGGGTCGTGAGGAGCGCCGACACGATAAAACTTTCCCAAACAAACTGGATATTTGGATATATTATTTAGGGCAGTGGTTCCCAAAGTGACCTATATCGACCCCCCAGAGGTCGATAACGACGTGCAAGGTGTCGGCGGCGGGATGACATAAAACTGGAAGTCTGTGAGATGTAAATAGAGTAGACTTACAGCCGGTTTTGCTTGAATTTCTGAATTGGAATTTTTGGATTTGTACGAGGGTCTATCTAAAACCGAAAACCATGGCAAGTGGTCTATAAGACAAAAAAGTTTGGAAACCACTGCTCTAAGGCAATCTCAGTTTTGACACATTTTTATTATTACTTACTAAAGTATTTTAGACGAACGCAAGTGCGTGCGGCGCATTGTTATAAACTCATTGAGAAGTGAGTATATAAGTGTAATAATTATACAGAACCTGCATAGAACAATAAGTTTTGCGTAATGCATGTACATGCTCAAAATGGTTTTCTATTTTCCCCTGGAAATGAGACATTTATTATATAATTTAATAATAATTATAACATAAATTTATTACTAAGGCTCTGTATAGTATATGTAAACAAAATATTATAAATTTATAAATTTTAAGTACACATATGAAAGGGGAGTTTCAACCCCTAAAATTTGTAAATGCAACAAATAATGTTATATTTATTATTAGAGCTCTGTATAGTTTATATAAACAAAATATCATCAATTTATAAATTTTTAAGTACACAGTTGAGGGGTGGTTTCAACCCTTAAAAATGTGTAAATGCAAAAAATAATGTTATATTTGTTACTAGAACTTTTTAAGGAACGTACAAACAAAATTTCATCGATTTTTAAATTTTTGAGTTCCAACTTTGAGAGGATGTTTCACCCCTTAAAAACGTTTTTTAGCAGCAACTGATATTTTTTATGTTATTAGGTATCCACTCTCTATATACTGACAAAGTTTCAGATTTTTTTGGAATTTTCGATTTCTTGCTCTTTCCTTGTTAGTCAAAAGAAACTTAGGAGACTTTAAATGAATTTTTAGCCAGTTGAGACTTACAATTAGTTAAATTACTTTCTAAGCCCCAAAAGCTCCTTCATAGCAAATTTCATTAAAATCGTTAGAGTTGTTTCCGAGAAAAAAAGGACATACGTACATGCAAAGATTGCTCGTTTAATAGTATTAGAAGATAAGATAGTAAATAATAGGTATGTATGTACTATTTCCTTTATTTATTTCTGTGGTGTATTGAAAGATAGAGTGTGATATTTGGTGACTTTCCCTTACGTATATTTTTGTTATAAATATATATGTTTTGTGTACTTATGAAACGCTGGTTATATAAAAAGTAATAACTAAATTTATTAAATGCGATTACTTGTTAAGTGGATATATATTTTATTTATGAGAAATTTTTCATTTATTTTCGAGTTACATGAGAGAATTCCACGAATTGTTTGCAATATAATATTGTATTTTATTTTCTCAGATAATAAATAAATTTTTGAGTTTAAAAAATACTGAGCGTTAATATTATTAAAAGATTATATTATTTAGCTTCATATAGATATTACTAACAATTAAATCTCATAAATTTTTCACCAACTTCCGAATTTAGCCTTAAAAAGAAAGAAAATTTTCAAAAAGAGATTTTTCGAAAATTCTAGAGTGGCCCACCCCTTAAATAAAATTTTTTACTTAAAAAATCTTTTTTAATAAAACTATTTATTTATTACTTGTAAGATGAAAATAAAACTTCCTAAAAAATATCAGAATAAAAAGTACGAGACGTCCAAATTTTATGAACTTTCTTTGTATGAACCATACAGAAGCAAATGCGTCTGCGAGTCTGTCTTCTTTTTTTAAATTTTTTTAAAAAGCACCATAAATGCTTTGGCCTTGTTCACGTAGTTACTCCGCTTCACTCAATATTCTTCTTTGCTCATCAATTTCCACTATACGTATACTTAATAATAATAATATGGCTTAACTTCTGTTCTTGAGACTTTTTCGCCTATAGCAGACGCCACCCACATCATTATTTGTATCTTACTTAATACTTCAATACATTACAATATATATATATATATATATATATATATATATATATATATATATATATATATATATATTACGTTATACAATTGTGATGCGAGTGGAGGACAAGGGAAGTGGTAGGGCGTTAGGATTTGGAAGGTGTGCGTCTGCAGCCGACTTGTGAATTGTGAAGGAAAACTGCAGAAAACATTCACGAGCATAGCCGGTCGCGAGATTCGTACCCTCAACCTACCAATCGATGTGCCAGTGCTTAAGCACGCTCGGCCACTTCGCTGGTTACGTACTTAATAAGCTCGATCAAAAAACTTTCCTAACATGGATCGTTTAGAAGCGAATGCGACTGAATATGTTCTTTTAATTTCTGCAAATTTTTCAAAAAAGTTTTTTTTTTTAATGCAGAAAAAAGGTAGTAATAAGTAAATCCTTTACTTTATATTAAAAAGCTGTTTCTTGATATGAGCTTTAGATATGCTTTGTAATGGTGCATTAAAATATATCAGTTTTACATTTGTCTTTTGAACTAACAATTAGTGTTATTGCTTTCTGAATGGTTCATATAGGTATCAAAAATTTTAAGGCCTTCCAATCAAAACAAATGGGTGTATCGAAACCCAACAAACTTACTTACATGAAATGGAAACAAGAAATCACATTTATTCAGTACCTACATAAACATTTGAAATTTTACGTAGATCTGTGTGTGGAAGGCATATTGAATTTTGCTTGTTACCAATCTGTCCATTGTCGATATAACCCTCGTTGCTGTGCCTTTTTTATTATTAATTAAATAAATTAAAGTATATACAACAGAGTGTTGCGTGGTGTTCCCATCTCTATCTTATAGCGCCTATAAACTATATCTATGGCCTATCCAATACGTACATGTTCAGATAATATTATCGTACTTACAGAGTGACGGAAGTATTAAAATTTGAATTCACTTAAAACTTACAGTTTGATAAATGATAGTATACTAATAAGAAACTTTCCTTTTGAATACAACTTGACTTACAGATCAAGGGATAATAGAAGACTGACAATTTTAAGTATAACTTGTTTTACAACATTCAGCTACTAAGAAATAGGTAACCTTTCTGAGTAGGTGAGTTTATTTCTTAAAATAGGTAAGTTTGGACATAGTAGGATTAATGAAAGAAGAAAGTGCTAGATTTCGGAATAAAGCTCTTATCTCTAATTGGTTAAACACTGTAATTTTTAACACATTTACTCCAGATTGGTTGATTAGAAACTCAATATAATAATGACAATCATGTGACTTAACGTCCATTTTTGAGACTATTTTGTCTATAACAGACGCCACCCACATCAGTATTTGTATTTTTATTATTTTTATACTTTTTACAATATCTTTTTATACTTTTTACAATATATTACTACAAAATAGAAATTTTCGAAATAAATGAGACTTCTGGAACAATTTAATTTTAGAAATTTCGCTTTCACTCAAACCGCAGTCGCAATTTAAGTAGCTTTACAAGTAATTTATTTGTTTGAATTATTTATTTTTAAATAATTATTTAATCATATATATCAAAGCGAGTAGTGTGTTCAAGTCCAGTTTAGTTAGATATTGTAAGTATGTAATCATATGAATGTTAACGTATGTTTATATAAATTATTTTGATTTCAATACTGTCGATGTGCTGTATATATACTTATTAAAACTAGACGAAAAATACGCTAACCCGTTAATAGCTTAATATATTGTTTATGACCTACATCTTATAATTTTGTTGCAATTCATTTGTCAGTAATTAATACCTAAATATGTACATACTCGTAGTACAGATAAATATATATGTATATAGAATTTCTGAAAATTAGATCCATATAAGATAGGTATATCGTTTTAATTTGGCTAGACTTGAAATTCTATTATAGTAAAATTATTAAGTAACAGATAACATATACACTAAAATGAAAACGCTTCATTTGACATTCTAATGTAATGTAATTCTATGTTGAAAATTATTCGTGAATTTATTACGGTTCAAATATTTGAGTTAACAAATCATTAAGTTCATTTCGAGTTTACATTTACATTTAACAGAAAACGTTAAGCCGTAATATCTTAACACGAAAAATGTAGAAATTAGTGATTGCAAAAGTAAAATAATTAGTTCATCATGGAGATTGTATAAAATTCGTCAAAAATTATATTTTCTTACTGAAAAATTATTTAGATTTCCTGAAGAATGCTTGTATAAACATATATTTTGTTTTTATTCATATGAGATAAGCATTGCAAAATTTCTTAACAGGGTTAATTTTCTGTTGTTCAGATCTGCACGAAATTAGTATATTTACAACTTAATGTGTATGCGAAATAATTCACGTGTAATGCAGTTTGTGCTTTTAATAGTCATAGTGGTGTAAAAGGCCAATAACAAGTGTGATGCGTAATTCTTATACTTTAGACCTTAAGCTCTATAAGACATCGCATTGCGAAAGGTTTGTAAAGCATTAATTCATATCATAACATTTTATCTATCTATCTATATCTATATTCTAACACGTCTAGAGACTCTCCAAAGAAACCTAGAGGGCTGAAATTTTGTACGTGTATTCAGTTAGTGTCCAGCTAGTACCTTTTAGGGAGTCCACATTACTTTTTCCCCTACTTCTCCCATTTTTACATCGGAATTGAATGCTATTGTTAAATGTGTTTTAAATGCATTATTTTTATTCTGAATACAAGTAGGCGAATAGTAATTTTAAAAAATTTTAAAAAAAAGTGAATATAATTTTTTAATTTAAAAACGTTATTAAAGTCACTGTTTATTTATAAATTAAGAATTTTGGATTTTTATTATTTATAAAATAGAAATTTTGGATTTTTTTGGAAAGAAAAAATATCTTCATAAAAGCCTTCCAGTTTACTATTTAAGTTCCTTTTTTAATATTTAAAAATGAAACACAAAGGCAATTGGCGGATTCAACCCTCTACGTTAATACTGGGGGGCTGGGGTCATGTTAGATCCAGCGAAAATCGTTTTTTCCCCCCTACTCCCACCAAATCATCCTAGGAATTTTGGATATGTTGTAGATAATTCACCGAAACATTATTTCCAACCGGTTTGGAAAAGTTTTCTTGCTTTTCCGCCCCCACCACCCCCTTAAAGTTTGTGTCGGATCCAAAATTTCCCCAAAATTTGACCCCACTTTGATAGTATTGCTGTGCATCGGAATGAGCTCCATTTACCAAATTTGAGCTCTTAACTTCCATAGGGGGCCCTGCACATAAATATATATATATATATATATATATATATATATATATATATATATATATATATATATATATATATATATATATATATCAGCAATTTTTTTTCTACATATTCGTGCTCTACGGGTCCGAAAACGGATAGCGCCCCTACTCTCACCTTTCGCCGTTCTTGTCGTATAGACTGTATAAGTCTAATTTTTTCAAGGAAAAATTCGACTAAAAAAGACGAGAGTTGTTCTTATTTTTAAACAAAACCGAAAAAATAAGAGTTTTTTCAGTTATTGACGAATATAGTTTTATTAAACGTTTAAAAGTGAAACATTTTTCTTACATTTTCAGGTTATTTTGTTACAGATTCAGTTACACAAAATCATGTGAGCTTACTTGAGATTGTATATTATAATATTGTAATATTTAATTTAATTTTTATTACTCATGCGGGAGAAGTACTAACTTGGCGCACACATTTCTGTACACAAAATAGCTGTTTGCCCACTGTACTGTTCCCACGTACTTTTTTGCGTGTGGAAAGTAAACTTTCCGCACGCAAATTGACACTCAAACACGCAAAATGAGGGGCAATCGACAATTTCCCGCACTTATTGCATAATATACTGTTCTTTTAATGGAAATTTAAAAAAAAAAAACAGGGTTGGCCAATCTGGCCCCAATACTTGTGCCAAAGTTACCCCAGCTTGCAAAATCACATTTTACAAATAAACAAGGTAAGTATCAGGAAAAACAAACTTAAAATATTTTGAATATATATTAAATGAAAGCTGTTATACACTTACCAATCAAAAATCTTAAGTAGTTCTGGATGTGTAAGCAAAAGTTGGTTTGCATCAAAACATTCACAAGAAGTAACGGTGAAGTTGGGGCAGCACTGAGCAGTGGCAAAAGATGGAATTAAATCAATCTTAGCATTCGAGTATAGTCAGTGCTGCTACCTGTCATTTACCACAAGAACGAAGTTGATAGCTGTATTTGCTAACTAATAGTAAATCAAACTGTCTTTTTCCAAGGCTCGGGCCAATCTTACCCTTAAGGGCCAATCTTATCCCAAGTTACGGTACATAAAAATCCTACTGTACAAACCCACTACCTTGCCAGAAATATTTTGAATTTCCTCCAACGTTTTCAAAAACAGATTAAATTTTGCTACACTAGTAAATTTTTTTATTAAAATTATCAAAAAATCATTATTGAATTTGTCATGAATTTTTTAATCAACCATTTTAATTTTCATTCAAAAATTCAAAATCATGAACAGCGTTTATTTGAAATTTCAAACGGCGTTTCTAATAATTTTATTTATTCATAACATCTATATACACATCATAAATGAAATAAAAATAAAAAGCCATATTATTTTTCCATATTGCGCGCAAATTACATTTCTTTGTGTTGCTTGCCACTGACGTTCGTATTCGTTAGTTAGAGTTTCGTAGAATAGAACCTGAAATTCCTTGCAATTTTGTCATATGCATCCGTCCATCCATCTGTCTATATGCCCGTCTCTCACATTCTCATAACTTGCTCTTGAAATTTTGCACTGTAGGTAGAAATCTCAGTTGAGATTGATAAATTTATTTCAGTTATTATAAGTACTTTCCCGCCTGGATTGTGACCATAAGGATTTCTTCCCACTTATTACATCGTGTGGAGTATCGTTAGAATAGTCTCTTAAAATGAAGTTCTGGTATCCTTTTTCAGGTCATTTTTAATTAAACATTAAAGTGACATTTAATTTATACGCCAGAAGTTCAAGAAATTTGAAAGAGTACAGATCGTAGTACTTGAGATCTCAGTTAACATTTTAAAATTAAACTATTTCTGTAACTTTCGAATATTTTAACAATTGAATTTCCGCTAGTCGAGTAAGAAAGAGTGAAGTAAAAACCTGTTTCCACAATCCAAATCTAAAATCTAAGCAAAAATAATTGTAAAATGAATACAATTTTGATTTTTGGCAAAAAATTATAACATATTGGTTCTGAATTTAGTAATTTAGTAATTTAGTAGTACTACTTTGACAACAAATTATTTCTGAATTACATACATATATTAGTTTAAAATCACTGATCAGAAAGGAGCTGCTCAGAAAACCGAACTTAAGGAATCAAAAATCTCTAACCCAACAATGGTGTTGGGTTGGAGATTTTATTATAAAATAATTGTTTTTAAGCTAGTTAATTCATATAGTTAGTAACACATTTTAGTACATACATACCGAGCAAGTAACATTGCTGAATTTATTTATCGATTTTTATGATAAACCATAAGAACTGGTCTAGTACATTTCGCGGGGGTCACTTCGTCACGACGATCCGAGAGAAAAATTTAAATAATTATGATAGTATCATACAACTGATTTTAAAACTTAATTTTCAGTTAGGTATTACTGTGTTATTATTCAATTATCAATTCAAATTTATTTACACCTTCGGCTTTGTCTGAAAACTTCGGCGACAAGTGAATATTGATTTCAACTACCAATCTTGCCTTCAATTGAGTACCAATGATTACATCATATTGAAATTCATTTCTCACGCGGCAATAAATGTTCCGACCGCAAAATATTTCAGGAGCGAAATGACCCGGCGGCGTACTAGCTGTAGTGAAACGTCTGGCTCCAATAAAAAATATACTTAAGTTTTTACCTGACTGCATCTGAAGGAGTGTAAAGTGTTTAGGAAGTATATGTCCGTATCCTCTGACTATGTCTGTTTCTGTGGCATAGCTTGCAGCCTAAACAGCTTGACGGATTTTGGTAAAGAAGGTGTCGCTGGATTCGTCTTAATCTCGAGAGTGCTATAGGCTACATGAAATTTCAAAGTTCATCCCCTAAATAGGGGATGAAAAATTTATAAAGTAAACCATTGGATCTAGAAACGTGAAATTTTGCAAACGAGTTCTTTATGTAACGTAGGGGAGCACAAGATTTTTGAAAATTCATCTCCTAAGGGTACAAAATAGAGGATGAAAATTTATGAAAGGTAAAATTTTCCACAGGGCCACAGGGGTCTTTTAGTAATGTAGATGATTATTTAGAGGAGCATTTTTGTAAAAATTTATCCATTAAGGGTGTAAAATAGGGGATAAATTTTATACAGGAAACCACTGGATTTAGAAACGTAAAATTTTGTACTAAGGTTCTTTTAGTAACGCAAGCAAGCACCAAGAGTGGGTTTTAGAATTTCGCTTCCTAAGGAGTTAAAATAGGAGATGAAAATTCATATAGAAAACCCTTGAGTCTAGAATATATGAAATTCTACAAAGGGGTTCTTCATATAATGTAGGCGAGCACCGAGAAGGTGTTTTGAAAATCCATCCCCTAAGGCCGTAAAATGGGCGGTCAGAATTTAATCAAAAAACCTACTGGGCCCAGAAACGTGCAATTTTGTACAGAATTTCCTTATATAGAGTATAGGTTAGCTTTAAGAAGCGGTATTTGGAATTTTATTCCGTAAGGATGTAAAATTTGGGATGAAAATTTATACAGAAAACCACTGAGTCTAAAAGCGTGAAATTCTCCACAGATGTTTTTAATACCTAACGTAAGCGAGTACCAAGTGCACATTTTTAAAATTTCATACCCTAAGGCGGTAGAACAAGGGTTGAAAATTTAGATAGAAGCTAGTTTTTATCGATGAATTCATCCGTGTGGAGTCGATGACGACATGTACAATAAGTGTACGAAATCATTTAATTAACTTTCAATGACTCCACGCGGACGAAGTCGTAGACAAAGGCTAGTATATAGCGCTAGTATAAAAAAATTTTGTAATATCAAATTCGTGGTAATTTAAGCTGCTAGCCGCTGTAATCTCGTATGCGTACCTATATATTTTTTCTTCTAAATAATTAAACAACGCAAAAAAGACCTAAATAAAAAAGTTAATTAAAAAAATCAAAAAACCCGATTGCGTAAAAAGTAAACTAAAACAAGATGGAAACAAGATGAAATAGAGAAGAAGAAGAATGAATAAAAAGTAGGTAAAGCAGTCGGAAGCATACTACTTGTTGTATCAAGTTAAACAGAAATGTTTGATGCCTCCGACTGCTTTACTTTTTATTCATTTTTCTTTTTCTCTATATTTCACCTTGTTTTCACCGTTTTAGTTTACTTTAAATGCAGTCGGGTTTATTGATTTTTTAATTAACTTTTTAATTTATATTTTATTCGAAAAATTGTGAAAAAATGTAGGTACTGACTGCGAAATCCTTACTAAATGTGTGTCTCTCACACGCTTGGCGGATTTTTATTTTCTCCTGTCGTCTCCCGACATTCGTGTGCATAAATATACATAGACGAGATTACATAAAATGTGTTGGTATATAATTGGTCGACTGGCTGGTGGCTGGCCGTGGTATACCTACTATAGTCATCGTCGAACAAACTTATTGATTTTAACTCGCACGTTTTCCGTATGAAAACAACAAGTGCACAGTGAAGACAAACTACACACATAACTCTGGTCTGTTGTTCATTTAAACCAATATGTGTTTAGATTAAAACCGTTCGATAGATATTGGTATGTGTGTTTGTATATTTGTATACATATACATTATGTCTGACTGGACGTGCAAAATACAAAATAGAGCCAGTACGATTTAATGATACTTTACAGTCTTCGACTTTCTTCTTCGTAAAAAAATGAAATACCCCTGTAGCAACATTTGTATAATAGCAAATTTCCAAAGAATGAACACTGACGGATCTGATAATTGAATCGGTTATTGCAGAAAGGGCACATGTTTTCGAATATATCAAGATAGAGTAATAAAAACCTTCCCTGTGAAAAAGTATGTAGTTGAAAAGACTTGTATTTTTTACCAGTAAAACTTTGTGTACCTCTAACATTTTTGCTTTAGTTTTAGCTTCAATGTTACTAAGCTTCTAAATTTAAGCTACTTATTATGGCTGAAATAATTTAAAAAACACACATGTGTCCTTTCTGAAATAACCGATTCTATTATAACTACCAGTACCCATCTAAATTAGTTTAAGTTCTAGGAACATAAGTAATTTACTTACCTTGCTAGGAACCTAAGTAATTTCTTACCGCTAGTAGTAAATAGATTTTTCCTTATTATTACACGAGAAATTCGTATTTTTTCGAATAAATTTGGGTTTGTCTAACGAAAACTTGTTGCCTAGAAGAACTGTCGCGAAGAATTGTCAACTAACAAAAACGCTTCAGCTTCGCTGTCGCGTTTTTGTTAGTTGACAGTTCCTCCTGTTACATTGCTTTTAGGCATTGTAGAAAACACAAATTTCTTCAGAAAAAATATAAAATTCAAGTGTAACATATGGTAAGGCAATTTAACGAATAAAATGAGTTATTATAATTCATATTCTTATTTAATATAATCAATGACGAAAGAATATAATATATTATGTATTATAAAAGGACCTGTAACAACATTGTTTTATTGAAACAAAAGTTATGAAATTACTAGACAGTGGCGGCAAAAAAATTAAATGTTTATATCTACATGCATTTGCATATATCATATTTTACATATGAATGTAATTTATCTATACCAACCAAGTTTCAAGCCTTTGTGTACACAGTGAATACCGTGAAATAAGAAAATGTTATTTTTGGATTCTAGGATTTCAAAATAAATTCTGTCAGTTCAGGGTTAAATCTCATAATGTAAAAGCTGAATTTCTCGTTCAAAAATTCACTAATAGTCAAGCAAAAAAAAATTCGGGCATTTTTCTTTTAATTCGGTATCCTTTAGGAACCAAAAATTACTTACATAAAATGTTACTGCTTAACGTATATCCGCATATTAAGTATGGATTTAGTACATGTGCAAATAATTTTTGGTTAAATGATGAGAAATATTGGAAATTTTTAACATTAAACTAAATTAAAAGCAAAATTATGTGTCTATTAATAAATGTCAAAAAAAAACTATTCTTTCGAGTTTTTTTCTGACGGAATTTTTACATCCGTAAACGGAACAAGTTGGCATAATAATTTCTTTTAAAAATTTAACTTCCCTTTCCACCAAAAATAAGTAATATTCAGATTTGAATGACATATATAATTTTCACAACATTTTGTCGAGTTTCAACATTTTCACAACGTTTTGTCCATCCAGCTGTTTAATTTGGGTTCTATTTGGGGCCCCAGAGTCCTAATTAATAATTTTGACTTTACTTTTAAATCAAGTATTTCAAAATTCTCTACAAAATCAGTATTTAATTTTCATTTAAATAATAATAGTACAATTATCTGATGCCAGTTGTCTTTCATTCGTAACTATAGAAATGAATAAAAAATTTTAATTTAACCTATAATTTCTCTAACAAAAATTTAAAAGTTTGAAGAGGTAACTTAATACTTATTTGTGTATTAAGAGCGCAAAATGGTTCATTGTCGCTCGATTGAGAATGTTATTCTCATGAGAGCGGCAATGTCATTTTGTGCTCAAATTACACACAAAATTTTTTCTACAATCTTATAAAATGTATTTTTTATTTAAAAGATACTTGAAAAAATAATAATGGACCTTAATATTTACTTTAATATTATAATTTTTGCAGCTTCAGAAATATCTGGAGGCTTGAGAAATCACTGTCACTATTACATATTTCCATCATGTACCTATGTACATATTTTTTTAAATTTTTTTTTATTAATTATATTTATTTATTATTTCTAATTAATATTTTGTAGTTATTTTGAAATTTAATAAAATTAATATTTCACTTGATTACGATAAAAATAATAATTTTAGAATCTGTTTATTTGTTACCATAGAAAATATAAACAACGCCTACCCGATTTGTAATTAAATATACGTTGAGCGAGCGACAAAGTATTTTACTTTTCCGCTTTAAAGCAAAAAGTAGTACTTTGTTGCTCAGCAACTAGAGTCTTCGGCAAATACACATTTTGCGCTCTCTTCACAGAGCGCAAAAGCCTACTTTCCACTAAGATTGTAGAAAAAAATACCCCTGTCACAACATCCTGCATAACATAGCGAATTTCCGTTTATAAAAATCCGTTTTTCTATGATTTTTCACCCTTTTAAATGATTTTTCCTCCTCTTTCTAATGATGTAAAAAAATGTCGCAAAAATTTTTTAACTTGAGGCAACTTTGTCAAAAAACTAATTTTTTCACGAAAAATGACCAAAAAAACCATATTCCAGGCATCCGCCATGGCTGGCTAACGAACTTGTCCAACGGTGTGGGACTAAATATACATATAATATATAAATTTTAGTGAATATTATTTTCGGTTTCTGAGGACCTCAAAACAAATTTCTATTATAGTCCCGGGAGATTTTTTTCGGAGCTCTAAAAAATAGGACTTTCTTCGGAACCCTAAACAAAAAGGCATATATAACATACAAAACATATACATATTATGTATGTATGACTCTACAAGCTATACTGTTGTACAACATACAAGTATGTATAAGTACCTAGATACGTAGGTATACGTTCATATAATTATAATATATACCCCTGTCACAGCATCCTGTATAACATAGCGAACTGCTGTTTATAAAAATTAATTTTTCTCGGAAACTAGTTGACATAGAATAATAGTTAAGACCTTTTTTATGTAATTTTTTTTCCTCTTTTAAATGGTGTAAAAAAATTTCACAAAATTTTTGAATAAGTGGAAATTTTGGCAAAAAACTAATTTTTTTCAAGAACAAAATCCATGTTTGTGGCATCCGACATGACTGGGTGAAGAACTCATCCAAGGGTTTAGGACTTCCAATGTTTTCATCAAATTTTGTAAAAATTGGATATTTCGTTCGAAAGTTATCGCGCGGACACACACTCACATATACATATAGTGTCATTCACGAAGGTGGCAACACATGGAAAACTTTTCTATACTAAGTTTCTCAGAAAATTTTATTCTTACTAAAAGTTGGTGCATGTTCTTAAGTTAAAAATGCACCCATATCATTCATCCATACATATATATATATATATATATATATATATATATATATATATATATAAATTTTAGTGACCTCATAATATATATACATATATAAATTTTAGTGACCTCAAAACAAATTTCTGTCATAGTCCCGGACTCAAGTCGCATCATGACAGTGGCTGTAATAGCTGATTTTTCGATTCGGAAATTCGCTAAAAGGATGCAAAATTTCAAAATTCAAGATCCGTTATGCCACCCTTGGGGTGATCCTCTATTGATAGACACCTCATATTTTATTAAAATCCGTTAAGCAATCTTAGCTGTGTGTTTGTCACAAAATCTTATAAATTTTTTCCTAATTCTATTATTAATAGGTACCTATAGATGTTTCAAAATATATCTATCATTAAAAAATAAATAACGCCGTGAGCAGCTGAGCCCCATCACGGAAGTCGAATTTTTCCTTTCATCTTCGGTATTGAATGTCTACAAGCGAAATGTAATTGAAAGTCCACAAGCGATTTGTCATTTTGGTGACTTCAAAACTGATGATGAGGGTCCGGTTGATCGGGGTTTTAAAAAAAGGTTTTGATAGGTGCCGATAACAGTTAGCAGGGAAAAAGCCAACACAATTCGTACGAGGGTGTTTAATTATACGATAATAATTAAATTATTCATTATTCCAGCAATTTTTCTATAGTCATTAAAAACATTTTTTAGTTACGACAACTAAATATATTTATTTTATGTCATATTGTAGCTACTAAAAGGTCTAGTAGTTTTCGCTTGTGATAATAAAAATATTTATCCCCTAGTTTATGTAAATTAAATATAAAAAATAACGATCTGCATAGATAAAAGTCTGATATAGATAAAAGTCTGAAAAACAGACACTAAAATCCATCATTACAATTATTATTATCTCTTTTCTTAAATATATTTGTGGCACTTCTCTTTCTAGATCATTAATTAAAGATGTTGCTTCCATTTGCTAGACATAATGTACGCATAATATTATCAATGTATAAACTTGATTTAAATTTATGTAAAATATATTGAATGAATATTTTATGAAATGTTACAATGTAGGTTTTGTTTTTGATAGCGAATTATTTTATATATCCACATTTCTTCATGCTAGAATAAAAGAATGTAAACATACGATCGCGGAAAAATTTATTGAATATGTTTTTGTTTTCTTACATTGATATTTTCCGATTGAAATTGAATAACTGGATGTAAATTTATATTGTTTAATAAATAAATATCTGGCAGGGTCCAACGAGCGACGTTTTTCAGACAATTGGTCGATAACAAACGCCATCCACACCATTATTTTGCTAGGTGATATGTAAAAGCATTTGGGTTTTTTGGGCGAGTTAACGTATAATTTTGAATTCTAGCGAGGTTGAATTTCCATAGTTTTCTCAGTTTATACCGTCACACTGTTACCTGTGATTGAAATACTCGAAGAGAAACTTTAGTGAAGCCAGGGCTGGATCGGTGGGGGGAGCACTGGAGGCACATGCCCCAGGCGCTAGGTTTTGGGGGCGCGAAAATTTAAAATCTGGGTTTTTTTTGTTCGGCAGTTGTTTTTTGGAGAGAAAAAAAGTTTGTAAGAAATTTTTCTTTTTAGTCGAATTTTCTCCGAAAAATTAGACTTATACAGTCTATACGATAAGAGCTGCGAGAGGCGAGAGTAGGGGCGCTATCCGTTTTCGGACCCGTAAAACACGAATATGTAGAAAAAAAAAATGTCTGATATATATATATATATATATATATATATATATATATATATATATATATATATATATATATTTTCCCGCCACCTTTTAATTTGTGTAGGGCCCCCCTATGGTAGTTAAGAGATGAAATTTGGTAAATGGGGCTCATTTTCGAGGCACCTCATACTATCAAAGTGGGGTCAAATTTTGGGCAAATTTTTTTTCTGACCCGACCTTTAAGGGGGTGGTGGGGGGCGGAAAAGCAATAAAACTTTTCCAAACCGGTTTTAAATAATGTTTCGGTCAATTATCTACAACATATCCAAAATTCAGCTTCCTAGGATGATATGGTGGGAGTAGAGGGGGGAAAAACGATTTTCGCTGGATCTAACAGGCCCCCAGCCCCCCAGAATTAACGTAGAGGGTTGAAATTTGGTGTGTTGATAAAGTTCGTACCTAGGTCGTGCTTTTTGGAGGTTTTAATATTTTACCTCCACCCACCTCATTTTTAAGCTACAATTTCATGCATTTTCGACGTTTTCGAAGTTTGTACCACTCGCACAGGTCACCCGAATAAACCTAGAGGGCTGAAATTTTGTATTCGGATTGAGTTAGTATCAAGGGGGTGCCTTTTGGGGGTCTCGACTTTTAACCCCTACCCCCACCATTTTTATACCCAAAAGAACATGATTTTTCTTGTTTTTTAACAGTTTCGTTCGGGTCAAAATCTCCCCAAATAAACCTAGAGGGCTGAAATTTGGTGTGCAGGTTAAGCTAATAGCCAGACACTGTTTTTTGGAGGTTTCAACTTTTAACCCTTACCCCCACGATTTTTACGCCAATATTTCCTTAATTTTTTTGCTTGTTTTCTAACACGTCTAGAGACTTCATAAGGAAACCTAGAGGGCTGAAATTTTGTACGTGTATTCAGTTAGTATCCAGCTAGTACCTTTTAGGGAGTCCGCATCACTTTTCCCCCCACTTCTCCCATTTTTACATCGGAATTGAATGCTATTGTTATATGTCTTTTAAAAGCATTATGTTTATTCTAAATACAAGTAGGCGAATAGTAATTTTAAAAAATTTAAAAAAAAGTGAACTTACTTTTATGACAAATGAAATACATACATATTAAGTAATTTAAAAATGTTATTAAAGTCACTGTTTATTTATAAATTAGGAATTTTGGATTTTTAGTATTTATAAAATAGAAATTTTGGATTTTTTTGGAAAGAAAAAATATCTTTATAAAGGCCTTCCAGTTTACTATTTAAGGTCCTTCTTTAATTTTTAAAACTAAAACATAAAGGCAATTAGCGGATAAACATGGGCAGGAATGTCCTCGTACGAATTGTGTTGGCTTTTTTTCTGCTACCTGTTTTCGGCACAAAATTGAAATTTACTGAGATACAGCCCTTAAATACTTAAAACCTTTTTTTAAAAACTCGATCAGCCGAACACTCATCACCAGTTTTGAAACCAACAAAATGACAATTCGGTTGTAGACTTTCAATCACATTTCGCTTGTAGACATTCAATACCGAAGATGAAGGGGAAAATTCGACTACCGTGATGGGGCCCCGCTGCTCACGGCGTTTTTCTTTTTACGGAAGATAGTGCGGCATTTTTCAACGGTGCCCCGGATGGCACTTAGGACAGATCCGGCCTTGCGTGAAAAACAAACTAATACAAGATCAAACGACCAAAATTTATATTTGTATCTTATTTTTGTACAGCACAATTTCTTTCTGCTTCTGTAATGTGTTCTGTTAAATCCAGGATTCATTAAGTACAAGAGTGACTCATCTCTATTATGTGTAGCTAATAATAAACTACGAATGATGTGACTCAGCTGTAGTATATATCTATATAAGGCACCTTACTAAATTAAAACATTAAATCTAATACGGAAGTACGTTATTACATCTATCGGGAAGTGGTATCATCGTTTTCATATAGGTACCTACACTCTAAGAAAAAAATGTACCGTTTTACTACTATTATAGGAGGCAATTAAATGCCTTCTATAATGACAGTAACATTACAAACCGTAATGTACGAAGGTGAAAAATACACCATCATGGTGTAATTATTACTCACTCATATGTGTAGTTTTACACATGTCGTACGTAAAATTACGGTCCAGGTGTGTAATAGATTACGTTTTATTTGTGTATTAACTACACAACAAGATGTAATTTTACACATTCAGTTCGCAATAGTGCGCAGTTAAACGTAAAATTACATCATATTAATGTATTTTTAAACCACGCCTGTACACCTGAAAATGTAATTTTACACACTTATATAGTAATGTTTACACCCAGAAAAGTGTAATATTAATCCATCTGAATCACTCATTCTGATTCAATTCAACTGAATCAGTATGAGTGATTCAATTGTGCTGAAAAAAATAAACTGATTCAACTTAATTGAAAATAACGAATCAAAAAAGATTATTGATGGTTTTTTTACATAAATATTTATAATAATATGACGTATAGAATAATTTGGAATTATATACAAAAAGATTCGAGATGTTAAATATTTTGCTTATTATGTCTAAATTTCTATATAAGTGTGTCGTATGATAAAATAATAATTCTTTTGGTAAATTTTAAAATAAACACTCCAAAAAAGTAAGACTATAAAAGTTTTATTATGAACGTTTACTTGCTTTCATGAACATAGGTAATCTTTATTTTGCAGTGTAACTGCCAATTAAACTGGTCAAAATTTTGAGATATGACTTTTTTTACAATGCTTACGTTTTGCAGACACAATTATTTAAGCAATATCTTATAAAAAATTTAATTGTAATTAGATTACAATGATAATATTAAAAACTTATGGATTAAAATTGTAGTTACATCATATCAAAAATATAGTTTAAGAAAATTAACTAAACAATACTTAAATATAAGAAAAACAATATTCTGCTGACTCTTGCCATTCTTAGAACTTCGCAGAAAATGCATGCTGTGCTTTCATAGATGTCTTCACCAATTCCAGTTTCTAAACAAATCAGAAAATAAGGGTTACTTAATTTTATAACCATTTTTGATTATTATTTTTTTCTTTTTTTAATAACTATTTCACAGCAATTTAAAATTAAGAAAATTTCGCTTTCGCTACAAAATTACTTCTAGGCTATTTTAATGAATGTACAGATATTAGATTTTTGATTAAAAAACTCACCAGCAAAGTGATCCGGCGTGCTTATGGCACTGGCACTTCCGAACTGGTAGACGGAGGGTTTGAATTCCGTAGCCGGTTATATGCTGGCGAAAGTTTTCTGCTATTTCCCATCATAATTCCAGATGAATATCGACATTATCCTCAAGAAGATGGTTGCAAACAGACACCTCCCAAATCCTTATACCGCTTTTCTTGTCCTCCGCCCAATATTCTGCTGACTCTTGCCATTACTAGAACTTCAGGGAAAATGTAGGCTGCGGTTTCACATATGTCTTCACCAATTCCTTTTTCTAAACAAATCAAAAAATAAGGATTACTTAATTTTATAACCATTTTTGTTTATTTATTTTATTTATCTTTTTTCAATAAATATTTCACAGCAATTTAAAATTAAGAAAATTTCGTTTTTGCTACACAATTACTTCTAGGTTATTTTAATGAAGGTACAGATATTAGATTTTCGATTAAAAAACTCACCAGCAAAGTAACCCGGCGTGCTTAGGCGCTGGCACTTCCGAACTGGTAGACTGAGGGTTTGAATTCCGTTACTGGTTATATGCTGGTGAAAGTTTTCTGCTATTTCCCATCGCAATTCCAGATGAATATCGACATCGTCCTTAAAAAGATGGTTGCAAACAGACACCTACCAAATCCTTATACCGCTTTTCCTGTCCTCCGCCCAATATTCTGCTGACTCTTGCAATTACTAGAACTTCAGGGAAAATGTATGCTACGGTTTCACAGATGTCTTCACCAATTTCGATTTCTAAACAAATCAGAAAATAAGGGTTACTTAATTTTATAACCATTTTTGCTTATTTATTTTTTCTTTTTTCAATAACTATTTCACAGCAATTTAAAATTAAGAAAATTTCGTTTTTGCTACACAATTACTTTTAGGTTATTTTAATGAATGTACAGATATTAAATTTTTGATTAAAAAACTCACCAGCAAAGTAACCCGGCGTGCTTAGGCACTGGCACTTCCGAACTGGTAGACTGAGGGTTTGAATTCCGTAACCGGTTATATGCTGGTGAAAGTTTTCTGCTATTTCGCATCGTAATTCCAGATGAATATCGACATCGTCCTTAAGAAGATGGTTGCAAACAGACACCTGCCAAATCTTTATACCGCTTTTCTTGTTCTCCGCCCATATCATCATGAAAAAGTTGAGAAATAATGATGTGAGTGACGTCCGTTACATACCATTGTCTAAAAAACGAACGTTAAATTCCATTATTATTATTACCATTGTTATTATTACTTAAAAAACTCGATTTCCATACGTCGCGTCGTTTCAATTTAAACCTGTTATGAATTTATATTATTGTAAAGCAAAAAAAATTCGTTAAGTGCGTGTTCTTGACACGCACTAACAAGTAAAGGTCCCGAGGCCGGACCTATTGATTTCGGTGAAACTTAAATATATTGTAGAATACTAAAAACTAAGGGACACGTATTTTTTTTTATCTGCGGAAAAACGGCTTGAAGGGGTGAAATCGCCCTCCAAAAATTGGGGTAAAAATTTAATTTTTCAAATATCTCGAAAACAGTAAGAGATAAAGAAAAAGTTTAAATTGGCGATATTGCTCTTTTTTAAAGAGCTATCTATTGATATGCAATTTGTTCATATTACATCAACAGGAGTGGTTGGGGGTTAAAATTTGGGGGTTAATTTTGCAAAAAGGGGGTGAAAAATAAACAACATAAAAATTTTGTTTACAGATTTGAAATCTACGTCAAAAAATCTAATTGACCTGTTTTTGCTCAATGCCCTAATATTAAGTCTAGGGGTAGTTAACTAGAGGGTTACTCTGCCGAATAGTCGTACAATTTGGGTATTTCAAGGAGTTCTTCATGGAAAATAGCTTAAGACAATTAGAATAACGTAGAAATGAAATTCTCGAATTCAAAATTGAGTTTGAGCAACATTGGAGAGGGGGTGAGTCACCCTCTTAAATTTTACTAGTTTATATACACTAATTTTTGCTATTAACACACTGATAGTGGGTAAAATAATGTCACAATAAGTGGTTCTGAAGTTGGACTATCATATGTAAGGTCTTTATTAGGTTTGTTTTTTAATGGATATTATAGTTTTCCTTATCGAAAATTATCGATACCGAAAATTACATAACCTAACCTAAAATAACGAAACCTAATAAAAACCTTACATACGATAGTCTAACTTCAGAACGATCTATTGTGACATTATTACCCCCTGTCAGTGTGTTAAAAGATATCTGGATTGTAGATAATGTTTTAATTTTCACAGAAATTGACAACCCCCCAAAATAAATTATTAGTCAAATTGTAAAATAAACTTTTATCAAATTACATAACTATTTGTATGAAGCAAAATTAAAAAAATTAACTTACCTGAAATATTTTAAATGTATCATCAGGACAGCATTTTGGAAACAAACAAATTTATATTACAGTATTCTTTGCACATTATTCCAGAAGCCATTTGCACAATGCATTTAAAAACAAACCACCAGTACACCACTATAACACTGTTTTTGTAGCATATTTAAAGATTAATTTATCATACACCTTATAATCATATTAACTATGTATCTTATCAAAAAATACTTTTGTTTAATTCAGCTAATTTGAAAACATAACTTTTAACCTTTAAGAGTATTACTTATGTACGTATAAATAATACAGCAATTCAATAACAGATAATATTAAAATACATAAACTCATTTGCGCGCGCATGGGTTTTGCTATTTAGTGGTGTAAAAATAAATCAAAAACGTTGTAAGAATCCAAAGTTACACCTTTATTTGTGTAATATTAAAAAAAAACAGTAATTATACACAAATTATATAAAAATACACCAATTTTTTCATATTACACAAATAATAGTGCATATTTTCAGAGCGAGGAGTAATTTTGCTCTAAATTTAAGTTATTTTACACGTTTTTGACCCTTTTTTCTTAGAGTGTATAATATAAAACTTTTCACTGATATCATTTAAGTATCTTTGAATTATTTGACTATACTTGATTCATTTTCAATTAAAATCACAACTTCAAGTTACATATTTGTGTGCTGTCGTCGTGTATTTAGTTACATTTTTAATAAAGCAAAATATAAAAACACTCTTTGATGAGGGTGGAAAAAATACCTGGAAGCTATCATAGAAGAACCAGAATCAGAAAAACAAAAAATACGCTACAGGCAAATCATTTTATGTTAAAACGTATAAATTCGTTATAAATTTTTTAGCAGCAAAAAAAGAAAAGCTTGTCACTACACTGACATGACGTGTCAAGTGTTGTGTTGTAAATTTGAAGTACATACTGGGACGTATGCGGGAAACGTTACAGTTGTGTTTGGATACACTTGACATCAAAATATATGACCATATTTTTAAAAAAAAAAGTGTAAATTCTAAATTCACACATTTGGAGCTTGGTTTTGAAGAACAGTTTAATCAAAATGTCATTTGCAGTTTAGATTAAAGTTAATCAAAACTAGAGATTTGGAGGATTCGATTCAATGATGTAAATTACATAATCTATAAAGTCAACAACACACCGGAGAGATAAGATGTATATCGCAGCCGTACGATGTCGAAATCGACGAAATTTATGCACACCAATACGATAGATATTGCCATCGATTTCGTCAGTTTAACAGTTATCACCAAATTTAATCAGTGTCGTCTTTCCAATACATATATAGTTTAGTAACATGAATTTAAACCCAATATCTTGTGATAACCAGTCAAGACGCCTTTCTAACTGATTTTTGTAAACCATGAGCTTAATTGAACATGATGACCGACACTTGACGAGGATCGGTGTTCTAATTGGGAAGACGTTTGTGAACTGAAGGCATTTGATGCAAGACCGCCTTAGTTCCGAATCTATCTTTGTTATTTTGATATGTAAAGTAAGAAAGATTATAAACAATATTTATCTTTACTCTTTTGCCCCCTTTTAAAGCTATCGTTAATTAATGTACAAGCAATATTGCAGTTTCACCCCAAGTTCTTTAGTCAATTAGTTTGTTGTCGTTATTACATTTTTGCTTTGGATTGTGTCAAGATAGCGGATTAAAAAATGAAAGATTTTTCTTTTTCGAAAAGCGAAAATTTTCACTTACATTCTATATTCTAGGGTTGTCTGCACAATTTAGCTACCCTATCAGTCCGTCTGTCGTCGATATCTTACGTACGTTATTTACCTAATATCCTAAAAGAAAATCAGAACTAAGTACATTAGTTTATGGATGAATATCTAACGTGTGACTATAAAATTAACCAACAAATTGACTGTACTACCGAAAATCCTATATTACCAGACGACGGGAACTTCCACAACTCTTACGAACTGGACGATCAAAATTTTTAATCGAGTTGGCAGAATAACTAGGATGCATAGACAGTAATGTCTTTGATTCCACTTTACACTACATCCACATATCCAGTGCACACGGACCACCATTAAAATTCCTGACAGATACAGGTTCATCAAATTTCGTTCCGTTTCATTTATCTCAAACTTTAATGACAGAGGATATGTCATAATTATTCGTTTTTGCATTTTCATTATAATTTCAGCGATGGTAATCACTGCGCTTACACTAACCCAAAATCGGTTAAGCACTGTACAAATTCACGGCACTGTATAAATAGTTTGCAAAACAAATCAATTAACTCGATTTTTTTAATTTTTCTAAATAATTAAAAGCATTCGAGTTCTTGCTGAGCTTTGATTTTTTTATAATTATATCATACCTACACTAATATCAAGTACTCATAGCATTAGTAAGCAAATTAAAAAAAAATATTAATTATTTTTTCACTTTTGTTTATGGCTAGCCGTATACCCGATGGGATTTCTCATCGGCAACATCTTTTTATTAGGTACTCGCTGCTCACTTTCAATGTTTTTCAAAAGCCTAAATACCAATTTCCACGTTTCTAATTTTGAAAACTTCCCATACGAACTTTCATTTCCTGTTTTAATCCCTTAGGGAATGAATTTCCAGAAACGTTTACACAACTGACTTTTATTTATAAGTAGTAATGCCTACAGATCAATCTTCATACCGTCTGTGCTAAATTTGGTCTTTTTAAACCCAACAGTTTAGGCTGTGCGTTGTCTGTCAATCAGTGAATAAAATATTGTTTATTTGAATAGTCATAGTAACATATTTTTATATATCTAACTTCAAAAATTACGAATTTTCATAAAAATTTGCATTCCCTATTTAACCCACTTACGGGGCGAATTTTCAAAAATCCTTTCTTAGTGCTCACTTACGTTACATAGGGAACTCCTGTACAAAATTTCATTCTCCTAAACCGAACGGTTTAGGCTGTGCGTTGTCTGTCAGTCAGTCAGTGTTAGAAATTTAGTTTGTTTTGTGAACCATACGTTTATTTATAGATTTCACTGGTTTATAGAAGTATGTTACAAATACAAGGGAAAACTATGTTTCCCACTCCTTGGCGGTCCCCTCCAACTGCATGAAAAAACTTTCAAAGAAAATAGATAACTTAAGACCTTACAATTTCTCTAGAAATTACTTTTCGAAATGAGATAAAAAAAATATTTATACATCAGAACATTTTTACATAATTATATTATTTAATTTTTGTAATATTGCAAAAGTTGCGATACATACACATGTAAAGAAGCTTAATAATGCAATAATTTATATACTTATTGTGTAATGCGCTAACAAAATGCTTAGAAACAGTCGACGAGTAATCTTATCGCAAATTAATGTTGAAATTTCTTAGTTCTTACTTTTCATCTTCATTATGCTTTAATGGACTTTTTTTTAAAAAAAACGGCATAAAAAAAGTCGCACACAATAAGACCCCATAAGAAAAGGTTATATTATATATGTTACGCTCAAAGATCGAAATCGCTCATTGAGCGAAAAAATCGACCACATGCTCAAACCTCAAGGTTTATCGCCAAATAAAGTCAAATAATGACAAAGTCAAATCCATTTTTTAACAGTTTTTTATTGATATTTTAAAAAAGGTGTCTGCTAGTTGATGTGATGTAACCGATTTGAAAAAATAAATTTTTTCACAAAATGGCGGGAATTTAAAAAAATTATTTTTTCGCCTCCTTTTTTCAACTTCGAAAATTTTTTAAAAATAGTAAAAAAAAGAAATTCTAAAAACCCCTACGTCGGACTAATTGTGATATTATTAAAAAGGTCTGTACCAAATTTCAAGTAAATCGATGCATTAGAACTTGAGTTATGATGTCAACCGTATTGATAAAAGCAGTTTCGAGTAACTTATATTAAAAATTTGAATTTAACACTGAAAGGATACACTGTACACATGAAAATATAACCATAACTCCGAAGATAATTCGAATTTCCGTAAATTCTTTTAGAGGCTTATTCTTAAAGGTTTAAACTTTGAAAATGTGAAAGAAAGGAAAATCGATTTGTTCCAATTTCTAGACTAGAATAGCCCCTTAAACAGATTTTAATGCATGACTATGGATTGCTTAAAAATAACTAATTTGCAATTCAGTACCTAGTTATATGAGAAATAATTTTGTTATATTTACTAATATAAGTTCACGAATTCAAAATGAATAAAAATTTAATGAAAGGCTTTTATTATTTAACATTCTGAATCCTATACGTTAGTTGACAAATAACAACCTGCCCGTCGTGTCACAATTGCATCAGCTAACCGTTTAAAACGCGTTGTGGCTTTTTTAAATGACCACGTCGTGTTGTGGTCAACTCTTATGAAAGCCACGACGCGAATTTCGCGTCGTGGTCTTTTTGAGTTAGTCACAACGCGTTGTGGCTGTTTTTATAGGTGCCACAACACGAATTTCGCGTTGCGGCTGATTTCAAATAACTGCAACGCGTTGTGGTCGATTTTTTAGTTTGATGAGTGATTCCGATCTTTGAGCGAAACATATACACATATGTTTTTAAATTGTGTAAGTTACCTATATAAATACGATAAAATACTCACGTAGTACGCAGTGTAACACCCATATCAAACTGCTGGTGGAAGTGTCGGGATTTAGGAGATCTACTATAATATATTTTTAGATAAATAATCTACATATATTATAATATGTCTACATATTTTGTACTCATATTATATATTTATGTTTTTTTCTAGAGTCTAATTTAATTAAACACCTTCCTTTTAGTTTGCTACCATTTTATCCTTAAAATAAATCTATTTACTTTATCTTTAAAATTATAGCTTTCTAACAGATCAATAGACGACTAAACGAACAACTGCGGAACCAAAGAACATGTGAAAAGGAATAAAGAGGATACTGACCTTAATACTTTTATGATTCGAGTACATTGTACTGGGAAATTGTATACACACATATAAATTCCATAAACGAGAGGATCATGTAGTTCAATAGCTGCATGACTGGAGTTGCCTGTAGTTTTATAAAAAATGGTAAATTGTGAAAATACCCCTGTCGCAGCATCCTGCATAACATAGCGAATTTCCATATACAAAAGTACGTTTTTCTCGGAAACTAGTTGATATAGAGTAATTGTAAATAAAAAAACCTTCTTTATGTGATTTTTCCGCCTCATTCCGCCAAATTTTTTTCACGAAAAATGTCCAAAACACCGTAAACGTTTTCACGAAATTTCTTAAAAATAAGATGTTTCGTTCTTGAATTATCGTGCGGACACTTAGTAAACATATATATAAATGTGTCCGCACGATAACTCAAGAACGAAACATCTTATTTTTAAGAAATTTCGTGAAAACGTTTACGTGGTTTTGGACATTTTTCGTGAAAAAAATTTGGCGGAATGAGGCGGAAAAATCACATAAAAAAGGTTTTTTTTTATTTACAATTACTCTATATCAACTAATTTCCGAGAAAACCGTACTTTTGTAAATGGATCTTCGCTATGTTATGCAGGATGCTGCGACAGGGGTATTTTATGTAATTTTTTCTTCTCTTTTAAATGGTGTAAAAAAATTTCGCAAAAATTTTTGAATAAGTGTAAATTTTGGCAAAAACTAATTTTTTTCAAGAACAAAACCAATGTCCCTGGCATCCGACGTGTCTGGCTGACAAACTCATCCAATGGTTGGGGACTTCCAATGTTTTCACCAAGTTTCGTAAAAATTGGATACTTCGTTCGAGAGTAATCGCGCGGACATATATATATATATATATATATATATATATATATATATATATATATATATATATATATATATATATATATATATATATATATATATATATAAATTTTAGTGACTATTATTTTCGGTTTCTAGGGATCTCAAAACAAATTTCTGCCATAGTCCCGGGCTCAGGTCATGCCCCCTGCGTCATGGCAGTGGCTGTAATAGCTGAATTCCATTCTGGAAATTTTATCATATATATTTATGTTATCTTTCTAAATAATCGCCTGTATATGTTAAAAATTTAAGACTTGTTTACATAAAAATCTTTGTTTACATTAAAAATTTTCTCACGTAGACTGTATATGTATATACACAACACACACAAACCGTACGCATAATGGTAGTACGGATAATGAAATGGTCCTGTACCCTTATACATGTATCACAATAAAATTATGTGATCGCATCAAAGAGGATATCGTATGGATATATATGCTATTATATACAAAATATCCATATTGTGTCGAATATGTTCTTAGACTGTGCTTAGATTCACACTTTATACGATAAAATGATCACAATCTAAACAACATCGCTTTTCTCGGAAACTAGCTGACATAGAAAAAAAGTTTAAAGACCTTTTTTATGTAATTTTTTCTTCTCTTTTAAATGGTCTAAAAAAATTTCGCAAAAATTTTTGAATAAGTGGAAATTTTGGCAAAAAACTAATTTTTTGCAAGAACAAAAACCATGTTCCTGGCATCCGACGTGTCTGGCTGAAGAACTCATCCAAGATTTTTCGACTTCCAACGTTCTCACCAAATTTCGTAAACCTAGGACATTTCGTTCGAGAGTTATCGTGCGGACACATATATATATAAATACATATATATATATATATACATATATATATATATATATATATATATATATATATATATATATATATATATATAAAAATTTGAGTGAATATTATTTTCGGTTCCTAGGGACCTCAAAACAAATTTCTGCCATGGTCCCGGGTTCAAGTCGTGTCATGACAGTGGCTGTAATAGCGAGTTTCCATTCTGGAAATTCGCTAAAAAAGAAGATAAAACTGCAGAATGAGAGATGTCTACAGTATCGTTATGATTAACATCACTAGAAAGTCCACATCGATATCTTGTAGGTATGTTACGCTAAAAAAGTAATTCAACATCAATGGTCACAAACATCGATTTTTATCAAATATTGTTTCTTTGTTAGTCAAACGTCAATTAATTATTCTCAATATGCCAAAGTAGTCCCATAATTTTTAGCATGAAAATATGTTTTTCGGCTGGGGCGCCGCACCGTTAAAAAGATTCGTAATGCTTAAAATTGGTTTAAAAAAATGTGACGGTATAATCGAGTACAGTACAGACCACGTATAATCTAATAACGGGTAGTTGAAAACTACATACAGAGCGCTCATAAAGTTGGGGAATAGCTGGGAATCTCAGTTAATATTGATTTTATCGAAAAATGACCTGGAAAAAAGCTTCATGGGAAGAAATGAGGAACTAGGAAATGACTTCGAATTTGACCTTGAACATGACCTTGGTAATTTGGTAAGTGTGACTCATTCCGATGCACAACAATACTATCAAAGTGGGGTCCAATTTTGGGCAAATTTTGGATCCGACCCAACCTTTAGGGGGGGAGGCAACAAAACAATAAAACTTTTCGAAATCGGTTGGAAGTAATGACTCTGTCAACTTTCTAGAACATATCACAATTTCAGCTTCCTAGGATGATTTGGAGGGAGTAGAGGGGGGAAAAATTTTGGCTGGTTCTAACACGCCCACAGCCCCCTAGAATTAACGCAAAGGGTTGAAATTTGGTGTGTTGATAAAGTTCGTACCTAGGTTGAGCTTTTTGGAGGTCTTAATATTTTACCCGCACCCCCCTCATTTTTAAGCTACAATTTCATGCTTTTTTGACGTTTCCGAAGTTTGAACAACTCGCACAGGTCACCCAAATACACCTAGAGGCTTGAAATTTTGTATTCGGGTTGAGCTAGTATCAAGGGGGTGCCTTTCGAGAGTCCCAACTTTTGACCCTTACCCCCACCATTTTTATACCAAAAATCACTCATGCAGTCACTCATTCGTCTTCTTAAGTGATCATTAATTCCCTATACACATCGGTGGCGCTTCCCACTAAAAAAAGTTAGGCAAAGAGATATTTTTCATTCAAACGCACATTATCAGTGCACCACTAAATCGTTGTAGCACGTTTGCTCTTGAATTATTGTTAGTTAAAAAAACGACCCATCATTTTTGGACGGATTTTGGTGGCAGTACGTGATGATAAGATATATATCAATAAAATTCATTCACAATTAGACCTATATACCAACACAATTAGATGGCACTATATATATACAATATAGATACCTGTATTATATCAGTCTTTGTGTCGTTATCTAATGATCTTTTAGATCGACCTCCAGGAAGACATCGCTAGATGGCAATACTGATTATCTGTTAGAAATACTATTTTGACATAATTGAATGCAGTACCTCGTATCTCACAAAATTAGATAATTCTCTTTTTCTTTAAAAGTTTTCATAATTACAGTGGAAGTACAAAATTTAATAGTACGTATCGACGGCTTACCGCTAGAACCACGTATGTCGATTTTTCACGGTTTTGAGATAATTAGATATAAATGTTCAGAATCATCTTATACTGATCACAGGCTAATAAAAATTTCATTTTATTTTATTTATCAGAATGAAAGTTATTTAACAATAACAAAACCTCGTATCTCCAAATTTCAAATTATGTCATAATTTAATGGTATGTTACCATACGAGGGTCGATACAGAAGTGCTCAGTCGTTTAGTCGAATTTTTCACAGAAAAAATTAGAATGTATACAGTCTATACGATAAGAACGGGACGACGCGAGAGTAGGGCCGCTATCCGTTTCCGGACCCGTAGAACTCGATTCTGAGGAAATATATATATATATATATATATATATATATATATATATATATATATATATATATATATATATATATATATATATATACGAGGTGTGTTCAAAAAGTAAGGTGACTTTATGTTTTATCAAAGACCTTTTATTTATTCATCAATATTCATGTTGTTCCCTTTAAAGTAATCCCCCTAAGTTACAATACACTTTTCCCACAATTCCGAACGTTTTTTTTCGTATTGCTTCTCACAATTGGTGTATGACTTCAAGTTAATACTCAGCAGCTTCTCTAATGGTGATTCGGCGATTTCCCAATACCATTTTCTTCACTTTTTCAACGTTTTCATCAGTTCTTGACGTGCTGGGGCGTTCAGAGCTACGTTCGTCATTGACATCTTCTCGGCCTTCTTGGAAGCCCTTGTAATACTTATAAACATTTTACTAAGGGTAGACTCGCCGTATACCACTGTTAACATTTCGAGTATTTTGAAGCACTTAATTTCATTTTTTACACAAAATTTGATGCAAATCCTTTGATCCATTTTTTTTGACAGCAGAAAATCGCCGAGCACACCAAACACTTCTAACCTCTATGCCTCTCACAAATGAACAACGAATGTCATGTAGCTAAAAAACTGTGAACATATGTTCGGGACAAGTGTACTAACGCAACAAAATTAATAAATCGAAAAACGAATGTACGTAACCCGAGAAATTTGAAAAGTCACCTTACTTTTTGTGCACACCTCGTAGGTATATATATGTATATATATATATATATATATATATATATATATATATATATATATATATATATATATATATATATATATATATATAATATACTATCAGCTCTAGCAATTACGGTACATAATTCTGGACCACCTGTATATATATATATATATATATATATATATATATATATATATATATATATATATAATTCGTGGCTCTTATTTGCTTGTGTCGAGCCCCCTTATGAACGAACTGAGCTGAAATTTGGTAAGTGGGTCTGACAAATTGGGCAACAATACTATAAAAGTGGGGTCAAATTTTGGATCCGACCTAACCTTTAAAGAGGTGGTGGGGGGCAACAAAGCAATAAAACTTTTCCAAACCGGTTGAAAATAATGTTTCGGTCAATTGTCTCAAAACAGTGCAAAATCGACATGCGTGGTTCTAGTAGTAATCCATCGATACGTACTATTAAATTTCCTACATTTGATCCTAAAAATTGTGAAAAATTAGCTATTGGCCACTTAACTTTAATACTGCGTGTACGGCACGCACTTGGTGAAGTTTTAACAGTTTCTTTCGGGTCAAAATCTCCCCTTATAAACCTAGGGGGTTGAAAATTTGTGTATATGTTAACTTAATAGCCATCCACTGCCTTTTGGAAGTTTCAGCTTTTAACCCTTACCCCCCCCCCCTCCCTTCCCCGATTTTTATGCCAATATTTCTTTAATTTTTTTGCCTTTTCTCTAACACGTCTAGAGACTCTCTGAGTAAACGTAGAGGGCTGAAATTTCGTACATGTATTGAGTTAGTATCCACTTAGTGCCTTTTAGGGATTCCACATTACTTTTCCCCCCACTTCGCCCATTTTTACATCGGAATTGAATGGTATTGTTAAATGTGCTTAAAATGCTTTATATTTATTCTATAAGACAAGTAAGCGAATAGTAAATTTAAAAATTTTAAAAAAAATGAACTTATCGTCCGATTAATATGTTTAGACAATTACGTAATAAATAAACTCAACCCTTCAGAGTGACATCATATGAATTTTACACCAATAATTGAATACAAAATTATTAACACTCCTTAAAAAATTTCTTCTCTATTCAATATTACGAGTTAGAAAAAGATAATATAATAATTTAATCCAACCTAATTAAACCAAAACAGCTGAAGTATGAATGATAATTATATGAATTATTTACTAAGAGGCGACTTACGTTGTTACCTATTTTTAATTACACTCCAAAAGAAGACGTAATTATAATGAGTTGTCTGCGAAAAGTTGCTCTTAATAAATGACATGCGCATCTAGGTATTGGTATAAATAATGTATCTTAAAAGTACACTGTTAAAATATTTTCAATTTCTTTTTTGTACTGCTGTATTTATTTACAATTTTGATATAATCAACTTTATTTATTATCTTTATTTTAAATAAGATTTTGTAAGTCAAAGTGTCAATTTTGAGGATGAATCATTAGTTATTTTAACGGAAGTAATTCCCTAAAAATGTCTAGAATTGTGTTGCAGGCCCAACAAGAGGGGGTAGTCGGGGTTGCAGCATCGGAAAAGGACTTTTGCTTTATGAGCGGGCTCATAGCTATCGGTAGGGAGCCCGGGAGAATATAAAAGGAGCTTTTTTTGCTAGTCCACGGCCTTGATTGTGAGCGTGACTTTGTGGAAATACAGTTCATAATAGCAAATAAATTACTTTGCGAAAATTTTACTTTATTAATATAAATTATTAGTGTACTTTCGTCTCATGTAATCATTTTCTTCCATAGTGCTGGGAACAACTGCATGAGTTAAAAAGGCGCTTACCTAGTGTGGACTCAAATGCACTTAGTAGAATTTCATAAAATAATTTTTGTTTTATTCAAAAATCTTTCCTTCACACTTCACACAGGCTTAGGACTGCCAGTTCAATTAAATACTATCAAAATCAAATTTTATTAGTACTGGCGTGTTTAAAAGATTTCAAGACGGACAGATATTACTGGCGTGTTTAAAAGATTTCAAGACGGACAGACAGACAAAATTAAATTAATACTAACTAGCTTCGACCCGCGGTGTCACTCGCATAAAATTATCTGAATTATAGGTAAAATTTATAGGTCAATTCAATCATATATTCCAAAATTCTGTGCAAAATCAATTATTTATAGCACTTGACCCTGCTCGCCCAATGATTCCAAAATAACTATCTTGATATTTTATTAGCATGGGTAATTTCCGCACCGTAAGAACTTAGTATGAGTACCTATACCAGCAGTTTTAGAATTGTTTCTATTTTAGGCCCTTCAAGGCACCAAAGCCCCGGAAAATCATTTTAACGTCACTTTCATCTTTCGCAGATCTTGGCATAATACAAAACTTTTTACAGTAATGGATCTATACTGTGGTGAATTTAGTTCAGTAAATAAAAATACTTAATTATGTAATTTAAAAATTTAATTGAGCAATTAGAATAAAATTTCAACATATTTAAGGAACAAAGTTACAATTTTCTACTGAAAAGTATTTTGAAATAGTTATTACTTACTCAATTAAGTTATGATGTGAATAAGTGTGCTATGACTAACTTTAGTATTATAATAATTATATTATTCAGTTTTTTTTGTCCACAGTCTTTTTGATGTTATAAAATGATGTTTAGAAAAATGTTATACTTTTATTTTAATATTTAATATTGTAAGTCAAATTTCTAAAAAGTATCCAGATAATTTACAATGATGACACATACCATGTTGGTGCATATCATAAATAATGGTCCTCATAATGTCATTTTTTACAACTGAATCGCAGTCGGTAGTTTTGGGACACATTCTTTTTTTGCGTTCCTTAGGCTCAGCTGGTTTTTTTGCACTTGAACTGCTCTTGCAATTGAAGATATACTTAAATCTAATGCTGAAGCTACTCTCTAAAAGCGCGCAATATTGTATTTAATTAAAATGTTAAAATTAATCATGAGTGTTACTTAATAAATTAATATATTTGCAAAAATTTTATATTTACCTCTTGTACGGCAGTTAAAGCAATCAAAGGACCACTATTTTGCAATTCTAAAGTAAAATAGTTTATCAATTTTAAAATCACGGAATTCATTTCCTCATAAATGACTTTAGATTTCGGCATTTTCGAAAACGAGATAATATTCGCTAGATAGCAATCACTAGATAACAAAACTCTTCAACAAAAATTTGAACAGTGTACTTGATATACTCTTCTTGTTAACGTAAACAATCACACCACTGGAAGATTTCAAATGTTTCGAAGCATAGTACAGTAAGGCTCACACAAATAGTTCAAAATTATAACTGTTTAATTGCAAATAAATTAACCAAATGTTTCAATCGTAGTTAAACTTTTTTTTATCAATAACAGCTTATATTTGTTTTCTGACCCACAGCCCGCTATTGCCAGGGATACAAATAATTTTGACTACATAAAGTTTAATTATTAAACATGATAGGTACATTTAAAGCACCTAATTTTCGTCAGGTTACTATATTTATTTTTAAGTTTAAAAAAATTTAATAAAATTTAATAAAATATAACAAAATGGAATTTTGACATAATCTTTTTATAATACTAAAACTTGACTTCGCTTGGTATAAAATTGTTTGGAAATTTATATCTTTATTTTATGTTTTTGAAAATATCTTTTCGTATTAGAGGTATACATTTCCAATGCAAATGTAACTCCCCATGCAGGTGATTTTAGTAGATCATATCATCATTCTAAAATTTGAATTAACCCATTTCTTTAAACTTTAAATAATTTATTTAGCTACCTTCTACTAAAAGTATTCATTCAAAAAATTCACCATCAAAAAACATTATTAAAGTTAAAAAAGACAAAATATTACTTGGCGAACCGGATTAAAAACAGCAGGTGGGTCAGATCTGGCCCGCCGACCGTAGTTTTCTGACGTCTGACGGGTTAGCAAATTAATGTGCTATTAGAGCTTCTACTAACAAAAATGAACAGCAATTAAAAAAAAGTCTGAAATTTAATTTCGTAAATAACAGTTAATCTGACCGTAATTCTTTAAGGACATAAAGTTTAATTACTATATAATTATAATAGTATTATAGTAACCCATATATTAAAACCCAGATATTAAAAGCCCACAAACTTAAATATGGCATGTTCATATTATTCTAGTGGTTTTGACAAAGAGACTAATTATATATAAATTTTATAATACGCGAAAGGGTAAACTTATTATTAAACAGATGCGTATGATATAATAAGACCAATAAAACCCGCAAAATATTAAATTTATATCCAAAAAACCTTTAAAAAACAATCAATAAATTCCAAGTACATAATATATTTATTACTTATAGTGAAAACAACGACAACTGAAAATAACTCATTCACATTAATTTACGTATCAGACAAGCTGGTAATATAACTATCTCTCACAAGATCTACTATCTAATATATTGAAATAGGATAGTAGAATTTATAATAACTTTTATCTATGTTACAAAATTTTATTTTTGAAATGAGTCATTTTCAGTTCTTATAAATTAGATTATATTTAAAATGCAGTGCATTACTAATCTATATACATAATACACATATCATAAAATTGTAACGAGACCGTATCTGTACATGGAATGTTTTTGGAAAATTGTAGGTACTGATACTGTAGGTAGTTGGCGATTTAAATACCAATATATTATATATACTATACTAAACATATATATTTCTCACTGGTTTTATACCAACGCTTCACGCAAACGACGTCCCGAGTACAGCTAGTAATAATTGTTCAATACCTTGTTTTGATGTAATGTTCTTATTTTAAAATTATTTATTTTTTGAGCTTATTATACTTTTTCATTTGAGCTGGTAGTGTACTGCTAAATATATTTTAAATTATTATTTTATTATTTTATTCAAATGTTTTAATGAACTTCCAAATGAAAAATTCAGCTACTACTGCCACTGTCATGGAAGACTTGAGCTCGGGACTATAATAGAAATTTATTTTGAGGTCACCAGAAAATGATGCCGATTCGCCAAAATTTGCATACATATATATATATATATATATATATATATATATATATATATATATATATATATATATATATATATATATATATATATATATATATATATATATATATAGGTGTTTCATTAATAATTGGAAATATTTAAATTGAGGATTCCTGGGCCCAGAATATAAAGATTCAACCCCAACCACTTAGATAAAATTGCTCTTTACTAAGCTACGAGTATTTTATTTAAAAATTTAATAACTATTTTTTCCCAATACTTTAAAACTATTTGACGTATCTCTATCATACTTGGCAGGATGTGTAGGTACCGTAAACCATACTAAACTATGTTAAATAAGATTTTTCTAACTAGTCACAAATAAGGTTAACTCCTCCTATATTCTACGCCACTGGCGGAATTGTCATTTCAGCACAATTATTCGATTCATTAATTCTTTCTGTATAAACAACATATCAACATTTTATTAATGTTTAAATACAATTTGTATAGAACATCGACTGGCAATTGAGCTTTTTCATAAATACAAAATAAGAATACCTATACAGTATCAAGTAAGGCCGGGCATACACGTTACGGTATACCTGCACAGATAAACCTGTGCACGTAAACTGTACAGGCAACGAGCTCACACACGTTACAGTATACCGGAGAGGTATAACTGTACAGGTAAACTGCACAGATTTTACTCATGATTAGTGAAAGCGTATAAACAATTGAAATCAAACCTATGTAGGTGTTGTTTGACTCACATACACGCTGCGGTATACATACCTGCGCAGGTAGAAAATACTGATTTTCAATTACCGCTGCAGTTTACCTGTACAGGTATACCTTTCCGGTATACCGTAACGTGTATGCCGGGCCTAACAATTTTAGCTTAATGATTTAACAATTATGTACTTCTTGTGTTATCAAGAAGTGTTAAATAACATTTAACAATATATCTCTAGTGAAAAAGATAACAACATCAATAACAAATATTCAGTAATTTAAAGGAAGACGTTGTAACAAAATAAATTCTTATTTATAATTTTTTAAGTTTCTCGCTCTATAGGTTATTCTCCCAGGGCAAAATGTAGAAAAAAATATTATTCATTTGTTCTTTGGATTCAATGTTTAATAGTTTTAGATGATTGTTATTTTGAGTAATATCTTTCAATGTGTATTTGGCTATGTAGTGAATTCGGTATGATTGGACGGGGACACTGTCAAGAAGTGATACAAATTGTCTGCTTTATCTGTGTTACAAATATATGCTTGCATAATATCTTAATATTTATCATTTTACTGAAACTTGACGGCTATTGAGTCAGTGACGGCTACTGGTGCTCTTACCTTATATATATATATATATATATATATATATATATATATATATATATATATATATATATATATATATAATATATATATATATATATATATATACATATTATATATATATATATATATATATATATATATATATATATATATGTATATATATATATAAGGTTTGCGAATCGGTATTATTTTCGGTTTCTGGTGAAAAATTTCAAGCATAGTCCTGAGGTCAAGTTTCATGACAGTTGTTGTAACAGCTAAATTTTCCTTTCGGAAATTCGTTAAAATAGTTGAATTGCCTTAAATAAACTAATTCTAAAACTACTTAGAAGTACACTACTAGGTCAACTGAAAAAGTACGCTAAACTCAAAAAGTAAGCATTTTTAAAATAAAATTTGAGTGAGTTGTTGTTGATAAAAAAAAATTTAGATAAGATTGGAAAGTTTGATTGATTTGTTTGTGATTAAATAACTATAATTCATAACTATTTGATCCACTTGCACAGTAAAATTTAATTAATAGTTTACCATTACGTTGAGCCTTACTGTCCAATATTCAAAATAATTGAAAATCTTATTAAGAGCAACTTTTGGCAGACAACTCATTATAATTACGTCTTCTTCTGGAGTGTTATTAAAAAATAGGTAACGACGTAAGTCGCATCTTTATATTGTAAGTTATTTATATTGTTATCATTCATATTTCAATTGTTTTTTTTTTTTAAATTAGGTTGGATTAAATTATTATATTATCTTTTTCTAATTCGTAATGTTGAATCGAGACGGAATTTTTGAAGGACTATTAAAAATTTTGTATTCAATGATTGGCTTAAAATCCATATGACGTGGCTCTGAAGGGTTGTGCTAATTTATTACGTCATTGTCTAAATATAAAAATTCAACTGTACTTTGATAACAAATGCAACACATACATATTAAGTAATTTAAAAATGTTATTTAAGTTAATGTTTATTTATAAAGTAGGAATTTTTGATTTTTATTCATAAAACAGAAATTTTGAATTTTTTTGGAAAGAAAAAATATCTTCATAAAGGCCTTTCAGTTTACTATTTAAGTACCTTTTTTATTATTTAAACATAAAACACAATGGCAATTGGCGGGTAAGCATGGGTAGGAATGCCCTCGTACAAATTGTGTTAGCTTTTTCCCTGCTAACTGTTATCGGCACAAAATTGAAATTTACTAAGATTCAGCCCTTAAAAACTTAAAACCTTTTTTAAAAACCCCGATCAACCCGGACCCTCATCATCAGTTTTGAAACCACCAAAATGATAAATCGCTTGTAGACTTTCAATTACATTTCGCTTGTAGACATTCAATACCGAAAATGAAAGGAAAAATTCGACTTCCGTCATGAGGCCCCGTTGCTCAGGGCGTTTTTATTTTTGTTATATAGTGTATTAGAAATAATTTTAGATACTCCCTGTCTGCATTCACATTTTATTCTGTTTAAAGTCCGCGAAAATATATATGAATTTACTTTTACTTCCAAGTAAAATTGCATGTCTGGCTGGAAAACACAAGTTTCTCATTAATTGTAATTAGCATGATAATAACCGGCTACCACGAAACTTAAAGTAAAATTTATTTTCCCAAATTTTTTATATATAAATTTTTTTTATTTGAATGATTTATGATAATTATAGCAATTTCATTACCTTTTCGATAAACATAGTGGTGTAGTTGGTATTTAAAAATAAACTCGTAAAAAAAAAAATACAGGTAGTTAAAGTAAAATAAAATAAACTATAGGTTATGATATTTCTGGACTTTATGACCACTACTTCTGTAATTTCTAGCATTGTTTTTTCGAAAGTTGACTTAACTCAAAACTGATTCGAATTGGCACTGAGTTTCTGGTGCAAAATACTGTTTGTCTTTATTTTCGAGGATACTAGCATTTTTGAAACGTTATCCACATTTCTTGCGCGTATTTTCTCGCCACAAGACTTTCTATATTATAAAAAATATCAATTAAAAGATCGCACATAAAAATGATGGAACGATTTTTTTTTATAGGGTTGACCGGGGTAATTGTGAATGGATTTTCATTAATTGAGATAAAAGCGTTGTTTTAAGTATTTTTTATTTTATATACCACATTATAGTTGATTTATTTTTAATTCTACATTATTCAGAATGCACTACACAAATTTTGAGCAAATTCGTATGAAAAACCAAAATTTTATAAGCCATTCACATTTTCCCGGTGCGGTTTTGCAAATCTTATGAATTTTGGGGGTAAAAGTGAATGCCATCAGAAAAATTATTTTGAATGGATTACAAGAGAAGTGAGGTACATCAGAGTAAAGTCCAACTCAAGTTCTTCACATTTACCCCGCTTTCAAATTTTTCATCATAGTTTATCGGTCACAATTTCTCTTTGTTTAATGCAAGTTACCCATACCTCAAATTTGTACAAAAAATCAAGGTTAAACAAAAATAACAAAAATTATAGGAATAAATTTATTACGAGCCAAAAATGATATTTTGGTAATATTTTGTCATTTTATCATATAAAAAATCAAAAAATTATATGATTTTCACAAAAAAACAAGGAAAATGAGACTTCTTCAAGGGAATACATTTAGTTAACATGAATAAAAAGCAACAATCTATTGGGTCTAATACTGTAAATGAAAAAACAAATGGTTTTGTGTTAATCCTACTGCCCTTGAACACTCACAGAGACATTGAACGAAAGTAATTTTTCTGTTTTTGTAAGTTGTTATTGGGTAAGGGAGCACAGCAATGATTTCGTAGATTGGTACACAAAACATATCGCTCTTTACACAATTTTTTTTTGTTTTGTTTGTACAACGGAAACTTATAATATAATGTCACTACCATCTTCATCAACATTTTCAACTCTGAAAAGAACACTACTGAAATTTTTGACCGAATGGGGGCATTTGTGAATGACGTTCACAATTACGCCACAATTTTAAAATCATGGAGTAATTGTGAATTGATAATAAATTACCCAATTTTTTTAGCAGTTAATAAGGAACCCTCTCAAGGTTTAGACCACTTCTTTAGAAGTACTTTTAACCATTTTTTACCTTTTAAAAAAAGAAAATGTATTTAAAAAAAAATTTTTTTTGGGGATTGGTCGAAGTAAGATACACCAAATTTTGCAAGGGTTTTTTCAAAATAAAAAAAAGATACTAATACTTGGAGAATTGTTATCAAATTTTAATAGCATATTAAGAAAGGACAGAAAAATATACTAAAAGTTATTTTTAACAATATTAATGTTATTTTAGAAATTATAGACACCGTTCACAATTGCCCCAATTCACATTTACCCCGGCCAACCCTACTTTATAAACTTTTTCTTAATAAGGAAAATAATTTTAATATTTATTTTATAATTTTTTTTAGTCTACTTGTATTTATTTCCTTTTTTTAATCTTATTTTCCTAGTGATAAGTGAGCGACCTTTAGCCCCCCTATATTTCTGTCTTTCTCTCTGTGTATCTCTCTCTTCCTCTTTTTGTGTGTTTGTTTGCTCACAAAATATTTACATAATAAATAATAATAAGAGATCTATGTATGTACCAAAGCAACCAAAGTTATGTAGCACCGAAGTAGTTTTTTTCCTCCTTTACATTAAAAAAGAAATTTGAAAGTTTTATTTTTCTTTCAAGCGTAGTAGTGAGTTGACTCAGAATATGTACTGATATGTGTCTTTCTTTTTTGCTTACATGTAAATATTCATAGTGGATTTCGTTTATAAAGACCAATTTTAAATTTCTTAGCATTTAGATACGTGACTGTATTTATGTCTATAAAATAAAATAAAAAAAAAATTATTCTAAAAAAATGTACATTTTATGTACATATTCTACGGAAGGTCGATAATGGTTTTAACTCTTTTAGTCTGTATTATACCACTACCGATCAAATTTATGATAAAAAGTATAACGTAAGCTAACGTAAGGACCATGTGACATTTAACCGATAACAAAATTCAACTTACCATTTTTCAGAAATGTGAAATTATAACGGTATCACGTGTGATAGTACATATTAACACTAGGGATGTGCGAAATATTCGAAATATCGAATAATTCGAACCGAATCGAATAGTATTATTCGATTCCAATTTCGAATCAAATAATTCGATTTTTCGAATAATTCGAAAAATTAAATTATTCGAAAAATATTCGAATTATTCGAAAGAAAACGAATAATTGAATTTTTCAAATTATTGAAAAATTGAATTATTCCTTTTCTTTCGAATAGCCCTTTTTTTGTTTTTTGTTTTGATTTTTAGAGATCTTAGACATACTAATAATTGCAATAATTTCATTAACATGATTTACAGAACTGGGGATCAAAATTTATTATACATAATGATTAAATTCATCGTTACATTTCAAGTTTTTGTAACAATAAATTTTTATTATTACTGATTGATTTATCCTGTTATTTAGTAGATTGATTTATCCTGTTATTTAAGCACAGTGTAACTTTCATTTATTAGGAAATTATTGTAATGGTTTCTATATATATATTTTTTTTCATATAAACCTACAACAATTTTAGATAATCCAGTTCTATAAGTCATGTTCATAAATCATAATTATATTATTGCAATTATTATTATATCTAAGGTCTAGAATCAAAATTAAAAAAAATCGAACTATTCGAAAAAAAAAACGAATAATTCGAATTCTTGAATTATTCAAACAAAGAAACGAATAATTCGAGTTTTCGAATTATTCAATTCAAAATTCGAATCGAATAGCACTATTCGATTCGATCCGGTTCGATACTATTCGCACACCCCTAATTAACACATTTCATGTTTGAGAGCCCTGTATACAAGAAAACGAGATTCAGAGAGTCAGCCCTGTATTTACCATTCTCTGCTTATTATTTACTTTAAATGTTTCAATACACTGTGTAGTTAGTTATGTATTGATATAAATTTTGTAAAGCCACAAGCGTTATATTTTACATGAGTGTTTTGTGTTGTTTCTTGTCGGTGTCTCATTCCCTTTCCTTTTCTGTTTTCATCCTTTACCATGTATCTTATTATAATTGAAAATTTCATGCCGTTTAATAAGAATTTAAATGGATTAAAATGTTTGTTTATTTAAATTAAAATTTGATATGCTGAATATATCTACCCTATAGACTGGTGTTAACAATAGCATCGCGAATGTGGAAAATAATTTCAAAAATAAGTACCATTGACAGTTCCATTTTTTCCAACAGTTTGGAAAAGTATGGGTTGCTTTAAAACCAATGTGATATGTGAGGCAAAAGGTATATCTTACAGATGTGTGTCCTTTACTGTGAGGCCCGTGATTGCAAACATGATGTGAAACAGTTCATTTTCTGATTTATTTTCTTATGACCTCCAAAGTGTTTCCAAGGATGTACAGTTTGAACTAACCGAGTTCAGACCATACACGATATTATAGATAGTAATTCAAATATTATTATCAATACTATTGTATGTTTGTGAACTAGATTGTAGTATTGAAGAATATTATTCATTGTACTTTTATACCTACGTGCCTAACTAGTAGTTTTTGCTTCATTCTTCAATAACTTTGAGAAACCCTGGTCTGTAGTCCTATATTCAAAGGGCCAAACTATATGATAGTATTCCGGCTGTAACCAGAATTTTACGTCGCAAAAATGGGAGAAGCATCCCCATTTTCTATGGTTATATACATATTTAGAGTTTTTGTTGGTATGTGTAGTGTAGTGGATATTAGTATATGTGATATCTGGTATGTATGTATAGTTCGGTGACTGGTGGGAGATGATACATACACCATACATACACACTCGACAACCGTACGTATGTATCTCCTAGAGGCTTACGTATGCATGTATTACATTGTTGCAAGTGGTTTCTAAACAATGACTAACAATAAATGTCTGCATCGCTACAACTGGTGCGCACGACTAAATCACCTAAGCTGTGATAGACCAACAAATGACTCCAAGCGAGTTACACTCTTTTGATATTAGTTTTCTTCTAGTGATCTATGCCTATATTACAGTAAAACGCAAGTACTATAAACTAGGAGTCATCAAATTTTTCAATTTAACTTTTTTATTTATGTTACGACCGAGATGATTTGTGACAGAATTAATTTACTATAATTAAACAATTCTTATATTGTAAAACTTAAAAAAATTGCAAAAAATTACTGGTAACAAAACTTGCAAATTAAAAGACAATAATTTTGGAACTATAACCACACCAATCTGATTTTTTTGAGGGCAGTAATATAAATGAATAATCGATAAACTGGAGTTTTAAATTAACCACTATATTTCTTTAAAATTTCCCAAATTATAAAAGTTCTCCCTAAACTTAATTCTACACTTTTCTAACCGTCTGTGAATTTTGGGGCAAATATTGAAAATCTGGGATTGGTTAAAAAATTTTAATTTATCCAAACATAATGCAACAGTCTATAGAAGAAAAAAACTGTTACAACTAGCGGCTAAATATCATTATAATAATAATAATAATTTTATTGATGCTAATACAAATAAATGTTTACATAAGTCAAAAATAAAAATTGATGCAATGTTACATAAAAAAATTAAAAGATAAATAATCGTTAAAATTATAAAAACAATTTTTTGCAAGGAATCGTTTCAAAGTCTGCTTAAATATTGAAAGTTTTAATTCTTTCATACTTATGGGTAATTTATTATAAAACAGTGGTGCGTAATAATTTACACCGGTCTTAATTCTATCAAGGCGATGAAATTCAATATATATGTCGTTCTTCTTTCTAGTGTCGTACGAATGATTGTCTCTGTGAGACCGATAATTCTTTTCATTTTCTTTAATATGAATTAGGCATTGCAATATATACAAGCACGGAACTGTTAGAAGATTGTGTTCAATATAGTATTTTCGGCAATCCTCTCTAAATCCTAGTTTGAAAACAGCTCTAATAGCCTTACGCTGTAATCGAAATACCCTTTCAAGATTTTTAGCATGACCCCAACTAAGAAGAGCGTATGATATTTGGGTCTGAATTATGGCATGAAAAGCCATTAATATCGCATTCAAGGATACAGTGGCAGATAAATTGCGTAATAGAAAAATATTAGACGATATTTTTTTACACAGTTCAGTTAAATGAGAGTTCCAGGACAAATTGACATCAATTTGAACACCCAAGAACTTGACAGACTTGAAACTTGGAACGTCGCGTTTGAAATTTGAAAAATACATACTTGTTGTTTTATTTACGTTTAAACTGAGTTTGTTAGCAGTAAACCAGTCACTGATTCTTGATTTAGCTTCGTTCATTGCAAGTGTTAATGAGATATTGTCTGTACTTGTATTTAACATTGTAGTATCATCCGCAAATAGGATGAATTCAGAGTTTGGAGCACTGACTGGTAGGTCATTAATGTAAATGAGAAATAGAAGCGGCCCTAGCACTGATCCTTGTGGGACGCCATGTTTAATTAATTGAGAGCTTGAATTTTTGTCTTTAAAAGATGCTATCTGTTGCCTGTCTGTTAGATAAGATTTAATAAAATCAACACTAGATTTAGATAAACCATAGTAATTGAGTTTTTCAATTAGGATACCGTGTGACACACAGTCAAAAGCCTTACTCAGGTCGCAAAATAACACACCAATGTGTTCACCTTTCGAAAAACCATGATGGATCTTTTGAACTAATGCATTTACTGCCATTGTAGTTGACCTAGATTTTCTAAAACCATATTGAGCATTAGTAAATAATGAATTGTTCTCGAAATAATTACTTATTTGATTTTTAATAATTTTTTCAATTACTTTGCTAAGTATTGGAGTAACGGAAATGGGCCTGTAATTATTTGGTGAGTCAGTTGGTCCGTTTTTATGTATAGGCACTACACGGGAACATTTTAATGCAGATGGAAAAATTCCAGTAGTGATACATTCATTGTAAAGTTTTGTTAAAGGAATAAATATATTATTCGCTATACATTTTAAGATCTTTGAATTTAGACCGTAAATATCTTTACTATTGGTATTTCGGAGTGAAAATATGGCATCTCTGACTTCAATAAAAGATAAATCTTTAATATCAAAGCATAAAGTACCACTCCCACGAACACTATTTAAAAAACTCGCACTCGTATTAGTACTGGTTATATTAGTTGGCAATTCCGACAATACATTATCAGCTACATTTACAAAAAAATTGTTTAATTGATCAGGCATTAGAGAACAGTCTACCTCGTTAGGCAATATTCCAGCTCGATAGCGATTTACAATTTGCCACATAGCCTTTGTTGAATTATTTGTATTTTTGATAAAATTATTATTGGCATTTAATTTAGCCTTACTTAAAGCACATCTATATTTACTGCGATATTTTTTAAATGCATTAGTCATTTCTTGATTATTACATGTTTTCGACAAATCATACATTAATTGTAAATTTTCACGCATGTCTCGCAACTCATTAGTGAACCAATCAATATTTTTCTTTATGTTATTATTCTTTACGGATTGAAATTTAACTGGAAAGGCTGAATTTACACATTCAACGATTTTATTAACAAAAGTATCAAATTTATCATCTGTAGTTATTTTGGAATTGTAAACAAATTGCCAACTAACATTCTGTATATAGGAATTGAGTAAGAAAAGACCGTATTTAGTAATAGGTCTGGTGGCTTTTTTTATACTACAGTATAAGAAAGCCACCATTCTGAAGGTCTGTACACTGTAATCTGATTCTACGATTTTCCGGGAATCCATTCTCAAATTTCACGAGCGCCACCAACATGATCTCAACAAAAGCTTTTTTCCAAACATTACTGTTACTGAACAACCTACCAGCATTATATTATCTCGACTGACGAAAAGTGCAAAATCTATCAATAAAAAAACTAAAATTTATTTTAATATCTCTTCTAAGTTCTAGTTTTTCCTTTTTTACTGGCGCTCACAGTTTAAATACTGTGAGAACTTAAAAAGAGAAACAATTTGTTTCCATTTCTGATACTATACTCCAGTGGTTCTCAAACTATTTGGTCTGCGACCCCCCATCGCACATAAAAATTTCAAAAAATCCCTGAAATATGTATAAATAGGTATGATATGTGTAGAAAATGGGTATGTTATCTGTATTTAATTTCTTCTGCAAACCCCCCCCCCCCATCCCATAACTTCACGACCCTCCTGGCGGTCGCTACTGCCACTTTGAGAATCACTGCTACATATATTCAGTCACAAATTCCTTATGTACCTAATCACAAAATTAAACAAACAAAAATATTTATAAAATTCTCTGGCACGATCACGTCTCAATTTTTTAATGAATAAGGTGCACCAGGTTCTTGTCTTGTTTCATTATAATACCAAAATGGGGAAGTGTTTGGAGCGTGAAACACTCTTTAAAAGTTGAACTTAGTGGAAAATATCTCTCGATAGATTCCCGTTGAACTCCCGTTTGATGATTCCCAGCAGGTGAGTCAAATCAAAGAGCACGGTAGTGCGTCAAGATGTGTAGAATTATTTAGAATTCCTCGTTATGTTTTCCGAGCGACCACCTGGAAACTTACGATTGTTTGTACTTCGTCGTTGAGCTTCTGTTCGACGTTTTCCTTAATGTTTATTTTTATTCGACGTTATTACTTGGCTTCGACGTTTTCTTCCGTGTATATTTTTATTTAGTAAAATTATTTTTACTCGATAATATTTTATTGTGTGTATTTTTAAATAATAAAATACTTAAAATTTAAATACGTATTTATTTGAAAATTACTATTTTCAAAGACTCATTTATAACATGGTGAGATGCCACTTATTTATACTAAATTTCGTTTGTGTGGAGATCCCTCGGACCGTATTTTTTCGCTGCGGCGATTCCCGTTAATTCTGCAAATGTGGAGAATTTCGCAGGTAATTCCATTAAAAATTTTTTGTAAACCTGTTGTTTGTAGCATATGACATACTAAACTAATATGCAATAGGTAAGAAAGTTATGTAATATCATCTGCCTATAATAACAACAATCATTGTATCTTTCTATTCACGGTAATTCTGGTAATAATCATCAATTAATCACTGGACATGAGTTATACGATAATTATTATTGTTTGAAACTCGATAGAACTTATTATTTATTTGTTCTTTTATCTTTCAACCCTTTAATTCATTAATACGCTTATAATAATTTTTAAACACAGGACTCAAAGTAAAAATCTCTGTTTCCCTGTGGAGCGTGAAGATCCATTCATATCTATGGAAGTACAGACACAGAACGTCACAGACACGTATCGTGGCAGACACGACAAATATTGTTTAATGCTTTTCTTATGGATGTATTCATATATAGCGTAACGTAACCGCACAGACACAGATCCTTTGTATGTATGTATGTATTCATTAGAAAAATATTAAACTGATTGCCACGTCGTGATTGCCACGATACGTGTCTGTGATGTTCAGTGTCTGCAGGTATGAATAAAGCTTTATGCTTTCATCAAAGTTACAGGTAAGTTGTTCAGAAAAAGTCAGTTTCGCTTAAAACTGAATTTTGTACCTTATTTCTGAAAAATAGTGTCTCTCGTGAAAATATGTTTTGAATAAACAAAAATTTATAAAAAATTTTAATCCTATGTTTCTACTAAAACAGGATATATTGATCCATCTCGAACATTTCCTTTTGTAAATATTGTAAAACTTCGATTAACTGTTTCTCTTTTAACCACCAGTTCTTGTCAGTGTTTAACAAAAAAGGTACTGTTTACGTAAATTCTTTTACGTAAAATAAAAGAAGTATTGCCCTGCAGAAAGTTCGCGGCTGAAAAAAAGCAAAAGACCACCACTATTGTTGTAACATAAAGTTTACAATTTTTTAATCTGACACAGCTTCGATTCCGAAGGTAACGTTTAATCGTAAAGTTTTTCTGTAAAGTATAGCCATTAACCTATACCATTCAGGTCAGGGTAAATATGCAGGTTTATTCGATTAAAATAACAATACTGTGTTTAAGTTTGAATTTTTCATTTCCTGTTTCTTTATAGTACGTAGATAAAAAAATAAAATTGTTTTTAACAAATATTTCCTTCTGCTAATAGTATGCAGTGAAAATCACATATTGACATTGAAGGAAACAAAACGGAAGGAATTTTCAAAACAGTGTTAGAAGAAAAGTTTTTCTTCAGTTAGAAAAAAAAAAATTAAAAGTAAAAACAAGCATTTTTTTATTTGAAGTGGAAACTTTTTACAATTTCCATAAATATGAGTCGTATATAATGCATGCTTATATATATACGTTTTATAAAGTATGTTTATTTAATAATCGGCTAGACTATAATAATTCGTTAAAATTTGAAATTATCTACTGCCTTTTTTCTTTAGAATTTCTGAACTATCTACTTATCTAATTTAACAAAACCTATCATCTTAACGGTCTATAAGATTGTCATGCATTTCATGTTAACACTGGATGCACTGTATTAATTTAAGAGCTAGAAGTATTTAATTTAGAGCTTAAGTCTGGCTTTTTTATCAGTCTAATATCGGTTCAATTTATTAAACAGAACTTATTGTTAGAGCTTTTTTGCATCAGCTTTTCTAAAGTATATATCTGTAAAGTCAAAAGCTTCCTTAAGCCGACTCACTGAATCACTGGATCATATTTATCAACTTAAATATAAACATTTCTCCTCATCGAGAACAAGGCTTTTTCACGAAAAATATCATCGTTGTATACTCCTCATATTCCAGTAAGATCAAAATTATATAATAAATAAATTATTATTTAAGTGAATTTTTTCTTGCATGCTCATTAGTATCCTGGCAGTTCCTGACTAGAAAATAAAAATAAATAGTCTCGGCCTCAAATTGTGTCTTGAGAACGTCCGTAAAAAACAAAAAAAATTGTGATATGTTGTTTCATTGTTTCATACATACTTTCTTAGAGGTCAAATATATGTTATATCTGTTTTATGTTTGGATATAGTTTAAAAGAGATATATGTATGTTCGCCTCATTTTTTCATTTTGTCCCAATTCACCCTCACGTTCCGATTGTAGCCACCTTACGGTACTTAACATTTTTCACCTTCGAACTTATTTACAAACAGCAGGGCTGGGAACTATTTAAAATGATTTCATTTTAAATATGTATTTGAAACCATGTCAAACAATTTTCCATTTTGTATTTAAAATGGAAATTTGAATCCATTTTACATTTAAAATGAAAATGCATACTCAAATTTATGTGTATACAATATTAATTTTAGAACTTGAATTGAACGACTTGAAGTCTAACAAATTCTAAGTTAAATGTAAGTTGGTTTAATTGACTCAAATTTTTTATAACTCAAGTTGCAATGTCACTTGAGTTAAATTTGTTATAGAGTTGCAGTTCTCTTAAGTCAAACTTTTCTGACTGAAGTTGTGTGCTGCTATCTTTAAGACACGTCGATGAGAAATGTTTTTGTGTTTCGAGTAAATGATTTTCATAATTTTATTTAGAAGTCGCAGTCGTAGCGTAGTCAAGGTTTGAATATGTCAAGGTCGAATTAAATTTTACAATATTTTTAAGAGTTAAGTATTATTTTCATATCGTGCAAACTTTACAAAATTTTCTCAAAAGATTTCCTTTATGTATTTAATTTCACTACATTTGATATTTTCTTAACTTTTTTTTTCTAGTTAATATAAATAATGATAAAAAATTTATAGAATAAATTTAAAGTAAAAACAGCATTTTGCATTTTATAATCAATTTTAAATAATTATTTCCCATTTTCAATTTTAAATATGTTCAGCAAAACCATTTTCTATTTTGTATTTTAAATGCATTTTTGGAAATCATTTTCCATTTTCTATTTTAAATGGTTTCTATGAACTAGAGATGTCGATTTTAAATCGATTAATCGAAAATCGATTAATCGAAGCTTAAAAAATCGATTCTTTTTTCGATTTTTTTCTTTTGAATCGATTCATGAATCGATTATTAAAAGCAAGAGATCGATAACCGATTTTTTCCAAAAATAATTTCATTTTATTTGTAATTCTACAAAGGAACATGTGTTAAAATGACACAGGAAAAACATTATTGTTAATTGTCACTTTTTAGTTTTTACTCTTTGTTATCAACGAACCCCCATGTGGCTCTGTACCTATAACTACATGTATGTATACGCACTATCTTGTCCAGTAGTCCCAATAGTATCCAATAGCGCCAATATGTATGAGCAATTCCATGTATAAACCGATCACCCAAAAATGGCATGTTCTCCAAATTTAATTTCCCTGTGTATATAATAAGTTTAAGTGGTGTTGAGGTATGTACTCGAATATTATTGAATTATCTTCTACTTTGTCGGAGTTATAATTATCCAAAGTTGCGTTCAAGGTCACAAAATGGGGATTCCCCAAAATATTTTATTAATTTTTTCAGAGTCTAAGAATAATTAAAAAATGATTACATGTGGCATTGAATGTACTTTACATACACTTTCAATCAGACCGATTTCCATTCCAATACATGCACATATATTGAAGTAATTGCAAGTTTTATTTTTTTCTTTAATCGCTTATATTGAAAATACCTTATCTTCGATTTTTGATTTTCTTTTTTTAAATTAAAGTACTCAGTCCCCTCTATAACGTGGTACTCGATTTTCTTTGTTTTTTTGAGTTTTACGGATTTTACGGGGCTTAGTTTGAAAAATACGTGAATTTTTTAACTAATTATTAAAATTAAGTAATAATTATAATATTACCCCACCTTTAATTTCCGATTTTCTTTCTTCAAATTAAAGTACTTAGTCCTCTCTTTAACGTGGTATTCGATTTTCTTTGTTTTTTTGGGTTTTACGGATTTTACGGGGCTCAGTTTTAAAAAAACACGTGAATTTTTTAACTAATTATTAAAATAAAGTAATAATTATAATATTACCCCACCTTTGATTTTGGATTTTCTTTTTTCAAATTAAAGTACTCAGTCTTCTCTTTAATGTGGTACTCGATTTATTTGTTTTTTTGAGTTTTACGGATTTTACGAGGTTCAGTTTAAAAAAATACGTGAATCTTGTAACTAATTTTTAAAATAAAGTATTAATTTTAATATTGTTTCATCTTTGATTTTCTTTATTTATATTTTAAATTGGAGTTTAGAGTCCCCTTTAAAACGTGTTATTCAATTTTCTTAATTTTTTTTTAATTTTGCGAATTTTACGATACTAAATTTTAAAGAAACACATTCATTTTTTTACTAGTTGATAAAATAAGGTATTAATTTCAATATTACCTTAACTTTGATAAACTCAGAAAAACTAAGAAAATCGAGTAACATGTTATAAAGGGGACTCTAAACTTCAATTTAAAAGAATGAAAACCGAAGATAAAACAATATTAAAATTAATACTTTATTTTAAAAACTTTTTTAAAACTGAGCCCCGTAAAACTCAAAAAAAAAAACAAAACAAATAAAGTCGAGTACCACGTTAAAGAGGGGACTGAGTACTTTAATTTGAAGAAATAAAATCGAAAATCAAAGGTGGGGTAATGTTATAATTATTACTTTATTTTAACAATTAGTTAAAAAAAACACGTATTTTTTTAAAACTGAGATCCGTAAAATCCGCGAAACTCAAAAAAACAAGGAAAATCGATTATCACGTTAAAGAGGGGACTGAGTATTTTAATTTGATGAAAGAAAATCTAAAATCAAAGGTGGGGTAATGTTACAATTAATACTTGATTTTATCAGTTACTTAAAAAATTCACGTATTTTTCAAACTAAGCCCCGTAAAATCCGTAAAACTCAAAAAAACAAAGAAAATCGAGTACCACGTTATAGAAAGGACCGAGTACTTTAATTTGAAAAAAGAAAATCGAAAATCAAAGGTGGGGTAATATTCAAATTAATACTTTATTTTATCAATTAATTAAAAAATTCTGGTATTTTTTAAAACTGAGCGCAGTAAAATCCGTAAAACCAAAAAAAAAACGAAGAAAATCGAATACCACGTTAAAGAGAGGACTGAGTACTTTAATTTGTAGAAAGAAAATCCAAAATCAAAGGTGGGGTAATGTTACAATTAATACTTGATTTTATCAGTTAGTTAAAAAATTCACGTATTTTTCAAACTAAACCCCGTAAAATCCGTAAAACTCAAAAAAACAAAGAAAATCTAGTACCACGTTATAGAAAGGACTGAGTACTTTAAATTGAAAGAAGAAAATTGAAAATCAAAGATGGGGTAATATTATAATTATTACTTTATTTTAATAATTAGTTAAAAAATTCACGTATTTTTTTAAAACTGAGCCCCGTAAAATCCGTAAAACCCAAAAAAACAAAGAAAATCGAATACCACGTTAAAGAGAGGACTGAGTATTTTAATTTGAAGAAAGAAAATCGAAAATTAAAGGTGGGGTAATATTATAATTATTACTTTATTTTATCAATTAGTTAAAAAATTCACGTATTTTTCGAACTAAGCTCCGTAAAATCCGTAAAACTCAAAAAAACAAAGAAAATCGAGTACCACGTTATAGAGGGGACTGAGTACTTTAATTTAAAAAAAGAAAATCAAAAATCGAAGATAAGGTATTTTCAGTATAAGCGATTAAAGAAAAAAATAAAACTTGCAATTACTTCAATATATGTGCATGTATTGGAATGGAAATCGGTCTGATTGAAAGTGTATGTAAAGTACATTCAATGCCACATGTAATCATTTTTTAATTATTCTTAGACTCTGAAAAAATTAATAAAATATTTTGGGGAATCCCCATTTTGTGACCTTGAACGCAACTTTGGATAATTATAACTCCGACAAAGTAGAAGATAATTCAATAATATTCGAGTACATACCTCAACACCACTTAAACTTATTATATACACAGGGAAATTAAATTTGGAGAACATGCCATTTTTGGGTGATCGGTTTATACATGGAATTGCTCGTATATTATATACACTTATACAGTATAATTACAAGATCAAACGAGCCCGCCGAAGGCGGGCGAAGTTCGATCGTAATTATACGAAACGTCTCGTTCGAAGATGATAAATTGTAGTAATGCTTGTCATTGCTAAAATTTCACACTTTTTAGAGTTAAAGTTTAAATTTGGCGCCACTATTAACCCGTCTGCTGGTGACGCTGCCTGTAGTCATGTTTTTAGAGGTTGAATTTGAGTTTTCAGGATGATCTTGGGTCGTTTGTTCGGGCTCAGGAGATGTTGGGTGGGAGAAAGATCATCTTCGAACGAGACGTTTCGTATAATTACGATCGAACTTCGCCCGCCTTCGGCGGGCTCGTTTGATCTTGTAATTATACTCCACGTCTCGTTCTCGATGATAAATTGTAGACTTTTAGCGTATACTGAAAACTCATATGTATCGATTAATAAAATAATTTTATTGAGATACAATTTGAGTATCGGTTCATATAATTTACTAAGTAGTCAAGATTGAATTGGCAAACTTTTCATTGTCCTGGATCGGTCGATTGTAGAATGTAGCAAAGGTTTTGGAGTTTTTAGACCAGCCTGCGGTGCGTCTAATTGTATCAACATCGACTCCTTTGCGAAGAGCAGCGGATACTGCTGCATGCTTTGTGCTGTATGCGGTGAATTGATCTGTATCAATTCCTGCTTTTGTAAGAAGAGACTTAATCCAGTGGCTAATCGTTTGTGCCGACACGTTTTTATATGGTTTGTGGGATGATATGAATAACCGGTTGTTTTCGTTATTTCTGAATTTTTCTGTTATTTTAAGGTGATCTTTTACGGCAGAAGCTACGCAAATTTCTGGCTTTTCTTGGAAGAGTGGCAAGAAGAGGTCTGGCTGATTTTTACCAGGTTTAGATGTTTTTATTAGATCAGGAATTTTTATTGAGATTCCTGATTCTTTAATAACTATATTTTTTATGTTAATTAGCGAGATTGTTTGAAGTCGATGTGCTGTTGTTAGAATTAGTAGCGTAGCTACTTTTTCAGCTGCTTCTTTCAGATTCAATGTATTTAGAGGAGGTAGGTTTCCAATATAATGGAGAACCGGTGCTGTGTCCCAGGTACTTGAGTATTTAGGTCTCGGTGGTTTTTGTCTGTGTATCCCTTTGAAAAATCTTGAGAGAAGTTTATCGTCAGATATGTCTCGTGAAGAAATGAGAGAGATAGCTGATCTGATAGAGTTTAACGTTCCATAACTTGCACCCTGCTCGAATTTCGTGGTTAAGAATCGTATAATGTCGGTGATATTAGCATCAAATTTTGAGATTTTATTTTTTAAGCAGAACTCCCACCATTGTTTTAGTGGGTCCTGATATTGTTTCAGTGTTGCAGCGGCTATAGAATTCACCATCACGTCTGCAGATCCTCCATCTATTCCTCTTCTTAGAAAAGCTTCCCTGATAAGGTCCCTGCCACTAGTGAAAGCTTCGATGCTAACGGGTGCGTCTCTTCTCTGGAAGGAGATATTAATAAGTTTTTATTTGGCTTAAAAATAATAGGTGTTGATGTGAGCAGTGAAGTAAAGAGAGGGTACCATGGTTGTGTTGGCCATAGCGGTAAAACGACCGTACCCTCTGCTTTGTCAAGAATTATTTTCCTTAAAGTTCTAAGAGCAAGTGCGAAAGGAGGAAAAGCATATATTTTTTCATTTGTCCATGGTATGGTAAAAGCATCAACTGTCATAGCTTCTGGATCTGGGAAACGTGAGCAAAATCTCTGGCATTTTTTGTTTAATCTCGACGCAAATAAGTCAATTGTAAAAGGTCCGAGGTTTTGGTGTATTTCTTTAAATGCCCTGGTGCATAGTTCCCACTCAGTGTCTATGTTAGTTATTCTTGATGCTTTATCAGCTTCTATGTTTTGTGCTGATGGGATATAGGACGCGTAAATCCAGATTTTTCTTCTTTCGCACCATTGCCAGATTTTTCTCGTTAATTCATTCAGGTGAGGATATTGAATACCACCTGTTCGGTTAATGTATGATATAGCAGATGTGTTGTCTATTCTTAATAATATTTCACATTCCCCCAATTTATCTGCGAAGCATTTTAGGCCAAAGTAAGCTGCTAGGAGTTCTAAATAATTGATACTATATTTTCTTTCCTCTTTTGTCCAGAAACCGTGGGCATTTTTTCCATTACAGTGCGCTCCCCATCCAGTTAGAGAAGCATCTGAGGATATTTCTAATTTAAATTTTTGACTTCTTATCGGGTTTGCCGCGGTTGGCGTGATACTTGCCCACCAGCGCAGTTCATCTGTTATTGAATTATTTATGTGAATTTTTCCTTCATAATTGTTATTGCATAAGATCAGAGCAAGGTATTTTTGTCTTTCTAACCTCTTACAGTAAACTGAACCGTAGGCGACAGCTGGGCAAGCCGCAGTTAGAACTCCAAGCAGTTTTGCAAAATCTCTAATTTTGTAATATTTACCCAATTCAAACTTTTTCGTTAAGGAAATTATTTGTGCTTTTTTGTTGTCTGTTAGCTCTAGAGTGAAGTCTTTAGAGTTAATTATAAAACCGAGATATTTGCATCTTTGGCTGGGTTCTTGTGAGCTTTTTTCGACGTTGATAATAAATCCTAGACGTTCTAGCAGATTCTTTACGTAATTTAGATTAATTTTGCAAGATTTATACGATTTAGCGATCAGTAACAGGTCATCAATATAAATACATGATAGAATACCCATTTCTCGGATTTTATTTATTACTGGTTTCATAATTTTCGTATACACGAAGGGGCTCGTGCATAATCCGAAGGGTAAGCACGTGAATTCAAATATTTTACCAAGGAATTTGAATCGTAAAAATTTCCGGAATGATTTGTGAATAGGAACCAAGTAATAGGCGTCTTTTAAGTCTATAGTGCACATATAACAAGCAGCTGAAACTAAATGTTTAGCAGATTTAATATCCTCCATTTTGAAGTGTTCAGTATCTATAAATTCATTTAAGCCCTTTAAGTTAATAATGAATCTGCTAGAGCCGTCCGGTTTATCAACTAGAAAGAAGGGAGACACAAACTGACCTTCCCTTTTATCACACTGCTCTATTACCTTTTTGGATAAGAGCTTATTAATTTCTGTTTTTATTTGCATGAGCTCCTTTTCAGACCATTGTTGATCTGTTGGAAGTATAGTTTGTGTTGGAGTCTCCCTAAGAGGTATTTTATAACCTTTTAAGCATTGTAGTATGAATTTATCTGTAGTTATTTGTTCCCATTCTTTAATAAATAATTTTAGTCTACCAGCCGGAAAGCTTACCTCATTCATTTTCTCGGGGGGTAACGGTTCGATGATTTGCTTAAGGATTTCGGTGGGTTGTAGTTGGTTTTCTGTGGCCTGGACTTGAATTTTACTATTTTCCTGTTTTGATTCCCCACCTGCTTGTATTTGGCAGGTGGGTACTTCAAGTTTCCCTGGTCCCTTGATTTCAGATTTGTTGTCTTAGCAGTTGCGTTTATACTGGTGCACGCCTTTTCGACATCTTTGGCTTCTTTGACCAGCTGCGCAAATTTTTTCCCGTACAACCACTCGTCCGCTATAGTAGCTTCGACAGTTGGTTTAATTGACTTACTCATTAATGGAGTAATATACGCCCTCCGAGCAAGTGAATGTTGGTGGAAAACATCCGTTAATAGTTTTCCGGTATCACACAGGTACTTCATTAATACCTCTTGATCTACACCGTCTTCTGATTCCTCTAGAACCATTGAGACAGCGGCACCCAGTGCTGAAATTGCTGAGCCAATGCAATTTTGGGTATCTGCAAAGTGCTTGTCTCGTTTGATAGCAATTTCAGTCATAACATGACTAATTTCCAGGTTAACCTTAGGTGCTTCCGTGTATAAGTCGTCTTTCCTCGGATAAATTTCTAAAATAGTTTTCTTGTCATCTTCTGGGTAGCCCTCCTGCATCCACTTCTGCCATCTGATTTTTAGTTCGTCATTGATTTTAATGGGAATTTCTTTTCTTGCATCAGGATGTTCACCCAGTATTTCTAGGTAAATTTCCTTTTGCGGCCTCTCTTCAGGCTCTAGGGCTTCGTCAATTTCGGAAGATTCAGTCGACTTTTTGTCGGTTGGTACTGTATTTGTAGGAGGCAAATTTTCCTTATCATTATCTACCTGGTCGGAATTTTGTTGGACTGAAAGGAAAAGGGGGGTTTTTTGATTAGTCCCATGTGTTTTTTATTAATTTTCCTATATACATATCTAATAATTATATATATATATATATATACGCTTCAACGCTTGTATATATACATATATGTATTTAGCCGTAGTCGTATGGACTTTGCTAATATAAATAAATATTTATTTTATTTATTTATAGTTTTGTGGATCTTGTCATATAGACTTTTTGTCGTGTGGACTTTGTGTCGTATAGACAGTTGTACGATACTTACGTATATGCGTACACCTATTTATGTATACGCCTCGTATGGAGGCTGAGTACTTTATTGTCCTAGTACATTAATCTCGTATGGAAATTAATGATCTGTTCGTATTTATTTACCTGGAAGTTCCTGGAGTGACGGTGATGATGTTTTTGTAACTTCAGGATTTTTTTCCAACATTTTAGTGACCAACAAAGTTAGGTTAGATATTTGTTTTTCTATATTTTCAAATCTTTCGTTGGTCTTTCGTCTTCTACTGTCCCTTGATCTTGATCTCGAGCGAGATCTTTTTCTTTTCTTTTCTCCTGTCATTTTTATTTTTGATTAAAATATGTTTTTAATTTAAATTTGTGACACTTGTAACTCGGTACGTGTGAAAAGTTATACACAACAAAACAATATGACTACAGGCAGCGTCACCAGCAGACGGGTTAATAGTGGCGCCAAATTTAAACTTTAACTCTAAAAAGTGTGAAATTTTAGCAATGACAAGCATTACTACAATTTATCATCGAGAACGAGACGTGGAGTATAATATATGTATATTAAGTACTACTACGAGTATGAAGATTATTATTAATACAAAAGAAAGCAAGACCATCTATCTGGCAAACGATCCCTTTTTCATATAAGCGATTTAATTCGAAAACATTTTTTTGTCAGTTTGAAATTTTTTAATAAATTTGGTTCATTCCATGGTATTCTTCCTACATATTCAATTTCGTTGTTTGTTTTGTTTATTTGCTATAATTATAATTGAAAAGTTAACTCATCACCTTTATAAGTATAATCTAAGGCGTTTTTACACGATATTCCCCATGTACTATCAATTAAGCCCCTTAACAAAAATTACCAGCTAATTTTACTAAACTTTTCAAAATTTCGATTTTTTAAATCGATTTTACAGAATCGATTCTTTTTTAGCCGATTCTTTTTAATTTCGATTTAAATCGATCCAAAAATCGATCTTTTTCTTGGAGAATCGACATCTCTACTATGAGCCATTTTTCCCGGCCCTGACAAGCAGCACACATTTTGTAACAATTCGAAGGTGTTAATTATATTTATTATTACACATTCTAGCTGTTCGTGCCATGTATGTATGTATGTATAATATTTATGTACAATATGCCGCAAGTATAAACTATCGTTATTTTAAACAGTAACACATTAATACTGTTAAAATTTTGTTAACGATTTGTTCTCGTTTCTCTACGTCTCTCATTTGGTGTGCCTTACACCTATTGTTTTATGAGTTTAAGTTTGGCTGTATTGTTAACGAGTTTAACAGTAAGAATCTATACAATAATGTGTCACAAATGTACTGCGCTACAGTTTATGACAAAAAAAGGAATGCTAAATAAGATTATTTTCTTTTGTAATTTTGTTCAGTTTCTAATTGTTTCTCTTTCTGAGTTACGAAAAAATATAAAAGCTAATAAAACATGGTTTACACGATACTTTTCCACTAGCAGTTAGGGAACTAGCATGCCAGTAGCGAATGAAAAAGCATCGCGTATATGAGTGTGCTAATAATCTAGCATGCTCGTCCTACACATTACTATAATTATTGGTCAAAACTCAAAAGCAAATGAAAATACGTTACCAATGGGGTGTGGCACGCAGTTTTCTCGTACTTGTAACAGATTTTATCCAATTTTTAAAACAATTTTTTTATTAAGAATTAAAAATTTACACAAAAAATATTACAAAAAACAAAAAATTAGTTAATAAAAAAACTCATTAATTTAAATATGTGTTATTTTCTCAAAAATAAAATGTAATTCAACATTAAACAGTTTCAAATGCAATAATATTTCCAAGACATTTCGCGAAAAACTATTAAAAAAGCAATTAATGATGCGTTAATTGAGGAATAGTGAGATATTGCTAATTACAATTTTGTTCATAAAAATTATTTATCCAAGTTTCCCAGATATGTATATACTCTCAAGTTATATTTTCGTCATACAATTCATGGAAATTTATTAAAAAAGGAAGTTTTAGGTGGTGAATATTTATATAATAATGATAATTTTTGGATTTAAGATAACCACCAAATATAAGTACTACTACTACGGAGAATATTTTAATTTTAAAATTTATTTTTATTTAACACGACGTACGTTTCGGCCTAGATCGGCCATCATCAGGTCTGTATTTTATGAAATATCAATAAAATTTTAGCCATTAACCAACTTTGAACCAAACTGAATAATTTTTGAAAATTTCATTAACAATCTAATACTTAAATAGAGCAGAATTTTAAAAATAATTTAATCCGAAATTTCTAAAATTAAGTATTAAAATGTTGCAATGATATATATAATTTTGATCTTGAAAATTTTATTAGTAACTTTTTCCCTTTATTTAACTTATTGCTGCTGTCAAAAATTTATTTCTGCTGTAGATTATTTAACACATACTTGTGATGAGACTCAAGTTCGATTTTTATGACTCCAGTTATTCTGTCTTTTCATAGCGATTTTATCTCGCCACTCTTTAAACTGTAGTTAAATTTGTTCTTTATATCGAATTGTTATATAATTAATATCGATTAAAATAAAAAAATATAAATTATAAAACAATAAATTAATCAAAGAAGTAAAAATTCTAATAATTGCAAGAAAATGCTTTTAGTTGACCATGACTTCTGCATCGCAGAAACGCAGAAAAGATTGTCTTGCTGACAAATTAAATGTCACGAATTCCAACGAAGGTGTGATTATGATGCTACACAATAAATTTTCAGACATCAGAAATCCGATTCAAATGAAAGAGAAATTTGAGTTATAAAAAAACTGTCTCGAATAATTCGAATTATAAATAATTCGAATCCCATCACTAGTATGCATATCTATTATTATTGTCATCATCATTTTCATCATCGACCTGACTGAATATATAACAAGAAATACATAATACGAAGAATGATAATGTGGAGTTAAAGTAGCTCAAGCAATGAATAATAAGTTTATAATATTATGAACTGTAAAACTTTAACTCCAAATAAGTTTAAGTGAACTGAATGAAGTTAGATGAATGTGTTTTCTCATTTTCGTAACTGTCTTATTTGAATTTGTTTTATTTATATGAATTTGGTACGTACATGTCTATCTATATATTATATATTTATAAATAAGTTAGACGTATATTATTAATATTATTATGATTACTATAGACCGGATGAAATAATTTTTCACAGGACCGGCTTAACGATTTCAGTGTAATACTGTTAGACTGTTTGTATTTATGTATGAGTCTGCTGCAACAGAAATAACAGAATCCTGAAAATTTATTGAAATTCAACATAGAGAAGCAAAAACTTTTTAGAAAAATTTTATTATGTGAGATTTATATCAAAAATATAAAGGGGCCCCAAATTTTATTGAATTAAAGTTTTGCAATATTTATTTGTCTAACTAGCTCGCAGTTACATATAAAACAAAATTTATTACTTCCGTGCTCACCGACAGCTTTCTTTGAGTATCAATTGACAAACAAACTCCTTATCTCTTTTTAACTTTTTAAAATTTAATATATGTACCTTGTTTACAATTTTTTAAAATTTTTAGTTTTCTACATAGGTACATACAAATGCAATGTAAATCAAGCAATATTTAATCTAGTTGTACATTTCATTCAAACACATAAACAAAACATCATTTTGATGACATCGTACGTGTCGTACGTATAAATATGTACGTATGCATTATTTGTATTTAACCACAGATACTATTGATATTAGAATATTTGTATGGACCATACAATAGAAGTTTTTTAGATATTATTTTTTTGAAGCAAAATCGTCATATTGATTAACACCTTTTTATGATCTACAAACACAGAATACCTACAAACTATCGATGGTAATGAATATTTTTTAATTTTTATGTGATTTTTGTTGTAATTGGAGAGTATTTATTAATAAATGTTCTAAAAATATTTATACTAACAAATATAACATCAGTTAATCTAGAAAAATTTTAAATCCCCTCTTGTTTAACCATCCATATTCGTCAACACTTTTAGTCACTTTTCATTTTCATATAGATTGTGTATATAAGTGTATTCCCACTATTTATTCAATGCTCAAAAGTATATACAAAAAAAATATTAGCAAAAATGAAATAAATACCTACATAATATTTTATTAGATAACACATTATTAACGTTACATTTTTTTTTCTTAATATGTATACTTTTATTTGTGTATAGTTTGTTGGCAAGATATACTAGTTTTGTATGAACATTTTTTAAGGAAAAATTAAGTAATATTTTCTAAAACATATTATGTTAATTCGATTTAAGTTAATCAGTTTATGTATGTATGTATGTAAAGGAACATTATTTGCTCTAGCAGTCTCATACATAAATACAAACAGTCTAACAGTATTACACTGAAATCGTTAAGCCGGTCCTGTGAAAAATTATTTTATCCGGACTATAATGATTACTTATACAATTTCATATAGATAAGTACAAATAAGTGTTCTTATTGTAGGTGCAAAATTCATTAAATAAATTTACTGCTTAAATAAATAATTTTCTCCTTCCAATGTAAAGTTTATAATCCAAGCTTACACATACATATGCAAATATTTTGTTTTTACTTATTTATTATTAAAACAATACTCAGGGCCGGCACAAACCGGAGACGTCAAAATCTAGGGACGTAAGAATTATAAATTCTTGTAAGTATACACGTTTGCTTCGCAATAAGGTTACCTCACAAACTGAATACAGAGAAAGAGATGGAACGTAATTTGTTTACCTTATCACAACTTTTTTTTTGCTAAAATGTAATGTGTACAGTATGTTCCTTTAGATATTTTAATTCAAAATTTTTACTTACAAAATAATATCATTATAATGCAACTTTTTAAATAAAAGAAATACATACATAATTTATGTATCCTCACGTAAGATATGTCATATGTATATTCTGATTTATTTAAACATTAATTGATACTTTTAGTCACATATGTACATATTATTTTCAAATCTTCAAATTCTCATACGCTTACGTTTTTTTTATACAAAATTATAAATTAATATATTAGATAATTAAATACATATTTAGTGTTGAACAGAATATGTGCGTTTTTCACGATGTTTTTTCTCAGAAACGATACCATAACATGAATATTTAATAATATTTTTAACTCTAAAAAAATGATATTGTTGTATGTGCACTTATTATTACGGGTTTGGTATGTACAAAATTTATTTTATTTTATTTTTTATTTTTATCACACTTATGTTACGTTTATTGTCTTTAAGTGTATATCTATATAATTATGTGTAAATTTTTAACATCCTATATACGCTTCACTTATAGTAACATAGAAAGAGACAATCCTTTCTTGGTGTACCGTTTTGCGCGGCATCCGTGTAATTGTAAAAGCCTCTTGTGAGTATAAAATTGTTACAATATGTCCGTAATCGTAAGTCTCGCAAAAATCTGTAGAGATTCATACATTTAAATAATTCACTGAGAGATTTATTTTGTGAAATTTCATTTTAAATATTGAAAATATTTAAAGTTTTAATTACTTTGTCAATTTCACGAAAAATACTATTCTTTTTACTTAACGCGTTTTCAGCCCTTTCGGCCATCATCAAAGATGTAAAAAGAATAGTATTTTTCGTGAAATTGACAAAGTAGATATTTAAAACTTTAAATATTTTCAATATTCATACATTTGTAGATAAAACGTTTACGACTTTTATCTGAAAGCTTTTTCGTGTAAAATTGGTCGACCAATAACAAATAGCCTAACAAACAGCAAAGGAAAGTTTTTTCTAAATAAAAAGTTACACAATTAAAACCTACAATCTGATAAAACAATTAAAACCTATCTGAAGTTATCCACGACGCAGGAAAGGCTAGTAAGCTTAGCAACAATATTCATCGAACAAGTTATTACTCCTTAATGAACAAGTTCTTACATTTTCTAAGCTTATGGCTACGAAAAGGAAATCTAATTTTTGTATTTTATTTTTTATTTTTTTATTTATTTATTCATTTATTTTTTGGGATCTAGTGATCAATTTTCATTTAATTATCCACTTAATAAATCTCTAACGCTGACTGATTGACTGACAGACAACGCACAGCCTAAACCGTTGGGTTTAGACGAATGAAATTTTGCACAGGAGTTTCCTAGGTAAGGTAGGTGAGCACTACGAAAGGTTTTTTGAAAATTCGTCTCCTAAGTGGGTTCAATAAGGAATGTAAATTTGTATGAAAATTCGTCATTTTTGAAGTTAGAAATATTGTATAAAAATGTGTTATTTATATACAACTAGCCGTAAGCCCGATGGGATTTCCCATCGACAACATATTTTTATTAGGTACTCACTTTCTGTACTTTTAATGTTTTTCAAAAGCCTAAAATATCCACGTTTCTACCTTAAAAAATGACGAAATTCCCATAAGAACTTTCATTTTCTGTTTTAAACCCTTAGGGAATAAATTTCCAGAAACATATACACAACTGACTTTTATTTATAAATAGAAGCCTAAACGCCAATTTTTATAACTCCTGTGCTTAATTTCGTCCTTCTAAATCCAACAGTTTAGGTTGTGCGTTGTCTGTCAGTCAGTGTTAAAGATTTGTTAAATATTATTTATTTTAATATAGCCATAGTAACATATTTTTATATATCACTAACTTCAAAAATAACGAGTTTACATACAAATTTTCATCCCCTATTAAACTCACTTAGGGGACGAATTTTCAAAAATCCTTTCTTAGTGCTCACCTACGTTACATAAGGAACTCCTATGCAAAATTTCATTTATGTAAACCCAACGGTTTAGGTTGTGCATTGTCTGTCAGTCAGTCAGTGTTAGAAATTTATTAAGTAGATATTTATAATAAATAATGTCTTTTTTAGTAAATCTTTAACACTAACTGACATCCTGAAATGTTGCCGATGGTAAGTCCATCGAGTGGGTAGTGGGTACCCACATGGCTAGTGTTTTTATATTTTCCAACTGTACCATATATTTATTAAAAGATAATTGATTGATTGTAAATAATTTAGCACTAACTAAGTATTGATTTAACTGTTTTTTATTTTCACTTTTAAAAGTAGGATGTCCGAGAAATTTATGAAAAAATTTTACACGTTAAAAGCTGAAGATTCATTATAATATGACTTTTAATTGTTATTAAATTTAAATAAATATGAATTAAGTTACTTGGTACCTAAAGATATTTAGCTTGAGGCGCCAAATAACCTTGCGCCGGTCTTGCTATTGCTCAAAAAATATAAGCAACTTTTCAAGTTTTGTTAGATGTTTAATTTATAAGAAGACACACGGTTAAAAATATAGGATTAATAAGTAATCTACAGAGGTTACATATATGGCAACACCAAAATTTTATTAAAATCTAATCGGTTGTTTATATTAAAAAATTCATTGTAATATAACTGATATTAAAAATTAATTGAACTTGGATTAGAGTCACCAAACCAAATTTTATTCCAGTTGTATTGCAAATTAATACTATGAATATTACGATTCTAAATTCAACAGGTATTAAAAATAAGTAACGGTGGATTATATTTTAAACCAAATATGTATTAAAAGATAGGTTTCTTTGGTTTGAAATTTTAATATTTTCTGTATTAAAGTCTAATATTTTAATTACTAAATATTGTAATGAATGTTATATTGAAACGCAGTAATATTTTTTGTATTAGTAATATTTATTTTTTTCACAATAAACAAAATAAACGTGAATTTCCAAAAAAGAAAATTAGATCTTCCGGACTTAGTTCATGGTCTTATTTCTTCTTGAACGTTTGAGTAGATTCTTCTGATTTTTTACTTTTTCTTAAACTACAATTTTTCATAATAATAGAATAAATCCTGTAAATAAAGAGAAAAATAATTGGAATTATTGTCAGTTGAATGTTAGTTGCAAAGACTTACCACATGATTGATAATTAAGTGCTTAAATTCTACGCTGACTGCTACATTTATATCGCCGAAGTTGTCCGGGTAAATATTTGAATTTTGATATAAATAAAAATCAGAACACCTCGCTCTTGTCTGGTAGATCTTGAGTTCGAAATCAAACGGCGAAGATACGTCATCTACATTACCATACCGCTCATCTATCAATAATCATTCCAATATCAAAATCAATTATGTATTACCCCAAACGATGCATACAACCATAGTAGTTGCGTAGGTACCTAAACCACCTAAACAATAGATAAAAAAAAAATGAGAATATTTTTTCATATCGTTCAATATTTATGATCGATATTACGTACCTTGTATAAAAACCTAAGTTAAAAAATAATTTAAATTTTTATAATGTTTTAAGCCCGACCGAAGTTACGATACAAACAAAATAGTTGAAGGAAGAAGCAACGAATTGTGTGTGTACTTGTTTATTGGTGAGTGCGGTGACGCATTTATATATCTATATTTTGATATGTGAGAAACGTTCCTTGATGTTAACTACGTCAACTAAGGCAACTAACCAACCAAAAAGTACAGAGAAAACAATATATAAATTAAATAGGTTGGAGTGAGGACATAGTAACCAACCAAGATACCTTGAGAACACCGAGTCGTCGACAACGGACAGCACCACAGCGAGCTACTATATATAACAGTAACCTGTGACTGTTTTGAGATTTGACTGATTCAATCCAAATGGTTTAAATTTAAGTCCGAAAAAAAGACCAAAACCAAAAAATGTAGATACCGTGTATTGCTTTTTAGTAATTTTTTGGTTTCGTTCTTCTGATTTAAATAATTTTGTATTATATTTTAATAAAAAATGGTTTAAATTATGGGAAATATATAAATAGATTGAATTTGAATACCAAAAAATATTGGAAATATTTTAATATAAGGGCAGGATTTAATTTTAGTATTTTAATATTTATTTTTTCCAGTAAGTTAAGGTTGGATTAAAAAATTAGTCCAAGATTTTTAACCGTGCAGGTTAAAAAATCAGAATTTCGTAAAAGTAAGGAAACGGTTTCCGAGAGAACGATTGTGTGTAAAAATTTATAGACAATTCTCTTACAGATGAAGGTTTTACCTGTTGTCAAGGAAAAATATTGTAAAGAAAAAAATGAGCTTTGCGAAAAATCAGCCCTGATCACAACAGAGGCTTTAAATGACTTGTCTCATGACATCTAACTCGATAGTAAGCACGGCAATAACTCTTAATTTTTGCTATATGTCTCTACCGGTAGGTAGTTCAAAGAAACTATTTTTCATATTTTGTTTTATGATACGTTTAATACAAAATTTATGAAAAAATTCAAAATAAATAAATTTGCAGCATATACGTCAGATAAGTAAACATAACAATTAAACTTATCTAAAAAAAAAAATCTTCATAAAAAGATTCACCTAATTTTATTTGAAGAATTTATAATACCGGGACATGAAACTTTAAATTTCTATTTGTGTGTAATTTATTCATCAGAAAATAAATATTTTGAAAATTAATTTTTTTTACATATTAATGGCCTAAGCTTTACATCAAATTGCACGCTTAAGCTAATGTTTGTATTTAATCTCCAAGTTTAATTTTTCAAAATATTATTGGATTGGGGTACTACAATAAATACAACAGAAAAAAAAAATATAAAAACGTTTTCTTCATAAAATTTTTAAAATAATATACATACATATAGTCATACTCGTTATATAAATAAAAATTTCATCAAAAACTAATATAAAAACATTGTGAAAAATGAAAATTGTTAAAAAAATACACAAAATCAATTTGTTAGAAAATACTTTTGCTAATGTTCCGACTGTTTTTATTATTAATTATTATTATTATTATTAATTTTTTATTTTATTTTTATTTTTTATTAATCGATCGCTTACTTTAATCAATTTCCATTCGCCTATAAAAGATCCACGCAAAACGAATATACTGCAGAGATGTTATCAAAAACGTCTTATAACTACATTGTCAATTGATCAATTTTCTTACAATATCACATGCAAATCAAGTCTCTACACTCTACAGTAATAGTACAGGATTAGAATAGGGAGCGGTCTTCACCGATGTGGTAACTGAATGGAATCTATTATTATTACTTATGAAATCAAATAAGTTAGGCCAGGCGTAAATTGAGCTCCGTCACGCAGTAAACACAGGGCAGGGCAGAGCAGAGCAGAGCAGGGCAGAACAGGAAAGCACGTGTGGTCGAGCGCACATTGAGACGCAGTTAACGCAGACAGGGCAACGCAGTTTCTGTGAATCATGTTGTAGAACGAAATAGCACGAATTTAAGAGCAGAGCAGAGAAGCACTATTTTTCTTCAATTTCTTCAATTGTTTTCATTTCGACGAAATAAAACTTACTAAAACTCGAGAACGTGTTACAATGTCGCGCAGCATTGCGCAGTTTCTGTGTCACATTCACGAGTGCCACATCGGTCTCGTGCGACGCAGTGCTGCTCTGCTCTGCGTTTCAATTCGCGCTGTCCCGTTCTACAACACGAGTCACAGAAACTGCGTTGCCCTGCCTGCGTTAACTGCGTCTCAATGTGCGTCCGGCCTTAAGAAAAGTGACTGTAATGGGTTGTCTAATGAAATCTTATCAAAACTATGTTTAATTAAAACATCACCCAGGGCCGGATTAACCCTGAGTCCGCCCCTAGGTACCTTGAAAATGTCGCCCCTACCTTTTGTTTGAAAAAAGGACATCTTGAAAAAGAAAAAATGTCAATCACAATTTTTTCTGCCGTATTTTTAAAATTTGCCGCTCCTTTTCCTACCTTTTTTACAAACTTTCTCTTAAAAAAATAAGTGACGAGCAAAGTTAATTACTCATTTTTCCGCCCTATTTTAAAAATTTACCGCCCCTAAAAATCTGCCGCCCCTAGGCCATGGCCTAGGGTGGTCTATTGGCTAAGCTGGCCCTGATATCACCTGTTTAAACATGGCAACCATATAGCCTTGACAAAAAAAGGTAGGAAACTCTACGTTTGCATATTCTATACTCTATAGGTTTCAAACTTTCGATTAGTTTTTGATTTTGTTGGTTAGAAGATCGGTGAAGATATGGGAAAAAAATTAACTATTGAATTTTTAATTAAACATAGTCTTGACAAGATTTTATTAGACAACCCATTACCGTTGATTTTCTTAACTTATTTTCTTTCATAAGTAATAGGTAGATTCCATTCGGTTACCTCATCGGTGAAGGTCACTCCCTATACCGATCTTATACTACAGCTTTACTACCACAATATAACTAGAATGCTAATTCGTGGTCAGCAATGTTTCAAAAGATATTGAAATTGCTCTTTACAGTTTCACTAAAAGTATCTACCGAATTATTGTTTAATAATGAAATTTTTTTACAATACTACAAAAAATATACTGAACTGGCAATAATTTGTTTTTTATAATATCTATTTTTACCAGTCCCCAGACGTGAGACGGTTGAAGACGCTGTCCTAGACATTGTGGTCAGCGCTTCCAACAATACTTTCCATAATAATACAGTGTAAGATAACCAAATTTAAAAAAAAAAAAACGCACAACTATAATATTTTTTAGGTACAGAACTGCCATAATTAAAAGAACCCATTACCTTGTGTTTATACTTTAATCTATCTTTTTTTTAAATAGTTTGTTATCCTTTGCTGTACTCACACAGTTTCGATCCAACGAACATCAAACAATTATGGATAAAAGTAGTTTTGAAAAAAAAAATTAATTAATTCTTAATTTACAGATTTGCTTTACTTACTTGCATTTATACAGCTGAACTCTTTTTTGTTCGGTGGATAGGGGGCGCATAAAAAAATCACACAAAAATATATATTCAAAAATATCATAAATAGCTATGAAAAGTACCTATAGTTCGATCCAAATTGTACAAAAAACTTTTTTTATGCGATTGGTCGGGACCGCGTAAAAAAGTTTCATCGAAAAAACATCATTCAAAACGCTCAAAACTTAAAAATTTCCTTAGAAGTTGCTTCTATAAACAAAATAAAGCATTAATTTACACTTACAAACATTTTATTTCAGTTCTATAATATTATGAAAATTTTGAAAAATACATCTGTAACAAAATTAAATGATGCAATAACTTATGTTCTTATGCAATGTATTGATTAAATGCTTAAAATCCGTTAAAAAGTATTTTTATCAAAGAAATTTATTATCGTAATTGTTTAAGTTTCTTACTGTCTCGTGATTTTGATTCACATTTTGCATTTTAATGGCCGTTTTTTATAAACCGCATAAAAAAAATTGCACAAAAAAGGACCGCATAAAAAAGAGTTCAACTGTATTGTTTAATAAAATAACTAAAGCGTGGAAACAATATCGCCGGTACACAAAAAGAGTGACACAACTCAATAATTTACATTTTCGAGTTTATTATGTAAACGTGTAGTAAAATTGGCATATTTTTATATCCCAGAACGACATATTGCTACTTCCAAAAATCACCGCTGGCCAGTCGTTATCTCAAAGTAGCGATTTTTTTTATCAAAATCTTTAATGTTATCAAAATTAATTTGTTATTGTTAGAATACAATGCGAGTACTAATGATTTGAACAGTCTGAAAATTTTAGAAATCCAAAATTATGACAAGTTTTGGGGTAAACAACAAAAAAAAAATTTTTTTTTTTAAATTGTGTCCCTCTTTCTGTGTACTGACCATCAAATTCATAACCATTTATTACTATAGTAACTATACCAAAGTGGCCACCATAAACATTCGGAATAATTTATTATAAAAAATCATAAAAAAAATAAGTAAAAATGTTGAAATCGTTAAGTAAAAAGTAAAAATACTAAAATGCTCGTTCAAATAAAATTGATATTTAATCTTTTTATTTTAATTATTTTGTATTATTTGTATTTGTATATTATGTTCGACTTTACATTTCTCGTTCCGTCACTCACTCGACGAAATTTGTTTCAGAACATTTGTACCTACACTTTCTGCGATTTAAATTGGAAAATAAGTTGTAAAATTAAAGTTTAACTAACGGATGGGATACCAGTAACCGTTCACATATAAGCATTTCATTTCTAAACGAAAAAACTCATTTCCCAGTAATGCTTTTAATAAATAACAGAAACATTAATAAGAAAAGTTATTTTTAACATTTTCACTAACGATATTTTCAAATATACTTGTACGTGTCTTGACCACGTACAAATTAGTTTTCCGTACACGTAATACCCATTACGTTATGTCCCGTTAAATGTATATTATCGTCCGTGTCTTTATAAATTATTTTTCGTCGGACTAATTCACTAATAAACATTTCTAAACGTGTGCAGTACCATGGATTAAATTGTACATAAACACTTCCTAATTTATCACTAAATTCAAATAGTAATTCAAACTGAATATCATTATATTGATTATTTCGTAGATCTAACGACCGTAGGTTTGATAATGAAACATTTGGAAATGTCGTTAAATTATTATAACGTATATTTAAATTTTGTAATGACTTTAGATTACTATCATCTGGTGTGATTTCTATTAAAAAATTATCCTGAAGATATAATTGATTTAAAAAGATATTTGCGTATGAAAAATCAAATTGTTTCAATCGATTGTGATTTAAATGTAAAGATTTTAAATTGTACAAACCGGCAAATGCGCCCCGATCAATATTTTCAATACGATTAAAACTTAAATCCAGTTCAGACAATTGTGACATTGGATAAAATGTATTCACCGATATTCGTTCGTATAAATTTTGTGATAAATTCAATAATCTTACGTTATCTAAACCTTCAAAGTAATATTCACCACTTACATTCAAACGATAATTCGACAAATTTAAAAATTCGATTGCACTTAGTCCGGTAAAAAATCCCCATTCGATAAATTTTCGATAACTGTATTCGGGTAAGAATAAATTTTGTAACGATATAAAATTAATGAATGGAAATTGCATTTTTAAAATGTTCATATTGCCACGTAAATCTAATGATATTAACGTATTTAAACCGTAAAATGTTGCACTGCTGATAAATTCAATCTGATTGTAAGATAAATTTAAAAACTTCAAATTACCGGTACGATAAAATGTAAAATCCATAATATATTGAATATTTAAATCACTTAAATCTAATTGTTCGATTTCATATAGGCCATCAAATGTATTGTTTTGTAACGTTTGAATTTTATTACCTTTTATACGTAAATATTTTAAATTTGGCACACGTTCAAACGTATGTGATTCAACAGTTTGAATTTGATTGTCAACCATGTTGAAAAATATTAAATGATTAGATACGGGTAGCACTTCTTTATTTAAATAACGTATTCGATTATGTTGTAAACTTAGTATTTCTAATTTTTTTAAATTAATAAATGCATCATTTTCAATATTCTCGATTAAATTATCATGCAGTATTAATTCGTTTAATTTGACTGTAGTTCGGAAAATATTTTTCGAAATTGTTGTTAAATTATTATGCGATAAATTTAATATTTCTAATGACACCAAATCATCAAGTGCATTCTGCTCGATTGCATTCACATTACTGTTGATGATTTTAATGACTCGTGTATTTCGAACAGTCGAAAATAGTTGTTGTTTAATGGTTGTAATATTACAGTTAGTTATTAAAATTTCTTCAATACTATTTGAGTCAACGTTATTGATATTTTGTAATATGTTTTCGTAAAGATGAACGCCGTGACATGCAAACTTATTGTTTTTGTATTTACATCCACTAAAATTTACGGCGATTGTTGATCCAATAACGTGCAGGATGAGTAATATTATGAAACAGTTAGTCATCGTTTTATTGCTGGATATGAACCTGTAAAAAAAATAATTAGAGTTAATATTGTTAATAATCAGATTGGTGTAAACAAACTAGACGTGAAATTTTAACTCGTATAATACATCATATCATAATTTCAATCACTGGTGGCGTTCGGAACGAAAATTTTGTTAGCCTAACGGGCCTAACGTTAGCTAACGAAGCTTTCACCTTTACAAACCACAGGGCTCTGATTCAAAAAATTAATGCACCATAAATATTTTTTCATGATTTTTCACGGTAGAAATATTTAATTTCTGAAGTACAGCCACATTTAAAAATTATGGAATAAAAATAATCAGTCGCCATGTTAGAAATTGTTGTTTTAGTATAAAATGTATGTAAATTTTTTGAATGCATGCCCTCTGGTTTGTAACGGTGAAAGCTCCGTTAGTTAACGTTAGGCTAACAAAATTTTTGTTCCGAACGCCACCAATTTCGTACCAACTAGATTTTAAAAAAAAGAAAAAGTATACTAAATAAGGTAAATATAGTAAAGAATGAGTCATAATTTTTTATTGTCCTATGAATTAATTCTAAAAATAAGCTTCTGGACTTGAAATAATCAAGGCTATAAATAAAGACAGAATGACAATTAGATATGTATTTACTTTAATTTTTTTGACTGGTATGAACTAAAAGCATTCAAAAGTATACATCATAGGACAATAAAGGCGAGAGTAAATTTTTTCGTGTCGGTTTTTCATTTTCAGCCGTGGACAAACTTATTTATATACCCAAGAACTTCATTTATTTAGGTGGATTGTGTGTAAAGCAAAGATAAACAATCATAATAAAAGAAAATAATCTGAAAGTATGAAATTAAAAATTGTAAGGCCTTAAAGTGACCTCATAATAACGAAAGTTTAGGTGTCTCGATTATTCCATTATGATTTACGTATGATTAATCATTCGTTAGGTTGTAATGGCTTAAGCGCATCATAGCTCCCACAACTAATAGCTCTATTGTAACTGTGATCTGGATCCCAGGGATTATGTGAACCTAATCGAGGTACATCCACTCATTTTCACGTGAGGGGTCATAATGACTTACATATACATATCTCATTTTCAGCTACTGTGATTGGTAGCTTTATTATAACTGGTTATATATATATATATATATATATATATATATATATATATATATATATATATATATATATATATATATATATATATTGAAATCTGGACTGTAGAGACTACGTCAGTGAAAAGTCCACCGTGATGTATCCAGCAGTTTTCACGTGATGACTGATGAGATAGAAAACAAACAAACAGACAGACAAAGAGATAGGCAGACGAAAATTCTAAAAACTGTTGTTTCGACTTTTATTCAACTTTAGTAAGTAATTATGTAAATAAGTTATTTGAAATGATCTTCAATGTACAGATACGACCAATTTACCAATATATATAATATAGTATATTTACATACACTATGACAAAAAAACCTTATAGATACTATAAATTACATGTTAAATTTTCAAAATGTAAAAAACTTATTCTTGTTTTCAAAACTTTCTGGACAGTTAACATGGTTCTAAAAGATAGGTAACACTCACAGCTTAGTATAAGAATAAATTAAGTAAATGGAGATATTAAGTTCGAAGACATATTAATTTGTATTGCTAACTTTTGCAAAAAAAAAAATATTATTTTGACTATAATTACAAATAGTGTACTTCTTTCTGATTATTCTTTTTGTACTTGAAATTTGAAAGTGAATAAAAGCAGGTAAATAGTTTTCCATTTTGATAATTTCTTTTTCTTTTATGATTCCTATTATTCACTCGCGGATAGTAACTTTTACCATCAAAATAAAACTTTCTGATCATGCTGCTGCTGAAATTAATATAAATTGTGCGCCACTGGATAGTTATTTTAAAAACAGTTTCAGTATCAGTTTACGCATTTTCTCTAGCACTACACGGAGAGAAAAAATTTAGAATATTTAGTGTGTAGCACAAGTGATCACAGACCAAATATTCTAAAATTATTGTTGTATTACACAGTAAAGATTAGAATGCCAGCACTAATAATTAAATATTCTTTTTCTAGTGCTGACACTCTAATCTTTACTGTGTAAGTCAACACTAATTTTAGAATATTTGATCTGTGATCACTTTAGTGTGCTACATACAGTGGACTTTCGGAGATTGTCCAATCACAAATTGTCCATATTTCAGTGTTAGGGATTTAAACATCGTATGTTTACGTCACACGAACATTGTATTCACAAAAATTGTGTGTTTGCAGTATTCGTGTGACGTAAACGTGCGATGTTTAAATCCCTATCACTGCAATATTGACAATTTTTGATTGGACAATCTCCGAAAGTCCACTGTACTAAATATTCAATATTTTTCCTCTCTGTGTAGGTACTTATTTTCGGAATATTTGCAAAAATTAAATTTTTCCCCGAACTTTGAAGGACAAAATCACCCTCTAAATTCTTAGATTTAGATAAAGTCACTTGTACAAAAAAAAAAAAATCGAAAGAGGAGAGGAAAAAATTCTTTAATATGCATTGAATAAATTTGTTATTGAAATGTTTTAGATAACTTTTTTTCAAGTTTTTTCTTTTCTTTTTTTTTCTTAATTTTAGGTAAATTTGTTATGACCCCTACTATTTTCAAATTTTTCTCTTTACCGTAAATAGGTTCACTCTGTGCTGAGTTTTAAAGTTTTTGGTAATTAAAACTTTTAGCGAATTTCCATAATGGAATTCACATACTACAGCCACTGTCATGACGCGACTTGAGCCCGGGACCATGGCAGAAATTTGTTTTGAGGTCCCTAGGAACCGAAACTAATATTCACTTAAATTTATATATATATATATATATATATATATATATATATATATATATATATATATATATATATACGTGTCCGCTCGATAACTCTCGACTGAAATCTCCTACTTTTACAAAAATTTGATGAAAATGTTGGAAGTCCCAAACTCTTGGATGAGTTCTTCAATCAGACACGTCGGATGCCAGGAACATGGTTTTTGTTCTTGTAAAAAATTAGTTTTTTTTCAAAATTTTCCACTTATTCAAAATTTTTTGCGAAATTTTTTTACACCATTTCAAAGAGGAGAAAAAATTACATGAAAAAGGTCTTTAAAGTATCGTTCTATGTCAACTAGTTTCCAAAAAAAAAAAAACTAATTTTTATAAATGGAAATTCGCTATGTTATGTAGGATATTGCGACAGGGGTTTTATTTATAGGTTATAAAAAATAAAATATCATTACAAGCTAAATATACTGAGATTAAAATTAAGTAAATTTAAATATTGACAATTATCCTAATGGATTATCCGTATGCCTGTAAATTGTGGCACAAAGTTACCTTGTACTTGGGGTAGCTTTATGTCACTAAATAACTGTATGTGGCTTTTAGTTTAAATGTTATTGATGGTACAATTATGCTCCTAAAAACAACTTAAAAAAATTATATTTTTATTCATACGCATATAGTAACATAGGTTTGATTGTAGAAAACCAGAGGTGGCGTAAAGATATACCTACTGCTGGTACAAAGTTAATCCATTTTAGGATAGTTTTAAATTTTTTTTTTATTTTTAAAAAGAAAAACAAAATTAAAAAGAATAAACATATTGAGTATGGTTAAGTTAAAATCGTCAATATTAATCACGACATTATTTTAAAAATTGTATGCACCAAATGCCTCTTTATAAAGTGACCGGCCTTTGTAATGTAAAGACAAACACACAGGTTTGATTTCTAGCTTTCAAAGACTAACCTCCGCAAAATTGCTTTTTCAAAAGTTTGTGAATTATAAAAGATGTAAAAGAGAGGAAAATTACAAAATACACTGACTGAAGTTGATTATTCCATAGTATAATTTAAATAAACACAGAATTTAACACTTCACATAGCTCTGTTTTTGTCAAGTAAAAAAGTTTAACATATTAAAACGACGCTCAGTGTTTATGAGAATTTGTTTATGATTATCTTGTTATCTTTGATTTACGAGAAAATTTTAACTAAAAGCAAAATTTTGTAAGATGATAGTATTAATTGAAGTTTATTTTTTTTCTTTTGACCTACTTTCGGTATGAATTATGAAAATTTTCGAAGTAAATAAATATACTTTATCAATGAAAAATTTTAGTAAATATTAACAATTTTCTTCAAGTAATTATCTGTATTTACGTCTCAAAATTTACGTATAAATAAATTATATAATATCCCTACTATATACATACAATATTATTTTAATAATAAAATTAAATTAATATTCATCCATTTATAGTTGTAGGCAAACTACTCTACTTATATGTGTGAATCGTTGAGTATATAATTTAATTTATTCATACAAAATATAAACTCGGCAGAAGTTTATGTTTAAAAAAAGAATTTTATTTCACAAAATACAAATTTTTACAAGAATACAATTTTTTACAATATAATTTGAAATAAAATAATTTACTTTATCACCGCCGCGGTATTCAAGTTAACCATCTGCTATGTAGTTGACTTCGGTAAGACGGATGGTGAGCAACTGCTGTTTGACCCATTTGTATCGTGACTTATATACGGTTGAATTTCCTGTTACTTTCTGGAATGACATTGGTCGTGTGTCCTGCGGATATACTTAATGAATATAGGTCAGAAGTTGGACTTTCCTTTCACTTGAAATTATACTTGTTGTTTGTCACGTATGCTAATGTTGAGTGTAATATGAAGATATTGTTATATGGCTATATTGTAGTTCATAACTCTTCCCTCCCTAAGATGGAAGTTCAATTTTGAAGGGGAATTGAACGACTGACGACCTGTCGATTGGTGGTGCCGTAGGTGCCAACATGTATTGGACTGATTCTTGTGTTGTTTTTGCTCTCTTGCATCTTCTGCATGTAACGTAACTCGTACCGATTACTATTAAGATTCCAATGGTGATGACTGTGACGGTCATGTGGGTGTAATGTTGATATTTGATAAATTGAATGGTATCCGTATTTTCTAGATGTTTCAGCTGTAACAGATCTAAGTTTATATCTTTAGAAATGTCAGTAATATTAACAGTGTTATATAATATTTGTTCCAAAACTATGTTGTTGATGGTATTGTCTAGAGTCCCATAAGTTATTTGGTTGATCGTTACATGACATTGGTCTACGATGATATGTAGTTTTCCAATGAAGTTGGTAATGTTCTTTCCGCAGTTGTTCGTGATGTCGATTGAATGATTAGTTATGACGATTATGTGGTTGTCTTCTATTTCTTCTATGAATTCTTCTCCTATTGTGCGATGTAGCGTACATTGTGCTGGTTTATTTTCCAATATCTTTATTTCGCATCGGTTAGTTTCCTTTGGTGTTAATATTACAGGTGGGCAGATAAAATCCTGTTCTATCTTATTGCAAGTCTTTTCTAGGAATTGGTAATGGGTTTTGTTATGCAGGATTATATTGGTTTTTGGTTTTATAATTTGATGGTTTTCAGGGATGGGTCTTATTTTGATAGTATTAAAAATATTATTCCTGAACTGTGGAATCATTACAGCGAATATGATATTGGTTCCGTTGTAGTAGGCTTTTAAGTTGAGTAGTTCATACAAGTGTTCATCACTAATAATGTTGATACTACTTTTCAAATTTTCATAAACTAACTTTAATTCATTCTTTGTAAGGATATGCCTAGATATCACATTTAACTTAGCTAGTTCTATCGATAATATAATGTCGTTAACGTGCTGGTTTAAGTATTGAAGTTGTGATTGTAAAGAAAAATAGTATTGTGACTGAAACAGTTGTTGTTCTATTTGGGGATATGTTTTCATAGCATTGGCTAAAATTTTAAGTTTAGCTTGTTCAGTATTTATAAAATCCGTGATGTTATTAAATCGCTCGATCATCTGTGTGTTTAATCTGTGTTGTTGGTCTATTCTGTCCTTTAGTAACAAACTATTATCTTTGAAGGTTTCTATTTGTTTGTTGATTTCTATCGCGTCGTTCTTGTCCATATTGCCAGATATTGCTTTTATTACGGCCCCTAATGCGTTTATCAAACCTCTTTTACTTCTAATTGTCCTCGGTTCTAAGTTTTCTAAGTTTCGCTCTATTTTGTTGTATAAATCCTTTAGATTTTTCGTATTGTAAAATAATGTTTCGTTAAGACTAGTATTATAAATGTTATCTCTTAAGTACCCTAATGTGTCTCTAATGTTAGTTATGTTAATTATATGTATTAGATTATTATAATAGGAAACTACTCTAGTTGTACCTAAATTAAGTGCGATAAGTCCTTTTGTGTGCGATATGTCGTGGTATTCTATTCTTTGCGCGTTCGTCATTGTTAAGAACCTGTAACAACATTACTTTCTTTTAGGTTTTATTTTGGCTTTGTGATATTTGTAATTCTTTGTTTTAAAGGTTAATTTATTGTCGTCAGTTACTTTTTTTGCATTGTACGGAGGTAATAATTTCGTGTTACGTTGTATATTTTTAACATAAACTGTGTCTCCTATGTTTAGTTGTGGTGGATCGTTTCGTTTATTGTTGTTTTTTATTAACGTTTGTTTTTGTTTTTTATGTGCAGTGTATATTCTATTAGCAGTTTTTACTTGGGGATTTAGTTTAATAGTAGGGGTCAGTATGTCTCCATTTTTTATTAAAGTGGATACTTCAATCATGTTTTGTTTCTGTGATTCTAATGTAAAAACTATCGGTGTCATGCACGATTTGTAATATAGTCGGTTAATAGCTCGCCCGAATTGTATTGTATGCTTATTGTAGTTTATTTTTGTTTTCAATTGTCTCAATGTTTGGTTTCCTATGATGCCATCGAAATAATAATGAAATTTAAATACGAGAAATTCTAATGGCTCTGTGTTATCTAATTCGTTTAAGTATGAGATGCGTATTTTATTATTAATTTTGTGTGTTTTGAGTGCCGTTTTTACTTCTACGTCTGTCGGGATTAAAGTTAGATTTTCAACATGCTTTGGGTCTATAAAATTATTGTCAGCTCCTGTATCTATTAAGAATTTTAGTCTCTGTGGTCCGTTTTTTATTATTATGTATGGTAACGTCCCGTTCTTGGTCTGTTGTAAATTTAATTCTACGTATCCGGCGGATTCGTAGTTTATGTTGTTTAGGTCAGTTTGGTCGAATTCCACTGATTTGGGTTCTTCGTTGAATTGATATTCTAACGGATTTGTTGATTCTATTTCTGTTTCTGTTGGTTCGTAATAGTATTTCTGTTCGTAACAATTATTTTCAGTATTGAACAATTCTTTTGAAATTACCCTGGGTGGTTCCGTTTGTCTAAATGGATGGTTATTATTATTGATTCGTCTAGTATTACCTGACGTTGTATCCATAGGTTCGGGGGTAAACCTATTAGGTTGTGTTTGTTGTTGCGGACGGACTGGACTTTGCTGTATTGTATGGTAATTTTGTTGAGGTCGATTTTGATTAAAATTATTGTAAACTCTTTGATTTTGGGGTACATATTCTAAACAAGGATGGTTTCCGAATACGTTTTGAACAGGTTGTATATTCGTATTAAAATGTTGTCTTGGTGTATGTGGAATTTGTGGTTGTGTAGGTGTGTATACGTGACGAATAATTTGTTTCGGTGGTGTGTTAGTGTCTTCTGGTTGCGGCCTAACGTTTCCGTATTGAGTTTGTTTGTAATAAACGTTTAATTCCCTCTGTACACATTGCCATGCTTCTCCAAGTGTCTTAGGCTGGAAAGCACGAACAATGTTTCCTATATTCCTATTAAGTCCTGTTAGAAAACAATCTAGTGCTGCTTGATTATAAAGTTCTATTTTGACTTTCTTAACAGTCTCGTCAGTATTCGTTAGAGAAATATTATTTATAAGTTGGGCTAATACTTCATTAACTCTACTAAAGAATAATTCAACCGATTGATTTCCTTGAGTTAGCGAGTATAAATCCCGAGCCAAACTATATTCATCTCTCTTATCTGCATAATGCCCTATTAAAATTTCTTTGATGCTATCCCAATTTCTCACTCTACCATACTGATTTAGTACGTCATTTGCTGGACCTATTATTTTTTTTCTAATTTCGTTACTATAAAGGTTTTTTAAATTATCGTCAACTAAACTAAATAATAGACCAACAGCCATATCAACGCTGTCGATAAAATTAAACAAATTACTTCTATTGCCGTCATAAGGAATAATTGTTTTAATAATATCAGGGATTTGAAAGTTTTTTAATAAAGTTTCTACTGCGTTAGCTGATTGATCGATAGATACTAGTCTAGGTTGTGCCATATTTTCTAAATTTTCACTTAAATTGTTTGATTCAGTATTATTAATAATTTCAATATTATTAGCGAAGTCACAACTACTTGATGTACTTGAATCTGAATTAAACGATAAACCGTCGTTTTTCTTCAGGAATTTAATACTTTTAGCAGTGGGGTAAGGTTTAGGCATCGGAAATCATGCAATAATATAGGAAAGTAAAGACTTACAACAATAGAACTGATGATTTCCACATATCCAGTTGAACCAGCGTACGTGCAGTTCTAGACGTTGACTGAGCGAAGTCGACCTTCTTCACGATAAACCGTCGTGAATTGATGTATCGCCACTACTTCTCGATAAGCCGTCGAGAATGTCGTTGTCCGGGAATATGTTGCTCCAAACCACTGTTGGTGTTCCAGTCGAGTTGTATATTTTATTTGTTTGGTTTGTAGGTTCGGCTCCAAAGTCTTAAAAGACACTCGTAGTTTAACTGTCGCGTTAACTTTACGATGAGCGCTTAGATAGTGGAGGTTTACAAAATTTTCCTGCACTATCCTACCGGCTGCGCCAAATATAAACTCGGCAGAAGTTTATGTTTAAAAAAAGAATTTTATTTCACAAAATACAAATTTTTACAAGAATACAATTTTTTACAATATAATTTGAAATAAAATAATTTACTTTATCACCGCCGCGGTATTCAAGTTAACCATCTGCTATGTAGTTGACTTCGGTAAGACGGATGGTGAGCAACTGCTGTTTGACCCATTTGTATCGTGACTTATATACGGTTGAATTTCCTGTTACTTTCTGGAATGACATTGGTCGTGTGTCCTGCGGATATACTTAATGAATATAGGTCAGAAGTTGGACTTTCCTTTCACTTGAAATTATACTTGTTGTTTGTCACGTATGCTAATGTTGAGTGTAATATGAAGATATTGTTATATGGCTATATTGTAGTTCATAACTTACATATTCTTCCGATAACATACATATTATATTTATAATAAAATTATGGATGTGGCTATTTATACATACAGTATGTATACGCAATTGGCTATTTATACATACAGTATGTATACGCAATTGGCTATTTATACATAGAGTATGTATACGAAATTGGCTATTTATACATACAGTATGTATATGAAATATTTTGTTTAAACATGCAGTATGTATACGCAGTTGCCTACTTATTCACAATTACCGTAATTTCTGATGTATACTGCGCACATTGAGCACCAAAAATATCGTCCAAATTTCGTGGTGCGCGTATTAAAATGGACTTTTCCACTGGTGACAGTAAAATAACTTATAATAACAAATTTATCGATTCTAATAATAACGAATTTCTCGCGTACCACCGATTGAATGTTGTATAATTTTTTTAGCTTAAGAACGGATTTTTGGGGGCGCGAACCGGAAGTTGCATATCTGAGGACTAAAAAAAGGTTTTCTTTATTATGGTAATAAAAAATAGAGGCAGATCCTTATAGAATTTGATAAGTGGAACAAAAAAGGAAGAACAAATTTTTTCGATATTCTGTTTAGTTTCTAAAACTTACTATGAGATAATGGATTGTATATTACACACATACACATACACATATACGTAGTATCAATTTTTACGAATATAAACTCAGTTTTAAATATAATTTTTGAATGGTATATTTTGGTTTTTATTCATAGAAATTAGTGAAAAATAAACGGGACATCACCAATGAAACCTCATTCTTGGGCAAAGGGTAATTATTTATAAATGTGTCTCGGCGTGTAATCACTTCAAAATTATTTAATTACCCTTTACCTGAAAATGAGGTTTCAGTGATGTCGTCCGGTCCATTTTCCACTTACTTCTATCAATACAAGCCGTAATATACCTACAATAATTGTCTATCCAATATAGTAAGTTTTACAAATTTGACACGTAATATCACGAAAACTAAGCAAAATATCGAAAAACTTCAATCTTTCTTTTTTGTGCTACTCACCAAGTTCCATAAGAATCGATCTTTAATTTTTGTTACTATGGTAACGGAAAACATCTTTTAGTAACCCCTACGCTTGAAATTCGAAGGGTTGAAAAATACACTTCCGGTCCGCGTCGCCAAAAATCCGTTTAGGGGATAACTTCTTAAGCCAAAAAGATTATGTAAAAAAATAATTCAGCTCAATCGGAGGTATTCGGTTATTATAATTGTGTAGTTATTATAAAAATATTAATCGTAATAATAGCGCATTCAGTCAGTATGGATAAGTAGCCAACTACGTAATCAGTTTAGTTTAGGTACATAACTACATACTGCAGGTTTAAATAGCCAATTCAGTATACACAGATCGTCAGCTAAGTATTGGTTTGCACCAAGTCAACTATTTAAATATTTTTTCTAGATAGTTGTTTTGTTAGTTTTGGACATTGAGGAAGCCGAAACCACTATCAGAAAATTTTTTTTTAAAAATTGACTTGGTACAAACGAATACTCAGCTGACTATATGTATTAAACAGCCAATTTCATATACATACTATATATGTATAAATAGCCAATTTCGTATACATACTGTATGTATAAATAGCCAATTGCGTATACATACTGTATGTATAAATAGCCAATTGGTTATACATACTGTATGTATAAATAGCCACATCCACCTAATTTCAATACAAACCTAACAAAGAAAATTATTTTTACAGTTTAATATTAAAAGATTAAAGCTCTATTATTACAATTTTTAGGTACTATTATATTTATAATTATAATAGTTGAGAGTTCAAATACCTTCGGACTAAAAAAATAACAGATTTCAATTTAAATATTTATTATTATTAGTTATTTATAATTTAAAATCTAAATAAGTTGTAGTATTATTGAATTCTAATCGTCGTAAGTTTCACTAACATAATCTGTTGAAATTAATTATATCCTAAAGCTCTTGTATCCTAAAATCAATTCGACATTTTGTTTATCATTGTTTTAATTTAATTTTATTGTTTCAATTCAATTTATAAAGTTGATAATAAGTATTCTGTTTTGTGATTTTAAAACGGTGATAATTTTAATTTGATTACTTTGATTAGTAAATTTATTTTTCTGTTAGCTTGTTTATTATAACAATAATAATGACGTAATCAAAAACTTAATAACAAATAAAATCAAAAATTATGTGGCGTATACCCTTATAAGTAACTTAAATGCTTAATCATAATAATATGAAACTTGTTCCTTCAGTTATTAAATATCGAAAAATATTTATTGTCAGTTACATTTCAAATGTTCTGTATTTTCTTTCTGTGCCTTTCTCTGGCTGACATGAGCATCTTTTTTAAAAATTTTATGAATTTAAAAATAACAATAATTAAGAAAAGTAGCATAAACTAAAAGAAATGCCGAATTTCTAAGTAAAAATTTTAACTTGGATTTTATTTCACTTCCGGTAGATTAAAAATCGAATTTAGAAATCAAAGTAGATTTACAATTTTTATATTTTTAATAAATTCTAAAAGTTCGTAGTGTCTGTGTCGCACAAGATCAGTCTTGAAACTTCATATATTATATTTCAGTTGTGTTTTGCACTACGGAATACGATTATACTTTGAATTATGCATATACCCCAAATTTTTTCTAGACTAATTCTAGTAATTTTCGGGTTATTTTAATTTTATAATTTTTTGCAGATGAGACGAAAATAAAAGTGTGTTACTTCAAGATTAAAAATACAGTCGAATACCCGTTATAGGACTGCCCCTTATAAAACTATTCCCCTCAATCAGCAATTGCAACTTCTCCCACTTAATTAGTTTTTCGAGTTTTGTGCCAGACCACTCCTTATAAGACTACGCAAAATTATAAACTAACAATAAGTATAAGAATGCAACGCTGAAATAAAATAGTCTTATAAGGAGTAGTCGAGCGACAAAATTAAATGCGCGGTAGTGAAAACACTCAAATTCCGAGGAAAAATTTCTCCTACGCCTTCTAGACTAGTCTTATAACGGGCATTCGACTGTATTTTTAAATTATATAACAATCTGTTACGTATCAAATTTAGTTTTTCTTTTGGAACAATTTTTTTCAGTTTATGCGTTTATTATATGAACTATCTATCATATTTAAAAAACCTAAATATAAATAGATATGTAAAATTCTACTTATTCATTATCATTTCATTATCAAATTTTATTAATTAACTGTATGAATCACAACTTCTTTAAGAATGCAGTTTACATGTTAGCCTGGTTTCTGTAGGTAGGATTCACTTAATTGGTATTAATTCCAAGTCTCTTATACCGCAGTTTCCAAAAAATATGGTGCGAAGTAACCACGTTATAAAAGACTTGACTGTATTTCTATTTTCGGAAACAACAAAAATACAATCTAACAAAAATTGGATTCCTATTTGAAGTTTGAACTTGTAACAGTCTAACAGTATGTATATATAAAACAAAAACAGATAAGTATAGTATGTTATTTAACGAGCCTGTAATAACGAGTAGCGACATATTACATGCAAATAAAAGAATATATTTTTCTAGAAGTTTTCAATAAAAATTACTTCTTCTTCGTAAATGTGATCAAAAATATATGTATATTAGAAGGAAGTCTTTAACAAAATTACATATAGTACGTTAAAAACAATTTTTTCTGTCTTTTGTCAAAAAACTAAAATTAGAACTACCAAAATGAAAATAAAATTGTATCAAAATTAATTGATTTTAAATACAATAATCTATATTATATTTGTTGAGTACCTAATGAAGGTCTTGAGTAATGATATCATTATTCAGTATTAGGAAATGCATAGATAATAAAAGCACAGTTCAGCAAAAATAGAAATAAAAATGCATTAAACAGAAAAAGACTTACATTTTCCTTAGAACAATGGAACTATATTTTTTCACCACTAGTATTGAAATAGAAAAAGAATTAATTTTTTTTTTTAAACAGTTATAGAGCATTGTTTATTTAGTTATTTCACCTTTAAAAAAAACACGTATAGTATAGCTAATAAAAAAAGAATTATAGGTGCAAATAATTTGATATAAAAAACAATTCGTCGCCACATTATTTCTATTTTCAGAATTCCAAAATCGTTTCAATAATAGGGTATAATAAAAATCAAAACGATTATTTTGTTTAAAACTAAATATTTAATTTTTAAATAAGTAAAGACGAATAATTTATTTTATCAATGAATTGTATGCGCCTGAATACAATATGTTATCAGTTTTTAACTGATATCATTGACTATGACTTATTATTGGCTTTTAGTGGCCATACTTATTTAATGCAGTTGAACCTTTTTTTATGCGGCGAATACGGACCGCGTACAAAAAAATCGCACCAAAAATATTCAAAAACTTGCTGATATTCAAAACGTTGCTTTTCCAAACAAGATAAAGCATTAATTTACACATGAGAATATTTCATTTCAGTTTTATAATATTATAAAAGTTACGATAAATATATCTATAAAAAAATCTTGGTTATGTAATAATTTATATTCTTATGCAATGTTCACTACTATATACTGTGTATTTCAACAAATATAAATTGACAATAAGAGCAATGAAATTTTACAAAACCCGTTTTACACTGGAATAAAATATTAAATGAAATAACACTGCCTGATTTTTTTCAATTTTTTTTTTCAGCATATTTCAACATAAGTATTCAAATCCCTTGCAGTTTAAGTAAGAAGTAAAACTTATGAAGGTAATTAAATGCTTCAAATGAAAGAAGGATGGAAAATGTATACGGAGTATTTTAAAGAGAACGAAACGTTGACTATATTTCATGTCGAATATCTCTATAGAATGTAATTTTACTGCTAATATCTGTAAAGAGACAATGTCTCCCCCAAACAAAAAACTGAATTAGTAGTACGGTGAATTTCCTTTATTTCCTAAAATTTCATGCACGTGTTTACGTTTATATTGAAGAAATTTTAACTGTATTTTTATAAAAACGGTATAAATTACCATTGAAATTTTCCCTATCAGCAATTTGGAAGTAGACAATCATATATTACATTATATTATCTAATTTTTCATCTTCAAATGGGTATGCTGTATGAATAGAAAATTTTAGTTTAATTTACAAAATTGGAGTTACTTTAAATAATAGTTTTTGTATGTATTTAATTAAAAAAAAATTTTATTTACGTAAATTCCACTTTAGAAATTAGATCAACTAAACAAAGATGATGATGAATGGATATGAATTATGATATTCGTTTTCTTTTATTACTTACAGTCAGTTAGAGAATCTATCAAGTTTTATTGCTGATTTATTACCAGTTCGTTCTTATTGACATACACCTATCTGCAGACGGGTCACCTGCACAGAATAACAGAAATCAATTTCCTATCCACAGAAAAACAGAGATCAACTTCCTATCCACAGAATACCAGAAACCAACTTCCTATCTCTGTATTGGCGATACAATGTAGCCAAAAATTTCTGCCTTCCACCAAACTCACAACATATTACTACAATAAATCTCTCATGCATGTACACTGACCTTATGCTTGTATATGTGTGATATGTGTGAAAACACCACGACACAATGTGTACATTGTATACATCATCATTGTTGACACGCTTGACACATTTAAACACTTCATATTTTTTCTATTTAAATTTAAAAAGTTAGGTAATTAGAAAAACAATGACACAAGTAAGATGTTGCTTATGGCATAGGCTGTAAAGGAATGACCAGAAAGTTGTCTAACTTGCCCAGAACTGCACAGTATCAACCAGAAAATGTTGTACTTACATCGATTCTCTATTCTGTGTTCCTGTCTCTATACTGACGATACCTATACGGTATGCTTTCCTACACCACTGACTATTACAAGAAGGGGAAGGTCAGTCGTTGAAAATCCCTTGTCAAACCCGATCATCATTTATTCAAATAATTTCCCTTTCTGAGGAATTACCGTTTGAAATAATTTTTCTATTTAACGGTGGATAATAGTGGAGAAGGACGAATGAAAAGTACGTTTGAGTGAGTCTAATGTAATTCATCATGTTATTGAAATAGTGCGCTAAAATATGAACGATTTTATTTAAAAATTTGTATTTGTCCCATGACTGCACAAGATGACCCTACTGTATTGTATTCGTCGAATCCATATTACAATGGTACCTACCTATCAAAAGTATATATTATGATATTTTTTATCATTTAAATTCATTGATAAGAATTGTGAAGTGCGAATAAAGCCTTGAAAATAATCGCAATGCAGCAGTGGTTTGATAAAACTTTAAACAGTATTTTTCGAAAAATTTAAAAAACGCAATAGAATATTGTACTTGATGTGATTATAGATATAAGAAAATTTTGGGCAAATGCAGGAACCATAATATAATAGAGTGCATAATATAATACATACAGGGTGAAAACAGATTTACCGAGTATGGGGCAAACATAAAGGGAAATTTTTTTCAAGATCAGTGCGGTCTCTCTTGTATTTTAAAATTAATCATATTACATTTTTAAAACTTATTACTATAGTTATAATAGTTATTTGTATATTAAGAGCGCAAAGTGGTACATTGCCGCTGGATTGAGAATGTTGACGCGCGACGCCGCCAAGTGGAGCGCCTCATTCTAATGAAAGCGACAATGTTACTTTGTACTCAAATTACACACATAATTTTTTCTACAATCTTGTAAAATGTATTCGTTTTACTTAAAAAATACTTGAAAAAATAATAATAGACGGTTAACATTTATTTTAATGTTATAATTTTTGTAGCTTCAGAAATTACTGTCACTAGTGCATATTTCCATCATATATGTATATCTTATTTTAAAATTATTTAAAGTCAAATTTATATATACAGAAAATGACTCATTTCAAAAATAAATTTTGTCACATATAAAAGATATTATAATTTCTACTATCCTTTTTCAGTATATTAGATAGTAGATCTTGTGAGACATAGCTATATTACGAGTTTGTCTAAAAGATAAATTTATGAGAATGAGTCATTTGCAGTTGTCGTTGTTTTCTCTATATCAACTTATTCTTTATTATTTATAGTTATTTTGAAATTTAATAAAATTGATATTTCACTGGATCACGATAAAAATAATATGAAGTTTAGAATCTGTTTATTTATTACCATACAAAACACAAACAATGCCTACTCGATTTATAATTAAATATATGTTAAGCGAGCGACAAAGTATTACTTTTCGCTTTAAAGCGAAAAGTAATAATCCTCACAAACACATTTTGTGCTTTTTTTACAGAGCGCAAAAGTCTACTTTCTATTATGATTGTAGAATAAATTAAAGTAAAAAAAAATGTTTTTTAAGAAAAAGCTTTTATTTAGAAATGGGCTAAAAAAAATAAAATAACTTTTGAGTGAAGTTTGAAGCAATATGCAACATAATTTATAAAAGCTTGAGGCGTTATAATTAATTATTTCTATTTTGGATATAAGTGTAGCTCTTTTACTTTTTAGTAGTTACCAAACTTAATTAAACGCCTCAAGCTTTTATAAATTATGTTGCATATTGCTTCCAACTTCACTTCAAAGTTATTTTATTTTTTTTAGCATATTTTTAAATAAAAGCTTTTTCTTAAAAAAAAAATTTTTTACTCTAATTTATTTTCGACTTTTTAGCGAATTTCCAAAAGTGAAACTGGAAATACGCTATTACAGTAGGTGTCATGACGGGACCTAAGCCCGGGATCATAACAGAAATGTGTTTTGAGGTCCCTAGAATACGAAAATGATATTCACTAAAATTTATATATATATATATATATATATATATATATATATATATATATATATATATATATATATATATATATATATATATATATATGTATATATATATATATATATGTGTCGCCACGATAACTCTCGAACGAAACGTCTAATGCTTATGAAATTTTGTGTGCGGACTGGATTCTGAATTGGCTCGGCTAAGTTCGTTAGCCAGACACGTCGGATGCCCAGAAGTAGGTTTTCTGGCCATTTTTTATCATTCGATCCTATCATAAGACAGTTCGATTTTTACATCGTTGAAAAGGAAAAAAAAATTATGAAGAAAATATTCTTATAATTTTCTTTCTATTTTAAGTATTTTTCGAGAAAATGTAAATTTTCACCATTATATTATTAGTTTTCTTTCTTTGTTAGTCTAATAAGTAATTTATATTTATATCTCAGTTCTTTATGAAGTATAAAAATATTTCACTTTTTTATTAAAGAATTTTGTGAGAACAAGTGAAGTCTATTCACATAATGTGTTATACCACACATACATGTATAGAGTTTTGTTTCTCATTTATTGCATTATAATTAGCATGGTTCTATCTCATGTTGAAAAATGTAAATTAAACAGATTTTCTAAGCTAATGTAATGAAGAATTTTTTTTTTTTATTGAATTTTTAAGTAAACAAGAAACTGAAGATTATGTTATGATATAATATTACTAAATATGAAACAAAACAAAATATGTACAATGTACATATGTATGCACGGAAAAATATTTTGAATCGATTTTGAAAATTTTTTCACTAATAATTAATAATGTTAAGAAATTAAACCATTTCAAATGGATTTAAGGTATTTTATGTGAGGTCAAGGTTTTCAGGACCTAAAAAGGCCAGAAATTAATTAACCAATCGATTTTAAAAATTTTTTCACAGTTAGTAAGTTAAAGTATTTGAATTAATTAATTAAATGATGTCCGCAAGAAATTTACGGACTGCCATAAGTTATATGAGATCCTTAGAACCCTTTTCTTACTGTTAGAGTACTAGACTTGTATGAGTTTCGCCAGGATTTAGTGATCCCATAATTGTAAAAAATAAACTAAACGACGAATTTTAAAAATTTCTTCACTGTTACAGAGCTAAACTATTTTAGATAGATTTAGAATACATTATGTAAGGTCCGCCAGGGTCCACAGGACCCAAAAGTGTCAAAAATAAACTAACTGACCGATTTTGAAAATTTTTTCACTGTTACAGAGCTAAACTATTTTAGATAAATATCGATTACGTTATTTAAGGTCCGCCTGGGTCCATAGGACCCAAAAGTGTCAAAAATAAACTGCCTGATCGATTTTGAAAATTTTTTCACTGTTACAGAGCTAAACTGTTTTAGATAAATATAGATTCCGTTATGTAAGGTCTGCCAGGGTCCATAGGATCCAGAAGTGTCAAAAATAAACTAACTGACCGATTTTGAAAAGTTTTTCACTGTTACAGAGCTAAACTATTTTAGATAAATATAAATTACGTTGTGTAAGGTCCACCAGGGTCCAAAGAACCCAAAAGTGTCAAAAATAAACTAACTGACCGATTTTGACAATTTTTTCACTGTTATAGAGCTAAACTATTTTAGATAAATATAGATTACGTTATGTAAGGTCTGCCAGGGTCCATGGGATCCAAAAGTGTCAAAAATACACTAACCGACCGATTTTGAAAATTTTTTCACTGTTGGGGCACTAAGCTATTTTAGATAGACATACATTACGTTATTTAGGGTCCGCCAGGGTCCATGGGACCCAAAAGTGGTAAAAATAAACTAACCGACCGATTTTGAAAATTTTTTCACTGTTACAGAGCTAAACTATTTTAGATAAATATCGATTACGTTATGTAAAGTCTGCCAGGGTCCATCGGATCCAAAAGTGTCAAAAATAAACTAACCGACCGATTTTGAAAATTTTTTCACTGTTGGGGAGCTAAGCTATTTTAGATACATATAGATTACGTTATGTAAGGTCTGACAGTGTCAGTAGGACCTAAAAATGTCAAAAATAAAATAACTGACCGATTTTGAAACTTTTTTACTATTACCGAGGTAAACTATTTTAGATAGGTACAGGTTGTGTTATCTGAGATCCACAACTGTTCTGCGGATGCAAATGCGGCGTAGAATGCTACACAACGGGTTTTGAATATATATATATATATATATATATATATATATATATATATATATATATATATATATATATATATATATATATATATATATATATATATATATATATATATTACATAAAGTCCGCCTAGAATATACGGTCGAGCTGATTTTTTAATGAGGTCCACCGGGATCTTGCAGATCCGAAAACGCCAGTAATAAGCTATCGAACCGATGCTAAAAAATTTCTCACTGCTAGAGAACTAAATTATTTTAGATGGATACAACTATGCTGCACAAAATTCGTTCGGGTTCTTGGGTCCCTAAAAATACCAAAACTAATTACCCAGCCGATTTTAAAAATTCTTTTACTCTTAGAAAGCTAAACTATTTTAAATAGGTACAGGTCTTAGATGAGATCCGCCAGTGCCCAAGATTTGGAAATTCGCTATGTTATGCAGATGCTGCGACAGGGGTATTAGTCTGATTACAATTAATTTAAAAAAAAATTAAAGAAGTAATTTTTTACCTATATTTTAATCGGTTAATTTACCCTAATCAAACATAACTATGGAAACAAAAAATTGCAATGTAAAATCAATGGACAGTATTTGACAATTCGAAATGTCAAAAAGTTGCACAGAACTAAAAATCAACAATTTTGGTTTGGGGCGATTTAGGACAAAACTAATTATACAATATTGGATTGTTATCAAGGTTATACACGTATGCAAAATTTGAAACCTCTCGCTCAATTAGAACCTGTCTAAATTTTGATTCCAAGATTTGATCTAAACCAACATACTAACATAGCAAGTTAAACAAAGGCTTTTAAAAATATTTTAATATTTGATAAATTAAATTTAAAAAGTACCAAACATAAAATAGTTTAGAGTAACAAATAAAATAAAGATTAATTAAAATTTTTAATTGACATAATATATTCTATTTCTCGTAATACGATTTAAAAATGAAATATTGTTAATCGAAAAAGATCAAGCATCACACCGATTTTAAATTTCCGTTGTATATTTGCCGTATATTCGACAAATTTGTTTTAACCATGCATAAATCTAATAGAGATAGTGTGAGTTTTAGATGAAATTAGTGAAGCCAAGAAACATGCAGGAGGATCGTCATACATATCCCTTTTATTTAAGTTTTAGTCAGGGTCGTATTAATCATCACATGAAATTTTTATTATTGAATATATTTATTTAAATTATTTATAAATGACAACTTATTTTAGTTTCCTTCGCTGGCATATCTCAACTTTTATTTTTAAAAGTTACAATATCTTTATGCAAAACTTTATTTATAAAAAAAAAATAAAAAATTGAATATTTTCTTTAAAAAAATGATTTTATCACATGAATGTAATTAAAAAGAAACATAGTGGAATGACAAATATAATTGCAAATGTTTAAAACCACAGTTTGACTATAGTTGAGGCACTGGAAAACGAACAAATATATAGTTACTGTTTGTCTGTACAGTCTTGATCGCTAATAGCAAGATGAAGGGTATAAAGAAGAAGATTGACGTAAGAGATAGGTATTTAAAAACTAAAATCTATTATAAAAATACTTTCGATTTAATACATATTTATTTTAATTAACAGAATTTATTTTTTGTTAATAAGGTAAAATACTAAACACGTATTTTATATAATAATATTCATATGAATTTCTAAAAAATGTATAAAAGTTTTAAAATTCAAGATATAATATGTTGTTTCTTATACTATGAATTAATATCGATTTTATTTACTCATGCTTTTAAAAATTAATGTATCTGTCATATCTGTTATTTTTCATTAAATTTATTGTTATCTACTGGAATCTTTAAATATATAAAAATCATTTAATTTGCAAATTAATGCTATTCATTATTAATATTTTATTAAAGTACGTATAAATTTCAGTATTTTAATTAATAAATTGTATCATCCAATATTATTTGTTACTTTTATAAAAAAAGATATTATGTTAAAAAAACACAGATCAAGGTATAGACGATGACAGCGTCAGGGTTCTTCGTCTCACAGACAAAATACAGTAGTATTGTATAGTTTGGAATACGCTCACCATATTTCATTTTCTCTTTACACATTTTTTTTATTCTGCAAAATAGAGAAGGAAATATGATGAGCATATTTCAAACATAATAAACAAACTGCAGCTCTAATTATTCTATATAATTATGTATTCTGAGGGAGCAACTTATAATCTCTATAAAAATGATGTGATATTTTTACCTAAGCAAGCAATCTGCTTATTACTTTCACATATAATTTGAAATTTTTACGCTAAAAAAATTTTTTTTCAAGTAAAAAAATTTCCTATTTTGCCGTAAATATATTCGTTTAAAAGTAATTTGCCAAACAGGAAAAATTGGAATTGCTGTAACCGCTATCTTGACATTTTTTGTAGAAAATGTAATTATTTATCTTTTCGGTTTGGAAATTTTTTTTGCTAGAGTTAATATTTTAAATGTTAATTTTTTAAGTATCTAATGAAAACTGCGTTTGTCTAGGCGTTATCAGGTAACCTTACATTATTCGATTATTGGTTTCTAAATTTTACTGAAATTTCTGTTTTTAGAATGTGATATAAATCAGTATTAAATTACTTTCCGTTATAGGCAGCTATTTTCTCTTTCGCCTGAACAACCATAACATTTCTTTATTACCAGATATTATCAGATTTTTATAAATATCAACTTTTAAGTTAATAGTTTCAGAAGAATTACGTTTTCTACATTTATGAAAATTGAACTTACGTGCGATAAAAAAAATCACTGTCTATTATGCACCTTTTATTTGTAAACATTACGTTCTCACTAAATCCTAGTTATAATAATTATATAATATAGGTAACATAAGAACAAATAGTATCAGACATGCATTTCAGTCACAGATTTAATGTTGACTGTTTCTTATATCCAAAATCATCAATTATTCTTCAAGTATCATCAAGTAAAAGAGGTGTCACTTTTTTTTAATAATTCCGCACTTTTTTTTCTGTAAAAGTAATCATTTTTTTTATTTCTGTACTTCACACGTCACGCGACGGTAAGTATTAAAAAACATGCAGACATTTTTATTGAGTTTATATACATATGTATTCTTCATACATAGTTGTTACTCTCATTTATAAAAGTGGCTATTTGTAATGAAATCCATGACATAATCTATGTATGTTCACAAATATATTGTATTTAGCTTTGTAATTGTACTGGAATTTCAAAAATATTATATATGTAAATGTGTCTTGCATAAAGTTTGCACCAGAGTCATGTTTCTAGGATTTCGTAATTTTAGTAACGAAATCCGTATGAATCCGCTATTTTTGTTATCGCAGAGGTGGTCTACCCACACTTGACCACAATTTGTGAGACAGCGCCGTTTTTTTAAAAACTGTTGAAATTTTTTTTGTTGAAAACAAATTATTTATTGTAAAAAAAAAAAACAACAAATTAATGGTTAATTTTAATATTAAATAAAAGCAAGAAATATTTTATACACGGAGAAAAAATTCATATAAAAATTACTGCGCTCAGCACTACAATCGACGTGTAAAAGGCGAACATATTCAATTTTGTACGGTAAAAATATAAAAATTATAATTAATCATAGAAAATTTAAAGGATAGAATGTTCCTTCCGTAATATTAGCTCCATAAAATTTGTAAAACAGCACAATAAAAAGTTCCATTGCCGACAGAAAAATATTTTTTAATTGTTTTTTTTTTTTTTTTTTTACAAAAATTATTATTCTGTCTTAAAATAGAAGAAAAGTAGAAAAGAAGAAAAGAAGGTAATAGTAGAAAGAAAGAAAGAGAAGGCATCACACAGCGAGGCAAGCTGCAAAAGATAACAACCACGTAACAACACAATCATATATGGAAGGTCACATAGCCAGACCTAGTGGTGTTACCACCGCATCAGCTAGTTAGTTGGTGTGATGTTCTGTAGTGTCAAACTGTCGAAGCAGTGTTCAATAGAATGCCTCGCAGGACGGATGGTCATCGTTTAATTCATCATTTTCTCAATTCAGTATTACAATATATTGTTGCCGATCATTTTTGTATGCATCAATCGAAAGTCGGAAAAGATCGGGCATCTTGGAAGTTTTTACAGGTACAGCCCAAGCAACATAAGGTTGCGTGTCAGATGCGCAAATGGAAGAGTACGACAACAAGAATTAAACTATAACATATATGCATAAGAGTGTGATAGAAGTTGTGTGTTAGCACATTAAATTTTACCATGCTATAATATATTTTTTACTTTGGTCGTCGATCGCGCACGGATTATAAGAGAGCATGGTAATTTTTCTGAAATTTTCTCTACAAAAATTATAGGATTTTTCTTTCCGTGTACAGAGAATTATGGAAAAATTAAAATTTTCTATTAAAAAGCTAGTATTTATAGCAATATTTTGATGATAGTCGTGATTTTATGAATAAGCAGATTCAAGGGAATGCTATAATTTTTATTTTGCTAAAATTCATAAAATTATTTTGAATTTAGGGCCACTAATTTATAATCTATATTTTGGAAAAGTGGATTTTTACAGATTGTGGTATTTAGCGATTGAAATATGTTTACTAAACCCAATTTTGATATGGTATCAAAATTTCAAGAGAAATTGACACTATCGTTCAAATTGGTTATACTAATTGCTACAAAAAACATTCGGTGATAGAATTTATGGCTTAAATATTAGGTTTTGGCTTCACCAAAGCAACTACCTCTTTTCTTAACAACTTGTTCGCAAAACGACATCCTGTTTACCAAAGTATATTTAATTTATATTTATTTGTCAAAGTATTCTTTCTCCAACTCATCTCCATTCATCTGATGAACGATACTTCATTAGCTACACACCTACTGTAAGAGAACAGTTGCCTGTTGTATCATTAACGAGACGATAACAAAACACGTGCATTGGTCAAAAACAACAATACGTGAGACTACTGACAAAAGATGGTAACGCTTTGAAAAGTTTTAGTTATTATTATGATACGAACTAATTTATTTTAATTGCAAACTAATTTGTTAAAATGTTTAGAAAAGAAATCTTAGAATATTCAAGAATGTGTTTGCTTCTAAGCTTTTGGACGGTAGTATACCATGTGAGTTTTTTGAGAGTTGCCATTTCTATTACAACCAAATTTTTATGATAGAAATGGCACTAGAAAATGTTTTTTTCTTGCATGTAATGGAAATGTAACCAAGAAAAACACGGTCGGTTGAAGTAGTCTCAAGAAGTCTCCTTACCGCCTAACCAGAGCCGGATTAACCCTGAGTCCGCCCCTAGGCATCTTGAAAAATGCCGCCCCTACCTTTTAGTTGAAAAAAAGGAAATCTTAAAAAAAAAACGTCAATCACAAATTTTTCTGCCCTGTTTTAAAAATTTGCCGCCCCTTTTCCTACTTTTTTTACAAGCTTTCTCTTAACAAAAATAAGTGACGAGCAAAAAAAAAAAAAAACGTTAATTACTCCTTTTTCCGCCCTATTTTAAAAATTTACCGCCCCTAGGCCATGGCTTAGGGTGGCCTATTGGCTAAGCTGGCCCTACGCCTAACTGATAAATTAAAGAAAAATTAAAAAATTAAACTTGGGTAAAAATATTTTTTTGCTCATTTGTGTTGTTAATTAATGCATTAAATCAGTTTTATCAAAAAATTAATATATAGTCCCATTTAAAAATCTATAAGTTTGTATCATAGCTCGAAAACCATAAGAGCTATAAAGCTCCTGACTATAGCAATCAGTTGCCTCCGTCAATATCTACAACTATTATTTGAACAATATTTCGATTAAATCAACGGTTTGGCTGTAATAAAAATGGAACTCTCGAAAAACTCACACAGTATACATTTAAAAAAAAAAAAATTATAATTACATATTATTATATATTATACTCAATCTATAATAATAATTTCTTTCTTGTTTTACTTTGTAGTTTATTTGCATGATATCAGAAGAAACAATTGGATAATTAATTCAGGAGAACCTAGGGGGCATCCAGAAACTTTCTGCACAAAGACGCTTCTTGCCTTCACCGCGACATTTCCTGCAAGTATTCCACTTTCTTCTTTGAGCCCAAAAGTGTAATAGCGACATGAGAGATGTCATTGTTTCTTTATCCTCTTCTGTTAAGGTTTCGGAAATATTGAATTCACTTATGATTTTATTAATTTCACGTCTAGAAAGCTGGATATTCAGTTTCAAATGAAGACCACTACATGCCATTATCAGGTTATGTTGTCTTTCGTAACTAGAAATGGTCTCTTCCTTGATTTTTTGATCCGCAATCGATGTTTTTAGTGCTTGTGCGAACTTTGGCGTCATATCAAACAAGAAGTTTGTGTTGAAACAGGGTGCCCTATCAATTGCTTTCGTTAAATCATGCCATCCACCTGGATTCTTCCCATGCAGTGCACTATAATATATATAGATCAGTAATAATTGCCGTGATGTTATTTCAAACCATTTATTTTCGGTAACGTGATAAAAATTATTAATTTGTTGATAGAATTTATTAATATCCATAAATTTAGAAAGATACACTATTATGGAAATTATTTGAATTTTCCTGGAATTTTCGGGTAATAGCAGATTTTCTTTTTCAATACATTCATTATCTTCTTGAATTTGCCTTTTGATGTTATGAAGTAAAACATCTAATTTTGTTTGGGCTTGACCCAAATCTAATTGATTATTGTTCATTTTGTTGTCGACAACACTTAACAAGCAGTTTCCTTTTCATTGGAATTTTCACTGCACTTTTGTAACTGCAATTCTCATAAAAAATTTTCACTCTTTGTTACTTTTTCTACAATAAAAAAATTATTATTACTATCACTGTGAAAAATTTGATTTTGTTATTAAAATTTACAATCACTTTCGATTTTAATACTATACTCAAATAAACGATATGAAAATTTATTGTTTCTTTTATTTATATTGTTAAAGTATTAGTTATCATAATATATATTATGTACGTAATTATTTATCTTAAATTTTTTAGATTGGAATTGCTATACAAAGCTTTTAAACACTGTTTGAACGACATCTATTGATTGAGAAGAAATACAAATTATAGAAGCGCATATTTCAAATCTCACTACTTACATTTATTTTTACTCTTGCTATTTTTGATTCACATAAAAGAATTATGAAATTTTTTGCTTCAGTATCTATAATATATTCCCAAGTCCTATTTCCAACACTTTTTTAAAGAAATCTGAGAATTTTATAACAAACAGCTCGAGTTATTTAATAATTTTATTCCGTTTTAAGGATTCTGATGGCTACTGCTTAAGGATTTTTAGGGAAGTATTGAGAATTTAAAACATTGAAATACTGAGCAAAAATTTAAGTAAACTTGATGTTAGCAAGCAAATTTTCAGCGAGGGATTCAAGCAATTTTATTTAAAAATAGCATAAATAATAAAATCAAAACACAATATCGACAATTAGTATAAAAATATATAATATATTAATTTTAATCCTACGAACTTAAGAATGAAATATGCACGTTGTAGATATACGTCATTCTGGAATTGTTTAGCTTATTAGCAGTGAACAAAATTTTTAAAATCAGTTGGATAGTTAATTTTGACGCTTTCTAGGTCCCCAGGACCCAAGAGGATTTCATATAACATAGTCTATGTCAATTTGGAATAGTTTAGCTTTGTAACAGTAAAAAAATTTTTAAAATCGGCTAGGTAGTTTATTTTGGACGCTTTTTAAGCCCCTAGATCTCTAGCCTGTGTCAATCTAAAAACGTTAGGCTTTCTAAAAGTGAAAAAAAATCTCCAAATTGGTAAGATAGTTTATTTTGGACATTTTTTGGGGATTTCAGACCTTTGGGTGACTTGTTATTTTCACATAACATAGTCTATATCAATCCAGAGTAGTTTGCCTCTCTAACAATAAAAACATTTTTAAAATAGATTGGGTAGTTTAGACACTTTCTGAGTCCCGATGAGACTTCATAACCTAGCCTAGCCTAGCTTTATAACAGTGATAAAAGCTTGGTACTTTTTCAATTTATTTCGGATATTTAACCAACAAAATTTTCTTTTTTTACTCGACTGCATTAAAAGAAGTGTAATGTGTTTAGGAAGTACCTATGTATGTACTGTACCCTTTGACTATGTCTATTTCTGTGGCGCAGCCTGCAGCCTAAACGGCTTGACGGATTTTGGTAAAGAAAATGCCGCTGAATTCGTCTTAATCTCGGGAGTGCTATATGCTAGATGAAATTTCAAAATTCATCCCCTGAATAGGGGATGAAAAATTCATATAGCAAGCCATTGCATCTAGAAACGTGGAATTTTGCAGACGAGTTCTTTATGTAACGTAAGGGAGCACAAGATTTTTGAAAATTCATCCCCTAAGGGTATAAAGTAGGGGATGAAAAATTATGAAAGGTAAGGTTTTCCACAGGGCTACGAGGGTTCTTTAGTATTGTAAATGAGTATTAAGAGGGAGAATTTTTGTAAAAATTTATCCATTAAGGGTGTAAAATAAGGAATGAAAATTTATATAGAAAACCGTTGAGTCTAGAAAAGTGAAATTCTACAAAGGGGTTTTTTTATACATATAATGTAGACGAGCGCCAAGAGCGGGTTTTGAAAATTCATCCCCTAAGGGGGTAAAATAGCCGGTCAAAATTTATTTAAAAAACCTACTGGGCCCAGAAACGTGAAATTTTGTACAGAATTTCCTTATGTAGCGTAGGTGAACTGTAAGAAGGGATTTTTGGAATTTTATTCCGTAAGGATATAAAAGAGGGGACGAAAATTTATATAGAAAGCCATTGAGTCTAGAAACGTGAAATTCTGCATAGGAGTTTTTTTGTAACGTAAGCGAGTACCAAGTGCAGATTTCTAAAATTTCATACCCCAAAGGTGTAGAACAAGGGTTGAAAATTTATATGGGAACTAGTTTTTGTCGATGAATTCATCCGTGTGGAGTCGATGACGACATAGTAAGTGTACAAAATCACTGTTGCCAGCCACAGTAATATCATATGCGTACTTATATATTTTTTTTTTCTAAATAATTAAAAAACGCTAAAAAGACTTAAATAAAAAAGTTAATTAAAACCAAAATTAAAAAAACCGGACTGCGTTTAAAGTAATCTAGAACGGTGGAAACAAGATGAAATAGAGAAAAAGAAGAATGAATAAAAAGTAAAGCAGTCGGAGGCATACGTGTTGTACCAAGTTAAATAGAAAAGTTTGATGCCTCCGACTACATACTTTACTTTTTATTAATTCTTCTTTTTCTCTATTTCATTTTGTTTCCACCGTTTAAGTTTACTTTAAACGCACTCAGATTTTTTTTTTTTTTATTTTAATTAACTTTTTTATTGGTGAAAAAAACGACTTCGGAAACTTATCGTTCTCTTCCAATGTTATGATTCTGTCATTTTATTCACGATTTTATTACTCTTGATCAAATCTTCAAATTAAAAAAAATCATTTTAAATTAGGTTTTATTTATGTGACGTGTATGGGGGTAATTGACAAAATGATGATATTACCAAGTAAATCACTATAAAATTTGATTTTGTTCATTTGCAGGGAGGGCTCATGACTCCCATGACCAACTCTTTGTATCAACGCTCAGGTTCAAGAAATCATCATTCCAAGAAGCTTTATAATAACATAACACTGATGAGAATTTTTTGAAAAGTGTGTCATCTCTCTTAGCTTTCCCATACTCATACATTGTACAAAAAATATATCTATATATGAACGCGCAGATACATGTTAATGTAAAAAATTACATGCTTGACATATTTACTAAACAATCTATACTTAGGAATAACAACGAGTCATACACCGATGTAGACGTGCATACATCTAGAATAATATCCATTATTATATTACAGTATCATTTTTTTTTTTGTTATTTTAAATATTCAAATAAAAATTGCTTATAAAAATAAAAAATAGGGAAAGAGCAGTACTTCACCACTGCCTCGCAACATATTATACCGTCTGGCTCATCAAAACTTTTCCGGTCCAGGTTCTAGACAATGAACAGAGATGAGAAAGTAATGCGCTGAATAATGTTATACGTATTATATATTTTATTATAACAGTGGAGTAGCAACACATGCACACTTGCTTAGTTGTTTGTTATTATTTAACTTTAGGATAGGTTAATAAATAAATTAGACTAAATTTTAGTTAAGATAGGTTACAGTTGTTCTTTGTTCGTTGCAGTAAACTGAATCCGAAATGCTTTGTTGAGCCGCACCGTATATATACACGAGAGTGATATGAATAATGACAATCACAATGTGATCCTTAAAAGATGCTGACTTTCAATTTTAAGAATTTTACATAATTGTCTTAGCGTTCCATAGCCAAAGTCTCGGACACTCATGATTTCATTAGCTCCATCCGTTTGTCTTTTGTCCGTCCATAGATTGTTTTTTGGAGCCTACAATTTGGCGGCAACTGTTTCTGCTTGATTATGTAGATGGAGCACCGCTTCCATGGATAATCGAAATAGACAAGAGGATTATTTTGTGCAGCTGGAAAATTCGATCAACTACCACTTATCAAATTTTTTGAACAGTTTCGTCAGTATGTTTGTTTAATCCTGAATCTATACATAGTACCTGGAAGCTCATTAATATTTGTATAACAAGTAGCTTTTTCTCTATAGTTTTCGAGACAATCAAACAAAGTCAGAATTTTAACGTAACAATCGACGTCTGCTGCTAAGGACTTTGATCAGCTACGTCAATGGCAGCAATTTTTCTTTTTTACTCTTTATAATCTTTTTTTAAGCAAGTTCAGGTACGTGACTACGTTATTTACGTTAACTAAATCAATTCCTAATTCAAAATTTTTTTCTTATCATTTAAGTAGGATAAAATATCATCTGTTTCTTTAAGTCTATCAGTTCTTTAAATATATGATTCAGTCAACCCCCTATAACATTTTCTTCATTTATACGAGGAGCGACTCAATGGCTTATTCAAAGATTGGGGATGCGACTGGAAGATTGTTAACTGCCATAAAAACTACCAATATTAAATGTTTGTAAATGCATGCAGATTATACATGAAAAATATTATCAGCTCCCGGACTAGTAACTTTTAAGTCAGCTAGAAATAGGCCTTTTCATCATGTGACGAGCGCAAGCGCAGCCGCCATGTTAAAATAGTGGTAATTCAAAAGTTTCGTACTGTTTTGGTCAGGAATAGCCAGGAAAGCAATACTATCTCAGTAAAGAAATGAATTATTGGAAAAAATCGTCGATGGTGCTTCACTTGTTTATAAATCAGTTGAAGCCCATAGTCACCCATAGTTGTGAACAATTGAAAAGGTGGCTGAAGTGTTATGGACGTCCGCAAAAACGAAAAAAAAAGTGAGCTGATTGAGAGGTTAGGCATCCATACTACTTGTCTACTATGTCAAAAATAATAATAAAATCAAATAATATACTTATATAATTTTATTTTAATTAATAATGTCAACCAATTTTTAGTACAACTTTAAATGATTTGTAGCATGTATCACCCTTACAAACTGCATAATAACACCGTTTCTTTGCTCCTTTTCTTGCAGATAACATTATAGTAATGGATTGAAAAAATTTAATTTTCAATTAAAAACACTTATTTTTTATTTTTTCTTACTTTTTTTTCAATAAATACTCTTTATTTTATATTTCTTAATTCTAATTATTTGTAGATGGGTACTTTAACATGGTTGCTTACAAAAAACAGTACGAAAAAAATGGCCGATATTGACACATGCGTACAAAAAAAATTTGTGATGAAAAGGCCTATTGAAATAGCTTTTTGGTTTATATACCTGTAAAGGCAAGCATGATAAGTCCGTTTTGAACATTGTTCCTAACTGTTTTCTTAAGAAAGTAGTTCTTCTAAACTTGTTTATACAACATTTAACTTGAATGCGAACTACATTTGCTCATATACGAGGTATAAAATAAATAACTCTCGTCCTTTTGAGGGGTCTAGCATCCTGTAGACACTAAAATCACACGAATTTATCTAATAGTTTGAGATAATCGCAAATGGATTGGCTACATGATGCTTCAAAATTTTTCCAAGTACGGCCCCTTTTTTTAACCCATATTTAGTACCAAATTTTCTCTGTTAAAATGGAGTTGTTCAAATTTATTAGCAAATATCAATTGGATTAATAATAAAGAGATTAAGATAAATAACGGTACATCTTGTTTGCCATTGAGAAGAAGATGTGCCATTATTTCCCTGAATCAATTTGGCGTTTATTCTGTTATTACATAACGCCGCCCAATTACATGGGTGAGATCTACCGACTGTTTTCGTAACGAGATTTATTTACTTTATACCCTGCATAAAGAAGAACTTAATCGAAACTGATGTTTGTTTTAGTTAAGATATGATTATTTAAAAACATTAGTAGGAATACTTTTTTTCTATTTGAAAATTTATATGTTTTAAGTAGCTTAAAACACATCGTATGTATAAACAAAGTAATATACCCGCAGCGGACACAGTATTAATTTAAATTTTTAAGTATATGCAGTCACTTACTTGCTGGCAAATTTGCTAATAAGTATACCCACTATAGTTGACTTAAATATTACATATTTTCAGTTTATATTCTATGATGATAAATGTTGCTAATTTTACAGTAAAAGCATGCTATTTATGAATATATAGAATGTTGGAAAAGTTCGTTAAGTTATATACTAGAAAAGAGGAAATGCATTTCTTATAAATGTACAGGAAGACTCAACAATAGTTACAAAAATGATAACTCCAATGAAAGTCCAAGTAAAAAGTTAACATTTTTTTCTAAACACAGAAATATTTTTAGTTTGAAACACTTTTGTAATTAACTTATATTCACACATCTATATACCATGTGAGCTTTTTAAGAGTTGCCATTTCTATTACAACCACATTTTTATGATAGAAATGGTACTGGAAAAGACTCGTTTCTTGGATGCAATGGAAATGTAACCAAAAAAAAAAACACTATCGGTTGAAATAGCCTCAAGTACATATGCATATTTTTACTACCTAACTGATAAATTAAAGAAAAATAAAAAAATTGAACGTGGATAAAAAATTTTTTTTTGCTCATTTATGTTCTTAATTAACGCATTAGATCAGTTTTAGCGAAAAATTAATATATAGTCCCATTTAAAAATCCATAAGTTTGTATCATAGCTCGAAAACTGTAAGAGCTATAAAGCTCCTGACTATAGCAATCGGTTGCTCCCGTCGATATCTACAACTCTTATTTGAACAATTTTTCGAATTTTGGATATGTTGTAGATAATTGACCGAAACATTATTTCCAACCGGTTTGGAAAAGTTTTATTGTTTTACCGCCCCCACCAGCCCCCTTAAAAGTGGGGTCGGATCCAAAATTTGCTCAAAATTTGACCCCATTGTTGTGCATCGGAATAAGCCCCACTTACCAAATTTCAGCTCTTAATTTCTATGAGGAGGCCCTACACATATTAAAAGATAGCGGATATACATATATACATATATATATATATATATATATATATATATATATATATATATATATATATATACAGTACACTCCCTATTATCCGCGAGCGGATTATCCGCGCGTGCTACAGAAACCGAGAAAATAAGTATTTATAAAAAAAGGACTGAACTGACAAGTTTATTGAGTACAAAACGTGCGCAGGTCTTGAGTACAAAACGTTCGAACTCGCGCAGTAGGCTGGCGCGCAAACTTATGCTACGCAAAATTCAATCGCGGATTAAGAAAAAATGTTTCCAAAGCAAGAAATAGAAACAAGTGACCGATTTTTTTAAGAGGTTGTAATTACTATTTATGTTTACATTGTATTTTACGTCTTAATGTATAGTAGACTATATTAAATAGATTGTTTTTTATGTTAAAATAGTTTTCCTCTTTTGTTCTCTCCCATTTTCGGTATTTTTACGGATTATCCGCGATTTTCGTTATCCGCGGTAGTCGCGCCACCCAATTCCACGGATAATCGGGAGTTTACTGTATATATATATATATATATATATATATATATATATATATATATATATATATATATATATATATAAAAGTTTTTTCTTCAGAATCGTGTTGTACGGTCCAAAAACGGATGGCGCCCCTACTCTCGCCGTTTTTATCGTATAGGCTGTATAAGTCTAATTTTTCAAGGAAAAATTCGACTAAAAAATTTAATCACAGTTAATATTCAACTGCCATCGGTGTTAAAAATTTTAAAAAAGTCATTGAAACTGTGAATTTTCACAAAATCATTTGACCTGCAAGTTTGTTTTTCTAAATTAAATTTACTTTAGTGATGATATTTTCACTGCATTAGTATACATAATGTCATGCATTATTTAGGTACATAACATGGATAACCCTTTGGAATTTTTGAATTCCAAATGACACTCTTACGTCATCTCGTTTCGTAACTGTTTGTGGAAAATACTATTATTTAAACTGTGTCAATACGTTCCGCTTCACGTTTCTTATTGTGATAGCATTGGCAGTTTTAAAAAAAAAAAATTAAGATTTTTTTTTTTAACTATATGAAACACTTAAAATAAATAAGAGAGAAGGTTGTTTCTTAAAACAGTGCAAATATATTCAGATAACTTTTTTCAGCTGACAATAAACTGATATATACAAAATACTACATATTAACTTTTCTAAGAATAAGATTTTATTTAGTTCTGACTACACATATTAGAAAATATTTATTGTATACTAAAAATATTACATGCAAAATTATATTAGATAATATGTTTCATATGACTATATAATATAGGAATTTCAACAATACTCATACTATGTATGTATGGTACATATATATATATATATATATATATATATATATATATATATATATATATATATATATATATATATATATATATATATATATATATATATATATATATATATATATATATATATATATATATATATATTATATATATATATATATATATATATATATATATATATATATATATATATATATATATATATATATATATATATATATACGGTGACACGTTCGTGTGTGTTCTCCTATCGTGGTCATCGCTCGAAGCGAGGGTACCAGGTTTCTTATTGAGTGGTCCTTGTTATGATAGTGCACGGTACTTTCCTCTACTTTTATTTTTTAGGGGCTCATATACAATGAAATTATAGTGGGATGTCAGGTTTAATTAATCTGCAGCCATGCGGGATAATTAACCGAGAATATCACGAGGTTGCGCGTTCATTAAGCCTGGCACATCAGTATAAACTCATTGTATACGCTAAAACTTACATTTTGATATAATTTTCATCGATGATATTTCTTGAATTAAGTAAAAATTAAAAATCGTCGTTCGCAACTAACCGGGAGAGATCTATCGTCCACATCAATCACAATACCTCACATTAATCCACAGCTACCATACCACCATCACCAAAACCAATAGCAATTCACCAAAATGGTGCATATAACCTATAGTAGTTACGTATCTAATAAATACATTTAAAAAATCGTAAACAGAAATAGCGTCATATTTTGTGACGCGGGCAAAATTGGCTTAAGTTAACGGTGGCTTCTATAAGGTCTGTAGTCTTACTACTCACGCACATAAAGTAATTAATGTATCTTATATACATAGGATTTGTATACCGCGGGTTCTTGGGCTAATACTGCTAAGATATTGCGTATATGGCATATATGGCCACATGTCGTATTGATGTAACAGCTAACAACACTGTTTCATTTATTTGCATATACGTTTCTTTGTAAAATTGTAATCAAAAAATCAAATTATTTCCCAAAAAATTGGTTGTCGATAAGAACTCTTTCAAAAACCTCGATAAATTCGTCTTCAATAAAAATATTTAAAATCGACATCTCTACTGAATACCTCGTACAATCTCAATTCGAATGCTACCGTTACCTCGGAAAGCTATTAATTAAGAGTTATTAATTACCTAAATATAAACTTTGCTCAATTGCGCCCCTCTCACTCCAGCATTTCTAAGGAATAATTGATATAAATTACTCAGGGATAATCAAAATTTGCATATCAAACCTAGACGTTAATTACACTACCTACAATTGAAACTTTTGCCATATACTTCTTACTCCTGAAACATCTTGTAATGGAATAATGGAACAGACTAACATTATGTTGATATTTCATTACGGTGTACAAATATCTATAGTTTAACTTGCATAGATTTTAATAATTTAATTTAAAATGTCAAGGGATGGCATAAAATTTGAACTAAGATCTTGAATTTAGTCAGTACTTAATATAACTTATTAAACAATCAAAACTCATTAAAAAAGGAATAATTAGGTTTATTAGAAGTTGGAAGTTAAAAGTTAGTTTATTAACTTACATTACAGACATCATTGAAACACTGAGATCATTCGAATAATTTACATTAACAACAAATTCATTCATAAACGTCAAATTATAACAAGTTCGGTAAAGTGCGAGTCTGACTCGCGCACGGAGGATCCGTTTAATATCAATTTTATACACGGAGAGAAAATTCATATAAAAATTACTGTGCTTAGCACTACAATCGACGTGTAAAAGGCGAACATATTCAATTTTGTACGGAAAAAATATAAAAATTATAATTAATTATAGAAAATTTAAAGGAGAGAATATTGTTTCCGTAATATTAGCTCCGTAAAATTTGTAAAACAGCACAGTAAAAAGTTCCATTGCCGACAAAATAATATTTTTTAATTGTTTTTCTTACAAAAATTACCATGCTGTATTATAATTATATTTGAAATGATATCTGCTAGTAGTAGAAAGAAAAAAAGAGAAAGAAGGTTATGTGTGTTGTGAACGCTGTTGAAATGCACCTTACTCATAGCAAGTCACATAGCCAACCATAGGTTTCGACGACCAACTGGTCGGACGGGTCGGACCAAGCACCTTGATCCATTAGACTGTCTTACAAGCAGCATTCTTCATTACGCAAGCAGTATTCATTACACTGTGTTAAAGGATGGAGATGTCACCGTTTAATTCATCATTTTGTTACTTCACTATCTTTCGTATTAGAATATATTGTTGGCAATCATTTTTGTATGCCTCATAAAGTTCTTACAAGTTCGAAGTTTTTACAGGTACCGCCCAAGCAACATAAGGTTGAGGGTCTGATGCGCAAATGAAAGAGTACGACAACAAGAATTAAACTATAACATATATGCATAAAAGTGAGATAATAGTTGTGTTAGCACATTAAATTTTAGCATGCTAGCACATATTTTTTATTTTGGTCGTCGATCGCGCACGCATTATAAGAGAGCATGGTAATTTTTCTGAAATTTTATCTACAAAAATTATATGATTTTTCTCTCCGTCTATAATAAAGGACTATATAGTATTAAGAGCGAAACTGTGGGTTGTCTTGTACATTAAAAAATATATTTGTATCCCTTTCCCACAGCAAGGGTTTTTTTTTCTTCCTCGTACTTCTTACTAGGCCAGTTTTGAATACTTTTGTGATTCTTTGCAGTAATTTTTCACTGAAATGAAAAAATTACTAGGTAAATATGTATCTAAAATAGAAAAGAAAATTATGTACCTAAAAAGAAAAAAAAATAGATTTCATTTAAAGTAGGATATTCCAGCAAAAAGCAAATTAAAGCTGAATGAACGGGCTAACCAACTTAACTGAGAAAAATATTTCCAAGTCCGTAGTCCGTATTGTGCGATAATTGTAACTCCAAATAAACTACAAGCTTAAAGCTTCGGAATCCTTTATATACATGCTACAATCTTTGAAAAATTATTAAAAATTTTAGGAAATTTTTTGTTCCTTTAATTTATTCAGTAGCGTATTTTCCTGTACCCTTATTGATGATAAGATTTTGATAAAGTGCTTGTTGACACTACTTATCACTAGAAGCCTAAAAAATTCATTCTAAGGTCAATAGTCGTAGATATAATCAAAATGAGCAAAAATTGTTAGGATGTACACAATTTGTAAAAAAACGGACTTATCGAAATAATATAATGCCAGTAGCTGACTCGTGTGAAAATTTCACACAACGCCTTTGGCACCTTTTCATTAAATGGCGCCTTCAGCTCCTTCTACATGCTTGATTCAAATACGATAAACTGAGTGTCCGCATATCGCGTCTTCAGCGTTTTCTACATTCTTTCTTTATCCACATATGGTGCTTTCGACGTCTTCTGCAGCCTTTATACAAATACGTCTTTTAAAATAAAGTTTTCCAACGAGAATACTAACATTAAACTATTTGTTTACTTTTCGTCTCATAATCAGTTATTAATTTTGATTAAATGTTAAGCAAGATGTGGCATATCACTGTATGATGAAAAAATTTTTGATAAAAACACCCTTGGGAAATCATATACAGCCGACTCTCCTTAATTCGAAATCGAGGGACTCTTAAAATATTACGAATTATAGAGAGATTCGAATTATCGCAGGTAACAATTTTAATTATTTAAGCATTTGCGATGAATGAACTTGAACTTGTCTCAAAATATACTTACAATCTTTCTCTCTTTCTCTCTGAAACTTTCAATTATCGAGTGTTTGACGCCGATGAGTTCGAATAAATGCGTCGTTTTGTTACGTAGCAATGATTTTTTCGTTCGAATTACCAACTGTATAAAAATGTATTGTTTTAGTTCGAAATATAAAGGGATTGTCTAGGGAACTCGTGATACCTTTGAATTATAGAGAGTTTCGAATTATCACAGGTTTGAATTAACGGGAGTCTACTGTATATGATAATGATTAAACGGACAATACTGTTTCAGTATAAACAATTCCTCTAATTTCATAAGTCCATTCAGCATCTGTGATAACTTTATTAAAAGTTTTCATTTACTGACAGGTTTTTTCCACACAGGATTTATTACTGGTATCACCCATTTATTGGATGATAACCGATACACGAATAATTTCTACAACTTATAAACTGAAGTAATTTCAATACTAAAACGTTAACAATTGTTTGAATAAGAATGAATAAAAACTGAAATTTCTTTTTACATTTTAAAGCATATTTCTTCTGGTAAATAATACCTACTTACTTAAATTTTTCAGTTGAATATAAAATAAATATATATATATAGCACCCATTAAAAATATTTAATTTAAACCCACATATAACATTATTTAATAATGCTATAAAAGTAAAAAAATTTTTGTTGAAAACATTTTGATTGAAACATTTTGAAAACTTGACCCCTGATATTTCGTTACTTAGTATAATATTGCGTTTTCGTTTTTATTTTTAACTAACGCCTACTGTTAAATAGATCCGGGTTCGAGTCCCAGCCGATCCAGTTTGATAATTTTTCAAACACTATGTGAATTTTAAATAACATAATGAATTGGCCATTTGCCAAAGTACATCGAGTGTTCAAGTAGCAGCTAAAAAAGCTGGACATTAAAGTGAACATAATTATGAATATTGGTGTATGTTTAAATACGGACAAAAGTCCTTCATACATTAATAATGTTTCACAAACACTCGATAACATTTGAACTTAAAATATAAACTGCGTCTCGCATTAAAGAGAGGTTGTGTTTGATTGAATATCAGATTGGAGTGGCACTCGAACAAGCGGTCGGTGGCCTAAATGGTAAGGCGCTTGACTAGCAACCAAGAGATCCGGGTTCTAGTTCCAGCCGATGGAGTTTGATAATTTTTCAAACACTATGTGAATTTTAATTAAGGATGGTACGTAAAATCGCAGATGTTAAAGAAAACAGCATATCACAGGTTACGACTGCGATTCAAGTAATGTTGTGACTGCTATTTTTATCCTGGACCCATTTTATATAGCAGTTATACCATTTTGAACGCTTATGTGTTGCTTGTGTTGCAACTGCTACTTTTGTATTTTAGAAAAGTTGTTTTTCGTAGGTACATTAAACTGCCCTTCGTTCTATTATTATGGTATAAGTACACATATAGTACTAACACGCACCCATTCACTATTTCACACACATTTTTGAATACACAAAATTTTTGTTTGAAATATCCTAACATGTGTTGGCTATAGAGTTTTTTTGAAAAACTAGAATCAGAAGTAGTCAGATGTAGCAATCAGAAGTAGCAGTCAGAAGTAGCAGTCACAATTTAAAATCGTAGATATTATTTAGTCGCAGTCGCAGTTATAACTGCGGTCGCAGAATAGCAGTTTATCTCATCCCTACTTCAAACGGTTAAATATTACCACAGCAGTAATGAAAAAGCTACAAATAGCTACACTACCACTTGTAAACGATACCGTTACTGATTATATATCATCATCAATCATTGAATATCGCAAGTTTCATTTTATATTATTCCATACCACTTATTGTTAGATATATCATAATCATATAGGTTGCTCTTCAAACATACATTTATCTAACAAAAACAATCGGATTGTTCATTTACAAAAGTTCATTTGAGTATGCATTTCAGACAATGATTAAGTACTTACTACCCTATATAGTGTATCTATGGAGTGAACGTAATGCAATCTAACATATCTACCTACTCTAAAGCCGCGCTTTTACCTGCAAAAACACTTGCAGAAGTCTTGAATGCATAAGCATAAATTTTTGTCTGCAATAAATATATTGCGAGAAGCTTGCGGATCATACTATCACAACTTATTGACTTTCACAGGTATTTAGACACGAGAGTTAGATATCCCAAAAGCTATGGCAATATAGTACATACTGTCGAGTTATGCCAAGAAAAAATAGCTAACTCCCAGATTATTCATCCTGTATGAAATATTGTTGTAAAAAGTTATAAACTCTGTTTCAGAATATATTTTTTATCCCGCCACGTTACATAATAAAAAAATTTATAAAAAATGTAAAATTTAAAAAAAAATTCAAAATGTTTTTCAATTTTTATAGCACTAATTTTTATGATATAATAAATTGAATAACCCACAAATAAAGTATAAAAAGTCTTGGCCACTTCCACTCTTCTTAATCCGTAATTTTTTTTCATTCTGCCATTGACTTCTTTAAATTATGCAGTTTTCACGACACTTCTTCATTCTCACAAGGAATGTTACGGAAGTGTACCCCTGCGATTTTGTTCATTTTGAGATATATTGTAGTACTTGACAAAGTAACAAACATATTTTAATTATACGTGCCCAATCCCATCTTTAGGGGGTAAAACACCCCTTCAAAAATTTCCTAAAAAATCATATTTTGGTATTTTTCCCATACTAGACCTTAAGCAATTTTGATGAAAAGTGGTCAAAAGATTTAGACTGAGGTTACATTACTATAGAATTTTTTTCATTGGGGTCACTTAATTTTTAAGGGGTGAAACACCCCTATGAGTGGGTTTTTAAAAAAATTTTTAGGGAAATCATAGCTCAAATTCTTTAAAATTCTATAAAAAGACTACAAGTTATTAGTTAATAAATAATACGTGTTACCCACTGTAGTGGCACGGCGTAACTGGGGAGCTATGGGGGGCTCTATATGAGAACGAAATTTTTAACAAAAATTAAATATTTTGGATTTTACTCGCTATAAAATTTATAAAATCTCAAAAATAAGGTTAACTAGCAAACTCCTTGACTTGAAATAGATAGTTCTGAAACACTGAAATAGCATCATGAAAAAAAATTTCCGATTGTAGCTTGTAATTAAATGTGATGGGTTATGAAGAATAGTGGAAGAATATACAAGTAAAAATATAATTTAAGTTTTATTTATTATTTGGAGTAAATGTTGAATAGAAGTAAATATTATAGAAGTATTAAAAAATGTTATTTAGAATTATGGGTAATAATTTACGCAGTAATGATATTCTTCAAAGAAGTGTCTTAAGCAGAGCGAATTCGTGCACCAACTACATCTTATAATAGATAATTCTTCACAACCTTCAATTTCGCATTTGGGGGACAAATTTTCTTGGAGAGCAAAGGCAACTGGATTCTCAAATTTTTCTGGTTTCTTACTTATGTATCCGCTTTTGTACCATGAATAACGGAATAATTTTTGATATCGAGGAGAAGAAAATTGGTTATGAATCAGTGATTGCAGATTTATTATGTTGTTACGAGAATGAAGATTGATATCGTAATTGAGTAGCATTATACTATCCGAAAACCGCTTGATAAAATTATTCCATATTCGGAATCCGTATACATCTAGTGGTTGTATCTTCCCTGTAGTCCCTTTAGGTGTTATCATGACTGTTATTTCTTTGTCTGTAGATGTTAATTCGTTAATGGTAATCGGACAATTTACACTCCACGAATCTACTAAAAGGACACTTTTTTTACCGGTATTTGGCAAAAAAACTTCTTTTATTCACATTTCGAAAAGATCCACAAGCCATAAAATAAAGTAAAGAATTAAATAATTTATTGATAATTAATCTTGAAAATTTTATAAATTTTATAGTGAGGAAAACCCAAAATATTTAATTTTTATTAAAAATTTCGTTCTCATACAGGGCCCCCCATAGCCCCTCAGTTACTCCGCGCCACTACAGTGAGTAACAACGTGCACGTATTATTTATTAACTAATAACCTGTAGCCTTTTTACAGAATTTTAAAGAATTTGAGCTATGATTTCCCTAAAAAAATTTTTAAAAACCCACTCTTTTAGTCGTGTTTCACCCCTTAAAAATGAAGTGACCCCAGTGAAAAAAATTCTGTAGTAATGTAACCTCAGTCTAAATCTTTTGACCACTTTTCATCAAAATTGCTTAAGGGCTAGTATGGGAAAAATACCAAAATATGATTTTTCAGGAAATTTTTGAAGGGGTGTTTTACCCCCTAAATATGGGATTTGGCACGTATAATTAAAATATGTTTGTTAATTTGTCAAGTACTACAATATATCTTAAAATGAACAAAATCGCAGGGGTACACTTCCGTAACATTCCTTGTCAGTTGTAGAGAACTCTTGTGCGATGTTATTAAGTTTAGATTTTTTTTTAATTCTCTGTTTATAATTTTTCACATGCTAGTTGTTCCACAAACAAAGTTTACATTTACACTCATAAAACCCTATTAATTTAATATTATCTTCTCGAGACCATTCACTTGTCGCTCGTTGATTCATTTTTATTTAACAAAAATAAAACCGATCAGCTGCGATTGTGAGATATACGAAACTAGACCGATGAGCAGGGAGATCTATCACGAGTCGATGTGAGCACGTTTAAACTTGCAACCTGTCGCACTCGCAACTACTTGCACGAAACTAGTGATGTCGGGCTGAGAAGCAGTTAATCGATTAATCGAATAAAATTGTTTTTCAGATAAAATTAGTCATTAGTTGAAAATATCGAGCACAGAACAGTCGACTAATCGACTAAATTTTTAGTTGAATTCATGAATAGGGTAACTTATGTAACTCTTTCAAAAACGAGGTTTTCTTTCGAATTTAATTATTTACTTTTAATATTTTTCTTTTAAAGAAAAAGATATGAAATATCACAATATATTAATCACATAAAACTAAAATACCCCTGTCGCAGCATCTGCATAACATAGCGAATTTCCAAATTTTGGGGACTGGCGGATCTCATCTAAGAACTGTACCTATTTAAAATAGTTTAGCTTTCTAAGAGTAAAAGATTTTTTAAAATCGGCTGGGTAATTAGTTTTGATATTTTTGGAACCCAAGAACCCGAACGGACTTTGTGCAGCATAGTTGTATCCATCTAAAATAATTTAGTTCTCTAACAGTGAAAAAATTTTCAAAATCGGTCGGTTAGTTTATTTTTTACAATAATGGGAACAGTAAACCCTGGCGGAAATCATACAACATAACATTTATTCATCTAAAATAATTTTAGTAAAAAGTTTATCCTAACAGTAAAAAACGGGTCCTAGGGATCTCATATAACTTATGGTAGTTCGTAAGGTTCTTGTGGACATCATTTAATTACTTAATGAATTCAAATACTTTAACTTACTAACGGTGAAAAAATTTTCAAAATTTTCGACATTCGCTAAAAAAATCATTGAAAAATATTTGATATGTTTCGATCAATTAATGGTCAACATCAGCAAATAAAAGTTACTAAAATCGAAGAAAAGAATGAGTTATTTGTCCGTAGAAATTAAAATACAAATTCTGAAAACGAGCAAAGAAATATTGAAAAAACTAGATCGGCAAAACATTCTGACAAATAACACTACCCAACTAATACTTGCCAATTTGAATGAAACTTAACATACTTATTAAACAGCGAAAAATATTAAATACGTGTTTTTTTATTTCGGCTAAATACGCTTTTTAGGGGTAGAAAACACCATTCAACCTCTGTAGATGAAAACAGTTATAGCTAAATATTTTTGAAACGGCATATTTTTTGAAAAAAGGGCTGAGTACCAAATTTGTAGAATTTAAAGCGATGCACTTGATAGTGACCCTGAAATCGATTTTCAAGGTCAGTTGAAAATGATTAGCCATTGCCGAACTTTGACCATATCCTGTACCTATAAGCAGTAATTTCATGTATTGACTCAATCTATCTTCAAAATTGATTTGTTGCGTTATTTTTCTAAAATAAAAAAAATAAAAACCTGACGAAATGAAAAAATAGGCGCAAATTTATAGAAAAAATTAGAAGAAAACATTTTTGTAAGTAATTTTAGAAGTTAAGAAAAGATTTAATATCACTCCAATTGTAAGTTAAACATTAACTTTATGTTATATTAGAAATTTTCAAAATTTTTTAAAATTTTTATTGCTACTCTATAGTTATCATATTAGGAATTCAATTCAACATATGATTAACTATTATTTTTCCGATTGCGATTGAGCAAGTATTTTTCAAAATTACTTCTTGATCACTTATTTTCTATCTTGCATGTGAAATTCGTTCGAATATACTTTGAACCATTTAGGGATGAGAAGTAAACTACTCCTTTTGAAAAATATTAAATGATTTTCAAATGACTTTGGAAATTGACCTCAAGGTCAACTTCAAAGTCAAGTGCATCACGAGAGTCAAGTGCTTCAAGATCATCAAGTGCATCACTTTGAACTCTATAACTTTGGTCCTAAGCACTTTTTTCAGAAAATATATCGTACCATAATCCACTTCTATGTTGATTCCTGGTCTCTTTTCCTGCGTTTCTAATATTTATGTCAATAAAAAATGTGCTACCGTAGACAAGGATGAATAGGTACGCATTCAGACTTCACACCGTATTTTTTTGTATTTATTTTATGAGTACCTAATCTTTAATATATTAAAAATTTACGCGAAGATGGTCACTTTATCAGCAGTATCCAAAAAAATTTAAAAATATCGGTGGTTTTTGAAAAATTAACAAAAATCGTATAATTTCTTCTCTATGAAAAATTGGGGTCAAAAGAGACGAGAAAAGAGTAAATGGGGACAACCCGTAGGGTCGACCAAAATTGAAATTCTAATATAAAATAATTTCGAACTTTTTGTATTTATACATTCAAAAAAGAAATAATAGGTACTTGATGATTTTCTGTAAAAATAAACGTAGAATCTAAAATAAAGTTTATATACTCCTGTCGTTTACCCCTAAGTTTATATTCCTCCTATTCTTATTTTAGTTCAAAAAATAATTTTTCAAAAGACTAAGACATAATAATTAATAACAGTGAGATTCTACGTCCATTTTCAGACTTTTGTTTATTAAATTGCGTAAAAGCTAGTAAATGCAATAACAGATATGATGAATTTATAAGGATTTTCTTGTACTACAAAATCTTAAAAATATGGAAACGCGTACTTTTTTTTCGTTAATTGTGTTTTATTCTTTTGCACAAAATTTTAAAAATACTTTATTTTCTTAAGAAAGGGAGGCAACTTTAGTCACAGATATGCCTATGAACAGTTTTTGGTAATCCGGGAAAAACGAAAACACTTTTTAAAATTTTTTTATTGTTAAAATCGAAATGTTCTTTTAAAGAGGGTTAAAATTACCATATTTTATATTAAAATTTTAACACAATCACTCCCTAATTAACGAGCCTTACTTAATATTAGCAAATTGAGAAAAAACACGTCAATTAGATTTTTTTACACAGATTTTATTTGTTATATAATTCAAAAGGATATTTTAAAAATGTGTATGAATGGCTTTCATTAAATAAATTTCAATATATTTTCCATTTATTTTAACAGTGGAATGTCCTTAGTAGTGGCTATACTTTCGGCTTGGAGCGAATTAGACGAAGATTTTCTTCTAAAACCAAATTTAATAATTAATTAAAGAAATAAAAAAAAATTTGTGGATTTCCTACCGTTCAAATATAATCTTTATTGTATGTAAAAATGTTATTACATTTTTTCAAAAAACTGTAAGTAAACTGTAAAATTTTCTTTACAAATATGTTAAAATAGAGAAATGTTTCCTTTTTAATTTATTTTTAACTCTTTTTAAATGATTCACTTTAAAATTTTTTAATATTTCTTAATCGAAATTTCATAAAAGAATGTGTCAAAATTTAAAAAAATTTTTCTTTGTTAAAAAAAAAAATTGAATGTGCAAAATTATTTAATATTAGAATGCTCTGATTATACAATTCTAATCATAACTGTATTGTCAATTGGATAAAAAATTACGTAAAAATATTATTGTTTGAATATGATTTAACGTAATTTTTATACGATTGAAGCAAACTCTTATTAATTTTAGGAAGGTGTAAATATAATCTAAATTCTGATCATATCACATAACAGATATCGTCGGGATTTTTTTTGTAAAAAAAAATGGAACAGAGATACATTATAAAAACATTTAACTGACAGAGAAATAGAATATAGCCGAATCGTTAAATTGGATTAAAAAAATTATGACACGCTACTTATAAAGCGGCTTTTTTCGAATTTAGCTCGCAAAAAATGAGACAGAAAAAAAAAGAATGCGAGTGCGAGTGAAATGGAGAACGACATATTTCCTAGTTTTTCTCGAAAAGTAAGTAATTTAGAGCAACCGTATAAAAACATTTTTTATGCGTTTTACCTTTTACAATGGCTTAGTGTAAAAAAAAATTTGAAAAATTGCTTAATTCTGGCAAAAAACTCATTTTGTTGACAAAAAACGCCCGGAAAACCTACTTCTGGGCATCCGACGTGTCTGGCTAACGAACTCATCCAACGATTTGGAAAATCGAATTCGCACACAAAATTTCATAAGCATTAAACGTTTCGTTCGAGAGTTATCGCGCGGATACATATATATATATATATATATATATATATATATATATATATATATATATAAATTTTAGTGAATATCATTTACGTATTCTAGGGACCTCAAAACATATTTCTGATATGGTCTCGGGCTTAGGTCGCACCATGACACCTGGCGTAAAAGCTGAATTTCCAGTTTTGGAAATTCGCTAAAATCGTCCGAATAGATAATTTTTTAGTTCCCATTTTTTGAAGTCCTATAAATAATACAGAAAAGTTGTTAAATTAGTCGTATTTAGTCATTTAAAAAAAAATTAATCGTTTTAATCTTTTAATCGAAGGTAAAATAGTCGATTAAATAGTCGACTAAACCGACTAATCGATTAATCATCCGACATCACTACACGAAACGTTTAACAAACTGTCGCTACTGCACGTGCTACGTAGTTTACATACCTGCAAGCTACTGTCTGGCAGACTGTCGAACACTTCTTGCAGGTGGAAACGCGGCCTAACGAACCGTAACAATGCTCTATGTAGCTACATATAGTGTTATTATCAAATAATATTGTCTAGCTAGGCGAAAATAGAGCACGAATTATAAGGTATTTCATCCACACCGCTTAGTTCTATGACCGGTGACTGACAACACTACACGGCTATTAACGCGATTCCACCATATATGCACATCTACATATCACCTATGCATTTGCGAACATCACAATTGAATTTAATTCATTATGTATGAATGCTTGCAAGCTCATTGGTTCGGTCATATAATTCGTTACGAAATCATCTGTATAGAACAAGTAACCGAAATTATGTGCTTAAGGTGTCAATGTATGTAGAGTGAATATCTCGGGAAATACTAAATTGTGTAGATTAATACTACAACTGTATGCTTGAAAAATATCACGTCTAACAATTTCACTGATCACAAATTTGAAGTCGAAATTCCTCTAATGCCGCTGCTACACGATGCTACGAACACCTTCCAACATTCGACGTTGGATGGTTCATAGCATCGTGTAGCCGTTGTTCGAACCTACGAGTGTCCAATGTCGAGCGTCAAACATTCGCATTTGGTCGTGTCCCATTCGATGTCGGTATTCTTGCACCGAGTCAAAGGGATGCTTCGAACGTTTGAAGGTCAATGTTGGTTGCGTTCGTTGGTTGCGCACGACTCGTTCATGTGAAGAGAGACAACATCAGTGTATAACATTAGAGATAACATCAGACAGATAACAGCGTTGTCGACTGAGTACCAACACATCATTATTCGTATTGGATCAAACATTCGACTCATCGTGTAGCAGATACATTCGTCGCACCAACTATCGAACTTAACTGCCTCAAACGTTCGATCGAATGTTGGAAGGAACGTTCGTAGCATCGTGTAGAACCCGCTTTATAAGTCAAACCGTTGAGCTACTAGAGAGTGAAAACTGTTTTCAGTCAAAGTGTTATAACTAGAAAACGATGTAAGGTAGAAAACTAGGATTCCTGCGATAAAATAGGGATCAGTGAGTTATATAAAATGAAATAAAAAGATTACTTCAAACACCTGAAACATGAAAGTTTTGAATACAATTTGAGTATGATTGAGAGTTATGTCGTATCTCGAGTGACGTATCAAATAGGACCCTGAAGAAAGCTGAATATAGATATTTAACATCAAATAAGTATATACAAATTATTACCTTTTGCAATAAATACGATCCTATTTACTGAATAATAAATAATACATTATGTTCCTTATATCACACCGCGCTAAATACTTCAATGAAGTAGCCTATAAACTGACTTTACACGCTGTTTATTTACTATATTATGATAGTGTTCATTGGTCTATAGATAAGAGCGATTTCTAATGTAAAAAAATTTTTGTATAAGAAAAATTTTAAATTTGTCTTTTGTTTCAGGTAAGAAAAAATTATTCCATTCCTACCATGGGAAAAGTGGTATTGAAATTTTGTGTGCATCGCTGAAAAAGGAACTTTCGTAGTTAAAATAAGGTAGGAAGTAAATTTTTGTAATTTAAAAAGTTTTGAAATTTAATTCATTTTAGGCAAATGAAACAAATTATATTTATTTATTATTTTACCGTGATCATGTGTTCTACCATTATATTATCTGAATATACCCAAGACCGAATGTTGTGACCATTCCATTCTTATGCTGCTTTAGTTTGTTTACATTCGTTTTTAATATAATTAAAACTTAAATTTTGAAGTTAATAATGGTCTATTTTAAACGAATGTAAACAAAATATCACAAAATTTAAAGTATCATATTGTTGGTTTGGCCAAAGACGTAAGTGTCGATGACGATCAATACCGTTTAATGCATAAACAATAAACGTAGGCAGAACAGTGTGTCGTTACGAGAATCTCATAGTACAGTAGACTCTCGTTAATTCAAACCTGCGATAATTCGAAACTCTCTATAATTTAAAGGTATCACCAGTTCCCTACAAAATCTCTTTATATTTCGAACTAAAACAATACATTTTTATACACTTGGTAATTCGAACGAAAAAAATCATTGCTACGTAACAAAACGAACTCATTCGAACTCATCGACATCAAACACTCGACAATTCAAAGTTGCAGAGAGAAAGAGACAGAAAGATTGTAAGTACATTTTGAGACAAGTTCAAGTTCATTTATCGCAAATGCTTAAAAAATTAAAATTGTTACCTGTGATAATTCGAACCTCCCTACACGGAGAGAAAAATCCTATAATTTTTGTAGAGAAAATTTCAGAAAAATTACTATGCTCCCCTATAATACGTGCGCGATCGACGACCAAAATAAAAAATATGTGCTAGCATGGTAAAATTTAATGTGGTGCTAACACAACTTTTATCACACTCTTATGCATGTATAATATAGTTTAATTCTTGTTGTCGTACTCTTTCATTTGCGCATCTGACTCGCGACCTTATATTGGTTGCACTGTACCTGTAAAAACATGTATACAAAAATGATGGCCAACAATATAATTCTAATACATATATACTAAAGATAGGTAAATAACAAAAAGATGAATTAAACGATGACATCATCCTAAGAGAGTGTAAAAGCAACTGACAATAGCTGCATCAAGGTGCCTGATGCGAGCTGTCTGACAAAGTTTCTTCCACAGCCCACACCTATATGGTTCACATGTAACCCATGTAACTCACTGATTGAGGTACATTTCATTAGAGCGATCCCAACACAACCAACGTTCTTTCTGTTTTTTTTCTTTCTATTATTAACATGTTAGCATGGAAATTTTTTTAATAAACACAATTAAAAATTATTTTTTTGTCGGTAATGGAACTTTTTACTGTGCTGTTTTACAAATTTTACGGAGATAATATTACGAAAAGAACATTCCAACCTTTAAATTTTTTATGATTAATTATAATCTTTATATTTTTACCTTACAGAATTTAATATGTTCGTTCTTTACACGTCGATTGTAGTGCTGAGCACAATAATTTTTATAGGAATTTTCTCTCCGTGTATAATTCGTAATATTTTAAGAGTCCCTCGAGTTCCGAATTAACGAGAGTCGACTGTACTTAAAAATAACTGGAATTTCAAAAATGCCAAGACTTCATTTTACAGTTAGTATTAGCTATATCTGACAGTGAGCGTGATTGCCGAAAAGGCATCCATACTAAAGAATGACTATGTATTTAGTGAAATATTGTACAGCAACCCCATTAATTTATCAGTTTCCACACTCTAAAATCAGTTAAGCTTTTTACAGGCTTAGAATTAAATTACCCGATTCAAGACTTGCACCTGTAATGCGTCGCCTTCCAGGTATAAGATCGTATTTCATTTTTAATGATTTTTTTAGGAGAGCAGGAATAACTACTGTTACAGTTTGTTTTGTAAATCATAAACGAATGTAGGTACTTGAAGAATATTAGTCTGCAAATACATTGATACCTTAGGTTCAAATTTATAAAACAAAATGTAACAGTATTATTTTCTTGTTTTTCTGCTTTCCTAAAAAAAATTACTAAGAAAGAGATACGACCTCATGCCTGGAAGGCGACGAATTGGTAGAACTCGTATATTTAATACATATAAATTTTTTTCCTTTTAATAACAGACTGTTTTTTTTTCCTTTTATATTTATCTAGCCGCTTTTTAAAAACTAGATGAATGCATACAGGTACAAAATTTTATATGATTTGTAATTTTATTAAAAATGCACGTGATTAATCAATCAAAATCGGAGTCAATTAACTGAACGCGGACAATGACGTTATTAAATTTACCAGTACGCTAAATTATTGTAGGTACACATGTGTACACATGCATAATAGCAACAATGATAATTATAATATGCACCTACACAAGGTAGTCGACCATTGCATAATATAATCAATCAACCAATTGTTTCATATGTTTAACCCATTGAATTCCCGAGCATCGGTTTCGAATAGTCAAATATACTTATATTCTCAACTCTTTTTTATTTTAAAATAGTCTTGAATTTTTGGAGTTGGTCATTTTAGGATCATGACAGACCTTAGGCATTTTCGCATAAAAATTAAAAAATCCGTAATCAGCAAAGTTCCATCCCTAGAGTCAAATTTTCATATCACTTTCAAAATTTCTAAGATGCCTAAGTGAGATTAAAATTTGTATTTTTGTTGTTTAAATATAAAATAAAAATGATAAGAGTGGAAGTTAATAGTTGAAATCTTCTAAAGGCATATTCTGTATACTTACTCGATCAACTCTCTAAGTTTATTTAGAAAGAGCTGTGAGCGTGTCAGACTCTCCGAAAAGCACGAAAATACATGAAATTTTGATATTAAAACGGTGAATGTACGGGAGAAAATGTGGGACCCCTAAAAAGCACACTCTGGATACTAACTCAAACAACATACAAGATTTCAACCCCCTAGAATTATTATGAGGAACTGTGGTCATGTTAAATACTCTGAATAACCTGAAAAAATCACGTTTTCCTCTCTCTACGTCTTCCAAATTTATGTAGGAAGCGAAATTTTAAATGCGTTATAAACAGTTGATCTACAGCTACTCTAACTGGTTTAAAAAATTTTCATCGTTTTTATCAAGCCAGTTGTTTAGTTTACAAATATGACGCAGAAATCATTTTTGGCGTTTTTCATTAGGTACAAAAAAATAACTATTGTATTGTATGTATGTTTAACTGTGTCAGCTAAGGATAATTCTCTGATAAGGGAAACCATCGAGAAAACTAAAGCTTTTAAATTTTGACTATTGTTGTATTAATTTTATAATCGATGTGTTTTGTAATTGTGCTGTGCTATAAATTATCAGGTATTCCACTTTTCCCTATAAGGTAAATAGAAAAAATAACCCTTGTGCAAGCTTACTGAAATCAATTTCAAATAAATTGCAACATAAAAAACAAAAATATCATCCATCAAGAGTGCTCAATAGCATACCTAAATTCAGCAGTTTTCAAATAACTCCAGCAGTTTTATAATCTACTTAAAAAAATTTACAAATCAATTTGAGTGCTTAAAATTTCTGTCAATAGCACTTATCAAGTATTGTCGTACAGCCAGTAATTCAAATTTAATCAACAACTACCTCTGTCCATATAATGTTAAAAAAATAATTTGTTCAAGTTTTGTTAAAATTCTTAATGCCAAGAAGTGCTTACAAAAACAATAAGATAAAATTGTAACAATAGTGAATTAAAAATCAATAGTGAGTGAAAAATTATCAAACTGAATTGACCGGGGCTCGAACACAGAATCTTTTGATAACTAGTCAAGCGCTTTACCCACTAGGCCACCCTTACTTGTTCGAGAGCCTCTGCAGGCTGACTACCATCCAATCACATACATATATGTCTCTTTGATGCGAGAAGTAGTTATTTTAATTTCAAATATTATTGAATGCTTGTGAAACATTACAAAACTTTTGTTTCCAGTGCGTCTACCGTTATTACTATCTATTTTACGATGTAATTACTGTTTTTAAGATTTACTGAAATGCTGAACTAAAAATATCTAATTAACATTTAACATATAAAACTAAATATCTTTTTACACAAAGGACGGTTAGGTTTATGTATAAATCAGTTCTAGTTTTATACTACCTATACCTTCTATTTTAAATAAAATACTCTCTTTTATTATTTCAATTAACTGTTCAAATTAAAAGTATCTTTTTGAAAATTTAACCTTTAAAAGGGTTAATCAATTTACACAATATTGGATATTTAATCTGCATAAAAAATTAATTAAATTTAGAAAAACATAGCTTTTTAATAAATTTTCAGCGTAACAAAATTAATGAGAGTGCGAAATGTATATAAAAGAGTAATGAACAAAGATCAATAGAATATTTAATTAATTTAATCAGAACAGTAATTAAGTTAAATTTGCATTCAATAATTTTTGTTTTACAAAATAAATTTACAAAAATTACTGGTAATTTACATGGAGATATTAAAATGAAAATTATTGTTCTTGCTGAGGAGAAATTTCATTTTAATGAGGGTTTACGGCAGTAGTAGTTCCTGGATAACATATCTGTCAATATCAATCTAATCAATAATATTCTGAGGAAATAGATCGCCCGACTAATAACAGTCCTAAATAGCAAAAATTTTAAAAAATTTAGTACATATATAGTCGACTCTCGTTAATTCAAACCTGCGATAATTCGAACCTCTCTATAATTCAAAGTAACCACGAGTTCCCTACAAAATCTCTTTATATTTCGAACTAAATCGATACATTTTTATGCATTTGGTATTTCGAACGAAAAAATCATTGCTACATAACAAAACAACGCGTTAATTCGAACTCATCGGCGTTAAACACTCGACAATTCAAAGTTGCAGAGAGAAAGAGACAGAAAGAGTGTAAGTACATTTTGAGACAAGTTCAAACTTGTATATATCATTGTACACGAGCCTTTGTTTTTGTTATTGTCGAACCATTTGATATTTCAAACACTCGATAACTCGTAATATTTTAAGAATCTCTCGAGTTTCGAATTAACGAGAGTCGATTACTTTCTTTTTTAAATAGATTAATAATATATTATTATTTTTTTAAATAGATTAATATATTTGTTAAGCCGGACTATGTTAGCCTCCATACCTCCGATGGAATTGCTATTCAACCTAAACTTATCATATCCTGGAATTCCCATTTAATGGAACGCCTACGATGCTTGATCTCTATTGTGACCGGGATACAATGCACTGTTGTAGTTAGGCAACATGTTTTACATACATGCCTCGGCACCGGCCTAACTTGTTTAGCTTTATCACTAGTTAGCTTGCGGCGGCGCCTGGTGACGCCGTCTAGAACCACCTAGCGTCCCATCCACCTCTAACAACCATTCGTACGCCACCTACCAATCCCTACTATCCCTACTAAGTTCGCGGCGTGCGTCGTACGGTGGTGGCGGGAGCAACTATAGTTGCTTATTAATATATACTAGTCGTAACTTAGGGTAATTCAGCTGGCGTTTTGGGATGAACTAAAACTGTTATATTTTTATGTTCACCATTGTTGCACAGCCCTCAATTCGTTTAAGTATTATTTTTCATTAAGGTTTGTAATTGTTATAACATTACGTAATATTTTATCAATGCAACAGATTTTAATAAATTAACATTTTATATTATTCATCGTTTATCGTGTTTTTTACCCGACTGCATCAGAAGGAGAGTAATGTGTTTCCTCTGTATGTATCCTCTGATTACGTCTGTTTCTGTGGCGCAGCCTACAGCCTAAACGGCTTGACGAATTTTGGTAAATAAGGTGTCGCTGGATTCCTCTTAATCTCAGGAGTGCTATAAACTACATGAAATTTCGAAATTCATCCCCTGAATAGAGAATGAAAAATTTATATATCAAACCATTGGGTCTACGTGACCTAGAAACGTGAAATTTTGCAGACGAGTTCTTTATGTAACGTAGGGGAGCACCAAGAAAAGATTTTTGGAAATTCATCCCCTAAGGATATAAAGTAGAGGATGAAAATTTATGAAAGATAAAATTTTGCATAGGGCGATCGGAGTCCTTTAGTAATGTAGATGAGTATTAAGAGGGAGAATTTTTGTAAAAATTTATCCATTAAGGGTGTAAAATAGGGGATGAGGATTTATATAGGAAACCACAGGGTTTAGACACGTAAAATTTTGTACAAAGGTTCCTTTCGTACCGCAAGCAAGCATCAAGAGTGGATTTCTAGAATTTCGCGTCCTAAGGGGTTAAAATGGGGATGAAAATTTATATAGAAAACCGTTGGGTTTAAAAACGTGAAATGCTATAAAGGGGTTCTTTATATAATGTACGCGAGCATCAAGAAGGGATTTTGCAAATCCATCCCCTAAGAGGGTAAAATAGGCGGTAAAATTTTATTTAAAAACCTACTGGGCTCAGAAACGTGAAATTTTCCACAGAATGTCCTATTCATCCCCTATTTCATATCCTTACGAAATAAAATTCCAAAAATCCCTTCTTATAGCTCACCTACGCTACATAAGGAAATTTCTATAAGACTTCCTAATTAGGTGACAGAGCTTAAGTATTAAAGACAAATAAAATTTAAAACATAGGAAATTAAGATGTTAGAACACTGACTGTCGCATTCAAACGTTAGCAAACAAAATATTATATATAATAATAATAAAATACGGTTTCTCGTCCGTTTTTCAGACGATAGTCTATAACAGACGCCACCCACACCATTATTTTTCTAACTTTATTTATTCAATCACATTACAATTTTTTATTTTATTTTGATGTGAGTGGAGGACAAGCAAAGTTGTGTGGGGACTTGGATTTGGTAAGTATGCGTCTGTAGCCGTCTTCTTAAGAGGAACCATACCGATATTAATCTGTAATTGTGAAAGGAAACTACAGAAAACCTTTACGAGCATAGCCGGCCGAGAGATTTGAACCCCCGACCTAGCAGTCGCAAGTATCAGTGTTTAAGCACACTCAGCCACTCCGCTGGTATCAAACAAAATGTTAAGTAAAATCAAAAACACAATAATATTATTATATACGTTATTTGTGTGAAGTTCAAATCACTAAAGTTCGATGCACGCAATAAGTAAAATTACCTACCTTAATTTAACCCGAACTAAGACGCAAAAAATTACCAAGCCTTTAGAAGTAGCTAGTCGCGCATACAATATTTTGAAGGTTAAATTAAAAACAAAACCCAAACACATAACACATAGAAGAAAAAAAGGAAAAAAAAGAAAAAAAATTATCTGGATAAAATGAAAAATTAATTACCTACCTTTTTATCTTCATTTTTTCAAATTCAATTTTCCCAGTTTTTTATAAGTGAGTACACTTTCTAACAAATTAATTGCATATACGTACTTAAGGTAGTTGGTCGATAAAACGATTATTTCAAAGGATTTTAACGAAACTTCTCTAGATGTTTATTTACTCCAATACCAATAATTCGAGCCCTTACCGAAAAAAAATTGACCACCCCAATTTTGAGAAAAACGACTTCAAAGTTTTATAATTTTAACACGGGCTCTTATGGGAAAATGCTATTTTTTTTGAATAAAATAAAAGCTTGTCAAAGGAATTTGATAAAATTTTAATATGTTATTCAAAACAAAGTTACAAACAATATTTAATAAGAAATAAAAATTATTGATCACGCCGTTTTTGAAATATAATTTAAAAACATCATTTTATAACGTTTTTACCACATTTTTTCAACAATATTTTTAAATTGCTGCAACATAAGCGCGCGGAAATTAAAAAAAGCAAGTGGTATACAAATATAATCACTGAAGAATATTAATACATTATTTAATTTTTGATAAAAGAATAAATTTTTTTTGAGATATACTTTTGTACCTGACTATCTCAGAGCAACTACGTTAAGCATTTCAATCCAAATATTTGGTTGTGTACTCGATTAAAACAAATTTCAAACACATTCTTATTAAGGCCGGACATTCTCATGAAGTTCAACCAAAAAAAGTTTCTTAAATACGTTTTTCAGAGCTAATTCAGAGTATGTGTCGAAAATATTGCTAAAATCATTGTATCGAAATAGAAAAAATGACCAAGTTATAGGGCATTTAAATTTCTTACCTTACCAAGCCAGACCAGCTGCTACGTGAAATAAAAAGTAAACTGCGCGGTACGGGTCAGGAATGATAAACTTGTTATTTTAACATGTGAAATTCAAAATTTAAAATTTGCAAACAAAACCTTTAAATGCGTTTTTTTACGAAACTACGTTTTTCAAATTGCCGTGAACCGTAACTTTTGAAAGTGAGGAACGATTTGCTTTTAGCGACTTTCGATTACTCGAAATTCAGCTATTACGGCCGCTCTCATGACTCAATCTGAGCTCGAGACCAAAACAGAAATATGTTTTGAGGTCCCTAGAATACGAAAATGATACCTATATATATATATATATATATATATATATATATATATATATATATATATATATATATATATATATATAGGTATATATATATATAGGTATATATATATACCTATATACCTATATATATATATATATATATATATATATATATATATATATATATATATATATATATATAGGTATGTATATATATATATATATATATATATATATATATATATATATATATATATATATATATATATATATGTATATATGTGTCCGCGCGATAACTCTCGAAGGAAACGTTTAATACTTGTGAAATTTGAAATTTTGTGTGCAAACTGGATTCCGGATTGGCTCTGGTTCGTTAGCCAGACATGCCGGATGCTCAGAAGTAGGTTTTCTGGCCATTTTTTATCATTCGATACTATTATAAGACATCGCATAACACATAGCGTCTCCAGAAACCAAGATATTGTAAACATAGAATGTACCATGTTTTCCATGTTTACAATATCTTGGTTTCTGAGACGCTATGTGGATGACGTACGAAAATAACAAAATTAATTTTTTGGACATTACCGTGAAAAAAGACTACTACTCAAAACGTTTTGAAATTTCTGTATACCGCAAACCCACACATAATGACCATTGTATTCACCAATCTTTTTTTCATCCGATTTCGCACAAATTGGCATTTTTCAACTATTCATTCCATAGATTATTTTCCTATCCGCTTAACACTATCAATTTTCTCCGTGAATTATCCATCATTGTACACATAGGGCTTGCCAACGGCTATGATAGCGTTTTTATTTTTAAAATTTTTTCCAAACATTTAAATAAGCATTTTGACACATCGCTGTTCCCTAATTTAGCTAAATCTATAAAATCATCTAATTCGAGATACGCTTCTATTCCATTTATATCCTCCCAAGTGAACGGGTTCCGAAAGTTATTTCATGAAAATGGCCTTAAATTAACTTTTTCATCTAATTCCATTGCAAGTCTTCTTACTAAAAACAAAGATACAATTAATCCTTTACATAGATCAGGCGTTTATAAGTTCGAATGTGAGTGTGGGGCTTTTTATGTTGGCCAATCGGGGCGACGATTTTGTACAAGATTTTCTGAACATCTGGCTGCCATTAAGGCTTCAAATTTAAAAAATTATTCTGCATCTGGCAGCCATTAAGGCTTCAAATTTAAAAAATTATTCTGCAATAGCTGAGCACATTTTGGAAACCGATCATAAATTTGTGATCGCTGATAAATTCACGCCGTTACATTTTGCAAAAAATGGTACGTTTCTCGATATGTTAGAAAAATTATATATTGCACATCACCATAATTCAAACCAACCAATTCTCAATGAGACTGCGCAACTTTGTTCATACGAACAATGTCGGTCTTTCATGAAAATACTAGCTGAGCAATTTGAATCGCCATTTCATAACAAAACTTCAAACACTATACATGAATTTTCGTAACTATTGTTTTTAATTATTTCAATTAATTTAATAATTTAATTTTCATTACTAACTATAATAATTTAAAATTCTACTAAAATATGTTCGCTTTAATTTTGAGTGTTTTAAGTACAATAATTACTTGGTTTGATGTTTATGAAAATTTTTTAATTTATTTAAATTTTTTCAAAAATTTTGTGGCTTACATAATCCTTTTGTGACTGATACCAGCATTTTTTCTACGATTTTCTATGGAATTCTTGTTTGCATTCTTGATGTTTCCTGATGCGGTAAGTATTGGGTTGCATTTAGTCTTCTTCGTTCAACTTTATCATGATTTTGACTTTCCCTATTTCGTACGGGGTCCGTTATTTTAATTTTTTAATTTTGTTTTCCGTTTGTCTTTTTTGACGTCTTTTTTGACATCCAATTGATATTTAAAGGTTATGTCCTTTTGATGTTTTCTCAGTTGTTTGACAACTGAGTTATTGATTTTCCTGAAGATGATCATTCAAATGATTGAAACATGTAGAACAATTTTCTTTTAATTTTAAAATTTTTGTTTTAATAATTTTATGCAGGCTGTCGCTAAAATTTGAATTTATTCATTTTACCTGCAGTTGGATTCTGATAATTTATATATATATATATATATATATATATATATATATATATATATATATATATATATATATATATATATATATATATATTATTGAGGTCAACCGGGATCTTGCAGAAGTACTACCGAAAGCTGCCGAACCGATTCTCAAAATTTTCTCATTGCACGAAAATTAAATTATTTTAGGTGGATAGCACTATACTGTACAAAGTCCGTTCGGGGTCTTGGGTCCCAAAAATACCAAAAATAAATTACCCAGCCGATTTTGACTAAACTATTTTAAATGGATATGTGCACCAAGCGCCTTATACGAAAAAGCGCCAAAAATTAACTCAACTGATTTTGAAAATCTTTTCACTCTTAAAAAGCTGAATTATTTTAAATGGGTACAGGTCTTAGGTGAGATCCAATATTTGGAAATTCGCTAGTTATGCAGATGCTGCCATAGAGGTATTTTTATTTAAATAAATTTTTCTAGTAATAAAGTTTACAAACAATAATTTTCTTTTTATTAAAAAGCTAATCTTTTTCGAGATATTTGCAAAAATAGTTTTTGGGAATTTAGTATAAATGACAGGTTCTTATCAGGCCTGACGAGAAGCCTTGCAACCCCAGAGTAGCTGGGGTTGCAGCCCCAGGGCCCGGGCTGGAAGAGGAGTCCGTAGCGGTCAGTAGGGGCCCGGTAAATCGTAAAAAAAGCTCCTTCTTTTTAGACTTCGCTTATTTCTTTCAAGAAATGTTCTTTGTTCCCGCGGCTCGCCATTTCTCTCGACAGCCCTGGTTCTTATGGTTCTTATGGGACCAGAGTGATTCACTCAGTCAATATTTCAGACGTACGGAAAGTAATTTATGCAATATTTCAACCGGCAGGAAATTTATCTGATGTAATTATTTTAAACTCTTTGATAATTTGTCAGCAACTGTATTTGTTATAGATATATAGATAGATACATGCCTATGTACAATTTTGACAAACTGGTAAGTTAATTACTAATGAAAGAATAGTCCCTGGTAAAGTTTAGTTTGTTAAATATTGGTATTCTGTTTTTGTTAAATTTTTTTAATTTTGTTTAAAAAAACGTTAATACAAAAAGCACATTAATAACACAAAATATAGAAACTTTCCTAGTTTTTTTCTCTTTTTTTTTCTGTAGAATATTCGTGTTTTGAATAACAATATTTTTTTGTCTTTTTTGTGTTTAATTTTACTTGTTGTATTTTTTTATTATTAGAGGATAAAGCAATTTTTAATTGATTGAATAAAATTTACATTTGGAAATATTTTTACGTAGCCATATTTTTTTTTGTGACAAAAACATCTCTAGAAACGTTTCTGTATAGATGTTGCAGAGAAATTATTATCTGCAAACTTGGGTATTTCTCAAAATGATGTTCTTTTCAATATATTGAATATCATAGTCTGTAGATTTACTTGAGTAAAAATAAAACTAGCTTTAACAAAATACAAAATATTTTCAAAATTGAATTTACTTGTTAATGTCATTAAATTAGTCTAGTATTACGAAATTGCAAACAATATTTGTATCGACCCGACAGTCAAGAAAATTTATTTAATTTCTATATCTCATTAGTTTCTTTTTTGATATAAGAAATTTTTAATCGCCATAGTTTTATTTTGGTGAACATATATTATGAAATTTTGTATATACATGTTATAGATGTGAATTTCAACTAATGTACAAAACACAATTTAAAAAAAAAATCCTTTAGGTACTTTTCCGTATTGGATAAAATTTGTTTTTAAATGTATTGTATAGGCGGGACATCGCTAGAAAGGGTTTGTAAAATGATGCTGGGGTTCTTGTTACCATTTCCCATTTTTAAATCTTAAACTTCAGTAACTGTTAAGCCCTTGACCCCAAAAAATTTGAAAAAATTTACAAATTCAGTGAAAAAAAAGAGAAAACCGAAAAATTTCGTTTTTCGTAAGTAATTCACGAAATAATTCCACGTACTCTGTCGCTCGGGATATCGTAAAATAGATCCCCTAAAATAAAGTTGAGATACTTTTAACTGTTTTTCATTTTTAAGACTCGTTTGCGAAATACTGAACTTCAGTCTTTATATGTTTTCCACTATAACAATTACAGGAGTATTAAATTGAGGCTCTTGTCGAATATATTTATTTGTTTTTAGATTTCGATGTAAAATGTTATCTGAAAAATGGACGTTAAACCTTATTAGTATTATTATTATTATTTTATTGTATTATTATGTAAAATGTGTGCTTAAATGGCCTATAGCTTATTACGAGAGCTGTAGAAAACACTTGACGAACTTGGCGAAAATGAATGTATTTTTAGATATACAGCAATACCACATTTTTATGTTAATGGAATATAGTCACTCTAGTGATAATAAATTTTTATTAAAATTATTATCAACAAATTGAAATTAAAATTACTAATTTTTAAATTATTGAATGTAGATATATATGATACATAATAAGTATTTCATCATATTTTTTTTTTACTCCTGTTGAAGAACACACTCATTACATATCCGTTAATTGTTAAGAAAGTTAGGCATTATTGAAAGGTGTGGAGAAATGATCATTACTTAATACCTTTCGACCAATAAAATCACCGTATAAACCACTATTTAATGGGCTTGCGATTGTGTTGTGAATAATATATCTATAAATTTTTATTTCATATACGTTGCGTAGTAACGTGTAAATAAACAAAACCATTTTAATTTTATTTTGATCGTTTCTATAGACACGTATACAAACATTTAATGAAATTAGAGATAGATTAAAATGTTTATTGTTTTAATTTAATATTTATATTTATTTTTATTTAAATCAAAAAGGAAAAGAGTCGTAAAAAAATTATAGTACCTACTTATTCTATTCGTTTGCAATGGCTATTACTCACTCAGATGCATTACGACACTCGCCTCGTAAACTTAGCTCGTGTCACAATTTCATCTTGGTGAGTAATAGCTATCATTACCAACTCATTAAATAATATACTATTCCTCTATTTGCACAGTCATACCGGTATTTTTAATATAGATATGTGCACTTAACGGATTTGATTCGTTTTCATAATAAGGTAAACAGTATAGTTATTGGACATTGACAGTTATTGGACAAGACACTTTCTCTTGGAGATTATAAGGCTTATAGTAAAGCAAACTTCCTGATTTTTTAGTTAAACAGAACCGTCTAGTATCTATTTTCAGAAAATACATTCTGAGTTAACCATAAGTTACCTGAGTTAAGTAGTTCGTTAAAAAAGTTTACTGCGTCTTGTGAGTGACAAGAATAGAATCATTTAATAATATCCTACTAAATTGTGAATCATCGTAAAGGGTTGATCAAGAAGTGGATAAAGGCTGTGTACATGATACAGGCCTTGTGGATTGTGAAAATACGCCAGAAATTAATAAATGCAACTTTTGTCCAGTAACTGTATTCTTCTACACGCACAACTTTAATAGTTTTTTTTAGAGACTTACCAATATGTAATATGAATGTTTTAAATGGTACATTAAAGTAGACACGTCTTACTTTATTTATGAATTTTTTCGTTAATAAAAATAAAGTAACAACACGTACTTTTTCTGTACTTTGTTTTGAAAATTTTCTTAACTGTCCCATAACTATACCGTTTACCCTATGTAGTTGTAAGCCCGTTTACGTAGATTTATATAGTATCAACAACCCTTGATAGCAGTGCAAACATTTTGCACAGACAAAATAAATACATTTTTAATCTGCTGAACCAGAAATAAACTGACTTGACAGTTTTTTTCCTACGTTCTCATCGCTAATTCCCTTACTGTTTATACACGTATCTAGATATGTTATGTGTTGTTTTTTCTTTTTCCCTCTCGCTGTGTTATACATATTTTCAAGTTTGATAAAAGTTTCTCACGTAGCAAACAATATGGTATCTAAAGTAAGTTACAGTTTCACTAATTGTAAATAAAAAACAGCAAAATGATTTTTGACAAACTAACTACATACATATGTATAATGTATTGTTATAAATTACATATAAATAATACCACGAATACATAAACTTTATTATTGTTATATTATATTTATATCACTTAAATTTCAGTGTTCTATGACGCCACACAATTTTCTAAAGATAAATTTTTTAAGTTTAGTGTAGTTTATCGTAGATATATAAATACATATTTTAACAAAATTATAACTTTTGAAAATAAAATATTAACAGTTATTCCTGTATTTAGCTTGATAAATTTTATCATAGAATATTCTAATTTTGATGACTTTAGCACGCTAAATATGTTCTCCTAATTTATTTTTTTAAATAATTGAAAAAAGTACCTTTTGGAAAATAATTAATTTTTTGCCTTTATACAAACCTCATATTTTCAATAGCTTGTAACGATCCCTAAAATTAATTCAAAAAATTTGAAAAAAATACTGAAATAGTTTTTAATGAAATGGATTGTTTTAAAAAAGTGCCTCCTAGTAACGATCACAACCAGTTGCCAGTACCATCATGGTACAGAGACACAGATTTTACAGGTAATTAATACCAAAATTATTTGAATTAAAAGTAATCAATAATCTTTTTTTTTTTTTCTTAAATAGTCGGTAATATCTGAGTATGGAAATAATTCAAATTATATATAATTCGGATAAAATGAATTGCGCATTGCGTTTTTCCCTGTTGCGCTCTTTGATTTTACTACGCAAAGTTTGTTTTATTAAATTAAAAACTACGTTTTGTAATTTTTTATTTCACAGGTGATTAGCGCAATGTAGAAAGCATGTAGTAAAGTTATTCTTACTACATATGTGGTTTTGTAAACGGTTTATTGAACAGACGTTTTCTCTCAATTCACTTCCACTTTTTAATACGATCACATCATTCAATGTTTAACTTTTATTAACTATATATATACAGAAATTACGTAATACATAATTCTTGGTACCTATACACTGAAACTTTATACATTATACGTGTAAGTTTTAACAGAAAGTTTTAACACACATTAATCATTCCGGTAATAATAATTTATATTTCAAGGTTGCCATTTTATAAATTTTACAACGCATACAAACAAATATGTACAGCATCCATACATACAGGCTGTTTTTAAACACTGTTAAAATATATTGCATATAATATATATAAGTGATCATCACTTAATTCGAATTAATGAAGTAAATGCTCTACTTTTCAGAAATCACAATTACAGCGGACTACAATAAATTATAACAGCCTTGGTTATATAACGGTTAGGTATAATGACTTTTCGGTTACAGAGACGTAAAAACTGATAATTTCGGATGTAACACTTGTTTCGGAAATAACAGCTATGTAGATATTCTAAACATTTATTCCACGGGGTTCTTATAGATATTGATATTTAACATATAGTCGTTTAACAAATATGTTGATATATTCAGGAAGAAAGAGTACTAAATTTTTTTCTGATTTAAGACTGGAAACAAGATAGTGTTCAATAAGTTTCAACTGTGTAGTTCCTTTAACGTATAGCCTAACTAAGGCCTAAGGCAGTATCATAATTTTTATTACGGTTGTAGTCTAGACTCTATAATTATAGGATCTACATAAGTGAGAACCGTCCAGTGGTTGTAGTCTAGACTCTATAATATAGGGTCTACATAAATGAGATCCATCCAGTGAATTTACATAGTAATCTTAAACACAGACAGACAAAAGTCTTATTGTTTAAATGACCCTAGTTTAGACCCTAGATTAAGTAAAATTGCTAAATATATTTTTCAAAAAAAGAACTTTAGCAAACTGTTACAAGACGTGTATAAATTTTTTTAATGATAAAGATCAAGTAGGTATGCAGAACTTGCAATTTCCTAAAATATTCTGCGAGTCCTTTTTTACCTTTGTCCTATCATAAGTTTATTTTTGCTAATTTTCATGTAAATGTCATGAATGCGAACTTTTTGCAATTCTGAATCAAAAAATTAACTTTATAGTTGCCTGTGATAGTATCAAAATGGTTTACTGAAAAGGAAGTGTAGACTACCAAAATTGTCAGAATTTAAAAATTACAGCGCAATAAATTATTATAAACAATTTAATTGTTTATTTCTTTGTATAACTATTGAACTACTGGTTTTAGAAAAATAAAAATTTCCACAGAAAGTGTTTGTAACCATGCAAAGAATCACTTTTATTCTTACAATTTTTCGAAAATGTTTTAAGGAGAGCAATAAAATATAATAAATAAATTACCACTTATAATAATTAATTATTGAAAGAAAAATAGGTAATATTTCAGGTTAACAATTCAGGAATAAAATTATCCGCCAGGGATAAAACTGTGTCTAACCTCACACGTTACAACACTCAGTCAATTAATCATTGCTCATTATTATATGGAACACTGTTTACGCAAGTAGGTACGTCTTGTACTTGACCTCTTTTACTACGGTTACCCGTGAATATGGATTTACATTAGGTATGTAGATATTATATCCATAATATCCAGAAATTATACATTTTGTGAGCGAAAAAATATACATATTTAGATAAAGTTAATAGGTATTCTTGGCACGAATATCGTCGTAGATGCGTATAATAGTGTGCAAAGGATTTGTGAAAATAAAATTAACACTTTAAATGAAATTTTTTTCTCACTGGCTCGAAATAACAGATTTAAAAGAAAAATATTTTTAAGTATACTAAACAGTTTTTTCTTTTTAAAGCTACGTGGTCACAACCACCTAACTTGAATGCATTCATTCCAGTTGTCATTCTTCATAAGTGATCATTAAGTCCCTAGATTAATCGGTGGCACTTTCCACTGAAGTTAAAATAGTTAGGCACTGAGATATTTTTCGTTTATACAAGTATCTCCTCTTTACCATTTAAACTTTCTCTACGTTCGTTACTGTACTCGTGAGTTCAGTTTGTTTGGTTTTTATTAGTTCATTCTACACCCGTCGTTTTTTTTGAATAGATAACAGCTCGTGTCAGATTGAAGACGTAATGAATGTTGCCATCTAGTGACTTTCGATGAAGCCTTGTGATGTTTTCTAACTACTCATTGATGTTTTTATTTTCGTATATTTAACTGGGACAATTAATTGGTTTTCGCATGATCATTTTTTTAAGGTAATTATGCCTTTAAGATGTGTATTAGAAATGTATATTTTTTTAAATTTTAAATGAAACTATAGACAAAAATAACAGATTCTACGTTTTTATTTTTTGCGGACTCCTCCATAAATAATTAAAATATTGACTTAAAATTGTCCTCTGATTCAATGTTTTTTCAGCCATTTTTTTCGTATATACAGAGTGTTAGTGAATAAGTGCGAAAGATTTTAATGGGTGATTGCTGAGGTTTTTTTTTATGTAAAAAAGGTCATATAAACCCATGTCCGAAAATGCTTAGTTTCCAAGATACACGGTGTTCAGTTTCATGTCTTTTTTAAGTTTTTTTTTTTTTAATATTTCAAAAACGTTTTGAGATATTCACACAAAATTTGGGGCACGCTATGACAGGATAAATACCCATATTCTGAAGTAGACAGAATATTTCCACTCAAACCAGTGGCGTGTGTACGACCATGTGATGACATACTTTTGTAGGAAAAAAAAGCACGCCAATGATTTTTTCCAATTCGAAAATGGTGTTTTAAATGTTTTATCAATTGTTGACAAAAATGACCTCTTAGTATTTTGTCGTTCATGTAGCCGTTTCAAGATAGAAAATATTTTCAAATTATTGTTCCTACCACAAGATTCACGTATTAATTGCTGAGATAATTTTATGAAAAAATCTTACTAATAAAAAGACGAGGACGATTTACTTCTACAGTATGATCAAATAATTTGTTTTTAATACAAAAAAAAAATTTTAAAAGATGAGAAACTGAACACTCTGTATCTTGGAAACTAAGCGTTTTTGGACTTGGGATTATATAGACTTTTTTAAATAAAAAGACCTCGTCGGGATTTCATGTGTCGAAATTTAAAAATTTCATAACATACTATGGTTAGTTGGCATTCCTATTGTCGCGAAGTTTTTATTTTTTCACTTATAAAATAATAGTAGTAAAATCGGCGGTTCAGGAAAAATTGTAGAAATTAAAGAGACGAAGTTCGGGCGTCAAAAATATTACCGTAGTCAAATTATTAAGTTACAGTGAGTTTTTGGGGGGATAGAAAGATGGAAAGAGTACATAGAGTCAGATACAACGATTATATCAGATTGTTGGAAAGCTTATCATAGCTTAAGTATGGAAGGTTTCGAACACCTTACCGTAAATTAGTTATAATTTTGTCGATCCAATATCAGGTGCGCATACAAATACTATCGAAAGAGTGTGGCGAGAAGTTCGCACAAATATTCATTGGAATGGAGGTAAATCGGCACATTTTACTGGATATTTAACTGAGTACTTATTTAGGTGTAAATACCCGGAATTAGAGTCCCGCTTACATGCATTTTATGTTGCAGTAGCGTAATTATATTCACCTTCACCGTGAATAATCATTAGGATAACGAGTACACTTGAATAAAACTCTTTAGTGTGGGGCTGGTTTAGGGAGGTAAATGAGATAGGATAACAAAATTTCTGTCTTCTCAGAGCAAAATTTGTTTGCTTATTAAACTGCATATAACCACACCAGTTAATGCAGGTTAAAGCAAAAAAGGACATTCCTCAAATTTTATATTACTAAATACCAAATGATACCAACAAAACTGCTAAAATATAACATAACATCAGTCCCATTTATAGTTCTTTCATACTTTTTAAATAAGTACCTATTTGTAATTTAGGGGTGCTTTAGCTAGGGTAGATTCACAACTTTTTTAAAAGACACGTAATTAAAATTAATATAAATTTTATTAACAATTAATTTAGTTATTTTTAATTAGTTTAGCTACTAATTTAAAACAAAACAAAATCGTTTTAAATCACATATTTTTAGCTAATAAGTACAAAAAGAACTAATTCCGTATTATATTTTATCAAATTCAGCACACTACATTATTTATCCAGGAATCCGCAAAAAAATTAAAATCTGTAGAATCTGTTATTTTTGTCTATAGTTTCATTTAAAATTAAAAAAAAATATACATTTCTAATGCAGATCTCAAATGCATAATTACCTTTTTAAAAAAATTGAACTCATCTCATAATCTCAGTTAAACTGTTAAACTTCCTACATTTGATCTTAAAAATTGTGAAAAATTAACTATTAACCACGAAACTTTGATAATACGTGTCCGGCACACACTTGACCAATATTTTGTAAATGTAAGGGTGGCGATTAAATTAAAACGTCTAACTTTTTACCCTTTTTTGTCCTTCATTATGTTTTTTTTCCTTCTTCTTACTTTTTTTCATTATTTTTTATTGTATCTTTTTGTAGAAGAAAATCGTAGAAAAATAAAAGAAGAAAATACAAGTGCGATCCATTTATTTCTCTGATGTTAATACTAGATAATAAACTGACATGTTTCGAATTATCTATGACAAGTTTTATTTTAAGCTGATGCTTATTAAAATAAGTTTGGTAAAGTGCAAATCTGACTCGCGCACTCAGGGCTTCGTATAATACCTGTGTTATATATCTATATTCTATACTATCTAATGAAATGATCAGTAGAGTTTTAGATCAGAAGCTTCTAGAGCAGAAACTTCTAAACTGATTTTGATAAAACTTTTCAAATTTATTCCTTTTAGACGCTTAAATATTATTACAATATTTTTCATGAGAGTCGTAATATTAAAAATAAAACAATAGAACAAATATTTTACTTCACAAAATAGCTTAAAATTCATTAAAATTACTAAAAATAATGCAATTTTTTATTAATAATTTATACAGTAATTTCATACTGATGATCATATACAAAGGACTACATTAAAATAGCTATTTATGCAACAAGTACATAATGAAGATCTTTATGAACGAGCCGTGTTTATGGCTGAGCGAGCTTGCGAGCGAGGCCAATAAAAAAAGGCGTGTCCATAAAGTCAAATTATGTACAAGTTGCATACAAAGCTTTATGTTCGACTGTTAAAATTCCTAGTTATCGATAAAAATCGAATTTGTGAACCTGGCGTCTACACTTTGAATAAAAAAAAAGCCGTGAGCAGCGGGGCCCCATCACGGTAGTCGAATTTTCCCCTTCATCTTCGGTATTGAATGTTTACAAGCGAAATGTGATTGAAAGTCTACAACCGAATTGTCATTTTGTTGGTTTCAAAACTGGTGATGAGTGTTCGGCTGATCGAGGCTTTAAAAAAAGGTTTTAAGTATTTAAGGGCTGCATCTCAGTAAATTTCAATTTTGTGCCGAAAACAGGTAGCAGAACAAAAACCAACACAATTCGTACGAGGGCATTCCTGCCCATGTTTATCCGCTAATTGCCTTTATGTTTTAGTTTTAAATATTAAAAAAGGACCTTAAATAGTAAACTGGAAGGCCTTTATAAAGATATTTTTTCTTTCAAAAAAAAAAATAAAAAATAAAAAATAAAAAATTATTTCTTCGGTATTGAGTGTCTACAAGCGAAATATAATTGAAAGTCCACAAGCGATTTGTAATTTTGGTGGTTTCAAAACTGATAATGAGTGTCCGGTTGATCGGGGCTTTATAAAAAGATTTTAAGTTTTTAAGGGCTGAATCTCAGTAAATTTCAATTTTGTGCCGATAGAAGTTAACAGAGAAAAAGCCAACACAATTCGTACGAGGGCATTTCTATCCATGCTTATCCGCCAATTGCCTTTGTGTTTTACTTTTAAATATTAAAAAAGGAACTTAAATAGTAAACTGGAAGGCTTTTATGAAGATAATTTTTCTTTCCAAAAAAAAAAAAATTTCTATTTTATAAATAATAATACCCCTGTCGCAGCATCTGCATAACATAGCGAATTTCCAAATCTTGGGCACTGGCGGATCTCATCTAAGACCTGTACCTATTTAAAATAGTTTAGCTTTCTAAGAGTAAAAGAATTTTTAAAATCAGCTGGGTAATTAGTTTTGGTAGTTTTGGGGACCCAAGAACCCGAACGAATTTTGTGCAGCATAGTTGTATCCATCTAAAATAATTTAATTCTCTAGCAGTGAGAAATTTTTTAGCATCGGTTCGATAGCTTATTACTGGCGTTTTCGGATCTGCAAGATCCCGGTGGACCTCATTAAAAAATCAGCTCGACCGTATATTCTAGGCGGACTTTATGTAATATATATATATATATATATATATATATATATATATATATATATATATATATATATATATATATTCAAAACCCGTTGTGTAGCATTCTACGCCGCATTTGCATCCGCAGGACAGTTGTGGATCTCAGATAACACAACCTGTACCTATCTAAAATAGTTTACCTTGGTAATAGTAAAAGGGTTTCAAAATCGGTCAGTTATTTTATTTTTGACACTTTTAGGTCCTACTGACATTTCAGACCTTACATAACGTAATCTATATGTATCTAAAATAGCTTAGCTCCCCAACAGTGAAAAAATTTTAAAAATCGGTCGGCTAGTTTATTTTTGACGCTTTTGGATCCGATGGACCCTGGCAGACTTTACATAACGTAATCTATATTTATCTAAAATAGTTTAGCTCTGTAAGAGTGAAAAAATTTTCAAAATCGGTCGGTTAGTTTATTTTTACCACTTTTGGGTCCCATGGACCCTGGCGGACCCTAAATAACGTAATGTATGTCTATCTAAAATAGTTAGTTCCCCAACAGTGAAAAAATTTTCAAAATCGGTCGGTTAGTTTATTTTTGACACTTTTGGATCCATGGACCTTGGCAGACCTTACATAACGTAATCTATATTTATCTAAAATAGTTTAGCTCTGTAACAGTGAAAAAATTTTCAAAATCGGTCGGTTAGTTTATTTTTGACACTTTTGGATCCCATGGACCCTGGCAGACCTTATATAACGTAATCTATATTAGCTAAAATAGTTTAGCTCTGTGACAGTGAAAAAATTTTCAAAATCGGTCAGTTAGTTTATTTTTGACACTTTTGGGTTCTATGGACCTTGGTGGACCTTACATAACGTAATTTATATTTATCTAAAATAGTTTAGCTCTGTAACAGTGAAAAAATTTTCAAAATCGGTCAGTTAGTTTATTTTTGACACTTCTGGATCCTATGGACCTTGGCAGACCTTACATAACGGAATCTATATTTATCTAAAACAGTTTAGCTCTGTAACAGTGAAAAAATTTTCAAAATCGATCAGGCAGTTTATTTTTGACACTTTTGGGTCCTATGGACCGAGGCGGACCTTACATAACGTAATCGATATTTATCTAAAATAGTTTAGCTCTGTAACAGTGAAAAAATTTTCAAAATCGGTCAGTTAGTTTATTTTTGACACTTTTGGGTCCTGTGGACCCTGGCGGACCTTACATAATGTATTCTAAATCTATCTAAAATAGTTTAGCTCTGTAACAGTGAAGAAATTTTTAAAATTGGTCGTTTAGTTTATTTTTTACAATTATGGGATCAGTAAATCCTGGCGAAACTCATACAAGTCTAGTACTCTAACAGTAAGAAAAGGGTTCTAAGGATCTCATATAATCTATGGCAGTCCGTACGCTTCTTGCGGACATCATTTAATTAATTAATTCAAATACTTTAACTTACTAACTGTGAAAAAATTTTTAAAATCGATTGGTTAATTAATTTCTGGCCGTTTTAGGTCCCGAAAACCTTGACCTCACATAAAATACCTTAAATACATTTGAAATGGTTTAATTCTTTAACATTATTAATTATTAGTGAAAAAATTTTCAAAATCGATTCAAAATATTTTTCCGTGCATACATATGTACATTATACATACTTTGTTTTGTTTCATATATTTAATAATATTATATCATAACATAATCTTCAATTTCTTGTTTACTTAAAAATTCAATAAAAAAAAAAAAATTCTTCATTACATTAGCTTAGAAAATCTGTTTAATTTACATTTTTTAACATGGGATAGAACCATGCTAATTATAATGCAATAAATGAGAAACAAAACTCTATACATGTATGTGTGTTATATCAAATATATGTGAATAGTTTTCACTTGTTCTCACAAAATTCTTTAATAAAAAAGTGAAATATTTTTATACTTAATAAAGAACTGAGATATAAATATAAATTACTTATTAGACTAACAAAGAAAGAATAAAAGTGAAAATTTACATTTTCTCGAAAAATACTTAAAATAGAAAGAAAATTATAAGAATATTTTCTTCATAATTTTTTTTTTCCTTTTCAACGATGTAAAAATTGAACTGCCTTATGATAGGATCGAATGATAAAAAATGGCCAGAAAACCTACTTCTGGGCATCCGACGTGTCTGGCTAACGAACTTAGCCGAGCGAATTCAGAATCCAGTCCGCACACAAAATTTCATAAGCATTAGACGTTTCGTTCGAGAGTTATCGTGGCGACACATATATATATATATATATATATATATATATATATATATATAAATTTTAGTGAATATCATTTTCGTATTCTAGGGACCTCAAAACAGATTTCTGCCATAGTCCCGGACTCAGATTGCGTCATGACACCTACTGTAATAGCTGAATTTCGAGTTTTCGAAATTCGCTAAAAATCCAAAATTCCTAAATAATAATTAAATAAATAAATAAACAGTGACTTTAATAACATTTGCAAATTACTTAATATGTATGTATTTCATTTGTTAAAAAATTGTATTCACTTTTTTTTAAATTTTTTAAAATTACTATTCGCCTACTTGTATTTAGAATAAACATAATGCTTTTAAAACACATTTAACAATAGCATTCAATTCCGATGTAAAAATGGGAGAAGTGGGGGGAAAAGTGATGCGGACTCCCTACAAGGTACTAGCTGGATACTAACTGAATACACGTACAAAATTTCAGCCCTCTAGGTTTCCTTATGGAGTCTCTAGACGTGTTAGAAAACAAGCAAAAAAATTAAGGAAATATTGGCGTAAAAATCGTGGGGGTAAGGGTTAACAGTTGAAACCTCCAAAAAACAGTGTCTGGCTATTAGCTTAACCTCTACACCAAATTTCAGCCTTCTAGGTTTATTTGGGGAGATTTTGACCCGAACGAAACTGTTAAAAAACAAGAAAAATCATGTTCTTTTGGGTATAAAAATGGTGGGGGTAGGGGTTAAAAGTCGAGACCCCCAAAAGGCACCCCCTTGGTACTAACTCAATCCGAATACAAAATTTCAGCCCTCTAGGTTTATTCGGGTGACCTGTGCGAGTGGTACAAACTTCGAAAACGTCGAAAATGCATGAAATTGTAGCTTAAAAATGAGGGGGGTGGGGGTAAAATATTAAAACCTCCAAAAAGCACAACCTAGGTACGAACTTTATCAACACACCAAATTTCAACCCTCTACGTTAATTCTGGGGGGCTGGGGGCCTGTTAGATCCAGCGAAAATCGTTTTTCCCCCCTCTACTCCCACCATATCATCCTAGGAAGCTGAATTTTGGATATGTTGTAGATAATTGACCGAAACATTATTTAAAACCGGTTTGGAAAAGTTTTATTGCTTTTCCGCCCCCCACCATCCCCTTAAAAGTCGGGTCCGAAAAAAAATTTGCCCAAAATTTGACCCCACTTTGATAGTATTGTTGTGCATCGGAATAAGCCCCACTTACCAAATTTCATCTCTTAACTTCCATAGGGGGGCCCTACACATATTAAAAGGTTGCGGGAAAATATATATATATATATATCAGAGATCTTTTTTTTTTACATAATCGTGTTCTACGGGTCCGAAAACGGATAGCGCCCCTGGTCTCGCCTCTCGCAGCTCTTATCGTATAGACTGTATAAGTCTAATTTTTCGGAGAAAATTCGACTAAAAATTATTCTATAATATAGTTGGCATAGAAAAATTTATTATATGTTAAAGCATGCTTTGGTTGTGATTATCTGTCATCTGATGTTAATATAATACTGCGACATTTTTAGAAGATTTCTCAATAAAAGTTACTAATATTTAAAGACGAGAGGAAGAAGTTGTCTGGAATAAATATTAATAGTGGTTCAGATTGTGTAATTAATATTAATTATATAAATATTTGTAAATATGGTATACAAAATAATACCTAAAGTTAGTGTGTTTTTTGTTTATTGTAAAATTGAAAATAAAATTTATCATCAAGTAGACTATTCTTTATGGCACTTGTGCTTTTTGCTTTTCATTATGCAACTAGTGCCAAAAAGTACTACTTTTCATATTTCTTAGCAATGCAATAAAATAGGCTTTTATGATTCAGTCGTACATAAAATGTTTTATAATTTTCCAAAGTAAGATAATTTCAATTATTCAATATGTTTTACTTCACATGAAGGACAGTCGATTTTATATTTTTTCTATTTTTTATCTTTTGAAGTATGGGTGATGTGCTAATCGATATTAAATAACACATTTTAAGAAAATTGTATTAAAATTAAATAAAAATTTGAACTTAATTTTATAATCTTTTTGTGGTAAATTCTGTTATTAATGAACTTTCTTTGGAAAAATATAAATAAATAATAATAATATTGGATTTAATTTTTAATTTGCTCATCTTTAGTATAAGTATAATGAGTAAAGAATAAAATTAGTTAATAACTGTGGTAACTGTTTATTATATTTACTGTTATGTATATCAATAAATAAAATTCGGTATAAATCCACAATGATAATTTGATAACCCAATAATTCTACTTATTAATTCTACTTATAGACGACAAATTAAGAAGGGAGAAAGTAATAAAAATTAACAATTTTTTCATTTTCTTCAAAAGCTAAAAACATTTGGAAGTTTGTTTTATTTTTTCTGTAATTTATATGAAATCTTTATTTGTCTGAATTATTTCAGATTTTTCAGCTGGTAAACCTCAGAGATAAAGTGAGGAGAACGGTATTTTTCCGTATATTTTTTTGACATCTCAAAAACTATGGCAAAATTAAAAGAGTTTAAAATGATATCCCATTTGACTTTGGTATCCCACTTTTAAATGTCACCCCCCCATTTTTAACCACTTTTCGAATAAAAGTAAAAATATTTCTGACATTCTTTCACTTATTGTTAGAATAAAAATGTAGGCAAACGACTTCTACTAGTCTGCCAAATTTCAGTTCAATATTGATAGTAGTTACATACTGAGAGAAATAACTGTGACATACGGACGGGCCGACATTGAAGTCTCACCATAAGAGTTCCGTTTCTCCTTTTCTTACGGAACCCTAAAAAAAGGTATTGTTCATACCAAAACCAGTATGTGTTTTACATGTTGCAATATGTAGTTTTGTAATTCATATAATATTACAAAACCGCAAATGAATAATTAACTTGGATGTGTATTGCAAATATGTATATTGTCACGATTTACTTGCAACTTTACGATACGGTATTCTCTCTGATTTTTATAAACAATGATTTACATTTTTTTTTCATCAATTTAATTTTTGTAAAATCGCAGTAACTTGTGCATCATTTGAAATGTCACTTGTTTATTTGAATTATTGATTTTAAATAAATTTTGGTTCAGTGTTATAAATTTCTCATAATTAAAATTTCTTAGTTTCCAAACCGCTGGGCCTAAAAACGTGAAATTTTGAACAGGGATTTCTTATGTAACGTAGGTGAGCACTAAGAAAGGATTTTTGGAAATTCATCCCCTAAAGAGGTAAAATAAGTGTTGACAATTTTTATAGAAATCTGTAATTTTTTTTAGATAGAAATATGGAAATTTGTGTTAGGTTAATGGTTTGAACACAGAAGTTACAATGCTTTAAAAATTCATCCCTCAGGGTTTAGAGGGTTGAAACAGGGGAAGAAACTTTAAATGGAAGTCTGTCACCTAGAAACGTGAAATTTTGCACAGGGATTCCTTATATAACGTAGGTGAGCACTAAGACGGGATTTTTAGAAATCCACCCCCTAAAGGGGTAAAATAGGGGATGAAAATTGTCATAAAAATCTGTAATTTTTTGAGTTAGAAAAATGTTTGGAAATTGGTGTTAGACTACTGGTTTGAACACAAAAGTTTCAGTGCGTTCAAAAATTCATCCCTTAGGGGGTTGAAACAGGGAAAGAAACTTTAAATTAAAGTCTATCGTTTTTACAATTAGAAACGTGGAAACTGATACGGTATGGTATGCTGGTGATTTTAAAGTTGTTAAAAATTCATTGTTTAAGGTTTATAAATGCGAAATTGAGTTTGTTGATTTGTTTGTTTGTTCATTTGACTTGCTTTTACGCTTGAACGACTTAACCAGTCGACTTGAAATTTTGCACAGTCATATCTTGGGAGACGGAGACGGTTATAGGCCATCTTTTAAGTCGGGAAAATAAATCATTTCCGAAGGAAAATCTATGACAATTATGACAGTTGACTATTAAAAAGCGGATTATTGGTTTCAAACTTCGAATATTGTTAACAGAAGCGTTGGAAAAGAACACTGACGACTTTTTACCCTGGGAAAACATCTCACTCCTGTGGGGAATTTCATTTCTGTAGAAAAATATATTTTAAATGAAACAAAAAAAGATTCCTAGAGTTTGTTCGAACTCTGTTAACAGATAGAACGATATACAGCGATAAACATAGGTTTTTGCATGGAGAAAGTATCTGATTACCGAGGGAAAATTTTTTAAAATGAAACAATGAAATAATGACAACCGTCTGTTGACATTGCATATTATTTACAGTGGGGATAGAAAGGAACACAGACTACTCTCTCCGCCGAGAAAATACCTGAATCCTAAGGGCTAAGTGGGTTCCAGCACACACTACGCTGTCACAAGTATGGGCACACCTTGACTCAAGGTATGTCCATACTTTTGACGCGGTACTGTATTTAATGTTTTAGTACATTGCTGTGTCAAAGGTATGGGCACCCCTTGTGTTAAAATATGCCCTGACTTTTGACGACGTAGCGTGTACTAAAACCAGTTTGGTCCTTCTATTCCAACGCGGGCGAAGCCGCGGGTAAATGCTAGTATAATATAAAAATTACTTCTATAGGTACCTACCTAAATTTGTATTGCAACGTGTATAAAACTTGTTTAATATGCATATAAATATAAACATAAATAATATTTGTAAAAATTTTTCAGGACTATGAAATTAATCTCCGAATAAAATTTAGTCGGGAGATTTTCTGTCAACTAAAATTTAGTTTCCTACTTAATTGATTTCAATTTTATAATATTGACATCTGTGAATAAAATTAATTTAGTTCACAAATTAAATTAGTTGGCTTTTATAATACTGGCCCTAAATCAGAAAAGTTTTTATGAAAACTATAAAAAATTTTCCAACTTTCCTGGGGAAAGTTGTTTTTGAATTTGAATATTACCCACTGTGCGCGAATATATTCTATTTGTGCGCTAATTAGAGGATTAAAAAAATGGCACACGTAATTTATAAATAAATACTAACTAAATAAGAAAAGTAATTATAATACCTAACCTAATTAATTTTACATAAGATCCTGAGAAAGTCTGTATTAAAAATTTACGTACTTTCTATAGACTGCTCTATTTGTTGTAATATTTTAAAGAACAACGTTACTTTTTTAAACTAAAATCTTTACCTTTAAAATCTTTACTTTAAAAATTTTATCTTTTGAAATCTTTTTTTACTAATGCGCAATTATTTGAATCGAGACTTTCGAGGCGCGTAATTCAAAACCATTTTTGTTTTAAAAAAATTATTAATAAGTTAGCATACTAATATTATGAAAAACAAAATTTTTCAAAAATTTACAAAATAGGTAAATATGCTTTTTTTGCGTATAGGTATACATTTCGGTTTTATTTTGTTATAGAGATTTTTTACGTCGTTGTACAGGCTGCTTATAAGAAAACTCCAAGGTTTTGAAGTTAAATATTGTAGTGAAATCACACATTTACGATGTCTCATACAAATTTGAAAGGTAATATTGTCACTTTTCGCAACTCAATACATTTCAATATGTGTCGCGTTTGTAGCACGACATATGTAGGTATATTCCAACGTAGTTGACCTTTTGCCGTGGAGATCTTAGTGTCCCCAACTAGATACTTACTGTGAAGATTTAAAGATTTTTTTAGAGCTTTGTGTCCATGAAGTGCGAATTCTTTCCATGTTTTCTTTAGACACACGCCGTATACCTGGCGAGTTTTGTTTCAAAACATTTCCAGTCCTTTTAAACGTACTAACTCATATCAGCGAATGGCTTTTCCTTTTGCCCATTTTGTCCATTAATAACAGATCTAGTTTCTATTGGTCATATTACACACTGAGCTTTCAGTTGTTGCGTCGCCATTTCGCTTGGCCACATCAAGTTCGACAATGCGTAGTGCTATCAATCTTCGACAAAATAACTCAAGAACTCGGTAATTCTTTAATAGACAGCCGGTATCCATATTAACGGGCAACGCCTATTGTAACATTGTGATATTAACACCAGAAATTGATATTTTTGTAAAGTGTCGTATTAATACCCGACGTTATTACATACAATAGGCACTTTCATAAGCTTTATGTGTGTACTATTTTTCTATTATATGTAGATACTATAGATCAGTGTTTCTCAACCGCCGGTCCGCGAACTTTTATTTTAAATCGACCCATAAAAAATATTATGAACCTATTTCGAAATCGGAATCATTACGTTTATAAAGAGGTTTTTTGTTGTGTTACATTTCATTATTAAAAAGTCAAAATATGTTTTAGTTTTATGAAAATTATTGAAATTTTTAATTTATTCTTTGTGAATCATTGTGAGCCTGTATCTTTATAGGCCTAATAGGAAATTCGGTAATGACCATATTTTTAAGTCATTCATAAAATTTAGTGATGAGCAAAATTAGTCTTGGTCTTGCAGTCTTGTCTTGGTCTTATATTTTTTGCAAGACCGAGACCAAGACTGCATTTTGCAAGACCAAGACTAAGATTAAGACTATAAGTATGGCTGCAAGACCAATACCAAGACCCAAGTGAGCAAGACCAAGACTATAGCAAGAGAAAAGCAAGACTCTTGCTAAATTATTTAAATAGTTTAAAAGTATAATTAATACCGTAAAGAGAGAAAATTCTGATTTTAGAAGAAAAAAATTCGCTAATAAAAAAATGCAAGAAAGTGCAAGATTCTTTAGCAATACTAAGACCAAGACCAATACCAAGACTGCATTTTGCAAGAACAAGACCAAGACCAAGACTCAAACTGCTCTAGCAAGACCAAGACCAAGATTCTTAATGCAAGAACAAGACCAAGACCAAGACTGCCAAGTCTTGGTCTTGGTCTTGCATTTGCTCATCACTAATAAAATTATAGGAGCTAGGTAGCAGGAATTTGTCGAATGACAAAGAAAGTAAATAATGTTTGAAACATTTAATTAAAATATTTTATATGTACCACGAATTCGTCAGTGGCAAGCGAGTATCTAAAATTCTACAAAAAAAATCTATGAAATTCCCAATATTGAAATTGGTATAACTTTAATTGAATTAAATTGGGTCTTAAGGACGTTAACCAAAAACTTGTCCAAATTAAGAAAATTCGTATCCGTAAATACTGAATATTTTAAAAATTTACAAATTTAAAACCAAATACTTATGTATTTAATTATTGAAAATGAACAACAATAACCAAATTAGGTACAATGTAATTTAGAAAAATGATAATCTTCAGATATAATCCTGTAATTATGTGACTAATTGCATAAATTTGTTGGATAAAAGGTTGAGGAACGCTGCTATAGATGATATATCTATGTATATGTTACGCTCAAAGATCGAAATCGCTCATTGAGCGAAAAAATCGACCACAACGCGTTGTGGTTATTTAAAATCAGCCACAACGCGAAATTCGTGTTGTGGCACTTATAAAAACAGCCACAACGCGTTGTGGCTAACTCAAAAAGACCACGACGCGAAATTCGCGTCGTGGCTTTCATAAGATTTGACCACAACGCGACGTGGTCATTTAAAAAAGCCACAACGCGTTTTAGATGGTTAGCGGATGCAGTTGTGATACGACGGACAGGTTGTTATTTGTCAACTAACGTATAGGATTCAGGATGTTAAATAATAAAAGCCTTTAATTAAATTTTTATTCATTTCGAATTCGTGATCTTATATTAGTAAATATAACAAAATTATTTCTCATATAGGTACCTACTGAATTGCAAATTAGTTATTTTTAAGCAATACATAGTCATGCATTGAAATCTGTTTAAGGGGGTATTTTAGTCTAGAAATTCGAAAAAATCGATTTTTTTTCACATTTTCAAAGTTTAGATCTTTAAGAATAAGCTTCTAAAAGGATCTACGGAAATTCGAATTATTTTCGGAGTTATGGTTATTTTTTCCTGTGGACTTTGTATCCTTTCAGTGTTAAATTCAAATTTTTAATATAAATTACTCAAAACTGCTTTTTTCGACACGGTTGACATGATATCTCAAGTTTTAATATACCAATTTACTTGAAATTTGGTACAGAACTTCTTAATACTATCAAAATTGGTCCGACGTAGCGGTTTTTGGAATTTCTTTTTTTCACTATTTTTAAAAAATTTTCGAAGTTGGAAAATGGAGACGGAAAAATGACTTTTTTTAAATGGCCGCCATTTTGTGAAAAAATTAATTTTTTTAAATCGGCTACATCACATCAACTAGGAGACACCTTTTTTTAAGTCCCCACTTTGCTGGCCTGTACTGATTTCAATTTTGAATTTTTTTAAAATTTTTATACATTTTTATACTTTTCAAATATCAATAAAAAATTGTTAAAAAAATGGATACTAATAATGTTTACTTTTTTTTATTACGCCCGTAAAATCATCTCAAAATCAAGCTTCTAGTCTAGAATACAATACCCCTTTAAGCAGTAACAGACCAACAAACAACGCCAAGCGACTTCACTTGACACTATCTTGATAACATTTTGATGTTATTACAATGAATTGATTTTCGCGCCAAATTTTCATTTTAAAATTGTAGTTATGTATTTGATCTTTTCTTACAGAATTTATTCAAAATAAAAAGGTCACTTAATTGATATACAAAAACAAAGCTTTTAGAATAGTTTTTTTTTTAAATTTCAGTCAAGTACCCTTATTTATGAACTTCAACAGATTAACAAACAGTCGAGTTATAATTTAAATTTTTTAAATCAAACAATGGGCGATCCATCGTTTAATTTTATGAATTTCAGCATAGTAGTCTTCAAAGAAAATGTAAATAAAAAGTTCTGTTTTAAAATTACAATTTAGAGCCACTGGGTAGTGTCAATAATTATTTTAAAAAATTTAAAAAGACAAAATGTCAAACAGTTCATCAGCCTTACAAAAATAACGGATTTTTGAATCACAAATACTATTAAATCCATATACTATTCAATTAGCTTCCGTGTCACTTATTTGTAAACCATCATATCGTTTAAGCCGACGATAATGTTTTGACGATAGGGGTCGATTACTTTTTTTGAGAAGCTGAGCCTCCTTTGTGTCTTGAAGTAACGTTTGGTATCGTTCGTTACTAATGAAAAAACTAGGATCGGTATTTGTCTTTATAAACTCATCAAATTCATCATAAAATACATGTTTTTTATTAGCCATGATTAGAACACTGATGTTTACATTTGGAAATAACAATCAACAATGAATACAAATTCAACGGTATTTACAATGCGCCAGTTGACAAATAACAACCTGTCAGTTGTGTCACAATTGCATCAACTAACGGTCTAGAACGCATTGTGGCTTTTTTAAATGACCACGTCGCGTTGTGGTCAAATCTTATGAAAGCCGTCGTGGTCTTTTTGAGTTAGCCACAACGCGTTGTGGCTGTTTTTATAAGTGCCACAACAGGAATTTCGCGTTGTGGCTGATTTTAAATAACCACAACGCGTTGTGGTCGATTTTTTCGCTCAATGAGCGATTTCGATCTTTGAGCGTAACATATATAAGTGTATCTTTTGTGTTTATAACAATCATACATATGGAAATTTCTAGAAATGAACAAACGTAAACTATGCCGGCGCTATAACTTTTTAAACCTGTTAGTTGGTTAGAGAATAGTTTTTTTCTGTTTTTAAATTCATATTGTTTTACTTTTTTCACATTGTATGTCACGGGTCTTATCACGAAAATAATTTTTGTCTAGATAATACAGGATATAACGTATTTTTTTTTAAAATTATTTTTATTTTTTATTTTACTTTACTAACTATAAAAAATCTCATCAAGCTGCTGTAATGAAAATGAAGAAGTTAACCCTTTAGATGCCGCATTAATTATCTAATCTTTCCGAGGGACCAACACAAATTTAGTATTTTATAACATCATATTATTCAAAGTCTCAACAGATGAATTGCTGACAACTGAGTTGCCTTAATGCATTTGACAATCGGATAATAACATCTAATGTTACAATATTAAGAAACTGTTCCCACTTTCTGAATTCGACGGGTTAAAGGGAATTATTGGCAAAATATTATTAGACAATTTTCCTGTGCGATCTTTTGCAGTGAATATCGCATTTTAAACGCTGACTATAAAAACGAAAGAATAAGACGTAAATTTATATATTAACTCATAATCTCGATGTATTGTCAAACCATATTACATACATACCGACGATAATATTAAACAATTTGAAAATATTAAAATTTATTTAAGTTATGTAATTGTGATAACTTTGACATTGCCGATCGTCGATAAAACTCTACGGACAAACTGCGATTAACGTGCCGATTAACGGTAATCACAGACAACTTTTCCGTAATAAAGTATAGTTCAAACGTAATAGCAGCAGTAGCCCTATTTTTCTAGATTTTCTAATGAAATAAAATCCATAACCTTCATCGTTAAATTTCAACGGTTACTTCAGATTTCGAGCACTGGCCAATTCCTTACAAAGCAACATTTTTGAATAGATTTTCAGTGTTTCGGTGTTTTCATTAACAAATAATTATTCAACACAAAAAATAGTATATTGTGCACTAAGTGCGGGAAATCGACAATCCCGCACGAGTTGCACATACTATTTTTTAGTACGAATTTCACATACTTTTTTCTGTTATTATTACTATTTTTGACATTTTTATTACCTTTTAAAATAATATTTTTGAGTGTCCGTCGTTTTTTTTTCTGAACTAAATATTGGTTTTCTACTCTTTTTGAAGAACACACTCAATACATATCCGTTAATTGTTTAGAAAGTTAGGCATTATTTAAAGATCTGGAGAAATTTTCATTAATCACTACCTTTTTGACCAATTAAATCACCGTTTTAACCATTATTCAATGGGCTGGCTTTTGTTTTGCGTATAATATACGTATCAATTTTTAATTTCAAGTACGTTGCGTAGTAACACCTAAGTAAACAAAGTAGCTTGTATTTTGTTTTCATCGTTTGTACATATATGAACATTTAATGAATGAATTAAAAAAGATAGATTAAAAATTGTATTCTTTTTATTTAAAAATATTCAGTATTTAAATCAAAAAAAAGTCGTAGAAAAAATATCGTATTCTACTCGCTTGCAATGACTATTACTCACTCAAATGCATTACGACACTCGCCTCGCAAGCTCGGCTCGTGTCGCAATTTCATCTTCGTGAGTAATAGCTATCATTACCAGCTTGTTGAATAATATACGTGCATTAATATAATTAATTTAATATACACTATTAAATTACTTTGTTGGTGGTTTCTATAGAAATAATTATGAAATATTTATTAAATGAAAAATCAAGAGGCGGCTTTGCGTGTTTTATGGTCAATTTGCGTGCGGAAAGTTTACTTTCCGCACGTAAAAAAGTATGTGGGAAGAGTACAGTGCGCAAACAGCTATTTTGCGTACAGAAATGTGTGCGCCAAGTTAGTAGTTCTCCTGCATGAGTAATAAAAAAAAAAATAATTATAATTAAAACTAATTGTAAGTATTCGATTTTAAAATATTCGTCATTAAAACGGAACGGTAGCCACTGAGTTCGAGCGGGTCAATTAAAACTTAAACAACTATAAATATTGAATCATATAATATTTAAATCCAAAAATGCTTGATCACCTATGCCATTAAAACGCCCATAACATAATAAATTACCAATGTCTTAATTTCACTAATTGCTCCGATGTACAAAGAATACTTATGTAAAAACAAATAAAATAATATTGATGGGGCATTCTCACAAATAACATGTAATTTAAGAAGCTATTCACGGTAGTTCTACATTAGCAATAAAGCTCATTTATTTATCTTTCAGTTCTACTTAAACGGGAGCAAAAATTTGCTCCTAAAAACGATCATTTTATACGTAATAAATCAAGATTAAAAGCATTCGTCAAATCCTTTCATTTAAAGCATATTCTGTATATACAATCATAAATAGTTCTACAGAGTGTAATTGCGGTACAGAGTGAGTGTTTTTTAACCATATTAAGCTCGCTAGTTAAATTAAAAGGTTTTATATTCGTTGTGAGCCGAAACTGCAACCACCTTATATCAAGTGATTATAAGCGAATTTTTCGCGACGCTAAACTATTATAAGTCAATGAAAAATATATTAAAAAACTGATATTTGTTTAACAAATGTAATCATATATATGTTCATTCAACCATAAAAAACTTGACAAATGAAATAGTTTTGAATAATAAAATTAACCAGGAAAAATAGTTAAAGGTAATTATTATTTTATATTTTATTGGAAATTTAACTAGCCAAGAAAAAAACAATAGACGGACATTGTATAGGTACTAGTTTTAGAAAAGCCTAGAATAAAAAATTTTTTTTTAGAAAAATAATAATAGTAATAGTAACAACAAATTTTGTACAAACAGCGGTAGCGGATATTCCAAAGAATACCTATTGGTGGATACAGTGCACAAATAATTACAAAGTTGATTTGTGGATTATATATACTTCAAAGAAGCATTTAAGCAAATTTGTAAGCAAAAGCCATGATGTTTTTTTTTTTTAATTTCATTTTCTATATCAGTGACAGTGTAATTACATGCGTATAAACGGTCATACGAAAGTCTTCAAAATATTTTTGATGTTTTTCATTTTTGATTCATTTTTCTTAAAGTTGATGACATTCACTCTAATTTCTTTGATTTACACTATTTTCTTTTCTTCAAATAAGTTTCATATTTATACAGAAGTTTGAAAAGAAAATTCTTCGTCCACTTTCTTCGCGGTTATATTTAGTTTCACTCGCTCTGAATAATGCCAGTGAAAAAAGTTCAATTTTTATTGTTTGTAGACCGAATAGTCGTTTAAAATTAATAAGTATTTGAGAATAACATTATTAAGAGTAGCAGTATTCAGATGGGGTGATTCGAAATTTAGCTGGAGCAAAACGGTGTGAGAGCGAGCACAGGACTCCTACTAAGATATAGGCAACAATATTTATTACTAAGGATAGGGGAAGGTAGCCCAAAGCGGGCAAGCTAAGATTAAACGCCCAAAAAAGTGGTTTTAGACCTCGATAAGCAGATCTTTTTTATATTATCAGATAGAATAGTTATCGAACTTTAAAATGAAACTTCGCTTAAGAAATTTTTATACGATAATTATTTTTAATAAAGAAAATAAAAAACCTCTGCAAAAACCCGCTTTGCTCGTATAGGCATCCTAAAGCGGGTAATCCTCTTTGGGCAAAGCGGGTAAGTACATTATGTATTTAAATACTGTTATTATTTTTTAATATAAACTTTCTTAATCATATAGAACTTAACAATAATAATAAGTAAAAGAAACTGAAAAAAGACAAAAATAATAAATTTATAACAATTAACTGTAACTTTCGTTACAACCTCCACATTGGAGTATATTACTTCAGGTGGTTCCACATCAAAATCACCACAAACAAGGCAGAAATATATTTTTTACGGTTTTCCCTCATTCCGTCGTAAAAAGAAGATTTTTTATTTTTTTTCTCCTTCCAATAGTTTTTTCCATTAATTTTTTCCATTTGTCTACCTGCTTTGCCCATACCCGCTTTGCCCAAAAAGACTTAATTTTGTTAACTTAGAATAACTTCAAAATGAAAGCTGATACATGTCTATCTTTTTCTACATTAAAATTCAAATGATGATAACATAATACGGTAATGCTAAAAAGATTGCAAATAAATAGGTTTGTGACTAGTCACAGATTATTTATCGTCAAAATTTTTAACAAAAGCAACAAAAAAATTTGATGACGCTTAACTAGGACATTAAACGACACAAGCGTTCAAGTGCAACTGATTGGTATTGGTTGATATTCGACTAATCTCGGTATACACATGATCTGACAAAAACATTCGATACAACGATATACAAGCGCTTACCCGCTTTAAGAGGGGTACCCGTTTTGGGCGGCCTTCCCCTAACATTACTAAGAACTTGTACTGTATTGTGCAACATGTTTATATGTTAATTTCGAAGTTATAATGAAATTATCAACTCAACCTGTACATATACACCTGTCCAACATTTACTGTATTGCAGTTATTCGATAAACTTCACGTTAGCAACGCGATGTCGCCGCGTTGGCCGTGCAAGCGACAAAGGGTGTGAGGGAATGGTGAATGTGTACCTAGCGACTATGATAATGGTGGCGCATCAAGTATTGTTGCGCTGTTCCGTTGTCGCCTTATACGTACACTTTTTCATACCAACAATGAAAGTACTATCTTCTGATAAAATCAACATAATACCAACACAATTCCTGCTGCTCATCTTTACCGGCTTTACGTTTACTAGCTGTCGTCCGCCACAAAAACCATTTATGTACGTAGAGTAAAAAAAAGGTTTTTCGTACGTACTATGTAATATATCGTGTGTGAATTCTTTCACATATCTATAAATAAATATCTGCATTAGTACTAACGTGTACATACTTATTATAGTGTAAAATTCATATAGAGAGACAATGATAGAACAATAATGCTAAATAAATTTTCTTAGCTACCGCTTAAGTAGATGTTGAAGGTCATTACCTGTAATGACGAAATGATTGACCGGTACACTAGTTTGAAAAAAAAAGTTTAAAACAGCATCCCTTGATTTATAACCTATTAAAACTGAACCGTACTTGAAGTAAATTTAAATGAAAGTAAAGGGATATTACTAGTAAGCTGCACAGTTAATGGCGTGCGGTCCAAGGAAGTAAATAAAGCATCGTCAACAAACACGCGATTTTAGCATGGCGCATTCTCTCGTATCTCATTCCTTTTGTTGAGCTGTTGTTGAAAATTATGTCATTTCAGCAAAGCTAAAATTTTAATATGTTGTTTATTGACTATCAGATGAGTTATAATTATTAATTTGCCAAACAAAACTTCCGTTGTTCAAAACACAAAAATTCAGTGTTATTTACAATTTTAAAAATTATTAAACTATTTAACAGCTAACATAATATTATGGTTCACATTTAATGTTTTTTTTTTATTTGTTGATAAAAGTCGAAAGTATCTGAAAACTGGTGGCTCTTTCCTAAATCCTGTGGGACAAGGAAATCTATCAAAATTAGTTTTGAAAGAGTAATCTTTAATAACTAATGAAGATAGGGACTAATTAACTCGGCAATTCCCAAACCGCGATCTATCGACAAAATATTCTTATTTTGTGCTAGTTTTTATCTTTGGGTACACAACATATAAAAAATAGATAATTGAAAAAAAAATACCCTTTAGTTTTTTTTTTTTTTAAATTACGTGTCAACTATAGGTCATAGGTTATTTGTAATATAAACTGAGTAAAACGGTATGAAATTACCGGCAAAAAATCACTTTCATTATAAGCTTGATTCTTAAATAATAGTTTGTTATAACAATAATAACCGTACCTACTTTTTAGACACTTTTATAACAGCGAAAATACCACAAGATACACTCACGCACAATAAAACAGCAAATCGTTTGCAACAACAGAATTAATTTGACCGTTAACATAACTTCAGTGTTGCCAAATTAAAACCATGAATACTACTAACAAGGAAATGCACCCAGAGTGAAATTCGGGATTTTGATGAAACTTCGCTGGTGTGTAGAATAGGCAAAAATAAGGGACCCATATTTTTTTTATCGGCCATCTTCCACGTTTACGGGGTGAAACCAGCCCCTAAAGTTGGCGGTTCAAATCGTATTTCTTAAGATATCTCGAAAACTATAAGAGATAGAGGAAAACTTTAAATTGACGAAATATTACTCTTTGAAAGACCTATTCACCTGTATAGGTTAAACCAGGGCCAGGTTCATAAGAGGGTCTGGAGGGGTGAAAATGGGGGTAAATTTTTTTGTACAGTCTGAATGGTTTAATTTATCAAATTTTTGCCATCATAAATAGAAAGAGCACCAAAAATTAGGGGATACGTGTTTTTGCGTTTTTTCGAAATATGTGTGGTATCCTAGCCATATAAGGAGGAAAAAAATAGGGTAGATTATATTGCATTATTATTGATTGCAAATACCTTCTATATTTTTTTTATTTTTACGTTTATTTTCATCACTAAAATGTAAATTTTTACTTTCCGATTATGATTCATTTTTTCAGTAGTAACTCAATTGTTAATTTAGCCATGTGTACATTTGGTTACTCATATTAATCATATTTGATATTTTTTTATACCTATTTCTGCGAAAGTCAAAGTTCTCTGGTGTGCTTGTGTTAATGAATGCTCGACAAGAAGCAATAATCTCTTTCGCTCACTTGTCAGGTGCTTTGTAATAAATTTTAAGATTTGGGAAATGCGGTTGACACCTATAAAACATACAAAAAGAATAAGAAAAATAGTTTGAATGTTGAGAAAGAAATAAACCACGTTTATTTGGTTAAAAACGAATTTGTAAGAAGACAAAGACAGTTGTTGAACGGAAGATTATTGCTTCTTGTTGAACATTCATTAACACTTGCAGACCAGAGAACTTTGGTAGAAATAGATATAAAAAATATCGAATACAGTAGCCGTCCAAGATAGTCACTTCCGAGATAGTCACATTTCGAGTGAAATAGATATACACATACGTCATCCACATACTATGTTTGCTATTGTCTATACGCACATATGCGTCACATGTAATATTTGCTTACACAGCACATTACATACCCCGTGTACCTGCCGTGTGGTATCTTGTGAGGTAGCTAACTAGCTACCGTGTAATGTGTGTCGTGTGTGATACGTATGTACATATATTAGTCTAGACTTCTAGAGTGAAGACATTGGTCCGTACAAACATGATGACCAATTTTTTATAGTGGGCTCTAGCACACACTACGTCTACACACTACAAGGGTCTCGTAGACTAACAATTTTTAATTTTATTGCATACATATATGCACATATTCTGCATACGTAATATGTAAAATGCAAATGCAAAATGAGTAACGTAAAATTCTAGAATATTCTAATCGTCAACTAGCAGAGATATTAAAAACAAACTTCACTATTGAATTGGTCACTAAAAATGAGATTAAGCTGCACAGTTTGATAAAAATTCTAGAATGTTCTATTTGTTAACTAGCAAAGATATCGAACAATCAATTACAGCATTTAATTGGTCATTGAAAAGGAGGCCAAACAGCCTATCTTGATAAATGTTCTGGAATATTCTATTCGTAAACTAGCAAAGATATCCAAACACAGACATCGCCACTGAATTGGCCACCTAAAAAGAGACCAAATAGCACATTTTGGTAAATGTTCTAGAATATTCTAATTGTCTAGTAGCAAAGGTATTGAAAAATTGATTACACCATTTGACTGTACAACAAAAATTAAACTAATATAAACAAAATGTTCCATTTTGGCCAACATTCTAGAATGATCTGTTCGTCAGCCAAAATAGAATATTCTAAAACATTTATCAAAATGTGATATTTCGTCTTTTTTATGACCAATTAAATGGTACAACCGGTTTTTGGATATCTTTGTTAGTTGACGAATAGAACATTCTAGAATTTTTGTCAAATTGCGCTGCTTAATCTAATTTTTAGTAACCAAATCAAAAGTGAAGTCCGTTTTTTGACATCTCTGCTAGTTGACGAGTAGAATATTCTAGAATTTTGGTCAGCTTCTGCTGTTTGGCGTCTTTTACGCTGATGAATCCGATAGTGAAGTTGGTTTTTCGACATCTTTGCTAGTTTTCTAAAAGTCGCACTTATATTCATTAATATAACATTCAATTCCGTTTATCTATAGAACTGAATTTTAGGTGTAAATTGTTTCTTAGAATAGTTTTGTTTTAAATAAATTCAGATAAATAATATTTACCAACCCCCCGCATAAAAGTTAGCCGACGCCTCTGATCTTCCAATTTTACGTACTTCCCCTTAAATTTGCACCGACCACTACGTACCATTGGATTCCGTGTGTGAGCGTTTACCCCACCTGACGAACGTTTATGACTTCCAAGATAGTCACTAGAGGAACATTTGTGTGACTATCTTGGACGGCTACTATATTAGTAACCAAATATACACATAGCTAAATTACCAATTAAGTAAGTACTGAAAAATACATGAATCATTATCGGAAAGTAAAAATTTACATTTTAATGATGAAAATAAACATTAAAAAAAAATATAGAAGGTATTTGCAATCAATAATAATGCAATATAATTTACCCTATTTTTTTCTCCTTATATGCCTTGGATACCACACATATTTCGAAAAAACGCAAAAATTCGTGTCCCTTAATTTTTGGTGCTCTTTCTATTTATGATGGCAAAAATTTGATAGATTGAACCATTCAGGCTGTACAAGAAAATTTACCCCCATTTTCACCCTTCCAGACCCTCTTATAAACCTGGCCCTGGTTTAACCTATACAGGTGAATAGGTCTTTCAAAGAGTAACATTTCGTCAGTTTAAAGTTTTCCTCTATCTCTTATAGCTTTCGAGATATCTTAAGAAATCCGATTTGAATCCCCAACTTTAGGGGCTGGTTTCACCCCGTGAACGTAGAAGATGGCCGATAAAAAAAATACGGGTCCCTTATTTTTGCCTATTCTACACACCAGCGAAATTTCATCAAAATCCCGAATTTCACTCTGGGTGCATCTCCTTGTAAGCATTAACATTTCAGTCATAGCACATTTATTTTTAAAATTTGTTATATTGTCTGTAAAAAAAAATCGCCAATCACTGTCACCTAGAGGTGACACTGGGAATTCCCGAGTTAAAGTGAACTAATCAAGATGTTTTAAGACAATGTTTCTCTCTAACCAGAATCTCATTACTGACGACTATAGTTAACATATCAACCTCACCAACATTATCTCACATTAAAAACTGTCAAAGTTATACCTGTCAGCTCCTGTTAGCATAAAGGAATCAAAATAAAGTGGGAGCGCTGGTTAGTTTTATTGATTGTAATATTCATGTATATTAATTGATTCATATATTAACGTAGTTGATCCCGCAAACAGTCACGTATAAAAGTGTAGCTTAGCGATCAAATTTTCTTTTATCAAACATTAAATAATGTATTAATATTCTTCAGTTATTATATTTTTATACCATTTGTGTGAATTTCCACGCGCTCATGTTGTAGCAATATAAAAGCGTTGTTGAAAAAGCGTTGTAAAAGCGTTGAAAGAGCGTTATAAAAGCGTTGAAAAGCGTTGTTAAATAATCTCCATAAATTATATTTCAAAAACGGCGTAGACAATAATTTTTTTTTATTATTAAATATGGTTTGCAACTTTGTATTTTATAAAATATTAAATTTTTATCAAATGACACTTTCACGTCCATGTCAAAATTACAAAACTTTGACATTGTTTTCTTCAAAATTGGGGTGGTCAATTTTAATCGGAATAGGCTCGTATTATTGGTATTGAATTAAATAAATATCTAGAGAAGTTTCGTTAAAATCCTTTGAAAAATTGTTCTGCCCACAAACTACTTTAAATCACGTAGAATAATTTTGATAATTAAATGCTATATTAATGTTGGAAGTGCTGAAATAATACTCAATTTTGTGAATGTGAAAATTATCGAGAAAATTAATGAGCTAATTACAACAGGATATTACTATTTAACGCATCACGTCGTTATTATTAAGTTACAACACTCAAAATTTGAAAAAATGCACCATATCGACAGTACAGTATTTTAGTTCATTTTTGCGGTCGCTATAAATAACTTTTATTGTATAATACTGTTTAAATTGATACAGATATATAAATAAATAAGAAATGTATATATGTATGTATTCATATGAATGGCGGTGGTGGTGCTCGTCATATTGCCTGAAACGCCATCTACAGTACACTAGCACCAAGCACAGCAGTACTATGTAGCACGTCAGCCACACAATAGCGAAATGCAATACAAACATACAGACACCGCGACAAACAAACATGAAAACACACAGACTTATTTAAATTGAGATTCTTAACGTTGTACTTGTGTTCATTGTTGTTTTTGAAACACACATACATATACAGAAATATAGCGAATTATGTTAAGAGTTTCATTTCAAAAATCAATTTGTTCATGTAATTTGCAATTTATAAAATGTTTTTAGAAAGAGAAATAAAATACTAGAAGAAAATATTATTTATGTTATTATGGGCTCAAACCAAAAAGAAATTTTTTACCTACACTGAATTTATCTTTGTCTGTCATATTAATAGATACACGTTTACTCACTCACTCTTTTAAAAACATAATTACTTCGTTTGGTTGGTAACTATGTAAATAACAAAATTTGTGTTCCCCTCACTTCAATTTCTACAGGTCTTTTGTGTTTACGCCCATAATATTTATACTATTATTTTTAAATAAAGAAGAAAATATTATTTTTAATACACTTTGTCTAAAATTTTTGTTTTTAAATTTGCCAATTTTAGTATATACTACAGTGATTTTATAATATATAACAGTCTGATCAATAAAAAAATACCCGTCGCAGCATCCTGCATAACAGCGAATTTTCAATCACAAAAATTACTTTTTTTTGAAAACCCGATTATCTAAGATAATGGTTCACAACGTATCTTATATGATCTTTTTTTGCTCTTTGTTATGGCGTAAAAAAAAATCGAAAAACTTTTAAACTTAAATTTTTGTAAAAAAACATATTTTTTTGTGATTTCTGGCATTGGACGTGTGTGGCTGAAAAAACCATCCAAGATTTTTGGACTTCCAACGTGTTCATCAAATTCAATAAAAATAGGATGTTCCGTTCGAAAGTCATCGTACGGGCATATACAGGATGCAAAGTGTATAAATCTCACTACGAAAACAGTGGGTAGATCTCACCCATGTAATTAATATTTGGCAATAAATTTGAACCAAAACTATTTTTTAACAGAAAAAATTTGATACAAAATATGAGTCAAAAAGGGGCCCTTAAAAAAATTTTTTATAATCCGGCTCTGACCATCTTATGTTTGTAAGATAAATTTTCTGTTTTTGAAAAAACATCTGGGAAACACGTTTCCGACCTAAACATGTTCACAAAATTTTATTGAATTTTAGTCAATAAAATCATTTTCTACCTTTGATATTAAGAAGGTATTTATGCATAATTTAGACAGGGCCGTACTTAGAAACTCAAACTGTTAATTCCGAAAAAATTCCTGTGGTTTTAGTGTCTACACGGTGCAATTAGTCACCTCTCATTTTGTTTACAACAACGAGACCAATTAAGACACAGCCTTCATTTTTGGTTGTCTGACTAATCAATCTTCATGCTATGAAACGAAAACATTAATTCGTCTCTAGAGAAAAGACTCTACCTTGTGTAAAAAAAAATAATGTCATTTGGTCCAATTTAGGAAACTAGTATGCTAAATTGGACCGATTGGTTTTTAAATTGGACCACCGTTGATAATAGCGTAATCAAGCAAAAGTTGAATAAAAAAGCTCAAAAATTATGATTTTATTCTACTTTTATTATAATGTATTACAACAGAAATCAATATTACATAGGAAAAAAAATATATAGTTGAAACGAAAAGTACATATCAATTCTAAGATTAAAAGCTCAGAAATTATTTTTTACAGTAAACACAAAAGTACATTTTCACTCTCTCCGAAGAATTTGCACAGTTTAAGTGATTCCATTCTTTGCATATCGTGCACTGAATCATTGGCTCAATTCTATCTTCTTCACAAATTCCACAGTACCAACTTTCAGTTTCTTTATTAGATTCACGACTAGTGCTATTAGCTCCTGTTTCAAAAATCATCTTTTCTCCTTTACTAAGGCCTGAAGTGCTTTTTCTAATTATTCTTCCATTGGCCATACTTTCCTCGTGATGTCATTCTAAAAATAATAAAAATTGTAAATCTTAAATGGTTCTTAAACTTAACCGGTCCATTTTAGGAACTTATAGTAGGTCCAATTTAGCGGACCATAATGTTTTTCTACAAAAACAGTTATCTACATCTAATCCATATATATATATATATATATATATATATATATATATATATATATATATATATATATATATATATTTTTAAGATTATGTCGTTATAATAAATTACATATGCCATAGATAAAATATAAATATAAACAGAAAATTAAAAGACAATTTTTTATTTGGCTAATGTTATTTAATATTTGGCACTTTATTTAAAATTTACTTAAATAAAGTGGTATTGCGCCAAGTAAAAAATTGTCTTTTAATTTTAAAATGGAATACCATAAAAAACGCTCAAATCTATCAAATAAAAAGAAAAAGTTGTACCTACCTGTTAAGCGTTTAGTTGAACAGTAAGTAATGAAATTTTAACATCGACTTAACAATTTTTCATAAATTTGCGAGTTTTCAAAGCTTATCGAAAATTACCTAAATTCGTACTAAGAGATAAATTCGAATGTTGTTTAATATTTTTATTGTTAGATGGCTCTAACTGTCTTTTAATTGCCTAAAACTCTCGCGGTCCAATTTAGGAGCTGGTCCAATATAGCAGACTCTCCCCTATATATATCGACGGTAGAAATGCAATACCTCGTATCTACATATTTTTCAAAATTGTCACTAGTTAGCGTTTTTTATAAAAGAAGACACAATTCCTCGATTTATACACCTAAATAACGTTAGTTGGCTACCTAATCGAACTAGGAGACGTATTTTTGTCTGCAATACCACGTATCTACATAAAACATGGCTATTACTACCAAAACTAGGTAAGTGCCGCTCTTATTTCTTAATTTAATTATGTTTATTGATTCATTAATATAACTGTAGCTACAAAATATTATTCTTAAAACTAAAAAGAAGCATTTTTTTAACTGAAATTGCGATTCTATTGTTCAAAAAGTAATTTATAACTTTACAAATCAATGATATGCAGTTACGTGGGTTTGCATATTCCTTAACTTTGTGAAATTCCTTAAAATTGTGAAAAAAAAATGCTAAACATAGGAATTTTTAGTCCAAAAAAAGATAGATGTGATATTTGCGTACAGTATGACTGTAAAAATATAAGCGAAGAGGAATGGAAAATGCACGTATTAGCAAAAGATAGAGCACAAGCAGAAAAATTAAAAGATAAATTAGATGCTGAAAAGGAAAAATGTCGAGTTTTATGTATGGATTTGCAAGCAGTTAAAACGTGTCCGGCAATTAATGCAAGTAGTTTGTATTTTAAGACGAAATTATTGTGTCATAATTTTACAATTTACGACTTAACTACTAAGAAAGCTACATGTTACTGGTTTGACGAAACCCAAGCAGATCTTCAAGCGTCAACCTTTGCATCGATGATAATTGATTTTTTGAAAAGGCACTACGTAATTGATGGAAAAGAGTCTTACCAAAAGCCAATTACTATTTATTCGGATGGGTGTACTTACCAAAATCGAAATGCAGTTCTCGCTAACGCACTCTTGTCTTTCTCTAAACAATACAATATAGAAGTCACACAAAAATTTCTCATAAAAGGTCACACGCAAATGGAATGCGATAGTATCCACGCAACTATGGAAAATAAGCTAAAAAAAAAGCCAATAGAATTTCCAAATGACTACCTTAAAATAAGCGAGCAAGCAAGGGAAAAGCCATTTCCATACGAGGTTATATCTTTAAAATATGATTTTTTTACCAATTTTAAAAAAGACATGGTTCTTGATTCTATAAGGCCAGGTAATAAAATAAATGACGCTACTGTATGCGACATTCGAGCTCTGAAATATCAGGATGGAAATGTATTCTATAAAACAGATTTTAATGAAGAGTTTAGACCACTTCCTAGACGAGCAAGAAGTGGTTTAAAAAAGCTAGAAGAATTCCCGAAATTATTTAATAATAGATTACCTATAACGCAGAAAAAATACAGTCATTTGCAAGAAATTAAAAAATGTATAGATAAAAATTACTGGAGTTTTTACGAAAACCTGCCATATCAATAGTTTTTATTAAGACAGATTAATTTTTGATATTTTTGTACATCCATATTAGTATGTATTTTCTTCATTAGAGAGTTCCTATTAATAATTTAAGACTGATTACTTTTTTAATAATTTTATACAATTACAGAATATGTATTTTCTTTAAAAAATTTCAAATAAATATTTTTTTATCTACTAGGTATTTATTTATTATTTAAAAACAAAAATCCCGTTTAACTGCAATAACACGTAAGTGCTGTAATGGTTCCTATTATTAGATACAATACCACGTATGTGCATTTTAAATTGTTAAAACTTAAATTTTATATTTCTTAATTATAAAATCATAAAAATAAATAAAAATAACATCAGAAATATAGTAAAAATATTAAAATGATCAAAAATAACCGTACTGGAGGTTTTTCGCTGCTGCTGTAAAATTAACCAAACAGCAGATACGTGTTATTGTATTTCTACCGTCGATATATATATATATATATATATATATATATATATATATATATATATATATATATATATATATATATATATATATATATGTATATATATATAGATAGATAGAGAGAGAGGGGGGAGAGAGAGAGACCTCAAAATAAATTTCTATCAAGGTCTTGGACTCAAGTCTCGCCATGACAGTGATTGAAATAGCTGAATTTTCCATTTGGAAATTTCATAAAATCAGCTACGTTCAGGTCAAACCTGAATATGGACTATAGGGCTTGGAATACCGGTGTCTTTTTATAATACCGGTATTTATTCGGTATTAAAATTTGAAACACCGGAATTCCGGTATTTGGGTATTTTTTCAGTATTGAATGAAAATGGTGTAGAAAAAAAATAAAAATATTAAAAAACACTCTTAATGAAAATCGTTTTTGTATAAGTAGGTAATATGTTTTACTGAAAATGATTGATAACCGTAATAATAACAAATGCCATAATTTTTAGATTTTAAAAATCTTTTACGTCAAGATTAACTAAAACTAAATACAAAATATAAAATAGTAAAACAAAGTAAACGGAATAACAACAAAAAATAATTAAATATAAATTTTCTTCGATTCTACTGCGCATTTAATTTAAAGAGATATACACACGAACTGGAAGAGCGAAAAATCACAGCTTAAATAGTCCAAAGACATAGTGGCAATTCTAAAATAATTTTAAAAAAATACATGGACATCAATTTTTCACCCTTTTATTTACACAGAGCAAGAAATTTTTTAATTACCATTAGAATTAACAATATTATTCAACAATAGTAAAATATTTGACTCGAACATAGGTAATTTGGTATTTTTTTCGACAGATGTATTCCAGAATTGTAACATCTATGACATAGATGTTACAATAAAAACATATGAATGAATTTAAGGTATTTGGTCATTTGGACATCTGGAAAACATTAAACAAAATTGAAGATGCATATTATAATAATTTATAATCCATGCGTATACTGCTATATACAAAATACTCGAAACTATTCAATACCAATAGTAAATCTAACGTAAAACTATTTAAAATATGTAATTATATAAAGTATCTGCTTTTGCTAATACCGAAACGGAAATACCGGTATTTGAAATTTTGATACCGATTTTATAAAACGTATAAAAATGTCCGGTATTCCGGTTTACCGGTATCCATGCTCTCCAGTAACCATAACTCCATCCAGATAACTCCAGTTACCATATTATCAGTGGCGTAGTGAACATAACTGGCGCCCGGGGCACCACACTTTATTGGCGCCCCCCGTTCCTCCAAAACAACACGTATAGTTAATATTTGGCACCTCTTTGGTACACATTTGGCGCCCTTCTGCAAGTCGCGCCCGGTGCCTGATAGACCCCCTTGCACCCCCGTCGCTACGCCTCTGCATATTATATGGTAACTGGAGTTATCGTAATTTAAATCGTATATAAATCGAAAGTGTTTGTTCTGCATCAACTAGCAAAAAGTTAAACATACCACTGACCACACTGTTATCAGATATAAAACTGTAGTGGTATAAGGAATTTAAGATACATTTTTTTACTATAAATTACTTTATACGAATTATTTCTCACTTTTTGTATATTTTATTGAGTTATATTCTCTATTGGATCCATATGTACTATTTAAAAAATTGTATCCTAATTACTACTATAGGTACTCTACGTAACCTACGTAATGTTTACTTTTAAGCAACATCTATGACAAGTTTTATGATTTTGATAAGCTATACTTACATAATATTGCTGGCGTTCCAGACGAAAATTTTGTTAGCCTAACGTTAGCTAACTGAGCTTTCACAGTTACAAACCAGAGGGTACGCATTCAAAAAATTAATATACATTATATATTAAACAACAATTTCTAACATGGTGACTGATTATTTTTATTCCATAATTTTTAAATGTGGCTGTACTTCAGAAATTAAGTATTTATACCGTGAAAAAATCTTTAACGTGCATTAATTTTTCAATCAGACCTCTCTGGTTTGTAACGGTAAAAGCTCCGTTAGCTAACGTTAGGCTAACAAAATTTTCGTCTGGAACGCCAGCTATGAGAACAGTGACCAGTGTAACGGATCAAACGTGTTTATGAATGAATCAAGTTAAATCATTCCATCAATCCTCTTGCGTCAACACAAAATGTAGATAGTATATCTCCCCAGTACTCCCACCATATTTAACATCATATATTTTTATGAAATTGTAGTAATCACACTACTAACATTGAATTATGCTTCATATCTTACTATATCTTCAAAATCACCTTTCTAGTCTTCTAATCCATGTGGTAGGGATATAATTATTTTAGTCACAATGGAATTAAAAACTCAAGTTAATTAAAAACGTAATATTTAATGTTTATTATCCAATTCGTAACCTTCTCGAAATTGTATCGACTGCTACAGAGGTCTCTGATTCTGACCTAGACTAACCGAGAGCAGGGAAGTATTATTATCCTAAGTAATTCGATCCAACTAGTAGCGGTTTCCTTATAATTTCCATCGAAATATGATAAAAAAGCACGAAAGTAAATCTGTTGTTGAGCGCCACTCAGTTTGTTTTTTTAAAAATTCAAAATAAGATTACGGGAGAAAATAATTTGATTATCCAATTAGTAAAGAAATTACGGCTAGGCTGTGAATGGAAAATTCGATCAAATCAGACATAAAACTTACAACTGTATTTGTGAACGTATCACAACCTGTACAGATGGCTTTTATTATGTTTACAAGCTGAGAATCTTTTCGGTTCGATACACACGCTTTATCACGTTAGGTAATGTGTGACCCTTAACTACATAAAGGTCGAAGACCATTTTCCTAATCTATCGTACTTGCAGCCTGTCTACATCGTATATTCTTACCTACTCACTGCGCTTGTTCTGTTAAGGTCACATCACACGACGCTTGTTTCACTGCTGAATTTCAAACAAATTCCTATGCTGGATACTGCGATGTGGTCCTTTGCGATGTTAACGGCACACGGTAAGGTGTTGCTGGCCTGAGTCTGTAGATGGTCTAGATACGTTTACAACCCATTTACAAACATTATCGTCTACCCGTAGTGGCGATAAACAGGTGCCCACGTGACAAATACGACTTTCTCATACGATACAAACACAGAAGGTAGGACAATCTACGTTGGAAATCTAGCAAGAGTTCAGGCAACGGTGTCAACAGTGATGTCATTTTCCATCATTACAGCAAACAGGCTTCCACCACGGTTGCTAAAGCGGGTTCTACACGATGCTACGAACGTTCCTTCCAACGTTCGATCGAACGTTTGAGGCAATTAAGTTCGATAATTGGTGCGACGAATGTATCTGCTACACGGTGAATCGAATGTTTGATCCAATACGAATGATGATGTCTCAGTGGACGAGGCTGTTATCTGTCTGATGTTATCTCTAATGTTATACACTGATTTTCTCTCTCTTGTATAATGTGTTGGGACAAACCTTTATTCAGTGGACGACGATGTCATCTGTCTTATGTGATCTCTAATGTTATACACTGATGTTGTCTCTCTTCACATGAACGAGTCGTGCAGCTGCTGAGTCGAACCAACCAACGCAACCAACATTGACCTTCAAACGTTCGAAGCGTCCCTTTGACTCGGTGTAAGAATACCGACATCGAGCGGGACATGGCCAAATGCGAATGTTTGACGCTCGACATTGGACACTCGTAGGTTCGAACAACGGTCACACGATGCGATGAACCATCGAACGTCCAATGTTGGAAGGTGTTCGTAGCATCGTGTAGAACCGTCTTAACAGAAGTTCCAGCAGACTGTCTTGCAACATGTTATATTATCTGTTCATGAAGCTATTATTTTGAAATGAAACTCCTCGACCATTTAGCTGTATGTATATCATCGGTACGAAACATAATGTCGACCTGTTTGCTTAACTTACACCATCATGGGCATGGATCGCTTCACCATTACACTACTCTACTGCTTCATTCAATGCCTACTGCTGCCACACGGTGGTGCACTGTGTGTGTTTGAGAGAGAACAAGCAAACGGTTGACTAGACACTTTATAATTCTTTTGTATCCCGTCTACTACTACCACTACTAACTAGTACCATGTGCTAGGTCGTTGGTCAGTCAGTCAGTCAAGTATTATATCGTAATAATAATGTAAGTACTTACTGGTAGGATTGTTCACTTATCATTGCATCATCGCGTATCGTTAGCAGTAAGTTGTCAAGTATAGTTGTTATTATTATTACATGTATCCATATGATTTTTGTGCGGTTGTGTACTATACAATAGCTACCTACATACGTGTGGAATGAGAGACCAGCTAAAAATTAACTTCTTCTTTCTCGTTTTTAATATGTAATTTGACGTCGATATGCACATAATAGTGCTTATATGGTGGTAGACCCAGTTATAAGTTTAGTTTTTATTTTTTCATTATCATCTGTCGCGTCGCGGGTGTGTGTGTCTGTGAGGTGATATTTTCTACCTGGTGTTCCGCCGGTGGAGACCTGTTCAACGTTGTCGCAACGCTATTAACACGCGCGGTGGTGTTTTTATTGATAAAATACAACATATGTCAACTACACATTTTCTGTATAATATATCGTGTACCTAGTGCATTGGATAATAATAAGTTGAATATATAGATGTGTTTGGGTTGATTAATGTGTTGTGCATCTTTTTTTTTTCCCTGTCTTTGAGTGTATAAATAAATGTGAACATAACAAAATTTTGTGATTTTGATTTGTAATTTTTCTATAAATTTCAGTTTTGTTTATAATTTCCAAAAGAGTTTTTTTTTAGAGAAATATGATATGGTAATTTGAATACTTTTTTCTTTCCACTAAAAGTTTTCATGCCTAAGTAGATCACCTAATTTCTAGAATAACTGATAAATCTATTAAACCTTAGCACAGCTAACTTTAACTTCACAATCATAGTTACAAAATTCACTAAAAAATTTGACGTAAATATTCGGCGTGTAATTTAATATTTTTTGGAAACCTAACCCTTTCAATTGGCAGGATTAAGGAAAATTTTACTATCGTCTTGATACAAAAGAACATTGACCAGAAATTTAGCAAAAGAATTTGGAAGGATAGGTCTACCTATACGGTAAACTTCCCATTGGATGCCCTTAAAGACTAGAGACTATTGCACATGAATAATTTTTTTTAGTTTAGGAAACTTCTTCCCTGGGCCCCCGATAGAGGCTTTGCCCCTTGCACCACACCGGCGGCTTCGTCTTCTGTACCTAAGGGTGGGGGCTACACCCTTATCAAACAAATGATAATAACATTTGTTCTCAAGATATGCGAGACAAAAAATATTTCACAAAAAGTTTCTTATTTCCTTTTTTTATTTTTTATTTATCTATTTTTTTTTTTAATTTATAATAATTTAATGACATTTTTAACATCAAGGAAGGTTCTTAGGCAGTTATATATAAAAGACATGGTTAAAAGTCTATGATCTATGTTGTGTTAATAAAGTTAATTCCGTTTTTTTATCACAAAAACAAACACTAATCCGAATTTGCTGAAAACTTTATCCGGTCTTCACTTTTTAATGAAATTAGTCCGGAGTTGATATCATCATTTGTTCTCGAGATATGCGAGACGAAAAAAAATTCACGAACCAACTAACGAACGCACGCACAGACATCACGCTAAAAACGATGGATTCGGATTCTAGTGACCTTGAAACGTGGAGATATGTCTAAATTAGCGATTCACAAAATTCGAACCATTACAATAACTTTCAGTGGGAAGTTAATAAATGTTTTCTTTTTATTAGGCTTTTCTTATCAAATTCAGTGTAGGTTTTCCAAATAGAACGCTTCCTAGAAAAGCCTCTGGATACGAAAAAACATACAGTACCAAGGCTGTGACACACTTTCCGTAGTCCCAATCCCCACACTTATATAAATCGGTAATTTCACGTTTGTACATGTACATTTATTGCCATTACTTTGATGATCTAGCTGCTTAACTATCCTCCCAAAACTAGGAGCCATTTATATGTAGATCAAGTCCGTAAAAAATTTCATTAATATCTATCGAGTAGTCCTGGAGTTATGCCTGCTGAAATGTTTTACGGGCGCACAAATGGATAGATTGAGAGACATAGAATCAGATTCCTTTGGGACCTTGGCTAATATCCTTTATTTGGGTTTGTTGACGTGGTACAGCGTTGCGTCGCAGTTAGTCTGATTTTACTTGACGTCCTACAACGTCGATGACCGTCAGTGTGTTAAATGGCTCCCACTATCTTATTGAACTTAAAGAAAGTAAAACAAAGAAAGTAAGGGACGAAATTAGGAGGGGACGGCGCCTTATGACTTACACTACCTAAAGACGCCTATGTGTATAAGGCCGGCTCTGATCAAAATAAGTTATTGCGATTATTTTCGAGTGCCTCACTACAAGTACTACAACCATGCTTTAGAAAAGTTAGATCAAGATGATTTTCTTCCGAGCTGGTCAGATGTTAGAAAATTTTATTCTAATACTTGACCCATATCTAAACACTGAAGTGTACAATATACATAATTATTTTATGATTCTAAAACATTTGTGAACAATATTACGATCATCCGTACTGATCTGATTAATCATTATATTTACAAAACCGTCATAATATATCAAATATCAACTGTTTTTCTGAGTTAGAGTACAATTTGAAATTTGTTATGATTCTGTGGTATCATTTTAAATATTTGTTAACCATCAGTAACATATAGATCACTGTCAGTTATAATAAAAACAAGTTTAATGATTAGTTATATAAAATAATTACAGTATTAGTTAAATGTATGTTAGAATCATCATAGTAAAATATATCTATTCGGCATTCAATTTTCTCTGTTAAAACGAGATAATTAATCAAACTTATTGAGAGCCTATACTTCAGGATTTTTTCGACATTGACATTCTTTCTACATATATGGCTTTTTTGTTAAAAGAATATTATCGTCCAAATAACATTAAAAGATTTCTATACGGTTAACTTTCCATCTTGCTCTAATTTACACTACACAGTACACACTCACATACATGCAATAATGATACATAAATAATATATCGACATTATTTTAATGCCATAATTAGTCATAGAAATTTGCTACTTAAATATCTTTCTTATAAAAAATACAAAAATTATATAAAACTAAAATATCAAGTTTACTTACACGTCACGTCGAAGGACGTCAACTATCCCATATAAAGTGTATTAACTGTCAAAAAAGAGCACTAGTTGTACGTTTTGTCATTATGGGTTATGATCGTCAAGGTGTTAAACATTATGCTGTTATAGTTTGTATTAACGAATATGGAAAATATTCAGAAAATAAATCTGAATTTTCGTTTCATAAATAAGTTTAATTATAATTTAAATTTTTAACAACCATATTTGTTTAAAAATTATAGTATCTTTTAGCGAATTTCCATTCAGGAAATTCAGCTATTACAGCCACTGTCATGACGCGACTTGAGCTCGGAACTATGGCAGAAATTTGCTTCGAGGTCTCTAGAAACCGAAAATAATATTCACTAAAATTTGTACACACACACACACATATATATATATATATATATATATATATATATATATATATATATATATATATATATATATGTCCGCGCGATAACTCTCGAACGAAGTATCCAATATTTACGAAATTTGATGAAAACATTGGAAGTCCCAAAGCCTTAAATGCGTTTTTTTGCCAAAATTTCGACTTATTCAAAAATTTTTGCGAAATTTTTTTACACCATTTAAAAGAGGGGAAAAAATTACGTGAAAAAGGTCTTTAAACTATTATTCTATGTCAACTAGTTTCTCGAGAGAAACTAATTTTTATAAATGGAAATTCGCTATGTTATACAGGATGCTGCGACAGGAGTATTTAGTACTAATAGTGACTCTTCTTTCACCTCTGAAAAGCTTCAGTATAAGTATTAAATGCCCACATGTCCGGATGTGTAACACATTTTCACCTAGCTTTTTTTTTGCTCTATTTATCTATTTTTTGTTAGCTATAAACTTGTGACCCGGAAAATATGTTCATTATAAATTAAAAATTTTCCTAGAACTCTTAATTTATTGAAAATAAAAAAAAAAATATCAAAGTACAGTAGAATTTCAATTAAGCGTCACTTTCCGGACCGGGACCAGTGATTAATCGAATTAGACGAATAAGAGAAGTTTCTTATAATAAATGGATTTTACTACTTGCTTTAGGACGAAAATTAAAATGAAAATGTTTACAAGTTGATAATACATATTAATTTAATATAATTAATTTTGCAAAGCTATTCATAAAAACTTAAGTTTGCAATAAATAAACTTTAGCTTGCAAAAGGGTAAAACACCAACCAACCATTACCAATATAAAATAATTTCATATTCTTTGCAACTATAATCTTTGTTTTAACACAATATTTATTTTTCTATGGGATTATTTAGCCCTTTCAATCCGAAATTATAAAAACAATATTTGAAAATTAATTTATCGATTTTTTCAATATAAATTGTCCATTCTTAATGTAAAGAAGGTACCCGCTCTTATTAATTTATAATTAAATAAATAATTTATGATCAATTGTTGTTCAGGTTGTTTCTAGACATTTGAGAGACATCGATTGCCATCTACCGGTTGAATATCAAATTAACATCTATTTTGTTGCCAAAAATCCCTAAGCTAAGGGGGAAAATTCAATTTTATATTTTCTGTTGTGTGTAAGTTGACGTTGTTCAGGAACAACGTCGGTACCGAAAGGGATAATTATACGTTTAGAAACTTGTTTTGCATGCCTAATACAAGAGACTGTATTTTGTTGACGGATTGTAATTGACGTTGACAGATAACAGAAACTGACGGATAATCGAGTGATGGTTAATCGAAGATCTACTGTACTTTTATTGTTTTGGTGCCAGGCAACAAATAACATGTAAATAAGTGGTTCTTACTTTTTTCAATTTCTTTGAGAGCTTATCATTTATATATGCATATTTATTGTTTTCATTTCATACTAGTAAACTATTCAATAATAAACGTGGTACGAAAATAATCAATTTTTTTATAGCATATAGGTATTAACTGATATTATTAAATCAATAAGTATTAATTCATTTTATTAAGTACATATATACCGTCAGTTGGGATGAATTTGGACGATTTTTTCAGTTTTTTGGCAATAAATTGTTTATAGTTTATCTAAAAAATTCTAACAAAATAATTTAAATGCTTTAATATCACGAGCATATAGGGCAGTAATAAAAATATCCAAATTGGTACTGCAACATTTTTTTTTTTTTGGTTATATAGTGTCTAGATTCGCCCCTATGTGTGGGGCGAATCTGGAGTGGAATAAAACATTTTGGATTTAAATGAATTTTATTTCGATTTGCCTTTGAGACTATCATGTAAGATCGATTTGGGAACATGGAAATATTCAGCAGTTTGTCTGAGCGATTTTCTTTTATTTTTAATATCGGAAAGCAGGGGCACAACAAATACATATCTACAGGGGGTCCAACAAAAATTTAAATTATCAAATTTTTTGATAACGCAGTTCTCCGATAACAATGGAAAATGTTGTAATAAAATGTCGTCTCCGAAAATTTGATTTTCAAATAAAAAATATTAGTAAGCCGCTAAAAATTTTACTTTGTAATATAAATAAAATAAATTGAAGGAAAATTTTCAGGTAATTTTAGGGGGTCCGGACCCCTTGGACCTCCCCGATTGTTGCGCCTCTGTCGAAAAGAGCCCATTGAGTAACTCATAACAGACTAACTCATAACTGACAAAATTCAGTAGCATAAATTGATTTATGACGTTGTACGGTCATAACACTGACGAAGAAATATAGAGAGGCAGCACTGTCTAGATTCGCCCCTACTGTCCAGATTCGTCCCAACTGATGGTACGTAGTGTTTCAAGCTACTAAAGACGATGTATTAATGTTAACATATGAGAAATTCATTATAATCAAAACGTTTTCTAAATTTCTACTTATTATATAATCGTTGGCCCGGTAAACGTTGTTCTCTCTCTCTCTATACTCATACATATATAATTATAATCGTTGGTGCAGTTAGTGATTGCGTAATTTCTGAACGATTTGACCAATTGAGGCGTGTTCAAAATTTTATATTTTGTTTAGGTAATTTAAAAGTGTCAAGGATTAAATTTTCATTTCGTATAAATTCAACAATAAGCCTGCGCTTGTGAAGTATCTGAATGATTCACAAATTAAATCGATTAAGTCCATGGTAAAGTATTGATTAAGCCCATACTTAATTTTATCTCCCTAGAGTCAAGTATTCACATCATATTGTATGATATATTTCGTTTCAACCAGTAACCAAATTTTAAAAAGATCTGCAATTATTTTGCTACTATATTATAGACTTGATGATTTGCTTCTTGTGAAACATCAGTATGTAATTAAATACCCCTGTCGCAGCATTCTGCATAACATAGCGAATTTCCGTTTAAAAAAATTAGTTTTTCTCGGAAACTAGTTGACATAGAATAATGGTTTAAAGACCTTTTTTATGTGATTTTTCTCCTCTTCACAACAATTTTTGAATAAGAGGAAATTTTGGCAAAAAACTATTGTGTTTCACGAAAATTGCCAAAAAAAACCATGTTCCGTAGCATCGGACGTGTTTGGTGAATATTATTTTCGGTTTCTAGAGACCTCAAAACAAATTTCTGCCATAGTCCCGGACTCAATTCGCGTCATAACAGTGGCTGTAATAGCTGAATTCCATTCTGGAAATTCGGTAAACCATTCGAAGGCTTCTGCTATAACAGTATATTACGTTATTAAGATTATAAATTGCACACGAGCGAAAAAGTTACGCAAGTGGTAGTGGCGAATGCGTAATTGTGCGAATTGTAATATACCTTATAACTGAGTTACGTCCACATTTCATCTACGGCTAATATGAAATTCAGAATAAGCACTACAAATTTGATATATATAAATACAATACATTAAAGTTATGTTGAATAAATGCTAACCTTCAGTTATTAGGTAAAGATTCTGTATAGGTTTCAGTACAATATACAGTATAAAAATTAATAAAAATGTAGTAAGCTGTAGTTCTTTGCATAGTCATGTGTAAAGTACAAAATTTCACACAGCTGTATTAAAACATAGCTTACCAAGGTAGTATATTGTACAGTAAGTAAACAATTTCACGGTAATCGTAGATCAAATTATAAAAATGTCACATAAAACCTTCAGCTGTTGGATCTAGACTGCAATATCTCGTAGTACCCCGTTTAGCATACTGAAAAATATGACGTTAGAAATATTCATGATAATGATCTTATTGCCTATGATGGTGTATTAAACTGACAAAATTTATCTCTAGTACTCTCTAATTACTTGGTTTTTTGGCATCATCCATCTTTTTTGGCTGCGCCCGTCTAATTTAATGTCATTTTGAAACTTCATTGAAATAAAATTTACTTCAGCTTTGATTTTTTTTTTTTTTTGTTGAAATATCGTACATAAATGATCTTTTTATTTATTCTACAAAAAAAAAATCATTTTGATTGTATTAATTTTTCCATTGCTTTATTGTTTATATGTCTTTAGTAACTAAAAGCGATCTGTAAGTATAATTGTTTTTAATTTAAATCGATAACCACACGACTTCTAACTTGTATTCGACATAGACAATTTGTAATGTGCAACAATAAAAACACTGCTAGGTATATGTATGTTTTGTTGTCATAGCAAGTAGTAAATGTATATCAAGGTCTTTTGACTAATATGCACTTTTTCACAGTCGATTTTAGTCAAACACATTATATATTGATCTATTTCAAGTTCTTATTAAGTTAATATAAGTATCATACTACACACACCGGCAGAATTAGCGGAACATACAAAATATCTGTAAAAATCAAACAAACCATTTAATTTCAAGAAAATATTAATTTTATTTAATTATTCGCTTAAAATTATATGTTCACAAGTCGATATACCTTTATTTTCGGTAGCAAAACAAATAACCATATAAAATCTTATGCCGTCTAAGGATAATTCAAGTTAAAGATTATTTAACAAATAGAAAATGAAACGCAGCGTTTTAATACCGCCTGGTTCCTCCCGTGCTCTTATCAAAGCTTCCATTTGTCTTTCTAAACTCAGAATGATTATCTATAGTCTCCTGGGACAGTCTTTGCCATTCTTCAATTACGGCAGTTTAAAGCTCGATCACATTGAGAAGAAGCGGCATTTGAATTCGATGGGACAGACCTCTTAAAAAGATTTGCATCAATAATAAATAAAACAATTCTATGGAAAGTCAGTTGATTCATTACTTCAATATTATTTTAAGTAAAAATGAAAAAAAAACCGCCAACTTTGTTTAATAAATAGGTATTTATATTTTTTTCATGTTCCGCTAATTATGCCGGTGTGTGTATTTTACTACTTTGTTTCTGTCGAATTGTCTTTAAAAACGCTCTTTTTTAAGATCACAGTACGATTTGCATTATTAAAATTTATGGCAAAATTAAATTGAGTAAATTAAGAATACCAATCAAAAATTAAATGTATGATATGCGTTAGCAACTTAATATGTACCATGTATGTCCATATTAATATGTCCATAACACGACCTATTGTTATACCAACTAATGGTAGAAATGGGGTCCGCCCTCGGGACCTTTATGTACTTGTCATTAAAATTTTTTTTATTACTTTCAATCTAGTGAATGCGGGACTTCCGGAACGCAGTAGACTCATTCCGGGACTATTTTAACAAAAGCTTCAATGCGGGACAGCAGCTGCTTTTCGCGGACTGTCCCGCAAACTCCGGGACCGTTGGCCGCATTAGTCATTAGAAGAACAGAATCAATAAAAATTGCTTATGCTTCATTTTTCAATCTTGTGAATTATATTTTTTATTACTCTTGCTGTTTTATTTCGCATACAAGTGCAAAAAAATGAAAACAATTATTTAAGTTGGTAATAAATAGTTTTATAAACATTAAAAAACAGCCACATTATTAGTATTTGATATCGGATTTCATGAAATCAAGTTTTGTCACGTACGTAATTTTCTTTAAATTTATTTTGTCATATTATTTTTCTGAAATTTCTTTTGGTATGTGTATTGTATAAAACCGACTCAAATAAATATATCCGATAAGAAAAATCATATTTCAATTACATACATTACTTTGCTATTGTTTACATTTCTTAGAAATCATATACTAGTTAGGAAATCCAATATTAAAATATAATATCTACACTGCTTTCAAAAATCAAGATGAAATATTTATTCGAAAAATAGTGGTTTTGTTTATATTAATACACTCAAATGGCTGGAGTCGAAAAATAAAAATAATTTCAAGTAAAATCAATACAAACTTAAAATTTAGCTACAATAATTGGATATCCTTCATTTACGAGTATTATAGGTGTATAGGTACCGAATATTCCATTGTCAAGTGTTTAAAATTGAGGTCTCCTGGTTTAGTGGTTCTCAATCTTTTTGATCCGCGATCTCCTTCTGCTTTTAAAAATTGTTAAGGACCCCTCAAAGTTGTAGACGTGTGTATAAAAGCAATTATCAATTAATCTGTAATCAATTGTTTATGTGACCGCCCAAATTTTGTTCGTGACTTTCACTTTGAGAATCACTGTTCTAGCTGATAAGATTAATTAACGGCGGTTATTTATGTTTTGAGATTTTGTGGCGCCTTAAATTTTTGATAGCTAGGAAAAAAATTCGTCAAGTGCGTGTTTTTGACACGCACTCAGTAATGTCACCTCAGTGAAAGTGTTAATTTATGATTTTTTTTGGCTCGTTTCTTAAGTACAGTGAGAATACAGCCCTCTTGCGTTTATTCAATATATGCATGTACAACTCTAATTATTATATTATATATTATTATTATTAATATTATTAATTTTTCCCCCACTATAATCACACAACGAGATTAATATGTAATCCTTCGGTGACATAAAAAGATCGTTCAGCTTTAATAGTGCTTTAATTTACCAAAGCAGAATTTCGATAAATTTTTTCTAAGAGCTTGAAAACTTTTTTGACGGTACTGTAATTCCATTTGAAATTTCAACGGAAATGAGGTCAAGTCTAAAAATGTGAAATCAATTATTAAATTGATAAGCGTACAACAAATATTGGCCTATCCCTATACAATAATCTTTCAGTATGTAGACTTATTTGTGAAATTATATTTGAAGTAGCTACGTATATGTATTAATCATACCTAGGTATATATTTCTAAAAATGTTTTACTAATTTAGTAAAGGAAGGAAACAAATCTTATAATGAAACTAGCTGATGAAAAACTTGTGATTATTTGTAATTTTTGTTTTTCATCATTATGTAATTTGGTTTCTTTACTGTGTAGGTATGTACTTATTTGTCGAAGTTGAAAGATGTATCAGAAATGTTTTACTTACTAAATTAATTGCAAGATTATCTTTCACTGAATCATTTATTAATCAGTAGGAAGCATTAGATTATGTTTTAAGAATTTATTAATTGATTGAATAGTTTAGACGTAGTTTAGATGACGGTATTACCTATACTTGAAAGTTATGATCGTCCAGCTGTAGTTTATGCATAGGTAAGAATAAGTATCCAATACAGTCAACTCCTGATTAACTGGAGTAATTATGGGTACAACGAGCACGGATAAGTTAAAATGACGTTTATTTCAAAATTAAGTTAATTAAAAATTTTTTAATCAAAACAATATATATTATGACATGTAGGCATATTTCGATTATTGAAAATCGCAGCTAATTGTACGGTTACAAAATTGAAAATTTAAAACGGTGAGGTGTCGAGTAATGATTGGATGATTTTATCAGCGTTAAATTTATTGAACAACTTGTTTAAGTGTAAAAAACGTTAAAGTGTTAAAGATCATAAAACTTGGTTCTTCATTAATAGCCCCTTTTTGGTGGTCATGTGACAACTATGTATGTAGTTATTATAATAATTACATAGGACTCTCTCATTACGCAATCCACTGTGGTGAAATTGTTAAATGAGAAAGTCAAAGATCATGGGCGTCAGTGTTTCCAATTTATGTATTTGTATGGTTTACTGTTACAAACTGTTACTTCGACACTGACACATTCAAAAATATTTGCTTTAAAACACAGAGGGGTGCCATTATACACATCTTGTGTGCGACGTAATTGTTAAATGGGGGCGTGCGATATGAGAGAGTGCTATGTATTCGTTTGAAAATTCCCTATAAAAATGTTATATACAAATTTTACCTAAGACCAACTTTTTTGAAGATTTAAAATCAAAAGAGTGCAAAATAGAGAAGTGAATAACATCCCACAATTTACACATACATATGTGTAAACCAGCTAGTTTTATACAAAATTTGTATACACTCTGTTTTATTAGGAAACTTTCTAACAAATAATCATAATAATAGTTGAAATTATCATTAGAGGAAAAAGTACTCGCGAAAAACTGATTTTTGTGACTTTTGTGATCTTGTAATGGTTTTTTGACACGTTGTGTATCATGCAGAAATGATGATCTGTGCAAAATATAGCTTCATCAGGATTTATTCGGTAACTAGATCAGAAACAATTTGTTATTACACGTTTATCAAAGCAATATGTAGCTTACTGAACTAATGAACACTTCTTTACAATCTACATATATACGTAGGATGCGCCAAAAATTCTCGACCTGAGTATTAAAAAATACACAAAGAACAGTGAAAAGAATTTCATTTTCTATATAACCGCCCTCTATTTCAATACACTTATTATAAGGTGGGATAAGCATCTCTATGCCTTTATAATAAGAAGCAAATTCTTTGTAGCGATTCTACAAGAGCGATGTTTTCGGAAGTGATCGAATCTGCCGGACGTTCGGAAACTTTTGGCACGGCTTTACCGTATACACCATCCAATCTGTCCTTAATTTCTTCTGGAGTTTGTCCTTCTTTTGTCAGAAATTTTATGACTACACGATATTCAATTTTTGAAACGGTCGACATATTGAGTTTACACTTTTACAACAGAATAAATAAAACACATGTAAACTCGTCCATTGCGTTTATGATTACTAGAGACTTAATACTTTCTGTGAGTATAAATTACGTCACCTTTAAATAAGTTCAATCATATTAGGCTGAGAACTTTTGGCGCTCCCCACGTATATAAAAATCTCATGTCACAATGTACGGCTAGGATAAACTGCGAAAATACTGAACCGATTTTGATCAAATTTGGTAAATATCTGTAATTTGGTTCAACTTAAAAGATCGGATAGTTTTTATCGTAAAATTTTTAATCTAACCGTAGAAATTTACGAAAAACCGAAAATATCAATTTTTTATTACTGTATATAGATATCTGTTGAAAAATTTATAAAAAAAAATCATGCAAATTAATTTGTTGCTAAGCATTCGGAGAAAAATAATTTTGGAATTCTTGTAAGTATTAATAAGTATTTCTATAAATATAGTAATATTTTTACCAAATGAAAATGATTTCATGCAATAAGAATGCACGTATAACAACATAGCAGATATGCTTGTAATATAGCTATCTCTTACAGGATCTACTACCAGATGTATTGAAAAAGAATGATAAGAATTATAATACCTTTGATAAATAACAAAATTTCATTTTTAAATTTCAAAGCCATGAATCATTTGCATTTGATAAAAATGCGACTATACCACCAATAATATTTTTACCTACGACTACTATGAAATTACTTATCTACTGTGCAAAATACTATTTGTATCCTATAAAGAAATAAACAACTGGATTGTCCAGTTATCATCAACTGGCACTTCTGCTGTTTTCAGCAAATTCCATACATATAAAAATTAGATATGCTATAAAAATATGAATATAACTTGAAAATATGACAATATGAATCATACTTTAGAGTGGTCGAGGGAGTGTCCGTCAGTTACACCAAATAGGGCGCAAATTAAAAGGCTGAAGAAATTTGACAATTTTTACTTAACTACTGTTGAGATTTTTCAGTTTCAGATATTATCGAGTGCTTGTGAGACATTACTATAATACGTATGACAAACTTTCGTTTGCATTTCAACACACGCAGTATTCATTTCATATGTTCACTTATCGTTCAGCTAAACTGAAACTTTTAAGCACTCGATTTCTTTGGTATAGTATGACCAAAAACCACATATAAATTAAAAATCACAAAGTGATTGAAAAAATTATCCGGATCTGCCGGGAATCGAACCTTGGATCTCCCGGTAACTAGCCAGGCGTGTTCACCATTACGCCAACGATCCTATGCTTCGACAGGCGCCCGATACAGAAATCATTCAGTCACCTATGTGTATTGGTACTCTCTCTAATGCGAAAAACAGTTACAATTTTTCAATTTCAAATATTATCGAGTGCTTCTGAGACATTACTACGTATGACAAACTTTTGTTTGGATTTCAAACACGCAGTATTCATATGTTCACTTCAGCTAAACTGAAACTCTTAAGCACTCGATTTCTTTGTGAAAGATGAAAGTGACGTTAAAATGGTTTTAAAATAAAAAGGCGATTTTTTAACTTTACTAATACCACTTTATTTAGAGTTTTAATTGTCTGTGACATGTTTCGGCCCGCATGGCCATTGACGAAACTGTTCGTCAATTATAAGTAAAATTTATAGGACAATTCAATCATATATTCCAAAATTTTGTGCAAAATCAATTATTTATAGCACTTGACTCTGCTCGCCCAATGACTCTAAAATAGTTATCTTCATATTTTAGTGGCATGGCTAATTTCTGCACCGTAAGAACTTAGTATGGGTACCTATACCAGCAGTTTAGAATTGTTTTTATTTTAGACCCTTCAAGTCACCAAGGCCATGGGAAACCATTTTAATATATTTGATAGATTGGAGCGTTACTTTATGGTATTCCATTTTAAAATAAAAAGGCAATTTTTCTACTTTACTAATACCGCTTTATTTAGAGTTTTAATTGTCTGTGACATGTTTCGGCCCGCATGGCTATTGACGAAACTGTTCGTCAATGGCCATACGGGCCGAAACATGTCACAGACAATTAAAACTCTAAATAAAGCGGTATTAGTAAAGTAGAAAAATTGCCTTTTTATTTTAAAATGGAATACCATAAAGTAACGCTCCAATCTGTCAAATATATTAAAATGGTTTCCCATGGCCTTGGTGACTTGAAGGGTCTAAAATAAAAACAATTCTAAACTGCTGGTATAGGTACCCATACTAAGTTCTTACGGTGCGGAAATTAGCCATGCCACTAAAATATGAAGATAACTATTTTAGAGTCATTGGGCGAGCAGAGTCAAGTGCTATAAATAATTGATTTTGCACAAAATTTTGGAATATATGATTGAATTGTCCTATAAATTTTACTTATAATTTAATCTAACATCGTTTGACATCTAGGTTGTGTAGACACCTGGTAGATTTCGTTTTGTATGTGTATGTATGTATTCTGCTGTATTTCGATTTCTAGATTATATATTCTATTCCACGTCATATTTGTTTATGTTCACGATGTCAATGATTTTTATAATTATACTGTATATTGTGTTATAATTGTGCAGTGTATCGTTTGAAATGATAAGAAAAAATTAATTCAATCAATTATAACTATACTGAGCCACAGCAACGCGTGGCCGGGTCAGCTAGTTCAATTTAAAATTTTACAATTCAGTGTTTATATTGTACCGTGTGTCTCAATAACAAAGATAATAAAGATAGCTTGTGTAGTTAAATCGAAATCTATAATTATTCATGTTACAGAAACTCAACTCACAAAATTGTACACTCTGTATATATATATATATATATATATATATATATATATATATATATATATATATATATATATATATATATATATAGAGAGAGAGAGAGAGAGAGAGAGATACGTACATATATAGTATTACTAATTAATGGATTACTAATTTAAATTAATTTTTTCAACTTTTCCTAAAAAAAAAAATAACTAATTGCTTCGAGCTATAAAATGTTTGCACGTTATATAAAACGGTCAAACCGACGATCTCCATTTTAATTAGGTTATGCTACATATGAATTAATAAGTTGTCGCCTATGATAAATAAAAAATTTTATATTCTTTTTATGCAAAAATTTGAAATGGAATCAAACATATACATAGATTAAAAATATTAAAATGTTTATAAATTTGCTGACTTGAATTTCACAACATTTAAATAACATTTTTACTGGTTTATTTTTACAAATAATTTCAAATTGCAACGATTTATTTCAAAAAACACGTTGGTTTATCGAAAATGTTATGTTAATGGAAGCATATTTTCTAATTTTCTATTTAAAGTATTTTTACTTAAATGCAAAAGAGAGTTTTTTTTTTTTTGATTTGCTTTTACGCCTCAACGACTTAACCAACCCACTAACCTGGGAAAATATTTTATTCCCGAAGGAAAATGTATTAAATTGCAATAGTTGACTAGTATAAAACGGATAAAAACAGACTATTTTTTATCCCGGGAAAACTTGACTGTGGGAAAATCCCCGAGAAAAAATAACAGCTCTTAATGTGATACGATATAAGATTACTTTATGCGAGCGAAGCCGCCAGTAAATGTTAGTAATTTATAAAATTAAAACAGTGTGAAAATATGGATTTTGCATTGAGACATATCGTATATGTATGTAACATATTTTAAATAGTAAAATACAATTTCTTCTTATGTTTCCAAAATTTTGTACCAAATTATTTATTTTCCTCCACTACACTTAAGGATCTAAATAAACATACCTATATAAAATATATTAATTAAAAACCTGAGATTTCTTCATAAGACAAGCACCTTAGCACCTAGGCCACCGGTCTTTTAGTTGAGCGCCATTCCAGTTTAATAATACATCACACACATATCCTATTCTTTTACAATTAGATGCGGGAATTAATTATTTATTTAAAATATTAGTGTTAGGGACATCGATAACAATTGAAATTAGATAATTGCTTCTCACATCTAAGATGGTAAAATAATGTGATTGATGCGTTATCAGAATACATAGAATGGCATTCGACGAAGAGGTGGTCTAGACGGTAAGGCGCTTGACTGGTTATTATAAGATCCAGGATTCGACATTCAACAAATGCACTTTGATAATATTTTAATCGTTATGTATATGATAAAATTTTGAAGTTGTAAGAAATATAATGCAAGTAATATGTTATTCGAGAATTTCTCAGCAATAGATATTTAAACTTTTTACATGATTTTTTCTCTGATTTGTAACAATCACATTCATTATTTTTAGATATTCCGAAATATTGAAAGTTTATATAAAGTTTAAGTGCACGATTAATCATTATTTTGACAGTTTGTTTTAAAGTATATGAAATCTATCGTGTAGAATTATATGTATAGTTTGTTGGCGTATCAGTAATAGCAGTTAGTGTCGTAGGTTGTGCTGAAAATAAGTTATTTTTGTTAAAAATAACATATTGCAATAAAGTGTAATTTTTTCCTGTTTTCCGTACATTTTATACACAGTGTGTCCTATGCTCACTGAGTTTGTAAGTAAAATAATATCCATGAAAAAAACTCTCTTACACTTATGTGGAATTTCCGCTCTTTTCCGTGCTGTAAAAAAAAAATTCTAGAAAAATTAAAATTTTGGAAAATTTTTTAGACTACCCAAAAGACACATCAAAAGTTAATTAATATGACTAACATTTTATTTACCTATTAGGTATACCTACTTAATATTTTGTGTATCATACAAAATTCTAAATTTGAATGATAGAATCTAATAGATGATATAGAACAGATGTTTGCACTTAGTCAGTGCCGTGGAGGCAAACGGCGGACACCAAAAAACAAGTGACAAGCAAGAAAACAACCCTACCAACAATAACCTCGGGTCCGGGGGCTACAACCCCAACCGCTTCCTTTCTCGTCGGGCCAACAGTTAGTTACAGATTTTTGCTATTTTCATTTTAAAAAGTTTTTGTAAACTGAAAATAACTAACTATTGACTACTTTGGATAATACAAAAATGACGGGTGTAATATTATAGTTTGATATTTTCTATTAAAAATTTCAATTGATTCATACACCATTCTATAAGATACTACCGAATGAATCATAAAAAAGTTTTGCGGTGTATACGTACAGGGAAAATCAATATTTGTGTCAAACAATATTTATATACGTAAAATACATACATATGTTCATAAAATTTACTGTTTAAATGTATACGTTTTTACCTATATTTTTGTATAGCTATAACTATAGTTAGCAATGAAATACCTATAAAACAAATATATACAATTTAATCCATTGTCATATGAGTTTAATGAAAATACTGAATAATATAATATAACAAAACAATTTTATTGAATTCTAAATATAGATATGAACTTTAAATTGAAATAAAGTATACATATTATGTTTGTATACTTTTATGTATTATAAGCAAATATCGGGTGTTCCACTTTTATATCTCAGGATAGAAGTTTTTTCTTAATTTATTTTTTTATTTTTGGTTGGATTTAATTAGTTTATCCAAAAAATTTTAAAAGTTACATTAATTAGCTGTAACATGTGACTTAAGGTGACGAAATAGCCAGTTTTGGGTATTTGTTTACGTTACTACGGAGTCAAGATGAAGCGCATTGTGAATGATTCTCTATCATCATGTTCTTGCTCGTCGAAGAATATATGGTATGCCACGCTTTACTATGGTGTCTAAAAAGTAGTACCTACGGGATAGGAACAATTGGTTTACACACACACAGTTAAATACAGTTAAACGTAATATTCAAAATGTTCAAAACTAATAAAATATTTTCACTTTTATATTTGAGATGCTTTTAAATATTACCAAAGACTTTCAGTTGAATATTAAACATTAAATACTTTAAATCATTTTATATTAAAAATAAAAACAATAAATTGTAATTGTAATTACGAGATAATGATTTTATTTAACATTGAAATTCGCTTATTTTTCCCATCAATCCATTTTATTATTTTAGAATTGGCAAATTTACAATCACGACCATGACGTAACAAACAGTCCTTAATATGTGATAAACATTCCCCCAATGTTTCAAAAATTTGACCGAAAAGTATACAAAGATACACAATCATTCTCAAAATATCTTTTATCCAAATTACTTAAATTTTGGTCGGGAGAGCAAATTGATTTTTGAAGTTGGATTCCACAGAAACCGAAAATAAAATAAATTGTTGAAAGCATACTTTTTGACAAAGACTAGTACTTTTGGGTCCTTAGGACCTTGGCGGATCTCATATAATATAGTATATATCATACCATACCACAACAACCATATCAGTTTCCACATTTCTAATTGTAAAAATGAAAAACTTCCATTTAAGGTTCTATCCCCCTAAGGGATGAATTTTTAAAAGCACTGAAACTTTTTTTTTTCAAACCAGTAACCTAACACAAATTTCCATATTTCTATCTAAAAAAATTACAGATTTCTATAAAAATTTTCATCCCTTATTTTACCGCTTTAGGGGGTGAATTTCTAAAAATTCCTTCTTAGTGCTCACCTACGTTATATAAGAAATCCCTGTTCAAAATTTCACGGTTCTAGGCCCAGCGGTTTAGGCTGCGCGTTGATCGATTAGTCAGTCAGTCAGTTTTAATTTATATATATATATATATATATATATATATATATATATATATATATATATATATATATATATATATATATATATATATGAAACAGATTTAAATAATACTGTTATTGTAATGACAAAAACGAGGAAGCATTTATCGTAAAAAAATTTCTTAATTTAAAAATTTGAAAGTCTAGTCCAATTTTCCAAAAACTCATTAAAAATGGCAAGGAATGGTCAAAATTTTGGCTACTAAAAATTGCACGTATGGCTGACAAATTCACCCAATAGCTTGGGACTTTTGCCTTTTTCATCAAATTAGGAAAAAATTGAATGCGTGGTTTGAGAGTTATCGCGGAGACACATAAATACGTACATATATATTATGGTACATAATCTTAGTAAGCCATATTTTCGGTTTCTCAAAGTCTCAAAACAAATTTTTGTGATAGTTCCAGGCTTAAGTGTTACCATGAGAGCCGCTCTAATAGCTGAATTTCCAGAATGGAAATTCGCTAAAACTAAGATTGTTTCTTTTCTTTCAAATAAAAAATAAGTTACAAAGTTTATGATTAAGGAACAGGATATTTTGGAAAGCAAAATAAAGACTTTGATTGTAATTTACATCATTTGACTTTAACCGTTCCGCAATATCGGCTAGTCAGATTACACGAACCAAAGATTATATTGTAAAATGAAATAATTGGTCTTAACACTTGCGCTCTCACTAACAAAACTAACGATCTAATCCCGTTCAAAATATTCAAAAGGAATATATTATCAAAAAAAAAAAAAAAAATTGTTTTATTTAAATAGAAAAAAATTTACATATAAAGTTGTATAAGCCAGGTTAAGCGTTGTGACGCGCGTCGTTTACTCGCAAACAAAGACGCCCACACGCATTCATGCTTTGTTTGATTAATAAAAAGGTTTTAAAATAGAAATTCTATGTATTCTATTACTTTGCTGTAAGGTCGAATGAAATAAAATATTTAAAATATATTTTCTAGAGTTTAAAAGCTTCCATGAAATATTTAAGTCTTAGTCAATAATATTTTTGTTCAAAATATCGTTGTCTGAAAATAATAATTATATATGATGTTGAAATGTTAATCAACTTGTCACACAAGGAAACTAATTGAATAAATATTATAATATTGAACAAATATTAAATTTTTATCTTTTATCCTTGCGTTTCTCTGGATTTCAAAGTACTTATATCGGATGTTTGGATATTTATTTTATTTTTCATATATTGTACATTTTAATTTATTACACATATAAACTTTATCCTTTCAAATTTCAGTTTTAATTAACTTTGTTCAATTAACAAGTAATAACAAGAACAAATTAGCTTAAAATGAACAGAGACTAATATTAACTGTTTCTAATATTGAATAATTTTGTTAAAAAACTTAAATATGATCTTTCCATTTATAACAAAAAAAAATTCCTTCAAAAATTGAATAGTGTTGTCAGATTTTTAATCGAATTTTTCAACTGCAAAAATTTAACTTACACAGCCTATACGATAAGAACGGCGAGAGGCGAGAGTAGGGGCGTTATCCGTTTTCGGACCCGTAGCACATGATTCTGTATAGAAAGAAAATGTCTGATACACACACACACACACACACACACACATATATATATATATATATATATATATATATATATATATATATATATATATATATATATATATATATATATATATATATATATGTATATATATATATATATATATATTATATATATATAATATATATATATATATATATATATATATATATACAGGGTGTAAAGTAAATAAGTTTCATCCTTTTGAGAGATGGTTTATCTCGGTGTAAAATTGCCGAAGACATAAAAATTTTTTCGGAATTCGCTATCTGAGAAAATCGCATCCCAGCCAGCTCATCGTTTAATATGAATTTCTCTGAATACGCCTCTGACCAAACTAAAATTATTCGCACCCTGTATAATAAAAATTTTTTAAAAATAAAAATAATTTTTTTTTTTTATTTTACGACAATATGTAAACATCTGCCGACTTTTGAATTGATAGGTACTGTATAGTAAAAAAAAAACCGAACACTGTTTTTCATAAATTTTGGTTAAAATATGTTTGAAATATTTTTGTATGTTTTTATTTCACAGGACGTTATGAATATTGCAAGAACCGTAACTCTGGTATTGTTGCATTTCTTTAATTACAAATATTTAGTTGCATTACTTTAATTACAAGTATTAATTTAATTAAAAATTACATTAAAAATTACATTTGAATTTTTAAACAAACCAAAATAAAAACTTTCCTTTAACTGTCGTAAAACATTGTTGTTAATATTGTTGGTACACAACACAGATTAAAAAGTGAATTTTTATTCATAAGTGAGTAACTTTAGCGGAAAACTGTAACAGAGAATTCCAAACTTCGGCATTAATTATCATTATTGTAAAATTATTTTACCAAATTTGTTCTATTATACCAACAAGCTGATACTGATACAAAACACATTTAAAAATTTATGTACTATAAACATACATAGTAGTCCGTCTATTGTGTAAGCAAATATACAGTAAGGTAAATGTCCCAAATTCCGACACTTTAAGGAAGAACCAAACATATTTTCCTAAAATAATTTAAAATTCGTTGGGAAGGCTGAAAGTCTTTTGTCAACAACCAGACCAAAATTTTTACTTTAGATAAATTATCACTTAAGAAAAATAGAAAGATAAAATACAAAAAATAAGAATTTTTGTACTACTGCAATGGCACATAATTTCGACATCTACCATAAGAACTTAGCTCTAAATTCAATACCTTTGTGAACTTATTTTCGTGTTTTTAAATTCAACAGTGTCCATAATTTTGACTATAAACGCTTTAGCTCAAATAAAAAAGAAAAAAAAAATGATAAAGATGCATTTAAGTATAATTTATTGAAAAATTGCTTTATTTATTACACGTACATATTAGTTAATAATGTACTTTTCCAATTTCTGCTAATATGAAAATTAATACTGTTTTGTTGTATATTTCGCAAAATAACTAATTGATCATTAATTTTAGTACAATATTTGTTAAAATAATATAAACGTTTGATTTTAAGACACTGTCTGATTTTGGATCATTTACCTTATCTATTGATTCATTCAAATTGATAAATATTCCTTTTCATTTCCCAGTGTGTCAAAATCGTCAAAACATTTTTTTTAAATAAACAATTACAGACATACATATGTACTTGGGGATTCACAGACAATCATGATTTCATGATGATATCATCACATCAACCATAGATAATCAAGGAGTTGGCCAAGTGCGTATTTAACACACATTAAGCCGAGTTCCTGAGTTATTTGCGTTTTTGTATTTTTGGAGATAAAATACATCGCATAGCATATTTTTTTACGGTTTACTGTGAAAATAAATAAATATATTTGTACTTGTGTTACTTAAGGGTCAATTAAGTGGTAATTGGATTCCTTACAAACCACATGGACTTCGACATACAATATTTCTGAAACAAGGTGTAAAGATTAGAAGTTGTTAAAAGAACCTTAACTTGATTTTAAAAGATTTTTTTAATGATATGCTGCAAACAATTATTTTTGAAGGAACTTACGAAAAAAAATTTTCGTAAGTTCTCTTCTCTTCTAAATTTCTCTTAATAATTTTAATTTGAATTTTTGGAAATGTTATCTAATATCAGAATATACTTTGACGTAAAATTTCACTTACTGAGTGTACTAAAAGTGTTTATGCCCAGCTTTAAATACGGAAGATGGGTACCATAAGAAATTAAGAAAGAAATTGTTTTACTGACGGTTAATTGAGATATCTATCTGTAGCATGTATTGTATTTGCAAAATTTCGTTTTCATACATAAAAGGCGTGGAAATTCTGAAAATGTTACAATCAAAAAATTATAAGAACTTCCAGAGTTCTTCGGAACCCTAATTTTTGAAAATTATTTTTTAAAGACATACATAAACATAATATTTTATTACCTGTCAAACTGAATACATATATTTATGTGTTTTGGAAACACCAGTAACCTATTTATTTTAAATTTTATAAGTATATATATGCATTTGTAGTTGAATGTGTATGTGTGATTATGTGAATATGTGATCCAGAATAAAGATGGAACAATGTGATTGTTGCATGAATTAACTGTGTGAAAATAAATTAGCGATTTATAATTTTTTTAAATCAAAGTATTAAAATTAAAAGTATGTGTATGTGCGTGAATAATAAACCAATTGTATATTTTAGAAATGTTTTAAAATCTAATTGTTGTGTCATAAAAATACTTCAACTTAACGTACTTACTCTGAGATAGTCAGGTACAAAAGTTTATCTCAGCAAAAAAACTTTATTTTATCAAAAATTAAATAATGTATTGATATTCTTCAGTTATTATATTTGTATACCACTTGTTTTTTTGTATTTCCGCGCACTTATGTTGTAGCAATTTAAAAGAATTGTTGAAAAAATGTTGTAAAAACGTAGTAAAATGATGTTTTTAAATTATATTTCAAAATCGGCGTGGTCAATAATTTTTATTTCTTATTAAATATGGTTTGTAACTTTGTATTAAATAACATTCAATTTTTATCAAATTCCTTTGACACGTTTTCATTTTATTCTAAAAAAATAGAATTTTCCCATAAGAACCCGTGTTAAAATTACAAAACTTTGAAATCGTTTTTCTCAAAATTGGGGTGGTCAATTTTTTTCTCGGTAAGGGCTCGTATTATTGGTATTGGAGAAAATAAATATCTAGTGAACTTTGTTAAATTTCCAAATAATTTAATGAGACTTGACGAAATCGATCTATTTGATATGTGACGTAAATTGTCTCATTAAAAATTATGTTTAAATTTTTATGGACACTACTGTATAACTATTTTCAAAAGATTCCGTAAACAAGCAGGTAAAAATATTTTGTTGACAAAAAAATTTACATTCAAAAAAGCAAAGGAAAAAAATGATAAGTAATCAGAGCCTGATTAAGTTTTTTTTTCTAGGGGCCATTTTTTAACACGTTTTTGACAATCGAAAATTTCTGAAATGAAACTTGATCGGTAAAATTTAACTAGCAATACTTAATTAGTAGACTGAGACCTTTCTCTCCTGCAAATTATGAAACTTATTTACTTTACACCCTGTATATATATATATATATATATATATATATATATATATATATATATATATATATATATATATATATATTGTTTCGGTCAATTAGCTACAACATATCCAAAATTCAGCTTCCCTGGATTATTTGCAGGGAGTAGAGGGGGGAAAATGTATTTTGGCTGGATCTAACACGCCCACAACCCCCCAGAATTAACTTAGAGGGTTGAAATTTGGTATGTCGATAGAGTTCGTATCTAGGATCTGATTCTTGGAGGTTTTAATATATTAACTCCACCCCCACCATTTTTAAGCTATACTTTCATGCTTTTTCGACGTTTCCGAAATTGGTACCACTCGCATAGGTCACCCAAATAAACCTAGAGGGCTAAAATTTTGTATTCGGATTGACTGAGTATAATTGTATCCGGATTGACTGACTTTTGGGGGTCTCAACTTTTAACCCTTACCCCCACCATTTTTATACCAAAAAGAACATGATTTTTCTTGTGTTTTAACAGTTTCGTTCGGGTCAAAATCTCCACAAATAAACCTAGAGAGCTGAAATTTTATGTATAGATTAAGTTACTAGCCAGCCACTGCTTTTTGGACGTATCAACTTTTAACCCTTACCCCCACGATTTTTTCGCCAATATTTCCTTAATTTTTTTGCTTATTTTCTAACACGCCTAGAGACTCTCTGAGTAAACCTAGAAGGCTGAAATTTTGTATCTGTATTTAGTTAATATCGGGGGTGTGCCCTTTAAAGATTCCACATTACCTAGCCGCTCCGCTTTTCCCATTTTTACATCGGAATTCAATAGCGTTGTTATGTGTGGTTAAATGTGATTTATATTGATAACAATACAGTCGGTAGACTAAATTTAAAAAAATCATTAATCACAAATGCAATAGGTAGTTAGGTACTACATATGTAAGTAATTTAAAAAATGCTATTGATGTCATTTTTTATTTTATTTATAAAATAGAAATTTTGGATTTTTTTTTCAAAGAAAGAATATCTTCATAGAGGTCTTTCAGTTCACTATTTAAGGTTCTTTTTTAATATTTAAAAATAAAACACAAAGGCAGTTGGCGGATAAGCATGGGTAGGAATGCCCTCGTACGAATTGTGTTGGCTTTTTTCCTGCTAACTGCTATCGGCACAAAATTGAAATTTACTGAGATTCAGCCCTTAAAAACTTAAAACTTTTTTAAAAGCCCCAATTATCCGGACACTCATCATCAGTTTTAAAACCACCAAAATGACAAATCGCTTGTAGACTTTCAATCACGTTTCGCTTGTAGACATTCAATACCAAAGGTGAAGGGTAAAATTCGATTTCCGTGATTCGATTTCCCCGTTGCTCACGGCGTTTTTCAGATATAAAACATAGATCTAACGACAATTTATCTGGTTTTTTACGACTTTGCTTTTAGTAAGATAATATGCTTTTTAACAATCCGCCCTTCCTGGTAGTATTTTTTCTTTTCTAGTGATATAATAAACTTGATATACCTACACAACTTTTTTTCAAGCAAAAAGAATTATGTGGAACGATCCATTCTTGTTAATACAGGAATTGGTGTATACATTTATTTTTTCAGTAACGATCTCCTACAAATAAACTCAAGGAATCCGCACTTTATAATTTTTGGTAATAATTTTTTAATACTTTTTTTTTAATACACTCTGTAGGTTCTGCTCGTAATTATATGGAACTGAATTCAGATGGGCGTAAACATTATTGACTTTTATTTAAATAACGCATAATTAACGCGTCTTATTAACTCAGAATTAATGAAGCCTCTTTTACTTGTAAGTAATTAAAAAACATAATTAACATTTAGTACACATACTTTTCTTTTAATTTCTCGGCGGGAATGACAGTTTTCTTAATTAGTCTTTAATATTAATTACAGAAGGATCAGATAACAATGAAAGAAACTTTTCATTTAGATATGATGCTAAGCGATAACAAATCAATTTTTTTATATCATTATTTTGGACTAATTTGTGCCCCACTTGTAAATGCCCATAAAGTATACAGTTAAAACAAAAAATCAAAATAGAGGGTTAAAATTTAACAGCATGGATCGATTGAATACACAGAAACACAGTATTCAGTCAAAAAAAATCAACGAAATTTTTAATCCTTGAACAAAGAAATCAATGGTAAAATGACCTATACGCAGAATCCTCCTACTTTAAAACTAAAAATTGCTTTTCCAAAAAGGTTTTTTTAATGCCAGTAATCTCAGTTTTTCTATACCCTCTTCCTTACTTGTGTGCAGTAGTACTGGACATCAGAAAATTTAGAGTTACCTTAATATGACTTTTTAACTGAGCAAAACTAAAAATTTCTTAATATGGTATTTAAATTTACCTACACAAATTATTCGTATTTAGTGATTAAAGATTAAAAATTTTAATTAAAATAAACGCTTGTTTAAAACAATGTCCAGGCACAAAAGAGTCATGGAGTATAAAAATCAGAAGGTATATAATTTAAAAATTAAAGTTCAAAATTTGTGAAAAATCTGAAAAAATTTCAGATGAGATGCTGATTAAAAATATGTACATTTTTGATGGGATGATTATGTATAAGAAATAGAAGATAAATGCCAAAATAAATATATTGGACATCGTGAAAGCTACATGCAACTTATTGTTAATAGAACATTACAAATTAATATTCTTTGATGTCAGGGGGGAGTGTAGTTTCTTTGGTCTATATTTTCTATAACGAAAAAATAGTACCTACCTATATTGATTTTATTGTTTAAAATATCTCTATCTAAATACGTGTCATTATAATTCTCCAGTACACTTATTATGAAATTTTTCTATTGTGTCCTTTTGTGTGTTAGAAAAAAATGATTTCCGCACAAAGAACTACGTGCTTTTAAAACTTAATAAAAACTTCCTGCTTGTTCACTGACAACAAAAAATTATTTTATTTTCCCAATTAGGTTCTGTATACATACACTGTGTATACGGTATATAGACGTATGTTATGGTCTCCTAAATTTTCTCTTTTATTATACTTCCTTCAATAGTCCCTGTGGGATAACATTCAAAAGTATATAATAAACAAGGATAATAATGAATGTTGTCCTACAGGGGGCATCCACACTAAAAAGAAAGAAAATAAATTAGAGAAACCAAAATATAATATCACTAATATTAACTTGTTTATTGCGCAAAAATATAAATTATACATAAAAATATAAAAGGTTATATAAATATCTTGTTTTTTATTTATTTCCTAAAAGATGTTGCGTTATACAGCTTACGGCATGATTAAAAATGAATAAATTTTACGTGAATTATGACAAATATAATTAATAAAGTGATGTGTCCATTGCGTAACAAAAACACAACGACCGCAGAATCATTACAGAAAAATGATTTATTAATTATTAATGGTGCATCAACTCAGTCGAATAATAAACCATCACCAACTTCATCATCATCATCATCAGTGTTCTCATTGTGTAATCGTAAAAAAACAAAAAATGTATCAGCATTGTCAAGACACAGCTGGCATTTCAGTGAACGCGAGATAACAAAAACACGAACAGTTTGTACACCTGTGCCATCGTCTACAGTTGGCACCGCATCCTCACTACTGGGTCTGTTCGTTATTAATGCAAAGGCACAAACGGTCGCGACGTCTACGGGTGTATTGGAAACCTATCGTGACGTTAGTGCTGCTGGAGACAACGACGTCGTTTCAAAAGACGAAAACGTCACCATCGAGAACGTAGACATAAATTCAACGAAATTATTATTATCATTAAAACGTTCATTGTCGCTTGACGACCAGACGACACAGCCCACGGGGACGACAAACGCAAACAATCCTTGTCATCGTCAACAACAGCAGCAGCCTGCACCCCATCCCGCCGGTTTGATGAAACAAACTTTCAACAGTAACGTCAACGACAACGAAATTAATTGTGATAAAAAAATGACAATGTACGTAAGTACCTACCTACTATTTGATTTTGACTTGTGTAAATAAATTTAATTAAATTTTGTCTATCACAGGGTGTTAATTATGTTTCCGCGGTGGGTAGGTAGACGGGAATAACTTGTTAACAACGTTCAACTGACCTCCTTTTATGATATTTCTCTGAAGTCTTTTCGTGTACTGCTAAATGGGAATGTACAGTGCGTTCATTTAAAAATTACACATTGGATAATGTGATTTACAGCAATCCCCCGAAGAACACGATTAATTTGTTCCGTGTTCTCTGAAACCGTGTTGTTCGAGACTACAAAAGACGGAATTCCATTTCATATACATTTGTATGTAATGTGTATGTAATCTGTATTCATTGCAATTAAAATGGAATGGAATTGAGCATTCATAAGCTCTGAAGTCGGACTATCATAAAATGTACCTGCTTTTTATAATGTTTGTTTATAAAATAATAATATTAATACTTTACGTAATTGAAAACTTTGATCGTAAATATCTCGTAAACGGTGCACTGAAGTTCGAAAATAACGAAGTTTTTGAAGACTTAGACGAAGCGAGTTGTGAGTTTTCCAAACATATTGAGACTGTCAAAACCTACATTTCGTTATCAAAAATTATCGATGTCAAAATAACGATATTTTAAAAATTAAGTATGTAAATTTCTACATATTCGTTATTATTTCTATTATAAAATTCTCTAAAATTTTTGGTACCTAGGTTTTATTTTAAATATTTTACCTTTTATAACGGCAGATTCAATTTACACGATTTTTATTCGTGTAAATCAAATCCACATGGAACGGATATATTCGCGTACATTGAGGATCTGTGTAACCTTATATCAAATATATTATAATATATTAATATACCGTAAACACGGATTACTTGAGCCCAGATTTACAAATCATCTGATAATTTTTAAAATTTAGCGTAACTGTTATATTTATTTGGGATAGAGAATTCAGTATTATATTAGTCTGTATATGACTACGGTTAGTTTATTATATAATATGGATTTTTTTCTGATGGTTCATAAATTTTATAGGTTTTTAGATTTTGGTTCAAGTTAACCTCAAGATCGGGTTACTTGAGCCCAAACCTAAATTTCCAAGTGATTTCCACTTGAAAATAGTTTGAGACCATGCAGGATGTTGGTTAGTAACTAAAACACATTGTAAAACATGTATTTATTAAAAAAATATAAATAGGTACCAAAACTGAATAAAAATTTTCAAGCAAAAATTGTTATAGATACCAAATTATTTTTATGAAATAGAGTGTATCTTTTAGTCTATCTAAAGAGAATAATCCTTTTTTGATTAGTGTAGGTGGAGATATTTCCTTAACTATATCTTCCAATTTATAGTGCAATACATCCTTGTTCTTGGACCACTTCCATGTCTTTTTAATTGGATCCATGTATCATTTTATACCAAAGTTATAATGGGCTCAAGAGACCCTAATCTGAAGGTTATGTTAACGGGTTTATCAAAACCTTAAATTAACCCGGCGTTCGTCGCCAGGTAAATAAGAAAATTATTCTATTTTTCTTGACTTTATATTTTTATAGGTATACAGGGATATTTATTTTGAAATTTATTATTTTATTTTGTTTGTTTAGACTTTAACCTACAAATAAAAAAGTAATATTTGTAATAAATCAGGCATTTATTAATACTTAAAAAAAAAATATTTGTATGTTTTAATTACCACTGTGGTATTTTTTACCCGGTAGCAACGAACGTCGAGTTAAAAAACTAAGGAAATAGCTGGCATATGATTATGTTTGAATTTGCTTTAGTAACGAAGCAAATATGAAAATTATATACTTATCTTACTTTGTGAGCTATCGAAATATTTTTTACAGTTGAAAGTTAGCAACATGACAAAAACAGCAACTTTAAATAGAGGTAAACAACACTCGCCTGACACCTAGTGTCAATTTTCAGAACTACCTAAATATAAACACAGTGAATCTAGTGCTGTTGTCTATCAGATAAACCTGTAGCTTACTTTTACTACTGGCTACCCTAAGCACAAAACAAAAAATAATACTTTTTCCATTTTGGGCTCAAGTTACACCTTAGGGCTCAAGTAATTTGTATTTACGGTAATATGTATTTTATTCTTTTTTAAAAGATTTACTTAAAAATCGTGTTTTTTGAAACCGTGTAATTCGGGGCAAGGTACCTGTGTTCTTCGAGTACCGTCTTCTTCGGGGGTTAGCTGTAGTATATGACTATTCACTTTAAAATTACATACAGGGAAACTTTCAATGGTAATTTATAGCGTTCCAGTTATTATTTACATAAAATTATTGGTGAAAAGTTAAAAATTACAAATTTGGATTATTAAATAGCAAAATTTAATAGGAACAAAAATTAAGAAATAAATATTGTCTATGGAAATATTTGACGTAAAAAGGAGCTGACACTTTCTGTTCCTTATTAACTCCTTTAAAATATCGTGTGTATATTTTTCATGTTTCCTCCATTTGAAGTACTTCATTACATTGATAAGTTTTGTTTTGAATTGAAAATGACTTATTTTAAAATGTTCTGACAAAATATTGAAAAGATGAAGCGTTATTTATTAGTTTCCTTATAAGGAGAGAAAATTCCTATAAAAATTACTGTGTGTGCTCAACACTACAATCGACGTGTAACAGGCGAACATATTCAATTTTGTACGGAAAAAATTATGAAAATTATAATTTTTTCCGTACAAAATTGAATATGTTCGCCTGTTACATACACGTCGATTGTGGTGTTGAGTACAGTAATTTTTTATAGGAATTTTTTTTCTCTCCGTGTCTTCAAATGGACGCACTGTATATACGACGTACAGAAGTTATAATGTAATACATATATGAGCAAAGAATGCTATACTATTTGATAAAGATATTATTGCTTAGAATATCTTTATTAAGGCATTAAAATTAGCAATATCAATAGCAACTTTTTCTAAGTTATCCAGCAACCTACACACCACAGAAGTATGTATATTTAAAATTTACTTAGGTAGAGGCTATTTTGTTGATAGTTGGTACCTTCAGCTATTTTTGTAACATACGCTTTACATTTAGGTCTTTAGAGAAATTTTTAGTCAAATTATTACTTTGACAAAAATATTGTCAAAGAAATCATCAAGTAACAGTTGTTAACAACATCATTTTCTACAATAAAAATGATCTTTTATCTACAAGTACTGATAAAGCAATGGTGGAAGCATTGAAAAACAGCACAGCTTAAGTAGACTAAATAACTACATATATTGCCTTTCGGTTATGTCCCTTTTTTGAAAAGATTACTTTGACTTTAAGGCGGTATCGAAGACCTCACTGATTGCAAAATTCACTAGTTAAAGAATCTGAAAAAGTCCATTTTCTTTATATTTTTATTCAAATCAAGTTATTGATTCCAAAAACAAAAAAAAAAATGTTTAAGACACGCTGCTCTTGATACCAGATATTTAAAATTTACCACGGTATTTTTATTCTTTTTTATAATTTTCTTTAGAAATAATTTAATTATGTCTATAACAATATCGATAAATTTATAGTGATAATAAATTTGATAGAATTAAATTTCATATGGGAAAGTATAATAATGGTATTGCTTGCTGTTACTATTATTATTATTACTTATTATTAATAATAACAATAATAAAATTGACATAAATACTGGTGAAAGATTTTACAACATCTGTACATCGCTTTTACACCACTTTATACGCCCCACACGTTGTTACCCTTTGACTTTATCTCTTCTATTGTACTTATATAGTTAGTTATTGATTAATAATTGTAGTGATAACTATAGAAATTTTATTTGATAAAATTGTAAATTTATCACGATTTATTTTATTTCAAACACATAAAATTCTAATAATACAAAATATCTTCTATGTATTTTATTATTATTATTAATATAATTTTGATTTCTATTGATGCTATTATTTGAAGTGATAATGGTAATTACATTGTAAAGAATTTGTTGGGAATTACAGTTGCATAAATGCCGGTAATATTCTTTTTTTAAATTTAATAATTGTTTTTAACAAAAATAAAAAAGATCCCTCGATTCCAGAAACGAATCTCCGTTTTACAAATTTGAAAAAAATATATGTTATAGAAAAATATTCAAAAATCTGTGAGGCCACTATGACCTTAAAAAAATACAAAGAAAAAATTTTTTTCCTCGCTGATTTTCCAATTTTTCGGCAAAATCGATTAAACCGTTGAAAAGTATTTTTTGTACTTAAACGGTTTATAATTAAGGGTTGGAACTTGGTGAAATCGCTACATATCACTCATAGCAATCTAACAAAGTAGGTAAATAGGAAATGATTCGCGCCAAGGCAGGTTTCTCGCTTCTTATTAGATTACGGCTTTTGAATTTCTAAATTGTTTTTTATATTGTTTTTATTAACGTTATTTTCTCCTTTTTAGGGCATTATATTTATTTTTTATCATCACCCTCGCATGATAAGCTTTTAGATCCGCCCATGTGCGGTGTACAAAAAACTTTTTACTAATTGATGATTACGCAAATAATTTAACTGAATATATTTCATATTAAATATTTAGATGTAACAGTATTTAGATGTTAAAGGCAGTATTAGTCCATAAGTAACGTATAATAAGAATTGTAAACTATAAAATTTTGATTCATTTTTCTATTTGTATGACCATGCATCAAGTAAAAGTACTTATCAAATTTGGATAGAGTTTTAGAAAAAATTAGAGCACTACTTAGGGTAAAATTTAGTTCAGTGTATTATGATTACATTTAAATTTTTGGACTGAAATGAGATCTGATAAATTAAAGGAAATTCAATTCAGCTATAAATGAAAACAAAGAAACAAATACAACTAATTACTATGATTGCGTTAAAAATAATATTCAAAAATTTAAATAAAAATGTTGAATACCAAAATTTTTTACGAAAATTTCGCTTTAGAAAGGGATGATAATAATGTATGGTTAGAAGAAACTTGAACACGAAAAGTCCCACGGGGCTCTAGAGCCTCGAAAGGGATCCAAAAATAAATTTTTCCTAGAACTGTCAATATAGGTATTTACGAAAGTCTCTCAGGGCACGGAAATTAGATATACTCGTATTATAAGCGAAGCACTATGTCGAATTGATTTTGTACAGAATTTCAAATCGTGTAATTAACGAAGCGTACTTACCGTATATAAGAAAATGATTTTGTACGAATTTCGAATTATCTGATTGAAACGTAATTCTACTCATTAATACCTAAGATTACGCGGGTGAAAGCGCAGGGCACAGCAAATTGGTTAATACTATGACCAACTGTGTATGAATTTAAAAAAAAAAAAAAAAACACTTTTAGGGCCATATTAAAATGGTCGTCAGCCCTAGACTCACGTTATTCAATTGACTCAACACTGTTTTTCAATTGTTGTATATTAATGCCCATTAATTTTCAAAGCATTTGTTTGAAAAATATTATTACACGAATTGTTGACTAAAATAGAAAAATAATAATTCGCTTTTGTCATTAAATAATAAAAATGGACATAAATGTTTTGGAATAGAGTAAGATAATAGAGAAATTATAATAAAATATTACTTAAATGTTAAATGGAATTTGCACTAATAAAATTACTTTATTTTCAGTTGTTTTTTTTTTTTTTTATATTAGGGTCTAAGTTAGGTCAGAGTATATAGTTTCATTTTTAGACTTTAGTAGATCTATGTAAGTTCGTAGACCCTAGACACAATGTCTACTTAATTTTCAATATAGTTACATTGGCATTAAAAACTCCTGTTTAAAACAACTTTTTTTACGTCCAGTATAGTATTTAATTGAGTAGCTGAAGCGTTCATTTACGATATTTTTTAACCAAAGGCTTAAATTAATTAACATTCCATGTAGATTAAAAAAAAAAAAAGTTTTCAGTCACTGAATACTTCACAAGTTAATTGTTCAATACATGTACATGTACCTATAAAACCAGACAGGCGTTATATCATACCATAAAGTCATATGTAATAATTAACAGACCAGTTTACTTACTGTGGAAACATTTCCTATAATATTATTTATTTTGTATATGGCTACATGTAATGTGGCTATGCAGAATGATATTACATACATAGGTTTAAATAACAATGTGGTACGGTCGATTTGGTATTTCACAACCTACATACAACCTATTAAAAAAAAATTGTAACCATTTTTTTTATTTGAACAAAATAAAAATTGTGGAATAAAAACTGTAATTATTATTAATTTGTATGCTCCAATAAATTTATTTGCTTTGTAAGTTTATATTAAAATCATAAAAATTTTTTTAGATATCTATATGTTGTGTATGTATTATTGCTAACTGTTTTATTGAAACAATATTATCAACGCAAGGTGCAATCGTCATTTTAAAACATTATTTCTAAAGTATTTAAATATAGCTAACAGTCAAACAATAATCGTGTTTTAACCGCGACATTAAAACGACATTGAATAGAGATACCAAATTTCAGTTATTTAAGTTATGCATATATTGAGATTTTTCAAAAACATTCTCATTAATATAATTTTTTTTAACAGAGGTAAGATACTTTTTCTTCTTTTTGGCATTTTTTCCAAAATTTTGTTAAATGGTTGCATAACAGCATAAGACTCTTGTGTTAAAATTTGAAGTCGATTGGAGGAAACCTAACGGAAACTTGTAAGTCTCAGTCCCTCCGACCCTAGTGTATAAAACGCGGTTTCTTACACTTAACGTTTTCAAAGTCGGTGAACTCTTTTACTCAAAATCTACTGCATGGATCGTTTTGAAATTTTACGCAATCATTCTACACATAAATTACGGATTTTTTTATTTTTTCTAATTATAATTTATTTTACAATGAAACAATCGCTGAATTTTTAATCAAAACTCGAGATTTTGATTTCTAAGTGCTACCAAAAATTAAAAAATCAATTTAGAAAGAACCTCGATGGTATTATCTTGTGAAACTTATCCACTAATGAAATCTTCTTGGCTTTTTGATTTCGAATGATCTGGTGATGACTTATATGGTTTACTGCAATGTAATTTTTTTCTGAGGCGTCTGTAAAAATCTGCCGCCTCTGGTTCATTCTGCATATTTTTCAATGAAATTTTCATAAAATATTTCCGAAATATCATTCTGTTATGTACTAAATAAATTTATAATAACCGTATCGTAAATAGAATTGCCGAAAGTATGCTTACTTTATAGAGAATTAACCTTCTTCACAACTTCTGCATATTGATGTCTTAATTTTACGTACCTATACCTCTATATGAATTCAGGTATTATGTGTAAAATATAAAGTGTAAACTTTAGTTTTAATTAGTAGTCATGGAAAAATAAATTTATTATTTATTGTCTTTTATCCATTCATTGTCAAGGTTATGTTTGAATGTGTAAATTAAAAAAAAAAAAATTATAAATAAACCTTACATAATACCCCTTGTGTATAGTATAAGTATATATAATTCTGTAATTATGAGTAATAGATTAATCAAAAATCTAAATTAAAAAGATTAAAAGAAAAAATATTGTACCATAATAATACAATAAAAATGCCATTCCTCTTTTTAATGCTATGAATTTTAGATTCAAATATGTAATTGTGAAATTTTCATTTGCTCTTATTTAATGCTTAATGCCGTTCGACACGTTTTGAATTCGTAATTATTTGTTTGACAAGGCACCATGTTTTATTATTGTTTGCCACTTTCAATAGATGTTAAGTAATTGTGGGTTGTCCTATTATTATTTTAATTATACAATTATAACACGTGCCTTATTATATGTATATAGTACAACGACGTTGCTAAAGACAATATCACACAGCCTAAGAAGATGAAGGTTACTTCTATATAAAAAGTAGATGTTAGTAATTAATACTAGACAAAATCAAATTAAACTAGAATCAGTTTTAATTCAACCAAAAACCAGCGAATCGAAGAAACTGAAATTTTTACCATAGTCTATCAAAAATCAAAAACTTGTCAGCAAGGGGCCAAACTACTATATGATAGTTGTCGCATTCCGGTTGTCGCCAGAATTTTACGTCATCAAAGTTAGCAGCGAAGCCTCCCCACTCTCTATGGTTGTATATATATATATATATATATATATATATATATATATATATATATATATATATATATATATATATATATATATATATATATATATATATATATATATGTATATATATATATATATATATATATATATGTATATATATATATATATGTATATATATATATATATATATATATATATATATATATATATATATATATATATATATTTTTAGTTTGTGTTTGTATGTGTAGTATACTGGATGTTAGTATCTGTGATATTCGTAATGTATATGGTCGAGGTACGAGGTGGGAGCGAATACATACTATCGAACAACTATATGTATATATCTACTACTAACACGATCTATCAAACAAGAGCCACCACCTAACAATGGTTGTTTACTCTTGTAGAGCTTATAGTAAGTAAGCAGTATATAAAACTTTTTTTAAAAAACCGACTTCAAAAAGTAATAAATAATTAATAGCACGTATCTTGTGTCAGGCGTAAAAGCGTGCTATAAAAAGATGCGATCTGATATGTTTGCATAATTAATGAATTCTCGTGGATTTACATCTTTATACTACGCTTTTACGCCTGACTTCAAAATACGTGCTGTTAATTATTTATTACTTTTTGAAGTCGGTTTTTTAAAAAAAGTTTTATTTCATAACTTTTAGTGACAATGCTTACCAACTCACCCTATTGCAATACAGTAAACTCTCGTTAATTCAAACCTGCGATAATTCGAAACTCTCTGTAATTCAAAGGTATCACGAGTTCCCTACAAAATCTCTTTATATTTCTAACTAAAACAATACATTTTTATACACTTGGTAATTCGAACGAAAAAATCATTGCTACGTAACAAAACAACACGTTAATTCGAACTCATCGGCGTCAGACACTCGACAATTCAAAGTTGCATAGAGAAAGAGACAGAAAGATTGTAAGTACATTTTGAGACAAGTTCAAGTCCATTGCTTAAGAAATTAAAATTTCTTAAGCATCCAAATGCTTAAGAAATCTCTATAATTCGTAATATTTTAACAGCCCCTCGAGTTTCGAATTAACGAGAGTCGACTTTTTTTTATTTGGTTTTTAAATTTTTTTTCTTACATTACAAATTTTATACGTTTAGGTAGAATAGCTTCCAAAATACCAGTGTGCAAAAATTATAATTTTGGCCACGCACTGACTTTGCTTAGAAAATTTGGAACATACCTAGTGTTTAAAGTAGTAAGTTACTAGGAAAATGAAAAATCGATGAAAATCAACCAATTTTTCAGGTCATCAAAGAATTTTTTTAAACTAGGTAGTTACTGACAGAAAATTAATTTTAGGATAATTGAATCAACATAAATTAATAAAAAAATATGTTACTATTGTTTTTAAAGTAAATAAAGTAAATAATTTTACATAGGAGGGGCTCAGTGGAAAAGTGGTACAAGTGTATATTGCTGATACTGTGTTATTGAATTTGATATATTATGGAATGATAGTTATCATTCCATAATATGCTAAATTCAATAACTCAGTATCAGCAATATACACTTGTACCACTTTTCCACTGAGCCCCTCATACATATACAAGTGTATATTGCTGATACTGAGTTATTGAATTTAGCATATTATGGAATAATAATTATCATCCCATAATACGTTAAATTCTATAACTCAGTATCAGCGATATACACTTGTACCAGTTTTCCCCTCAGCCCCTCATACATACAAATTTTAAAATTGCCATAATTATTCATATTATTGAAAATGGTTAAAAAATTACTCAACCAATGTTAATAAAATTTTTATGGGACTACCTGGAGAGCTTTATCTACTAATCAAAAAAAGAATGGTGTAAATTGGCCCAGAAATGTGGGAGAAATCGGTGTACATACATAAAAAAAAACATACGGGTTGAATTGAGAACCTCCTCGTTTTTGAAGTCGGTTAAAAATGCAGTTTATTGCAACTTTTGGACCACACTTTTTTATATGTAGGCTTCATCTGTCTCATCTGTGCTTGTCAGTACTATTTGAAAGTAATGAGGAATCAGTTGAAATACTATAAGAAAAAATTACTGCAAGAAAGCTCGTTAAAATATTCTAGTACTTTTTGTCTGGTTACGAAAACATTTGATTTTAATTTTATTGTAAGTAGGAGTTAACAAAAGAAACCCGCATACATAAATCACCTAACTTTTTACTTTACATTATAAACTTTATTTTCTGTCAGAAAAAAATATACTCGTGTCTCCATATGTCCGTAGATTAAAGTGGTGATAACTACAGTTATTCTATTAATTTTACGAAAATTATTTTAAACAGGTAATAAATTAAAACTAACAGTAGGGCGCTTCAACAAAAGTCAAAACTTCTACTATTATTATGATTTTAAAAGAAATATTTTTTTTAAATATCTCTAAAATTTTTATTTTGTCTTAAAGTAGTAAAAACAATTGATTTTTGTTAAAACCTTAAGATTTACTGGTGCGTCCCCTTTTTTATGAGTATTGCCGGACAATATTTTAAATATATTATTATTACATAATTTAGCAAACTCGACAAGAGGCGGAGCAGCCGGAGTTGTAGCCTGGGGGCTCGGGCTTAAAGAAGGACCCCATAGAAATATAAAGAAATATACATCTTCTAACGTTTCAAGATGATAGGCGTCTCGCAAGGGTTCCTGGCGGGAGCATTTAATTTTCTCCAAAAATAGGACGTCCCGGAATATCATCTCAAACTGCAGCTCTTTTGCAAGTAATACCAAAATTAGAGGTATAAATGTTAATATAAGTTATGAGGTTAATATAAGTTATATTTTTAGCCTGCAGCAATAAGGAGTTTTAACTTTTTAAAGGAGTCCGAGAAAAAATAAAGTGAGCTTTTCTTAGCACAATACAATTTTTTTTAAGGAAATATCGAAATTTTTTAAAAAAAAATGGTGATTCTTTTCGAGACCGGCCATTTTTCTCCACGGCTCCGTAATTGAGACAATATTTACCGCCAAAAGCAAATCATAGCTTATTTATTAGAGTACCCCGTACGTTAAAAAATGGAAACCTTATAATATCATATTTGTCTGTCACAGAGATTTTTCATAAAAGCAATGTAACGTAGGAATTTGAAATTTAGCATAAAGTTCTCGATGACACGCATTTATGTCGCAATCAACGATCAGAAAAAAAATATTTTGGTTTAAAAAAGTGGACGGGGATTAATTTGGTTCAAAAGAAAGTTTAAATTAATATATCGTGTGTACCATTCCCTCATGAACTTATAGCTTTCTAAAACTAAAATTTTGGTTTTAATGGGGTTAGTAAATATTGAGTCATAAATTACAGAAAAGCTACAGGTCTTTTCAATAGTGTAATACTTGTTAAAAAAAATTGCTAGTGGTCAACACCGTATTTTACTAATGTTTCAAGTACAATGTGGAACAATTCATGCATTTTTCAGTTATTACAAGCAAATTTGGATAAGATATAAATACACATATATAAAGAGCTTAATTTGGTCTCTAAACTACTCATTGTACGAAACCCTGATTGTGCATGTCTGACTTGTTCTTGACCGATTTTTATTATATATTTCAGTAAATTACTTATACAAGAAACAAAATTGTGATAATATTTTTATTTGATTCAAAGATAATTTATTTTGTTAATATTACCAAAAAAAACGGTTTGCAGGTAATTTATGTTACGATCATTATTACGTGGGAGGTTTAAATCGATATAGTAGTATGGCCTGGAAAAGCATTTAAGAAAAAATAAATAGACGAATGCCGCGCAAAACGGAGCACCAAGAAAGGTTTGTTTCTTTCTATGTTACTATAAGTGAAGCGTATATAGGGTGTTCAAAATGTACACAAATATATAAATATACGCATAAAGGCAATAATGGTAACATAAGTGTGATAAAAATAAAATAAAAAATAATATAAAATAAATTAAAAACATACCAAACCCGTAATAATAGATGCACATAATATAACAATATCATTTTTTTAGAGTTAAAAATATTTTTAAATATTCATGTTATGATATCGTTTCTGAAAAAAAAACATCGTGAAAAACGCACAGATTCTCTGCAAAACTAAATATGTATTTAATTATCTAATATATTCATTTATTATTTTGTATAAAAAATACATAAACATATGAGAGTTTGAAGATTTGAAAGTAATATGTACATATGTGACTAAAAGTCTATGAATTAATGTTTAAATAAATCAGAATATACATATGACATATCTTAGATGAGGATACATAAATTATGTACGTATTTTTTTTATTTAAAAAGTTGCATTATTATGATATCATTTTTGTAAGTAAAAATATTGAATTAAAATATCTAAAGGAACATACTGTATACACTACATTTTAGCAAAAAAACTTGTGATAAAGGTAAACAAATAACGTTCCATCTCTTTCTCTGTATTCAGTTGGTGAAGTACCTTTTTTGCGAAGCAAAAGTGTAATGTCGTCTAATTTTTATTGGTTTTTCTCCAACTTTTTTTTAAGTAGGTATGTCTTCACAAATTGGCCTGAGGGTTATTAATTTTAAACGAGCCAAATGATTATACGATCGTTGCGTGATTATAAAATATTATTCCTTAGATATTTAGTGATCATTGGAGATACACAATCGTTTTTTATCGAAAGGCAACCTATTACAAAAATATATTGACTTGATTTTACCATTATGTTTATGGAAAAGCAGATTTATTATTAGGCTTACTAGGCTTCAGCGTAGTAAGTTTTTCGGTATTCTGTATTATATAAGATGAAATTTTCAAATTGAACTTTTCTAACTCTTGCTACATTACAAAATTTTACAAAATCTATAAAATCATTTCTTTTCTTTTCAGTCTGACAATCTGAATAAATCATAAAATTTGTATCAATTTACTCCTTTTTAATTATTTCCACTAAAATTCATTTCATTCTTTTAATAGATAACGTACACTGATTTGTAAAAAAAATATTTCATAGATTTTATGGTATATTTCGATCAACATGATAATTATCAAACAAAAAAAATAGATTGTATGTGTACAATTGTGTATGTTCGGTTGATATTAAGAGAAAAACTGGTGAGTATAATATACTTTTATTCAAAATACATCAACTTTATTTATGGAAGCTAGGCGCCAGGACAGTGAAAGGCCCCACCGGAAGTGGGGCTGTTCTCTTTACATTTGTTTCTAATTCAAATAATAGCTGAGAAAATATTGAACTGATTCAAATTCTAATACAAATTTACAATAATTTGCACCTATACGTAAACTGAGGCCGCGAGAACAAGAACGGCCTAACTATACAAATTACTCATATCGAGATAACGACAGTTAAAGTTATGCAAAAAAATATTTTTGTTTTTCCACCAGTCTTAATAATAAATATTGACATTTACTTATGTATTATATTTTTAATACAATGTCAAATGCATGTATGGGTAAAATTAGAAGGTCTAGCATTTTTCGCTAATTTTCTTGTCACTTAGGCCATTTTTACACTTGTGGTTAGTTAAAATATATTAGTTAGGTCATGTTGTTTTCAAAGATTTTTTGCTTTAAATTGAGAGAAAAAATGTACTGTTGGAAAAAATGTATATTTTTATCCAACATAAGTAATGAAATTTTTGAAATTATACAAACAAAACAGAAAATGCCTTCAATTATAAAAAAATTTAAATTATTGATTCAGTCATCATCAGTTTTGTTACTTTCATCTACAATATCATTTGTATTTGTAAAAATTTAAACATCTGACGCATGAACATTGAAAACTTATAAGGGTTTCAATATTTTGCTTACGGAACTCAAAAAGTGTACAATTTTATTCATAATTTAAATTTAAAGTTTGAAAATCACTTAAAATGTTTGCAGAAAAACTTAAAATTTCTTGTTAAGTGGGTACTGTAGCAAATTTGAAAAAGCAAGATTTTAGGTAAGTACAATCTGGGTAACTAGTTGTTTCATTGTGTTAGTCTAAATTCCTATGAAATATGACTTGAGCAACAAAAACTTGACTATCGGAAAATATCGACAACTATCGATAGTTTTACGACTGACTATCCATAATTATGGATAGTTTCAATTATCAACAGTCTCTCACCACTACTGCAGTTTAAGAAAACTACAATATTGTTAGTGTGAAAAAATGACCTAACCCGCCTATGTCATTTAGGCCGATTTTGCACTTACATAAATTAAAAAGTTTATGATGCAAGAAAAAGTTAGTATATGCTGCCATCTCTTAGTTCATATTAAAAACACACCTAGACAGTTTTTATTTCAATAATTAGACCTTCATGTATACTTAGGCCCAATATCTCAATTTTATAAAATTTGTTAGTTAGGCCGTGCCTTGTTCTCAACGCCTCATTACTACATGATATAATTTTTATGTGCTATTTTTCTCACTATATTCAGAGCCAGATTAATATAAGGTCACTTGGGGCACGTGCCTCAGGGCCCCGACAGAATAGGGACATCCACAGAATTAATAATAAATCAGGACTCAAAACAGGGGTAGAATAGGAAGGTGTGTCTTTTCTTCTTGTCAACTTATTTTTGTGAGAAAATAGAAACATTTCAAAAATTTCCTTTACCTTATCGCCGTACCACGGGTCTCCATAGCAGTGCTCAAAGGCTTCCGCATGAGAAGTGCCCACAAGCTCCTCAAAAGTAAATCCGGTTCTGACTATATTTGTTCTACTTTTACTTCAATATGTATGACTGTGTGTGAATTGAAAAGGCGCCACTGTACAACGTAGGTATTCCACATACATATTTTTTACCGTTTTACCTTTTTTTGTAATTTAATTTGAATTTGTAAAACAGGTAAAAATATTCAAGCCATCAACAATAATTATACCCTTGTCTTATATAAATATATTTAAGTGCTGCTAATTTATCATTAGTGGGTCTAGATATGACCATAAGGACCATTTTATTTTTAAAAAAAATTACCTTCCTATCATAGCATCCCGACTTGATGAATATTATTATATTTATCAACGTATAAATTTTCGTTTCTTCAAATTTTTTTTATTTTATTTATATCGTTTTTCGTTTATTTCAAATTATTATTTTGGTGTAGAAAAATGACTTCCATATCTTTTTTTTAACTTTTCACAGCCTATTTAATTTTATTTTAACTAGTATTTTTTTACTAAATAGCCTTAGATACAACGTATGAAGCATTAGAACTATGGCGTGCCTACCTTTATTTTTTAAAATCCGCGACCGCAACTTTTTTAGAAAATCGTAATTTACTCGACCTATTTGTATTACCTACCGTCAACCGGAACTACTTTGTCAGAAGTAATTTCAATTTTTGTTCGTATTTTTATTTTTTTATTTTTAGATTATGTTTTTTTTCTTCTCGATTTGATTAAAGAGTAGCAATAGCAAAGTGGTGCGAAAACATGAAAAAAAGTGGAGCGTCAGGACTTAACGCAAACTTTACACAAAAAATTCTGGATAAAGCACTTGCTGACATTGTAAAGGAGGTAAGTCAAGCTGCAGCCAGTAGACGAAACGAAAATCTATGTAGTATGCTTCGCAATAAGCTACTTGGTAAGCATCCAGGAGATTTAGGACATTCCACCACCCTAGAAGGCAATAAATGGTGCATTCATTCAATTCGCAAATCGGGGATTTCGGCTAACGTCACATAATGTTGCTCAAATAGTGTCCAAATATATCAAAAATCAAGGCAAAACCGTTAAAGAGTGAAAAAACAATCATTTTGGGCCCGATTTTGTCTCAAACTTTGTAATAATAAACAATTTAAGCATTAGACTAACCAAAAAACATAAAGAAGTCCAGATCCAGTGTCCGTCATGAAGATACTTTAAGATTAGGTTTTTCACTTTAAACCGACAATAAAGCCCCTACACGGGGGGCTACAATAATTTTTAATAGAAAAGTTACTACCTGACAAAGTAATCCAATCTCCTGGGGTTACTTTGTCAGGTATTTAGTTAAAAATTTCCTTAAATAGATTATTTTTATAAAAAGGTCATTCCTTTCAAGTTCTGATCAACAAATATAATCTATAAGATTGCATAGAATAAATTGTTTTATAACGTATTCTAAGCTTTTCAAAATTGCGTGTAGCGAAATTACAATTGTTTCGAAGTTAAAAGCCCATTTTCAAACAAAAGTTTTCAATGACTTTGTTTAAAAAAGGGTTTTTATACTTGAAACAATTGTCACAATTATAAAATAAACGTAGTATTTTTTACTCAGTAAAATATTTGTTTTATTATTTACAAATATGGAAGAGGTACCACAAAGTAACGCTTAAATCAGTGATTGTTATTTCAAATATAATTATTGTTTACAATTTACGATCACAGTAATTCGATAAAATTTGCAATTGGTTTGGTTTATTTATCGGCTATAATGTTAAATTTTCCCAGTTCACAAATTATCAAAGAAGGCATACCGTAAAATATAAAAAAATATAAAAGGAGGGGAACATCTTAAAAATTATACAGGTATTTAGCTTTTGGTATTTTTATCTTACTATGATAATAAATATTTAACAGGTGAACTGCCACGAAGAATTTTGACGAAATGATCAACCGATACATTATTTTGACAATTAATACACTATATGGAATTGTTGATGTGGTACAAAACGTGGTGTCGTAGTTAGTCAGGATTCACTTGACATCTTAAAGCGTCAATAATCGTGAACCGATTAATACTTATGTACTTAAGTAGGATTTTTAAAAATAAAGTGCACTCTTAGTTACAGCTTCCATTTTACATAGTCTGTTGATAATCGAGTTTTACTGTATTTTAATTTTTTTTTTTTTTTTGGATCACGGGGCTGCTCGGAACCTGTAGGTCTTTAAGTACCTAATTGCTTATTTTGTCTATTTATAAATCCAGCCCTGCTACAAAATGTTAATCTTTCCACCACTAATTAGTAAGAAACTGAATTTTCTGTTTCTTTTGACTCCTGAACTTTAAATTTATCTTATAAAAACTGAATAAATGCTTGCAATATATACTACGCTAAGTTGTTTGCCTATCTTTTAAACCAAACACGTGGGTTTGAATTTAGAGGAAAATTTTTCATGTTATTTTAGTATACTCAAAACATTAAATATTCAAGGTGGGAGGATTCAGTTTTGAAGAAAGGAAGAAACATATAAACCTCCGAGAATTCTTTAACGTTAAAACAAATTTACGAGAATGGTGATACTGTTACGATGTTTACAAAGCTAAATTCTTAAAAATATCACAAATAATGTGTAGGTTGAAAATAGTCGAAAACCACAGTGCTTGTACCTTCAGTATTTACTTAACAAAAATCAGACAACACGAAATAATTGAGAAATTAAACAATGTATTCTATATCCCGGTCCCAATTCATGTAAAATTTTTAGCCAATTATACCAGAAGACGGGTTATGTGTTTGGGTTGAATGGATCTATGTAACAATATCTGTTTCTATGGCGCAGCTTGCAGTCTAAATGGCTTGATGGATTTTGGTAAAGAAGGTGTCGTGGGGTTTATCTTCATCTTGAAAGTGCTATAGGAATAGGATTCACCAAATGTTTTAAATTTTATCCTCTAAATAGGGAAGAAAAAATTTGATTTATGGAAAATTTATGAAAATATTTAGCAAAAAACTCTATGTAAAAATGTGCAATTTTGCACAAGGGTTTTATGTAACGCTAATGAGCACTAAAAAGGGATTTTTGGAAATTTAAGCGAAAAGGGGTAAATAAGAAACGAAGAGTTATATAGAAAACCTCTCGATCTAGAAACGTGAAATTATGGATCAAGGGATGTGAAATATAGTTTCCTTATGATAGGTAGGAGAGCACCAGAAAGAGATTTTTAGTGATCTATTCCCTAAGAATGTAATGCAGGGGATAAAATCTAGAAACGTGAAATTTTGGACAGGGATTTGAATCTAGAAACGTAAAATTTTGGACAGGGATTTCTTATATGTATAACGGAAGCGAACATCAGGAAGAGATTTTGGAAAATTGTCCCCTCAACATATAAAATAGGAGATGAAAATTTATATAGAAAACCACTGGGTCTCGAAATGTGAAATTTTGCATAGGGCTTACTTTAGTAACGTAGGCGAAAACTAAGAAGGAGTTTTTGGAAATATATCCTATAAGAGACTAAAATTAGGGATGAAAATTTATACAAAAACCGCTGGAATCATAAACGGCAAATTCCGTTCAAGAGTTTCTTGTGTAATGTAGATGAGCACCAGGAAGGGATTTTTGGAAATTCATTTCCAAACGGGGAATAAATCTTTATATAGAAAACCGCTGGGTCTAGAAAGAGGGTCTTTTTGGAAATTCATCCCCAAAGTGATAAAATAGAAGATGAGAATTTATATGGAAACTAGCTTTTGTCATGCTTATGGAAACGACACAATGAGTATAATTAGGCAACCTTCAACGGTTCTATACGGGCAAAGACGTAGACAAAATCTGGGATTCAATCAAAATCAATTTTTTAAATATTAAATTCATGAACATTTAAGCTACCAGCCCTTGTATATTTCTTTTTTTTTAAACCATTAAACAACGCTAAAAAGACCTAAATAAAAAAGGAAATTAATAGGTAATTGAAAAACCCAACTAGGCAATAGCGGACTGAAACGATTGAAGGAAGATGAAATAGAAGAAATAGAAAATTTAATAAAAAGTGAATCAGTCCGAGGCATTAGATTAAGCAGAAATAGCTGATGCTTCCGGCTACTTATGATTTTATACACTTTTATCTTTATTCTATTTCATCTTGTTTCTATCGTTTCAATTCGCTTTTTGCACAGTCAGGTTTTTCAATTTTTTTTTTTTAAGATCTTTTTAGCGTTGTTTGAACTGTTTGAGCATCACATCTAAAAAATATTACATTAAAAAATCTAAGAATTGTTTGAATATATGTAATATTTTATAATTATTTTTTCTAAATGTCTGTTTTTTATAAGTGAGTTATCTCGTAATAAATTTCATTAGATATATCATAAAAAAGCGTAAAATGTACGCAACAATCTTTGATATTTAAGTTGGTTCAATTTGTGTGGTCCTTTTTTACGTGTTTTATTATACTTAAATCTTTTTAGACAGTTTATAACGATCTGTATAAAATATGTATTAAGTAATTTAAGTACATATGTTACTTTTTTATTTAATTAAAAAAACTTCTTAGTGAGAAATATTGTCCATATCTAGGTAAGGCAAGGAATATTAGTTAACTTGAATCATGTAATGTATTTACCAAAAATTTTGAACTTATTGTTAGTTTCATCTACCTTTTGAAGATCAATTATGCACATAAATAATATTTCCAATGATTTGAAAATCAGATTTTCTGTTTACATCTTTTATTGCAAAGAAAAGTAGTGAAACTACATTACAAAAAGTGAAAATGCTTGACATCATTCTCCTAAAGAAGAAAAGTGATAATTTTTCATTTTTTAAGCGGAAAAATTTAATCATAGAATTCAATTTTAGAAATTTAATTTTTGTAACAATGTTTTGTTTTGTATCTTGATTTAAATTGTTCTTTATAAGCTAGATATTTCCTTCCTCTCATTCTCTGTCAGTTTGCTACACGACAGCTTTATTGGAATATATAGACAGTCAAGATACGGATATTTTATAAAACCTGAATTCCAGAAGCGAATTTAACAGAATTATCCCCTAGAGGCCTGAGATGTTCAGTTAATTGTTGCATCTTTCTCATGATATAATAATGATCTATATAAAAATTTAGTATTTATTCTTAGTTCCACTTCTTTTAATACTGCAACGCACCGATTTCTTGCCTTTACTATCACACAGGGGTGGCCAACCCGCGGCCCGCCTTGAACTTTTTTTGGCTCGCGAGATTCATTACACTTATACAAAATATATTTATTTTATAATGACCAATGTAGTGAAAACCAATGTATTAAAAAAATAGATAATATATGGGAGCACATAATTTTATAAGCGGCCCGTGGAGTTATGATGCACTTCCAAAGTGGCCCGCAAGATCATTTAAGTTGGTCACCCCTGCTATAACACATCATTTTTGCGTGTAAAAATTGAAGCATCACTTACTCACAGTATACAAAATGTCCAATATTATTAGGTACTGAAAGAAGAATCTATTATGCCAATTATTTGTGAAAATAGAACTGGTGGTATTGAGATAATGGATTATTATTTTTGAGCTGGGAATTGTGGGACGAAAGTTAAAACATATTCTTTGCCGTCGACGACAGTATTGAGAGAGAATAATATGTGTATTATGTATGGAGAAAATAATATTCAATGACAAAAACGTGAGTGAAAAAAAAAAATTGAGAATAAAAATAAGTAAGTATGGACATCCGTTAATAAAATTAAAATGTTTTGTAATAGTATGAGGATAAGGCACTACGCTGTGATATTTGATTCCGATTGTGAAGCTTGTTGCCAGATTGTAAATTTTTCCACACATAAGTTTCTACATAAAAATGTATCTAAATACAGCTCCTAAATCTATTAGCAAAAAAATCGTATTTCAAGTATCGATTTTCAATATGTAAAAGTGCAAGACTAAAACTTGTCGAATTTTGTCATAAAAAAAAGTAAGTGTTGAAAATACAGCATAAAATATTAAAATAAAAATTAATATAAATAGAACGTAGGGAAGAATAAATAAAAATCCTCTTGAATTCCAAAGGCCTTTTTTTAATTCATTTGTTCACAACGACAAACATTTTAGAAAGTAGGCATGCACATTACCATACCTTTATTAACACTAATGCTTTAATGATCCTTTTTTACTCTTGCAGAATACAATAAGCTTCATACGATATGTACGCTTTATACAGATAATACACGCATATCAACGTACCTTATTGAAACCAAAACCTTTTTTGTTCAAAGTGGTTTTATTAATATTTTCTTTTTAATCTTTATTTTACTCGTGTACATGCGGGAATAGTTTGCGGTACCAGTCCTCAGTCTACTCTGCGTTTTGCTATCCGATATCTTTTAACATAAACCGTTTTTGATTATTTTATATTCCATTTTTCTTTATAACAATGGTTTATATCATGAGGTTGCTTTAAGAAGGTTTATATATTTGTATAGCAGTTATCGATTTGTTATACTGTTTGTATTTGTTAAACTTATTCAATGATAGATTTAAAACAATTTTTATTTTTCTTCCTTTTACATTTTCTTTAAACTATAACGATTTCAGTAATAATCAAATGTGTCTTAACTTAAATGGTTCAGAATTTCGTAAATGTTGATCCGATTAGACCACACGTTACAAGAATATATTTGTTTAATACTTTCCAGGAAAAAAATTGCTTTATCATGAAGTATTTGTTTAATTTATAGACTAGTACTACGTTTTAGCGTGTTAGGCTCGCCACACACGTACAGTTTCAACTGGCAGTTTGAACTGAACAGTTCAACTATACAGTTTAAACTCTACGTGTGTGAGTATTTCAGTCTCAGTTCAACGCAACTGTACAGTTAAACTAAGACGAATGAAATTGCAATTTTTTAAACTGAAAAGTTCAACTGATTGTTGTGTGTGTGGGGGTTCAACTGTACAGTTCTCAGTTAATTTTCCTTGTGGCAGGTAACAGGATGAGACAGGTGAGATTTAAGGAATATAATATATTGTCCACCTTTCCGCAAATTGAACTATAATTAAAACGAATACCACTCTTTTTCTTTCAAAATTTTGCAGTTCCTTCTCAACAAAGTAAAATTTGATTATCAATATTATATTTTGACAATAATTATTTGAAATTGTTACTACAAATACCACAGGTTATCGCATTGATTACTACATTACAGAATACTATTAAGTCGTATACTGGTCGTATCTGGCTGCTTCATTTATAAATTTATTGAGTGAGTCTATAGGATATACAGAATATGTTCTTTGGTTTAATTTTTTTTTTTAACAATATAATTTTCGTGGAATCAAAGATGTTGCTAGGTGAAATTGTCTTGCTGTTTCCAATCCATTGTAAAAACTGAAGGATTGAACCGTACGTGTGTGTGCTCCTACACTATACAGTTTTAGCTGACAGTTTTATCTGTTCAATTCAAACTGTCAGTTGAAACTGTACGTGCGTGGCGAGCCTTATGTAGGCTTAAAAGTAAAAATGAAATTCAACAAGTGCGTGTTGGTCATACACGAGTGCAAATTCCACAGTGGAAACTCTGTGATCTCGAGAGGCGTTCCGTTTTGCCGGAATGCTGCTCCACCACATTCTGGCACCTTTCAGGGATTTTATTTTTGATCAGTTTCTTTAGGGGTTGTATAGTTGGCTGCATGAGAATAGATTGCAGAGTCAAAACGAATTTTTTTTCCTCGCCAGTCTCATTTAGGAGCAACGGTAAGCCAGGGTGAAGTTGAATTACGTCGGCGTTCCGACACCTACAATTTTAATTAAACTCTGCCCAATGGCTTAACTTTTTCATAGCTTTCGAAGTAAAATATAAAGCATTTAAGTAAATTTCTGTCCCCTTTACTACCGTTATAGGTTAGCGACTTACCCTGAAAATGATGATTGGAAATTGACAAAGTGTTCATGAGTGTTCTAGCAGCTGATTTTTTAAAAAATTTATTATAATTTAAAATAGAATAAAAACATATGTATAAATTTTTTGATTGAACCCCGGCATTAGCATTTCTTAATACATAATTTAATAAGTTTCTGACAATTTAATTTGGACTGTTCAGTTTGGAGGATTGTTATTTTAGGGTCACGGAAAATTCAGAATCAAGCAAGGTAGGTACATAGGTCACTAGATAAATGCAATACATAGTTTTTATAAAAGCAAGGTATTTGCATTTACTTTTTTAAATAGTTTACTCATAATTAGACGGTAGCCATACAATAAGTCACCCTGAATCATTTGTGTACAAAACTAAGTCTCTTTAAAACATCAAAAATGTCCGAGTGGTTAAAAGAAGAGTTACACGTGATTATTCGCTACAATTTTATGCGAGGCCTGCCCGTAGATGAATGTGTAGAGGAAATGAAAACTGTACTCAAAGAAAAATCTCCCCATCGCACAACTGTGTATCGGTGGTATCGTAAATTTGAGCGTGGTAATTTCAGTGTTAGTGATGTTCCAAAATCGGACCATCTTGTTGAAGCAACTACTCCGGAAGACGTAAGAAAAGTCGAGTTATTAATAAAGGCGGATAAACGAGTTATTTTGGATAATCAGCGCACAGTATAGGCCTCTTGGTATGTCAATGAATGTTTGCCTAAAGTTGTTCAAAAACTTAAAGAGATTCGCCCAAACTCAAGAATGGATAGCTGGTATTTTCACCTATTTCCTACTCATCGAGCTCATACGACAGTAGATTTTTTAGAGAATACTAGCGTTAAAGTGTTTGAACATCCTGCCTACTTCCTGTTCCCTGTGATTTTTCTCCCGGTGACTTCGCTTTGTTCCCAATTGTGAAGGACTAGCTGAAAGGCCAGAAATTTGCGAGCGATTCCGAGTTACTGGCGGTGTGGAATCAAGTGTGTTCAGCACTGCCAGAAGAAAAATGGGACGATATTTTTGACAGTTAGGTTTTACGTATGACTTAAGTGTATAAGCTGCCACGGAAATTATTTTGAAAAGCTTCAATAAATATGGCTGTATTGCAAAACTTATCTAGTGACTCATGTATTTTAGTATTTTTTGCTCATCAGCTATTATTTGCTTATCTATATTTTGGTCGTCGGAAATTGAAAAGTTGGAAACCCTTCTGCTACTGTATATTTACATTAGTAAATAATGGTATATAAAAAAAAATATAATCAACTAAATTTTATATTTGATATCTGACTATAGGCACATAATATATACACATACATTTACGTTTTGTATATTTGCTAATTTCAAATTACAGAGAAAAAATGTTTCCAAGAACTGACAATGAGTTGCAAACTAAGCAGTGAGGAAAAATATTAAAGACAAAAATATAATATTAAGCAACCCACACATCTTAGTACATATGTCAGTAACGTACACTGTACACTGTAGTTAACCTTGTTTATAACGTTCAAAGGGTTACCCTACGCAGACGCTTATATATATATATATATATATATATATATATATATATATATATATATATATATATATATATATATATGTGTGTGTGTGTGTGTGTGTGTATAAAAGCGATGTACATAATATGTAATTAAATTATTCTTCGTGGTATAATTATTAAATATGTATGTATGTGTTTATTGTTTCGGCCAAAACTGTAAAGGCATCATTATTAAAGGAAATTTAAATTGGAATAGCAAAAGTTAGGTTTCGCTAAAATAACTAAAGTGAACACAAATTTACGTGTAATAAAGTATGTAATTGCAGATACGTACAAATTATTGCACGTATGCAAATTATTTGTCAAATTTTGAGGTGAAAACTCCTATAATATGGGTAACTCTGCGTGAGATTATACTGAAATCTGCAATGTGAAAGAATGTAATGAAAACTGTAATGTGAGAGTAAATTTCTAATTCTTTGGGCTGTAATGATAGTAATGGTTGTAAGATGAAACAAACGCTACTGTTTAATTAATTATTGCTGTGTGATATATAGTATATATTGGTGTATAGTATATTATACACCAATAGATTAAAGTGTAAGTTTTAATACCAATGTGAAGTTGCTTGCCAGAGATCCTATAAAAGCCTGATGGCAACAACTTACACGAGGGGCAAAAAATTAATACCATACCTACCAAAGAGCGTTCTTACAATTTAATTAATATCTCTGTTCACTAAAATTTAGATAGAAATTACTTTGTTTTCATTATTATTACCTATCAGTTCGTTTCTATCCTTGTTAAACCTTAGACTACTAAACTTCAGCAAATCTTTGAAAACGAAAATAAATCAAAATAAATTTTAAAATTAAAAGAATAGAAATAACATTTATTTTTTGTATAATTTCAAAGCTACCTTTCTCACATAAATTATTTTACGGTAAATAGACAACAAATAAATTATCTTCAGTCGAACTTTTAAACTAAAGCATACTTGGTGTTATTATGAATTCTGGCTCTAACCGGATTACATTCAATCTTGAACTCGGTTTGAAAATAACTTACATACTGTTATTTATTTTTCGAACTTTTGTTACTGGCTTAACGGCGAATTATTCAATAGAATCCTGTCTTTGGACTATATTTATGTCACTTCGAATCGGTTACGTGATCACCATAGAAATTTTCACTTTGGTCGTGTGGTTTTAACCCTAGAATCATACGTACTCGTCAAAACGACGAACGAACTTCTCTACCTGCTCCAATAATACAACTTGTCGTTGCTTGCTTGCTGTGAAACTTCTGTTACCTAATTTATTTGTTATTATAACACATAAGACGTATAAATTTTGTTTATAGCTATTGTCGTTTTTTTATACTGAAATAGTGTGCGTCAAAAGGACGACGATGTATGATTAACCGATGTTTTTTTTTAAGATTTTGTACTCCACATATAAAAGTTTTCCTAATTTTTCTAAAATTTATTAAAAATATGGATGTTGTAATTAATTTATTCAATGATTATGATAATGTGAAAGATGATTACAGCTGTTTGACTTATAGAGACGACATAATACAGAAATTTTAATATATTGGATCGAAAACTAAAGAATGCGTTTCAAATGACTTAATAAAAGATTAACAATTTATTTTGTGGAAAATATTTTAATATTATTATTTTTTGAGATCTTATTCGAAAAATTACTAATAAATTTTAGAAAATTTACAAATGTGCCTAGTGGGGAAATAACTAGGTACATATCTATCTATAGGAATATTTATGACTGAGAAGTTTCACATTCTGTAAAGTCACACATGTCCACTGACTCATAATAGTTCCTAAATTAATTATTTGAAAGAGATGTCTTATGATAGAATTGATGTATTTATCTATTTTTAATTTTTATAATGAAGATATCGCCCCTTGAGAATAAAACTGTTACAACTGCAAAATCACTAATTTTAAGATATTAAAGAAATAAGATTTTGAAGTTTAAAACCTAATAACTTTTTTCCAAATCATCTTAGAACTTTGAGACTTTGTTAGGTTCATTCTAACAGTTAGTTTTAAATGTTGTGATAAAAATTTTGTCGAGAAAATTCATAGTTTAAATTTTCATTGCAGTTGCAACAAAAAATTTTTTAGTTATTTTACAAAAAGTTGCATTCTGTTTAGGATTATAATGTTATATCTGCAAATAATACATTTTTTCTTAATTATTTCACAAAATATTACTTTTTGTTGGTGACGCAAAGTTGTATCTGCAACTAATACTTTTCAGAAATTTTGAAAATTTCGCTTTATATAATTCTATAATGGCAATTGTTTAAGGTAACACATTCCATAACTGTATTACAGATAAATTTTCCCGGGAATATTCCCATTTGGGTAATTCTTGAGTATTTTCCCGGGAAAATTCCCAAGGTAACACATTCCATAACTGTATTACAGATAGAGATGGGCAACGGCAAAATTCCCAATGGGAATTTTCCCGGGAATATTCCCATTTGGGTAATTATTGAGTATTTTCTTGGGAAAATTCCCGAAACCTGAGTAAAAACGATTACTTACAATTAGCTATACTATTTTACAAATGCGTTTTTAATTAAAGACCGCGACACCGGTCCCTCAATTTACGTGAATATTCGTTTCATGGGGATTCAATTTATGCGGATAAAAAATCGCGTAAATTAAATCTGTCATTATAAAAAATTATACTGGAAATAAAAGCTACCAAAAATTGTAGAGAATTTTATAATACAAATGATAACGAAAATGTAGAAATTTACACGCTAAAATTTTAAAAATATCGTTTTTTTCGATATCGATAATTTTCGATAACGAAAAATAGGTTTTGACAGCCCAATATATTAGGAATACCCACAACTTGCTTCGCTTAAGCCTTCAAAAATTTCATTATTTTTGAGCTACGATGTACCGTTTACGAGATATTTACGACCAAAGGTTTACGTTTTCGAAAAGTATTGAAAACTAATTTTTTTGAAAATATTTTATTGGTGACGAAACCAATTTGACTAATCAGTCAGAATCAATTAATTATAATCAGTTTATGATGAGTAACTCGGTATCGATAATTTTCGATAACGAAAAGTAAGTTTTGATAGTCCCAATATGTTCGGAATACCCACAACTTGCTTCGCTTAAGCCTTCAAAAATTTCGTTATTTTTGAGCTACAATGCACCATTTACGAGATATTTACGATCAAAAGTTTACGTTTTCGAAAAGTATTGAAAACTAATTTTTTGGAAAATATTTTATTGGTGACAAAACCAGTTTGACTAATGAGTCTGAATCAATCAATTATAATCAGTTTATGATGAGTAACTCGGTATCGATAATTTTCGGTAACGAAAAGTAAGTTTTAATAGTCCCAGTATGTTCGGAATACCCACAAGTTGCTTCGTTTAAGCCTTCAAAAATTTCGTTATTTTTGAGCTACGATGCACCGTTTATGAGATATTTACGATCAAAAGTTTACGTTTTCGAAAAGTATGAAAACTAATTTTTTCGAAAATATTCTATTGCCGACCAAAGAATTGGGACGAATAGAGCATAAATTAAACCATTATACAATCAATTTATAATAATTTGTTAGACATTTAGTAGTAAAAGTAATTAAACACATTTAACTGAAAATATTATGTTATTTATTCTTCTTTTCTGCTGCTACAATTTAATTTTGTTTTTGGATTTTAATTTACTTATATGGTTTCATACATTTTCTTTTATATCAATATTTTGCCGATTGAAGTTTTTTCCACGTTTGTCTGTTTTTATTATACAAATATTTCGATCAAGCTTTTAGTTTACTTTTTTAGTTTACATTTTATCTTGTACGCAATATCCTGATTTAATTTTTGTTTTTACCGGAAAAATTTCTAAGTTTTCAGTGAATAACGTTCTGACCCTGTATTAATTAAACCTTTTTGTATATTTGTCGCCCGCAAATCGCGATTTCGCTTTCGTTTCTTTCCTTCCGAAACAGGTGTTGTTAAATTTCCATTAGTATTATTTGGGAAAGTTTCGTCCAAATTAAAATATATATCCGAATTAACGCAGAAGACAAAAACTGTCCATTATTTAAATTTAAATGGATAAAATTATTTAATTTGTTTAAATTATATGGTATAAATTGTTTAAATTATACGATTAAATTCATAAAGAGCTGTTAAATTAATTTTTTCTTTATCAGCGTCCATATTTTGAAATTAAAATAAATTATAATTATATTTTAATAACAATAATGCTACGAAAGGATTCGTCTAAACGTCTAAACTCAATAAACATTAAATATGTCTAAAATTGTGAACATCATTATTCATTTACATTGTAAAATGATAACAGAAGAAGGAATACCAAAATGCGTGCAGTTCTGTATGTACCTACAATCCACTCTAACTAACATGTAGGCATTTAATAAAAGAAATCACATACATATACCTTTTTTAATCTAAATAAAAAGCTAATTTTTTGTTTTCTCTTTGTTACAACTGCACATGCAACAAAAATTTTTTAAACCATTTATTCTTAGGTTGTTAAAGTTTAAAAAAAGTTTATGGACTATAACTTTTTTATTTTCTAGAATTTTAGGATGAAAATTTCACCAATCGATAGCTTAAATGTAGCTGAATCCAATGATATAAAAATCTCAAAAACGAAAAATTTGCAGTTGTAACAGTTTTATTCTCAATGTGCGATATGCTTTGATAAAAGATTAAAAAAATTAATAAATATTTATATTAAGAAATTTTTCCAAATCCAATTTTTTTAAATATTTTGTTCGCTTTTGCAGTATTGTTATGTAAAAAAAATGTCTTTTGCAAATAAACTCAAAAACTCGCCATAAAAAGTCCATTCGTCAAAATGACGCCGATGTATGATTAACTTGACTCGTAGACCAACGTATGATTCTAGGGTTAAACACACTCACAATTTTCTTTTAAAACATAATTTTATATTTTGATTTCTCCTTATCCTTTTTTTGAATAGATTAAATAAAAATTTGTATATAAATTCTCTAAAGTTAAAATTTCTAATAATCAATTCAAAACTGAAGATACAGAGTTTGTAGAAATGTTTGTTAGTAACCTCGTAGTAGATACAGTTAAAAAAGTATCCTTTATTTTGAATATAAATTACTGTGAAAGTAGATTAAACATTCCACCACCTATATAAAAATAGATTAAAACAATTTCCACAATTCGATGCTAAAAAGGTTTTAAATATTTCGTCTCTTACTCTCTCTTTATTTATGGTTTCTTAACCCTTTGTGTTTATAAGACATGTCTAGCATGACAAGGTGGTTTGGCCATTAGCTCAACCATATTTTGAGTTTAAACATTAAAATCTTAGTCTGTGGACAATAAATAGCGTTGAACCAACTTTTGATAGTAACAAATCTAACAAAAAGAGCATTTAAAACATTTAATTCGAGCTTTGAGAAAAAGGTTGCAAGTTTTTTTTAAAAAAATAGGAATAAAATTCATGCGTCATGTCATGTGTCACATGTCTTACCAGCTAAGTTAGCCGAGAAACACGTTTATTTTTGCTTGAGTGCAAAGAGTTAATATGTATTTTTGGCCACTGCTGTATAGATAAATAAATATAACGTTAGATCTGATATACTGTCAGACTCATGCTGTTATAATGTTGTCTTTTGAATGGGTGGATTTTGTAATTTAATAATCACAAGTTTCAACTTCACTTTTATTCAACAATATTATGTTTAATATAAAAGAAATGTTATGAAGAAGAACTTGTATAATACTATAATTTTGTTGTCTACTTGATGTTCTTAATATGTGTTAAAAAAATAACCAGATAAAATTGTAATTAAAGGCGAGACTATAGAAGTTCTTCAAAGATATTCCTTGACTTTTAATTTCATATCAGTCATATCACATACAAATATACGTACATACTTCTGGTATTGAAATTTTGAAATTATTTCTTTTAAAGGCAATTTTTTTGAATGAATTAAAAATAAAGGAGAATATCCAGTCCCGAGATACTGTTGCTTTGTATTTCCAACCCAAGGGAGTCCACTAAAGGGGTTACCGGTAGTCAGCAATGTGAAAAAACTGAGTGTTTTAAATAATTTTTTTAATGGTAGTTTATAGTATATTATGCAATAAGGGCGGGAAATTGTCGATTGCCCACGAGAGCGCACGATTGTAGTGAGTGCGCTCATTCGCTCGAGTGGGCAATCGACAATCCCGCACGCGTTGCATATACTATTTTTTATTACGAATTTCACAGACTTTTTTCTATTATTAAGTATTACTATTTTTTTATTACTTTTTAAAATAAAATTTTTGAGTGTTTGTCTTTTTTTCTGAATTATATATTGTTTAAATTACTTTGTTGGTGGTTTCTATAGAAATAATTATGAAATATTTATTAAGTGAAAAATCAAGAGGCGGCTTTGCATGTTTTGATTTAATTTTGCATGTTTTATTGTCAATCTGCGTGCCGAAAGTTTACATTCCGCACGCAAAAAAGTATGTGGGAAGAGTACAGTGGGCAAACAGCTATTTTGCGTACAAAAATGTATGGGCCAAGTTAGTGCTTCTCCCGCATGGGTAATAAAAAATTATTTTATAAAACAGGCTTATTATATTATGTTTTATGTTACAAATATTAAAAGAAAAAAGTATTTATTGTAAACCACGTTATCGCCATATTTGTTGAACCCCGTCGTTTTTTGCGGTGACCATCACAACATTTTATTGGTTCATCTAAAATCAATCAAACAAAAAAATTTTTTTCATTGCTGACTACGCGTAGCCCCGTAAATAATTTCAAAATTGCGAAAAATTGTTGTTTCCTTCAAGCTGGACTTCGTAACGGTCACTTATTAAACACACCATATAATTAACATTTTTTAATTAACATTTATTAATAAAAAACATGAACAATAAAAAAACGATATTACTTTGTTTTTTCTAATTCGGCATTTTATTGATATAGAATTTTATTGGGAAAATTTATTGAAAACGAATATGATTGCATAATTAATAATTATATGATATGTTCCATATTTTAACAGTATCTCGTACTGTAACCCTCGTTAAAAAACGTATTCAGATGTATTCAGTGGAATTTTCATTATTGCTTCAATTATGAATCATAAAATTTTTATCTGAAAAGTATTTCTCATTCATAATTTTTAACCATTTATTAGTAAGTCTAACAACTCATCTTTTAAAACATAACTAACAATTTCATAAATATACCTAATAACAGATTTAATTGTATTAAAACGAAAATTTCTTACTTTTCACAATATTAAAACATATCCAATATATACATTTTTGAAATAAAATTGCGACAGAGACTGTTTTAAAACTGTACACAGCGACAATTCTTGTATATCTTTTTTCGAGGACAAAGTTACAAAAGAGAACAATTATCTAATTAAGAATTTGAAAGTTTTTAACGTTGAGATTAGGTAATGTCCTTTTGGAAGTGTTTTCTTTTGTGTTCTACCTTAAATCTGGTTGCTTGTTGTTGATTAATTATATTTCTTGTTAATTTAATTAATTTTATGACAATTATTTCATTTCACTAATTACTAACTGACATTGCAGCAGTCATTTATTTTGTACCTTCTTTATATTTCTTAATGAATTTTAATTTGTTTCATTTTCGTTTTACTTTGCCGTAGAATTGACTATAGACTATAGTGAAATTATGCCGAGTTCCTGGAACTTCCGCATTTCTACATTTCAGTCTTTTTACTTTCCAGTCTATATAAGTTATATAACGAAGCTATTATATAATAACTCTAAGAAGGGAAAGTATTTGAGTAATGCCGTTTTCACTGGATCTTGACGTTTTAGAGCCTAAGAAATGCAGAAAACCAAAATTCTGGATAGAAATTTTCCGAAATTGGACATTTTTCCTAGCCTTTGGTATGTGTGTACCTACGTATTTTTAGTAGCTCTAGATCTACTGAGGGTAGAGAAATGAAACCAAGCCCAAAATAATTTTACATATGGGGTATTTAAAAGGAACAAAATTTTAATTAATAATTAAAAGGTTATTTTTTTTTTTTTGATTTTTTCAGTCCTTAATTTAGTGATGAGCAAATGCAAGACCAAGACCAAGACTTGGCAGTCTTGGTTTTGGTCTTGTTCTTGCATTACGAATCTTGGTCTTGGTCTTGCTAGAGCAGTTTGAGTCTTGGTCTTGGTCTTGCAAAATGCCGTCTTGGTATTGGTCTTGGTCTTGGTATTGGTCTTGGTCTTGGTATTGCTAAAGAATCTTGCACTTTCTTGCATTTTTTTATTAGCGAATTTTTTCCTTCTAAAATCAGAATTTTCTCTCTTTATGGTTTAATTATACTTTTAAACTATTTAAATAATTTAGCAAGAGTCTTGCTTTTTTCTTGCTACTTTCTTGGTCTTGGTATTGGTCTTGCAGCCATTCTTATAGTCTTGGTCTTGATCTTGCTCTTGGTAATACAAAGTTTTGGTCTCGGTCTTGGTTTTGCAAAAAATGCAAGACCAAGACAAGACTGCAAGACCAATACTAATTTTGCTCATCACTACCTTAGTTATAGAAATCAACGAAACTTAAGCGAAAGGTATTAAATGTCTTAATTATTGCAAGAGAAAGTAACATTTCTTCATAGGTCACGTGACTTAGGAGTAATTTGATGTTTTTTTTTTTCAAGATCCCTCTTTCTTATTATAATTGACAAGTTCTTGAAAGAGTCTGGAACCATTACCATAGGTGAATTTGCCCAAGAAATGAAATTCAACGATATGTATGCGATTGTGTAGCTTAGTGAAAGAGTAAACCATACGTATGGATTTTTCCTCAATATCTTTACATTTTGCGGAGTTATAATACCAAATTCCAAAAAATAGTGGTCTTATTCAAACTTTTTTTTCTCGTAAACTATTACAGATAAAACGATGAAACAAAATCCATATTGTTTGCTATGTCTAGTACTTTATTATATATTTTTTTCATTTAAAATGGACATTAAATACCCTTTATAAAATACGAAAAAAAAATTCATTAAATTTTTTTAGCTACTTGTACAAGAGTGACCACTTTCTTATTACTACCAAAAGAAAGCTCGCAAGCACTTCCCTCAGATCCCTGAATTTTATTTTTGTCAAAAGGGTGGAACATATTGAAAAAAAATAAGAACATATATATTTGGTGATGTTCATGGTATGTGTATGTGCAGGTACAGGTCAACAAATCTGACTTTACCTCTTCAAGGTCATTAAAAATGCACTCTTAAAAAAGTGAGATAGTACTTAATATAAAGAAAAAATGACCTTGAAGCGGCAAAGTCAGATTTGTTGAACTGTACCTACTTGTTTTTGAATTATGTTTTTAAGAAATATTTTGAATGAATAAATGAATCATTGAATGTTTTTTTTTGTTTTTTGTTTTTTTTATTACATGATAATCTGATGCCTGCTCTACACTCTCGATCGAAGTTCCTCGACGAAGTAATCGCTAAAGTTGGCTGAAGTCGGAATACCGTTATAACACCAGCCACGAAGAACAATGAAATGACCTTTTACACTCTCGTACTCGGTCCACTTTGCGAGAATTGAGAGTAGCCATAAGGAATCTAATATGTTTTATGTTCAAAATGTAGACTCATTCCACATAGGAGTTTTAAAAAATAATCAGCTACGAATCAAGAACTAATTTTTTTCATTGCTTTTAACATACTTCTCAAGTCTACAATTTTAAATTCACTCATGAAGTTAAATACATCATTAATTGATCAAGTAAACAGTTTTAGTTTACCTAACGGGTAAGTAAAAATGTTAGTTGGATTTACTTGCGAAATAATTGTAGAACTGAGTAATACGTTAAAAACAATGAGAGAAGTTAGTTCTTTTTTCGTAACTAATTGTATTTTAGAACTCCGATATGAAAAAAGCCTACATTTTGAAGATAAAACACATGGTTCTTCCTGGCTGGTGTTATAACGGTATTCCGACTTCAGCCAACTTTAGCGCTGACTTCGTCGAGGATCTTCGATCGAGAGTGTAGAGCAGGCATCAGATTATCATGTAATAAAAAAAAAAAAAGAAAAAAAACATTCAATGATTCATTTATTCATTCAAAATGTTTCTTAAAAACGTAATTCAAAAACAAGTAGGTACAGTTCAACAAATCTGACTTTGCCGCTTCAAGGTCATTTTTTCTTTATATTAAGTACTATCTCACTTCTTTAAGAATGCATTTTTAATGACCTTGAAGAGGTAAAGTCAGATTTGTTGACCTGTACCTGCATATACACGTACCATGAACATCACCAAATATATATGTTATTATTTTTTTTCAATATGTTCCACCCTTCTGACAAAAATAAAATTCAGGGAGATGAGGGAAGTGCTTGCGAGCTTTCTTTTGGAAGTAATAAGAAAGTGGTCACTCTTGTACAAGTAGCTAAAAAAATTTAATGAATTTTTTTTTCGTATTTTATAAAGGGTATTTAATGTCCATTTTAAATGAAAAAAATATATAATAAAGTACTGGACATAGCAAACAATATGGATTTTGTTTCATCGTTTTATCTGTAATAGTTTACGAGAAAAAAAAGTTTGAATAAGACCACTATTTTTTGGTATTTGGTATTATAACTCCGCAAAATGTAAAGATATTGAGGAAAAATCCATACGTATGGTTTACTCTTTCACTAAGCTACACAATCGCATACATATCGTTGAATTTCATTTCTTGGGCAAATTCACCTATGGTAATGGTTCCAGACTCTTTTACACTAAAATAGAAGTCCTAATATATACCGTATATACTTCAAATCGGTAGTTAATTTTTTTTTTTTAAAAAAAGCTACAATGAGTAGAGGTGATTTGAAATACATACTTTCGAAATAAAATTTTTTCGAAATTCTGTCCCCGGTTCCTCTCAAAAGCGAAAGTACGTGATAGATTTGAGCGTTGCTTTATGGTATTTCATTTTAAAAATAAAAAGACAATTTTTACTTTACTAATACCACTTTATTTAAAGTTTTAAATGTCTGTGACATGTTTCGGCCCGTATGGCCATTGACGAACAGTCGGGCCGAAACATGTCACAGAAATTTAAAACTTTAAATAAAGTGGTATTACTAAAGTAAAAATTGTCTTTTTATTTTTAAAATGGAATACCATAAAGTAACGCTTAAATCTATCACGTAATTTCGCTTTTGAGAGGAACTGGGAACAGAATTTCGAAAGAATTTTATAATATGTATATAATTTGTAGAAATGCCAATTTGCAATATCTTTGTTTCCGACAACATTCCTTAAAAATGTGCCTAACTACCCCTTAAAATCGTACAAATAAATTTTAATTCCTTGTAACCTTAGAATGGAATAGTCTTTCTCATTTTTTTATGCTGTTATTCATAAATTCTTATATATTATTATAATCTTTATAAGCTACTGACGTCTCACCCCCTAGCACAGGTTTCGGGAAATCAAATTCGGATGGGAAAATGAATATTTACTAAAAGTTTTGGTGTCCCATTCAGATGATGTGAAACAATATAAAGAACAAATAGAAAAGGCTAACTATTTATCTACTACAATAAGTGTATAGATTGTTATACTGAAAAGATATAACTATTTGAAACTATTGACGTAATATAGGTAATTTAATCCCGTGTCCCAGTATACAACTATTTGTGCTAAACATACTTATTATTATGTTTTATTCTAAACTATTGCTTATCGATCATCATTGACGTACGTAATATGCTATTATTTTCCTAGTAATTCTAACTATAGATAATATTTTGTTACGAGCTTTACCTAAGGGAAATCGAAATGACGTAACGCTCCATTTTATAATGATTCTAATTATCATTATTAAAATGAAATTTAAAAAATCGGAAACTTATTAGTCCCGATTGGTTTTAATAAGTTGATTGTATTGCCTTTGGGAGTACATTAAACCAAATTTTGATTCCCAGCTTAATAAAATTCATCTAATAAAGCCGTTGTAATAATATTCATTTATCTACTCGTCTCTCTTACGTCATTAAGGTGATTTTATAATAAATTATAACTTTTGATACCACTTTTTCCATTCATAATATAAATTTAAAACTAACAATTATGCAAAATAATTTCTAAATTGTATGTCATATTTGTAAGTAAATATTATTAAGCTTGTAAAACATAGGAAATCATTTCAGTAATAAATTAAAATTTTTACTGAAGATTGGGGCTACTTGGATTCTGAATCAATTCAATCCAGAACAAAATACAGTAGAATTTTTTAATGGATAAGTAACCGTCAGCTAATTATCCATCAATTTTTGTTATCCGTCAATCCTAATAAATAATAAAAAATAAAAAAAATAAATAATACAGTCTTTGGTATTAAGTACCCATACAAAATTAGTTTGTAAGCGCATGCATAGTAGGAAAATAAATATTTTGTCAAAGTGAAGATTATGATTTCAAAAAATAAAAAATTATTTGTGACCTTTTACTTATTGGTAAGCTTTTACTTATTGTAACCTTTACATGAATATAAGTACCTTTACTTAATATGAATATTATTTAGTCAGTCACGTCTCTGCTCTCACCAAAAGTTTAAAACCTACTTAAATGGTATTGTGTATCAAATAGACTTCACTAATATATGTTTAGTTTGCAATGATCAAGACTTACAAGACCTAACATATGTGATAGCTAAATGTCCAGCCTACGAAAACCTTCGGGAACATTACATGCGGCAGTATTTTAAATCGGAAGAAACTACCATTATTGCAGACATTCTTAAAATCGAAAATAATATAATACTTTCAATGCTAAAAAAATCTCAAATGTCTTTTTCTTCATTAAAAAACTTCTTAAATTAAGAGCATTTGTGCGTCAAGAATGAACTCAAAAATACATGTGCCTGATCTGTGTTTGTGTGTATGTTATGTATGTACTTATACACCAGAAATCCAATGGTACGTAGTGGTCGGTGAAAATTTAAGGGGAAGTACGTAAAATCGAATGATCAGGGGCGTCGGCTAACTTTTATGTGGGGGGGGAAATATTATTTATCTGTATTTATTTAAAACAAATTATTCTAAGAAACAACTTACACCTAAAATTCAGTTCTATAGATAAACGGAATTGAATGTTATATTAATGAATATAAGTGCGATTTTTAGAAAACTAGCAAAGATGTCGAAAAACTAACTTCACTATCGGATTCATCAGCGTAAAAGACGCCAAATAGCCGAAGCTGACAAAAATTCTAGAATATTCTACTCGTCAACTAGCAGAGATATCAAAAACAGACTTCACTATTGAATTGGTTACTAAAAATTAGATTAAGCAGCGCAATTTGACAAAAATTCTAGAATGTTCTATTCGTTAACTAACAAAGATATCAAAAAACCGGTTGTACCATTTAATTGGTCATCGAAAAAAAGGACGAAATGTCACGTTTTAATAAATGCTCTAGAATATTCTATTCTGGCTGACGAACAGATCATTCTAGAATGTTAGCCAAAATGGGACATTTAGTTTATACTAGTTTAAGTTTGGTTGAACAGTCAAATGGTGCAATCAATTTTTCAATGTCTTTGCTACTTGACAATTAGAATATTCTAGAACATTTACCAAAATGTGCTGTTTGGTCTCTTTTTAGGTGACCTATTCAATAGCGACGTCTATGTTTGGATATCTTTGCTAGTTTACGAATAGAATATGCCAGAACATTTGTTAAAATATGCTATTTCGCCTCTTTTTCAATGACCAATTAAAAGGCTGCAATTGATTTTTCGATATCTTTGCTAGTTAACAAATAGAACATCCTGGAATTTTTGTCAAACTGTGCTGCTTAATCTCATTTTTAGTGACCAATTTCTCAGTGAAATCTGTTTTTTTATACATATCTCTGCTAGTTGACGATTAGAATATTTTAGAATTTTACTTTACTCATTTTACATTTGCACTTTGCATATTACGTATGCAGAACATGTACATATATATGGATGCAATAAAAATTTAAAAATTTTAGTCTAGGAGACCCTCGTACAGTATTACCCACGGCCCTGACTCTGGCTTGGTACATAAATTTTCACCAACACAGATAAAAGATAACATATCTGTGAGAGGAGAACCCCACTAAATCGCTGACATCACTACGTAAAATCGGAGTACGTACCATTGAATGTCCACTGTAATTACTTTTATTTCACTTATATAATTATATTGTTAATATTTTTAATATTGTTAACACTGTTAATATTATTTATATATTCATATGTTACGTGTACCCTTTTCCAATGAGGACCCCTTAATGAAAATAAAGTTTATTATTATTGTTATGAATATGAATAACTTTTCGAAATTAAATATAAATATATTATATTGTCGACTTATAAACATTGTGACTGTGACGGTTAACCGAAATTCTACTATAATACTCAACTATTTGTCTATTTAATAGATTAGAACGTTATTTTATGGTGTTCCCTATTGTAAAATAAAACATAATTTTTATTTTATTTTAGGTTCAAAACTTTCGTTATATGTTTCGGCTTATATAGCCATTGACGAACAGTTGTTAAAAAAAATAAATTAAATCTACACATGTAAGGTCATGTCTGGAATTCTAATATAAACACTTGCTATTAAATGTTTAATTTAAATTTTAGATTTACGTCGTTTTTAGATTTAAGTGACTTCAAAAAAAAAAGTACGGCGTTAAGAAGATATTTCCAGATACCATAATGATTTTCTGATAAGGTTAATGCCAAAAAAAAAAAAAAAAATATTGGGCCCTTCTGTTTCAAAAAAGACATACATATTGTGGACACGGTCAGCCAAGACGAACAGCCTTCCGTTTCTTAAATTGATTTGTGATTATGCAAAAATTGGTTTATTACACACATAAAACAAAATCTCATTTACGATGTCTCTAACAGTAAAAATCATATGCAAATAGACTACAACACTAAAGGTGTTTCCAGATTATTTTAGGTTATCACTTAACACCAACTCTGTGATATTTACGATTACACAAGTACTATTACTTACACCTTTATTTACACTGCTTTGCATGTCTAATCTTTTTCACGTAATTTTAAAATGATGGAGACATATTTTAACAATACAAATTTCTTCTGTTTAATTTACTTTTATCTCTTTACGCTGTCACTTGCAACATTTTGACATTATAATAATATTTTAAATTATTTCATAATATTTATTCTTACGGGCGTGTTGGTTACTGTATGTATATATTTGTGTAGGCTCCGACTGCAATAATTTTATTATTTAAGCCATAAAAAAATTTTTATCTTTAGCTAATAAAATAAATTATTATTTATTAGCAAATAAATTATGTATGACTCTTGTGCAGAAATTATGTAAATAATACTTTTTAACCTCGTATAATATTTAATTGAATGAACTAATTGGCGCCATATTGTATGTACTAGGTATTTCATAATTATTTTTATACTAGTTGACCCGGCAGACGTTGTCCTGTTTTAGCTATGAATATTCAATTCGAACTGAAATAAATACTAAAAAAAAAAAAAATTATTTCAAAAACACATGAAAAATTCAATTCCTTTCCAAGACAATTCCTTTGTTACAAAAAAAATTTTTACCTGGCCCTAAAAAGGATTACCTGGCCCTAGATAATTATAACCAGGCCAGTTCATTACTAACAAAAACATATTTCACAACTTATTTATATACAAGAAATATATGAAATTTTAAATAACTCACGACTAACCAGACTTACAAATAAAAAAAAAAATACCCGGCTCACCTTGAGACGTGGGCGCGCCGGGTGATCGGCCGGCCGAAGGCCATGGCCATGATCTCACCCATGGCGCGCCCACGTCTCAAGGTGAGCCGGGTATTTTTTTTCTATTTGTAGGTCTGGTTAGTCGTGAGTTATTTAAAATTTCATATATTTCTTGTATATAAATAAGTTGTATATATATATATATATATATATATATATATATATATATATATATATATATATACATATATATATATATATATATTATATATATATATATATATATATATATATATTGTAATAACCCTTTATATATCTTAAAAGTACGTGTAAAATAAATGAAAAATTTTAAAACTTACCACCACACCAAACGTCCCGCGGGCCGGCGACCCCTAAAAAAAAAAATACCCGGCTCACCTTGAGACGTGGGCGCGCCATGGGTGAGATCATGGCCATGGCCTTCGGCCGGCCGATCATCCGGCGTGCCCACGTCTCAAGGTGAGCCGGGTATTTTTTTTTAGGGGTCGCCGGCCCGCGGGACGGTTGGTGTGGTGGTAAGTTTTAAAATTTTTCATTTATTTTACACGTGATTTTATTATATATATATATATATATATATATATATATATATATATATATATATATATATATATATATAAAGGGTGCGTTTTAATGCTTCATCAGCTATATTTATTTTAAAATTAATATACAACAAGTGAACCCATACCAACAGCAACAATAAGGTAATATAATTTTGTATTTAATTTTTTTTTTCTAATTAGAATTTATTTTTCGTTTATCTAAAGTTAAGTACAATCTTATATTACAGATGGCTAAACGTAATATTGATGATATAGCATCAACTTCTTCTAAACATTCCAAAATAACAATTGATGACTCAGATGAAGATACTCCACTATCACAATTATTTTGTAAAGAAACATTACCGACAGAGGAAGAAATCGACGGTAAAACACCAGAATATCAAATCCGAATCAACGATTTAATTTTATGTACCTTACAATTAATATTTGACTCTCCATTGGAATTCCAGAAACTCTGGACAAATGGATTAACAATTCTTTTGAAATTAACAAAATGACGAAATTGGAAAAATCAATTATGAAGAAATTTATAAAGATTTTTCAAACTTACTTCAACAAACTAAAGAAAGAGGACCAAATAAGTGTCAATGGGTGGATAAAATTAAACAAAATGCTTCTATCAGACAGTACTTGGTCCACAGAATTATACGATGCGAAAATCATAGAGAATTTGAACCAATCATTAAGGAATTGTAAAAGCGTATACTTAAATATCCCGGACACATCTTCTGGGTCTCAGAACATCGACAAACTGGATGGGACCACATCCATACCATCCATGACTGCACCTATAACCGATACACATGCAGATGTGCAATCTTCTCTGGACTCCCTATGGTCAGGAATCTTAACAAATCATCAATTAAAACACGAGACGTTTCAAACGAACACCTCCACAATTTGTACCAGTATTTCAATAAGGAACCAAGAAAATTTAAATACTTGGAAACTCGACATGGATCCAAAAGATTATTTTATCCAAATGCGTGTGATACCATGCAGTGTGATTTTGGACAAAAATATCGACAAAAATCAACATTGAATGCATGCGCGCCAGGAATTGAAATACTTGATCAGGGCCGGATCTAGGGGGGGGGCAAAAACGTGCCCCCCCTGGATGATTTTAGGGGCGCCAAAAACGTAATTTGAGGGGCGCGAAAATGGTAAAACTTTTTTGGGCCGAGTAAAATTTGTTGATGTGAGGATTTATGATAGGATCAATAGTTGGCAGAAGTGATGAAAAAAAAAAAAAAACGTGAATAGTAACAATTTATGATAGGGTTAAAGTGAATTTGTAAGTAAGTAATGACAAAAAAAAAAAGGTCAACGGTGCCGATTTATGATAGGGTCCAGGTTATTTTTTTTGTCATCCCCCAGGTAAAAATTTTTTTCCTGCAAGGGGCGCCAACAGGAAAATTTGCCCCCCTCCTTATAACTCTAGGTCCGGCTCTGTACTTGATATCGGAGAAGGAGAAAGACAAAATATCAACAATAACGAAATATTTAATTCAGGAAGTAACGAAAGAAATCATAACGAATCCAAATACAACGAGCGTTGGTAAACTTTATGAAAAGCATACCTACCTGTCCAATAGAAAATACTTGCATTACTATAAACTACTCAGAATGATCATTTCATAATATAGGAAGAGAACATAAACTATATATGATTGCATGTAATCGAATCAAACGTGAACTACAACATAAACCAATAGAATGGTTTGCAGAATGGTATAAAAATTCAACACCACTATTTCAAGCATATGATGAAAGAATTTACAATTACTATTACGACGAATATGAGAGCACGGTAAAACTTGAACAATTATTATTATTCCAACACGATTTTGATTCTGAAGGATTATATAATTTTTTAAATACTTTATACAAAATTATCAACAGATGTAACGGTAAGAAAAATGTTTTACTTTTAAAAGGACCTTCTAATAGCTTAAAAACTTATTTTGAAAATATAATTTGTAATTTTTTATTACTAAAAGGTATTATTAAAAATTTAAAGAAAAATATTAATTTTCCATTCGATGATTGCGGCGATAAAAGGATTTTAGTATGGGACGAACCAAACTACTCAAGAGAATTTTTAGAAGATATTAAACTACTTTTTGCTGGCGATCCATTTGGAATTCAAGTAAAATACCAACACCAAATCACAATACAACACACTCCAATTATAATTACATGCAATCATGACCCATTTCCATTCAACGATGAATTTAATAATTGCATCATTCGCTACAATTGGAAAATACCATCAAATATGAAGGAATATGAAAAAAAACTTTGGCCTATTTCAATTTATAATCTGTTTATTAAATATAAAATTGTAAATACGTAACATTTTATTTTATTATAAAATAAATTACATTTATTATAAAATAAATTACATTTAATCATCTTATTGTTTATTAAAAATATGTATATTAATTTTAAATTAAATATAATTAATAATACAAATGACATCTAAATTCTTTTATTTCATAATATCCCACTTTTTCAGGAGTTTTTAGCGAATTTCCAGAAATTCAGCTATTCCAGTAGGTCTCATGACACGACTTGAGCCCGGGAATATGGCAGAAATTTGTTTTGAGGTCCCTAGAAACCAAAAATAATATTCACTAAAATTTATATATATATATATATATATATATATATATATATATATATATATATATATATGTGTATGTATTTATGTATCAGCACGATAACTCTCGAACGAAATGTCCTAGGTTTACCAAATTTGGTGAGAACGTTGGAAATCCAAAAATCTTGGATGAGTTCTTCAGCCAGACACGTCGGATGCCAGGAACATGGTTTTTGTTCTTGCAAAAAATTAGTTTTTTGCCAAAATTTGCCATAATTTAAAAGTTTTTGCCACATTTTTACACACCATTGCAAAGACGGTAAAAATTCACATAAAAAAGGTTTTTGAACTATTATTCTAGGTTAGCTAGTTTTTGAGAAAATAAAATAAGAAAATCCGCTACCGGGGCGGTTCTAGAAACCTCCGGCGGTGGGTGGAGTAATGTGAACGAAAATTTTTTGTAATCTAACTGAACTAACGGAACTTGATCTAACCTAACCGAACCTAAGAAAATTTGGTCTCAAACCTAACTGAACCTAAGGAAATTTTTTGTGACGTAACCGAACCCAACAAAATTTTTTCTAACCTAATTGAACCTTATTGTTCTATAATTTATATAAACTGAATTTATTATTAGCGAATTTCCAGAATGGAATTCAGTTATTACAGGCACTGTCATGACGCGACTTATTCCGGGACTATGGCAGAAATATGTTTTGAGGTCCCTAGAAACCGAAAATAATATTCACTAATATATATATATATATATATATATATATATATATATATATATATATATATATATATATATATTTATTTTGAATTAATTTATAATTGTTTTAAACAGTTGAGCAATAATGTTAAGTGATCTATGAATTGAAAACAATTTTTATAAATTAATTAAATAAATAGAGATTTTTTTGAAAGACGTGTTTTTCAAGACGTATTGGAAGACGTGAAAGAAAGACGAGTTATTAGGACGATTATTAAAAAGACTTATTTTTCAAGACGTATTTGAAGACGATATAAAAAGACGAATTCTTTGAAGACGGTTGTTTAATTAATTTGAAGACGATTAATTTGAAGACGGTTTAACATAATATTGTTCAACATATTGAAATGATTAATGTGCTTTGTCGAAATTAAAGGATTTATTAAATTAAAAGAAAACTAAATTATTTTTTAAATATTTCTACATATATATATATATATATATATATATATATATATATATATATATATATATATATATATATATATATATATATATATATATATATATATATATATATATATATATATATATATATATATATATATATATATATATATATATATATATATATACATATATATATATATATATATATATATATATATATATATATATATATATGTGTGTGTGTGTCCGCACGATAACTCTCGAACGAAATGTCCTAGCTTTACGAAATTTAGTGAAAATATTGGAAGTCCCAAACCGTTGGACAAGTTCGTTAACCAGAACATGTCCGATGCCAGGAACATGGTTTTTGTTCTTCAAAAAAATTGTTTTTTTGCCAAAATTTCCACTTATTCAAGAATTTTTGTGAAATTTTTTTACACTATTTAAAACAGGAGAAAAGATTACATAAATACCCCTGTCGCAGCATCCTGCATAACATAGCGAATTTCCATTTACAAAAGTACGTTTTATTTACAATTACTCTATATCAACTAGTTTCCGAGAAAAACGTACTTTTGTAAATGGAAATTCGCTATGTTATGCAGGATGCTGCGACAGGGGTATTTTATTTAAACCATCACCTATCTTAAAAAATATTGAATTAGATATTACATACTGTCGTATAGTTTCTGAAGCATATTTCCAACCAATAAATAAAGCTTTGCCATTACTAAATTGCAAAATTTTCTTATATTCCACATAATCTCTAGGACGATTCTTTTTAAATAATTCAAATCTCCGATTAGAAGGAATACTAGACATTTTCTAAACATTTCCTGCCTTTGAAGAAGACGATGGATCATTATCAGTTGATATAAGTAAATTTGTATCTGAATCAACAACAATATGATTCTCTTTATTAGACTCATTTACCTCAGGAGATTTCTTCTTCCCTTGGTAGAGGTTTGAGCTTCTTTAAGAAAAAAAATTATCCGAATGGTTTATCTATACCAACTTTTTAAATTTTGAGTCTAAAATTTTTTTGTACCTTATTTGTAATATTTGACTATGAACTCTTTTGTATGTGATTATTTGTTGATTTTTTCATTTCGAATTTTCAGTAGTAATAACTTGAACGTGATTAAAATACCTTTTTATCTTTCTTTTCTTAATAAGTTTATCAACTCTAGAAAATCACTTAGGGTTGGGCGGGGTAAAAAAAGACAAAATCAAATCTTTTCATTTTTCATGTCAAAAATATTTGAATTTTTAGACAAAAAAAATACTATATGATGTTAAATTGTTTGTATTTTAAGATTTGTCCTGTTTTTCACTCAAACTAATGGCATAAATCTATAAAAACATAAAAACCTTGTCTTTTTTTTTACCCGCCCAATGGGGTAAAAAAATGACAGTGGAGGATAAATAAAAGACAGACCTCGAACTAATAGGATACTGCAAGTACATGATTGGAGGGGTAAAAAATAGACGGCTTGGGTAATTAGCAGTACAACACATTTTATTTCTCAACTCTACTACAAAATTTTTTATAGATATATTTTTACGTATTTTACCAAAAACTTTAGCTAAGATTGGCAGTAAAAAAAAAGAAAAAGCTAACTGATGGAAAAGCTTAACTTATAGGAAATTTCTTTAGACTTTAAATATTAAAATAGTTTTTATTTCACAAACGTACAGCTAATAAAAAAATTATTGTAGCTTATTAAAAAACTAAATATGTTAAGTTGAGGCTGCCTTTTTTACACTACTTTACATAAAGTAAAAAAAATAAATCAAAATAATCTATGAATGAGTTAAAAATACTATATGTGTGCGGTAAAGCATAGTTATACATTATAAAAACATAAATAAATTTTCATGGGTCAAAAATACAAATTTTCCAATGAGCTGAAATTGATATCCATGAAAACCGTCTGCTCACTAACAAAAAAATTGTTTTATTGAAGAATCAGTATTTTTTTAATCCATAAAATATACATAAACATGCCATTGTATAGTTGATATGGTTAAAATGAAAACCCTTGTCAATAAGTTTTAATTTTTCTAAATGTTAACCCCTTGTTTTGTCTTTTCTTTTACCCCACTTTTTTATTTTTTTTTAACATATAAAAAAAATTACAAGCAGTTGGGCCATTTAAATAAAACGTTGTACTTTACATTACTAAAGCATGTAGAATAACAAGAAAAAAATACAGCACTCTATTTTATCAGATTTTTTACTTACTGAAACAGTTTATCATCGCGCAATAAAAGTTTTTCGCTCATGAATAACAGAGGTTTGGGAGAAAATTTTTTTATGTTATAAAGCCCGTTCCAAGAAATAATTTTTTGGCCCAGACAGCTTAAAATACTAATGTATTTTGTTGTAATATTTTTTATTTTTTTAATTTAACACTGTTGAGTTTAATATGTCTTTTTTTTACCCCGCTCGAGCAGTGTCTTTTTTTACCCCGCCTAACCCTATGTTGTTATTCTCGTAATGTAATAAGCGTAAATTTATTAAAAAAATATAATACTCGACCTGACGATATTCTGTTCAGGTCTCCCTTGTTGACATTTTAATAAACGGATATATGTATAGTCACTTAGGAACACATTCAAGTAAACTAATTTAATTTGATATTATGTAATTAATTGCTTTGTGAACTTAGTGAAACTAAGTTCTCATTACATATACACATACAGGAAAATTTAATAATTTTCCTTCTGTTCTTGAAAATAGAAGAAAAATCTTTTTCCTTATTGTGCACATGTGCACAGTCTCCACAATGCAAGTATTATAAGTAGTAACAAATAACTTGTTGAAAGTAATCGCACCACTTGTTTCCTCTTTTTTATTTCTTTTTTATTTTGGTTTTAATACGATGGCGACGTGAGTAGGTAAGAAGTTTCTAGTCCAATGAGCACTTAACTTATACTTTATTTAATCGTACGGTAAGTTCACACCAACCAGTTTTACTATTTTTACATTCCATTTCAGTTAGTCATTCAAAAGAAAAAAAAACTATTTTTATTTCTGTCAATAAAAATACTACACTATAAAGGTATCACGTAATGAAGGTAATGTTATAGAAGTAACTAAAAGTCTAGATGGCTTTCTAACGCAAACTCGTAAGTGATTTTTATCGCTTTTTCGTTTATCATGTTCAAGTTTTAGTCGTACTTCAAATAGACTATATTACTACTTACAATCAATAACTTCGGTAAGTATGATTCTGCGATTAGAATTATCGTGATATTCCTTACGGAATTGAAATATTATAGAAGAAAAAATATATTAGTAAAATATTTAGTAAAATAACTAAAAATTTCATAAATATAACAATAGATTTAATTGTATTAAAACGAAAATTTCTTAATATTTAACACATTATTAAGGTGAATCGATTACTACTGGCAAATGAATTACAAAGTCTATTTTTTTCTCTATAAATAAATATAATTTATGTGTGGAAAAATAAGTTAAATTTTGCAATAAACGTAACAGTATTAATATTTGATTATTATTCAATCTTCTAATTTTAATAATTTTAAAAGTAATGAATTTGACTCTAGTAGTTTAAAAGTATGCACAGATAATAACTAATACATACACAAATATATTATGGGTGTATTAGTATAAAATGACATTTTCGTAGTTATTTTTCTATTTATTATAATAACTAAACGTCCAATATTAAACAAAATAGTTTTTTAATGATTCGAAAACATAAAAGAATTTTCAGTTTTTTTAAATCTTAAAGTTGGTATTTAATGACACAACTTACTTAAATATATACCTCTGATCCACCTCTGATCATACTTTTCCATTTACTCGTACGTTAAAAATTCTAACTTTGAAAATTTATTTCTTCTAAACTAGACGTCAGAAATTATTCAATTGGTGTCAGTAAATGTATCATACTTATCTTTTTTTATAATATACTAAAATTTCAAATTCTAAAATTTCGTGTAATCCATTCACCTTAAAAAACTTCTAATGTACATTTTTCAAATAAAAGTGTGACAGGGAATATTTTGAAGCTGTACACAATGAAAATCTGTACATAATAAAATTGTGACTTTCTTGTGTATTTCTTAGAAGACGAAATTACAAAGAAAACAGTTATCTAAAAGAATTTGAAAGTTCTTAACGTGAACGTGTTTATATTCATCTGAAATTGTGAAGGTAAACGAGTTACTAAATATGATTTAATAGCTTCCCGATAAAAATTTAAATACCAGTAAAGATATGCTCATGAAGTTAGCCTGACGGGCTTGAATGAGTTATTATTCGCGATTAATTATCTTTTGATCAATTTGTTAAATTTCCCTCTTCTTTACAAACATTACGCTTTTACAGCTTATCAGTCTGGTCACACGTTTGAGCATTCCTTTATACAGCAATATAATGTAGAATGTGAGAAATGGACCTTAAGTTTCATTGATTCGAATAATGAACGGACACACACATTGACGATGACCCATTGTTATCATCGTAAGTTGTCAAGCTTTACAATAAGTTATAATCCCAGCAGGTGACGCGGCAGTTGCTTTTCCGGATGTTATAAGAGTATTTCTTGTTTAATAAAGCTATAAACGCAACTATTTAATTCAGTTACTAATGTAAAAAATAGTTGTTATTTCAAGATACGTTGCTTTTTGTTATATCTATTAAGTTTTGAGACCTTCTTTCTATTTAGGATAAAAATGTTCAAGTGTTACATAAGTTTCCACCTCAGCTTAAATAATTAAGACTAGTGACAAGCAAATGCAAAAACAAAGACAAGACTCTTGGTTTTGGTCTTGTTCTAGTACTAACAAGGAGATGCACCCAGAGTGAAATTCGCGATTTTGATGAAACTTCGCTGGTGTGTAGAATAGGTAAAAATAAGGGATCCGTATTTTTTTTCTCGGGCATCTTCTAAGTTTACGAGATGAAACCATCCCCTAAAGTTGGGGGTTCAAATCGTATTTCTTAAGATATCTCGAAAGCTATAAGACATAGAGGAAAACTTTAAATTGACGAAATGTTACTCTTTGAAAGACCTATTCACCTGTGTAGGTTAAACCAGGGTCGGATTGCTAGAGGGGTGAAAATGGGGGTAAATTTTCTTGTACAGCCTGAGTGATTCAATATATCAAATTTTTGCTATCATAAATAGAAAGAGCACCAAAAATTAGGAGATACATGTTTTGGCGTTTTTTCGAAATATGTGTGGTATCGAAGCCATATAAGGAAGAAAAAAATTGAGTAGATTATAGTTGCTCCTATTCTATATTTTTTTACACCTATTTATACTTTTAATTTCAAATGTTATCGAGTGCCTGTGAAACATTATTAGTGTATGGCGGATTTTTATCCGTATTTAAACATACACCAATATTCATATGTTCACTCAATGTCCAGCTTTGGCTGATACTTGAACACTCGATGTACTTTGGCAAATGGCCAATTCATTATGTTAATTAAAATTGACATAGTGTTTGAAAAATTACCAAACTGGATCGGCTGGGACTCGAACCCGGATCTCTTGGTTACCAGCCAAGCGCCTTACCAACTAGGCCACCGATCACTTGTTCGAGAACCAAGAGATCCGGGTTCGAGTCCCAGCCGATCCAGTTTGGTAATTTTTCAAACACTATGTCAATTTTAATTAACATAATGAATTGGCCATTTGCCAAAGTACATCGAGTGTTCAAGTATCAGCCAAAGCTGGACATTGAGTGAACATATGAATATTGGTGTATGTTTAAATACGGATAAAAATCCGCCATACACTAATAATGTTTCACAGGCACTCGATAACATTTGAAATTAAAAGTATAAAACTGCGTCTCGCATTAGAGAGAGGTTGTGTTTGATTGATTACTGAATTGGAGTGGCACTCGAGCAAGTGATCGGTGGCCTAGTTGGTAAGGCGCTTGGCTGGTAACCAAGAGATCCGGGTTCGAGTCCCAGCCGATCCAGTTTGGTAATTTTTCAAACACTATGTCAATTTTAATTAACACCTATTTATGCCAAACTTCTCCGATCTGCAAGTGTTACTGAATGTCGACAAGAAGCAAATAGTTAGTGAGGAACTCGAGCTGAATATGTGGCGAGTTTTATTTGATAGTAAATCAGTGGTTCACAGGTTTTGAGATAAGGAAACATTTTTAACTTTCGTTCGAAAAAATATATCTAAAATATCTTACGGGAATACCTTTGACTTTCATCAAACTTTACAAAACATCTTTAATTTCTGTTCAATTATAAGGAAATTTTTTGCAAAATTAACTTGTTTTGGAGAATTTTACTTAAGAATCTCTGCCTTAGATTAATACGTAGTTTGTTAAGGAAACTGTATTTTTGAAAACTTTTCCAAAATAGAAAATAATACCTCGTATTGTGTATTGAACTACCTTATCGTCGCATGTCGATTCTACGTTTATTGAAGTCAACGTGTGTGGCTGGAGGAGGTGATGAAGAAGGTGTCCTACTGCGAGTAAAAATAAGAAAAAGTTTATTTTTATTTATTGATCAATTCAGTTCTGTATATTATTGATCGATTGCCGCTTATTCTATTGTATATGTATACATATACCAATAATAACAATAACTGATGTTGTGTGTTGACGTTCTAAGAAAACGACTGAATTACTAATTTTTTTGATTATACTTTATTAAAGAGAAAAAAACCGGCAGAGAATTATTCAACTGTTCAAAAGAAATAGTCTTATTTGAAAAAATTAAAAATAAAGAGTGGGGGCTCGAATCGTTAGAAAAAGTCAAATATTCTATCGACTGAGCCATCTGGACTTATGTTTGTTCAATTTTTTTTGTTTTTGTAACATTTTACTGTGTTAACTGAGATGACATTGTAGCCAAGAATTTCGGCCGCGTTTTAGCGTAAATAAAAAAAAATATACCGTAAATAAAAAAGGAAAAAAAAAAACAAATATTTTATTTAGCAAAAAATATCACGTTATTTTTTAATTGTAATAATTCTGTGGCCACAGCCCAAAGTATATTAAGTCAATTTAAGTAAAAAAATAGATTTCTATTGATTATTACATAGTGTTCATTAGATTATTACGTAATAATGTCAAGTTGACCTACGTTTTACTCAACTTAAATAGGAAAAAATTTACAGCAGAAAAACAGTAGTTTATTTTTTATAGCCCCTATCAAACGTAAAAACTCGGCCTCTGAAAAATTTTAGACTTAAAATACTTTGGCTTGTGACCACAGTATTATTTCAAGCTTAAAAGCCCATTTTCAAACGACTTTGTTTGAAAATACTGCACGCTGATAATAATATATATAAAACTCATGTACACTCTATGGCCCAGTTTGGAACAAGGCTCCGAAATGGCAGTCGGCTAGATGGAACTTGAGGTGTTACATACATGTAGAGCCAAAGTATTTTCTTATGTCTCAGACGCAGAAACCAGTTTTATTTATGGGTACGTCCATTACATTAATAAGGGGTGTTTGTCATAAAACACGTGTAGTTGGTGCATTTATAACTACAATTCTGAGAAGCAAAATTATAATCTATACAGGTCGTTTTTTTTTTAACCATAACATAGGAGAACAATGTATTAGGTTTCTTTGGGAAATGTGGAATTTAACATACAAAAATTAAAACACAATATTTTCAAATATTTTTTTTATTCTTATACAAAGTAATTAACATTACAATCTATCATTCGAGGCTAGTGATGGTTCACTGTGACAGCTGCGAGTGATCTTTCACTCGCAGCTGATCCACTCAACTTCCATTAATTTTCCACATTTAATAATTATTAATTATTTCGAGCTGTTGGCAATATGAGTCAGCATTAACTGTTTCGCCAATATTTAAAAAACTGTAATTACTAATTCCCTCCATTGCCACCAAACTTTTTCATTAATTGTAATTTCTCCAAATGCACGATCAATATTTCTAATGGACTCTGATGCATTATGTCCCACTTTGTATTAAAAAAAATTCTCAAATTCCCTTGGCGATTCCATTGCCTATATTTACTTATTTAAAACAAAAAATACCTAATAGGCAAAAGTGTAATAGCACTTCTTTATATCACAATTGAATTTTTGTACACTGGATGTATACATTTCAAGGGAACGCTCTCACCATTAGCAGTAAAACTAGACGAAAAGTCTTATTTTAGAAAAAGAATATCGAAGTTAAAAGTATTTCATTTCTGTTTTAAAATTATATTAAATTGCGTTTCTACAGAAATACACAATATAAGAAGAACTTTCTGGACAAGTTCGTATTTTGTCAATATCTATGTTATGGTTAGGTGAAAACGATCTGTATGTATGTATCAATACCTAGAAAAAAAATAATAATAAATAAAATTATTTCCCCTCTAAAATAGTTTCTTTTCTAACACAAGCATTTGTAGTTATTGACACCTCACTCTTAATTGTTACAGCTTTTTTGTATGCTTGTTCTTTTTCTTACGCGTTAATTTTAGATACATTCATCTAATTTACCCATTCTATCTATCAGTTTTTCCCCTTTTGCGATCCTCTGAGACATAAGAAAATACTTTTGCTATACTAACTACGCTTAAAGTTTTAAGTAAAATTTCAGACAACAGAGCAGGTCTACGTTGTTTGAATATTAAAGGTAAACTGAGATAGAACTAAAATAACAGTATACCCGTTGACTATAATTTATTTATTATCTTTGGAATAAGCTCACCATAATTATTGCTTTCTCTGTTTTGCATATTTTTTCTATTCTGCAAAACAGAGAAGGAAATACAGTATTCATATTCCAAACAAAATAAACATACTATATGTACAATATATTATTTTTATACCGGCACCAGTACAGGTAGACGGGTGTCCAATTCATTCCGCTACGGCATAATGACTACTCCACCTCAATAACTGTAACTTCGTAAATAGCCCAAACTTTAAAAATATGGAAATAATCGATTGTTTAAAATTTCTAGGCTAGAAATACCTCCTTAGAATTATTGTTTTAAAATAAAAAATAAAATAATTAATTTGTATATAATATTATATAACTTACGCAATACAAAACTCTTCTCTATTGTTCAAAATAATAATAATAATAATTTAATTAAAATATAAATAAGCGTTATTGCCGTTGTTGGATTAATAATTTTACAATAATATCAAAACAAATCTGATATTATTCAATTTAATTGGCAATTAAAATAACCAAGTGTCGTTAGTTGGACACTTTCGCTTAACTTTCCCCCTTTCGACATAGCTGAAATTGTATGTTGTTGTCTTTTTGAAAGATATTATTACAGAATATCAATATCATTATGTACATGTATATTTTTTTAATCAAATAGGGTAAAATTTATTTTGTCTGTTCAGTAAAATAAATCCACTTGAGAAAAACAACATTGAGAGAAAATATATATTTCCACTATTTTATTTCTAAATATTTTAAATATAAAACATTTCTTTTATCCCGTTTGCTTTATGTTTTCCACGATATCAGAATGTGTTGGTATCAATAACATACATAAGAGGATCAATATTAAGACTTAAAGGAGGTGGTGTACGTGATTTCAGCAACACTAATGCTTACCATCTATCCAATGGTAACTGATCTTGTTCAAATCGACTGTATATATGGACAGAGACGCACTCGGACTTTTTATCACGAATTTACTGGAAAAATTTTGTATACAATATTCTATCTTCTCTATCTCCCCCTCTCTCTGTCTTTGTGTGTTAATTCCTTCTAAAGCCGGGTCTACACGATGCTACGAACACCTTTCAACGTTGGATATTTCATGGTTTGTTACATCGTGTGGCCGTTATTCAGGTCAAACGTTCGTATTTGACTATGTTCCGGTGAGTGTCGGTATTTTTGCACCGAATCAAAAGGATGCCTTTAACGTTTGAAGAAAAATGTTCGTTGGTTGAACTTAGCGACTACATGAGGCGGGCGGTCATATTATGAGGAGAGGGACTTAAGTAGGGAGGGAGGTTCTGATTTCATTATTTACACATCATCTCCATGGCTTTCTTTAAGTAAGATGTAGCAAAACAATACAACCATCGCCGCGCCAGCGATAGCAACATCGTTATCACTCTCGTTCATTGTTAAAACTGAACAAATGTTTATGTCAAATTATTTCCATTTGTATTGGATCAAAAGTTCGATTCACCGTATAGCAGGAATGTTCGCTGCACCAGCTATCAAACTTACTTGTCTCAAATATTTGGTACAACATTCGAGCGAACGTTCGTCGCATCATGTAGAGTCGGCTTAACGCTAATTTTGTCCTCGAAGCTGGTCCCCATTGTAATACTCCCGTCGTTTCTGCGAATTAAAAATAGGAATGAATAAATAATTAATTTTATCTCTGAAAGAATAGTTTCATCGGAAAATATAAGTGATAATATTAAGAGAGGGTCATCATTTTTTGATTATATATATATATATATATATATATATATATATATATATATATATATATATATATATATATATATATATATATATATATATATTATTAAAAAGAAAAAAGCAGCAGAAAATTATTCAATTGAATGGAAGAAATAATTAATTTTTATTTGAAAAAAATAAAAATACGAACTTGCCCGAGCAGCAACTTGAATCCTTAGATTAAAAGTTGCTCTACTGGTTGACCTACCTATAGTTATTCGGTGTCTTTCTAACATTTCATTGTTTTAATTAAGGCCACACTTTAGTCAAGATCTTTTTAGGCTAAATAAAAAAAAATTTTACTATCTCTTATTTTAAATACAAAAGACATAATTAGAGTCCCTCCGTAAAGTTGAAATAAAAATCAAATACAGTTCCTCGATAAAAAATAATGTTATTATAGTCGGAACAAAAGGAGAAAAAAATCCGTAGAATGGTGCAGTTTTTATTATTTATTTATTTTTCTTAAATTGTAACATTTAAATGGTTAATTTAACATTTCAATTTTCCAAGGTTTGGACCATTGAGAATTTTGGAGGTGAAATATTACGGAGACATTACTTCCTTATAGTCGTTCCCGTAGCCGGCAATATTAACAGAGACTACTGTACTTTGATTAGCATTAGATACTTAGAAATGGAAAAAGGTATGCGATAAATTATAAAATTATGTTGTTTGTAGTATCTGAATTTAGTGTTAGAAAGTTGACAGTGGTAATGAGGTACTGAAGGAGGCACTGATCAAAAATTCACAGTGTGTGTTGAATTTTTCTCTTCGAATAAATTTCCTCAATAATAGTTCCGAAATAATTATATCCAGCAATTTCATTCACAAAACCTCCGACCAAAGAAATCCCTAGTCAATGACATCCCGAGCAAAAATATCCGCTAATCAGTAACAATCTCAAAACAACAAAAAATTCAATTAGTATTGAATGATCGAAAAATACCGTCAACTCATTGAAGACTAATATACTTAATATGGAATTCTGTAAATGGATTCATAGGGTAGTGTAAAAATTATGAGTCCATGGTTAAATTTCGTTCAAGTGAAATACATACAACATAATAAATAGATGCAGGTGGCCAGGACCTTTTCTCTCCAAATATAGAATTTGATTTGATTTTTGTGTTCTATACGGTGCAAATTGTATCTTTAGTGAGAAAATAAATATGTATAAATATATTACTAAATGATTATAAAATAAAGAGGAATAATTAAATGATATACTTCTACATAATACAGTGATTTCTCGTTATAAGCAACTTGAAATAGAATCATATATCTTACTCTTTTTAGATAATAAAATTCGCATGTACTTATAAAGAGTAAGGCATATGATTCCATTTCAATTTTGATGTTGCTTACAACGAGAAACCAGTGTATTTATAATTTTCATTTAATATACATATTTAAAAATATATTTAAATGTAGTTACAGGAACTAAATTTTTTCTTCATTTTTTTTCAAATTTTAATCGAAAACTATGGTAAAGTTATGTGGATGTATAATACTTGTTGTAATATAGCATCAGTTTCCTAGTAATGGTAAACAATTTTTCTATCAAACACAAAAAACCCTTTTTGACTCTGACATATACATGAAGATACAAATAGCTCCGTACAGAACTCAAAAATCAAATCAAATTATATATGTATTTGGAAAAAAATTGTAACAAAGGCCACATGCAGTGAGATAATGTTGTTGTTATGTTGTGTGTATCACATTTGAACAGCTGCATTATAAGATGGATCCATAATCTTTCTCTTACCCGATTCATATATTTCTACGGGCGCAGGACAACTGCACCCGGGACCCAAAAATAATCTCGCAATAAATTTTTATGATTTAAATCTGATGGACAGCTGCACTCGTTTTAGAAAATCAAAATAGGGAAAATATGTACCCCCTCTTAAATACATTAAATATGTATGTACCTGTGACATACAAACAAATACAGTGCATGTAATTCGGTTTTATCCTTATGCTTTTCTTATCCTTTTGAGGGGTGATGCGACTGTTAATTCCGAAAAAAATCCTGCGGTTTTAGTGTCGACAGGGTGCTATGAGTCACCCCACAAAATGACGAGAGTTATTTGTTTTACACCCTGTATACGTTTTTACCAAGTAGTCTAAGTAAAAATCAATCCTATTAGTGGTGCGCATTTCTGTTGTATGTAGATCAAAAGGAATAAAAAATTTTAAGATTAATACGTAATAATAATTTCGATGGCAAAATCTAGGACATTTTAAATAAAAGTTTAAAATATTTGTGGTAAATTTTAAAAAATATCTTATGGTAATATCCACGATTCAGAATGATACCACTGATGGTTATATTATTCATAACAATTATTATATCATAAGAGAAACGAAGTGGGAGTAATTTTCCCCTCTTTTTACTTATGTAAATCGAGTGCATTCTCACTAGGGGGTATGTTCTGAAGGCGAGTGAAGTTGTCCATAGTAATTAACATTATTTTACCTGGCCGAGTACAGTTCTCCTACGCCCATTTGTACGGCCGGGCTATATTTGCCTCCAGCGGATTTAGTGGTCTGTTTCCGATGGAATGTCTGCGGCAAAGAATCTTTAGTTATCCTAATCTTACTATATACTAACGTATTCAAACCTTATGTTACATATTGTATATTTCGACCTCCAGCAGATTTAACGTGTGCTCCCAACAGAATGCCTGCAGGGAATGACGTCTCTGCATTCTAACCTTAGCATGTCCTAATATATTCAAACTCGAATATGTTACAAGTTACATATTAAATATTATATATTATCTTTCGATAGATTTAAAGTATTTTCAGATCATTCAGTGTTGACTAGAAATTTTTTCTGTTTGGACAATTTTCGGGGAATATTTTTGTTCGAAATATTATTGATCCGGGATATCAGGGATATCTTTTTTTGGAGAGATTTTATTATCGGGATGTAATTGACGGGATGAATAATGTCGTCACCAATTAGAATTTTTATTTTGTGATACCTATAGAGTACAAGTTTACCTATTCGAATCTTAATCGTATTCTGAAATATGTTAATTACATAGATTCTTGCCATTCTTTAAAATTCAGGTTGTAGTTTCGTTTAAATTTCTACTCAATCCGCTGCTGATTGACATAACTGCAAACATGTGTTTACGTCTGCCACACTACATAAAAAAATCCGAATAAATATTTCATTGTATAAATAAAGGTAACTTTAATATCATATAGGTAGGTATGCTGTTTTATATAGTAGTGTAATCTATCGAGATCAGTTTTTCCAAGTTTTTATAAAAAATTATTATCTTAATATACTTATACAACAACTATACCATTTTCAAAGAAAGTTGAATTAAACTTTCGAAATATGTACCTAATAAAAATAAAGGACAATAACAAAAATCTTACTCACACTGTCATCAATTGCGTAAATCAAAACTGGTGCCGATTAACAGAATTCTATTAAACATACAATGTCAATGTAAACATACAATATCAATGGGACCAAAGATTTCCGAAGCGACATTTAAAGATTAGAACTAACTATTTCTGAATCACATATCAAGTTTGTATGTAACAAAAAAATATTGCGATAGGGTGGGATTGCCTAATGTCGGCCGGTGCCCTAAGGTCGGCCACAAGTTGCTTTTCTTTAAAAAACAAGCTTTTAAAACATCGAAAATGCTTGATAATCATCTATTCTGGATTTACGATATTTAAAATCAATAATTTTTATCAAGTAGTTAATGTTTTATTACACATAATCGACTGATAAATGACAAGTTGTGTTGAAAATGGATCGGCCGTTCTATAATTTGTAAGTTTAGTCAATGCGGGAAATAAGCAATTACTTTATAAGTTTTTAACAATAACGATTGAATTTACGAAATTTGATAACATTATACACCTCTCAAGAAGTCAGAAATTGTTTAAAACGTTTATCGTTTGAAATCTAAAAAAAACGTACGGCCGACATTAGGAATAAAATTTGTAGAGAAATCCTAAGGTCGGCCAGGCCGTTAACAAACTAGTTTTCTTGTACTTATGTTAGGGTGAATGCGGGGGAGATGCCGCACATTTTGAAAACACTTAATAATTCTTAAAGTATGCATTTAATTGATTTGAAATTTGGTACACAATAAATGGAAACATTGTTCTTTAAAACTATTTATAAATAATTTTAAATTTTGAGTCATAAAGGATTCATAATTAACATTCTTGTAGAGCCTGCAAAGCGGCGTCTCTCCCACACCTATGGGAGAGATGCCGCATCAAAGAAGGTGAAACGCCGCATAGTTCATATTAAAAATTTTGCATTTCACACACATCTCCATACATGATGCATGCCATATGTAACCATTTTTGGCACTTTATACATCTTAACCAGTCAACTTTCCTGCGTATCTTTCAAAACATTCAATAAACAGGCAATCATCATTCGTTATCTTCACTAATATATGAGGGCTCTACCTGATCCATTAATGGATCTTTTGTATTTACGTGGCATAATTTACAGTCCAAAAAAAAATTCCATAATTAAGGTATATAAGTCTATATTTTTAACATGTAATATGATGCGGCATCTATATCAACTTTAAATGCGGCATCTCTCCTTTTTGTTGGGATAGATGCCGCATGTTGCAAGTATAGTGCGGAATTCCAACCTAAAATTTTATACAGTACTTTTAAAATATGCCTAAATTAATAACAAAACTCATTTCCATTAAAACAATGAAATATAATACATTGTTTAATTTTAATGAATTAAGTGCTTGATAAAATATTATGTTAAATTCTTCTATATACATATATATATATATATATATATATATATATATATATATATATATATATATATATATATATATATATATATATATAAATATATATATATATATATATATATATATATATATATATATATATATTAGGGTGGCGCAAAAAAACCACATATTTTTCTTTTTTTTGTCTCATAGGAAAAAAAGTTAATTTAACTCGACTTAAGAATGCTCACCAAAAATTAGCTCGATAAAAAATTTTTTAAGGGTCGCTCAAAACTTTTTAAAATTTGAAAATGTGCCAAAAATCGATTTTTGTTTTTCATCAAACTTTTTTCTCATCCCTGCATATGTTTGTACATTGAATAATAAAAAATTCTTCCAAATTTTAAATCAAAAAATTGATAATAAAAGGTCGCTCGAGATTTTAAAGTCAAAATATATAATATTTTTTAGGGGCGCTGAAAAATATTAAATATTTTGACTTGAAAAAATTTCAGAACTGTTGAGCGACCTTTTATTATCAATTTTTTGAGTTAAAATTTGGAGGAATTTTTTATTATTCAATGTACAAACATATGCAGGGATGAGAAAAAAAATTTGATGGAAAATAAAAATCGATTTTTGGCCCATTTTCAAATTTTAAAAAGGTTTGAGCGACCCTTAAAAAATTTTTTATCGAGCTAATTTTTGGCGAGCATTCTTAAATCGAGCTAAATTAACTTTTTTTCCTATGAGACAAAAAAAAAAGAAAAATATGTGATTTTTTTGCGCCACCCTAATATATATATATATATATATATATATATATATATATATATATATATATATATATATATATATATATATTATAGCGTGTCAGAGAGATAAGTGAGGTCCTTTTGAGGGGTGACTCATGACACCCTGTAGATACCGCAGGAATTTTTTCGGAATTAACAGTCGCGTCACCCCTCAAAAGGAAAAGAGTTATTTCCTTTGCACCCTGTATATAATATATACGCATATACATATATACATATGTATATGCAATATGTAATATATATATATATATATATATATATATATATATATATATATATATATATATATGTAGTGTATGAATTTGTAAAATTATTTTGAAGTTAGGGCCACTTAAAGTCGTATTTTAGAAAAGCGGATTTTTTGGCGTTATTTTTGCAGACTATGGTATTTAACTGTCGGAATATGTTTACTAGACCAAATTTTGATACGATGCCAAAATTTCATGTGGAAGTGATCAATAACTTTGAAACTATTATCATTTTTCGTAATTAACAAATTTGAAATTTCCGGTCTCCCGCCAAATAATAAGTGGGGGGTGAAAAGTGTTTAGCTACTTTTTCATTCCAACCGATGCACTAACTAACCCCCCAAAAATATTTTTCAAAAAATCAATAGTAAAAAAGTTTCCCATATGGTGCGAAGTTTATGAAAGACACTGTATATATATAAATTCTTGAATACAAAGTTGCAGTTGAAGGTAAACTCTTTGAAGTTCACGGTTCGTCTTCTTTTTTATAGTAAAAAGCCACAGTAATCTTCCTACTTTTGGTACAGAATCGTTGGCAACTTACTACTTTTGGTCTAGAATCGCTGTGACCTTTCTTACTTTTGGTATAGAATCACTATAACCTTACTTCGTTTGGTACAGAATCACTGTTGCCTTACTACTTTTGGTACAGAATTGCTGTGATGTCGCTAATTTTGGTATAGAGCCAAAATTACTGCTGTGACCTTTCTTACTTTTGGTACAGAACTGCTGTAACCGTACTACTTTCGGAACAGGGTGTATTATTATTCAACTATGTCTCTAGAGGGAATATAATCATTAACCACACTAGCTATGTTATATAACTAGCTATATACGTGACGTCGTTCGCGCGAGGCAGTGTTATAAACCCAATGAGAACTATATAAGTATAATAATAATTATATAGAACTTGCATAGAAAAATAATTTTTTCGTAACGCATGCACATGCTCAAAATTTTTTTTCTATTTTCTCGTGGGAATGAGATATTTTCCCGGAATAAAGAGTATCTTGGATGATGACTCAGGGAATAAGTTATCACCATACCAAATTTCATTTAAATCCGTCCAATAGTTTTTACGTAATGTGCACATGGTCAGAATGGTTTATCTATTTTCTCCTGGGAGTGAGACATTTCCCCGGAATAAAAAGTATCCTAGATCTTGACCCAGGTAATAAGTGATTATGACACCAAATTTCATCCGAATCCGTCCGTCCAGATAGACAAAAATTTAAAAAATCCGTGTTTTGGTATCTACATCGATAACTATTTACAGTACCAGGACAATTTTCAAAAAATATTCCCTGTACAGAAATGGCCTCGTTACAATTTTATTATAAGTATGTATAGATTACGTGAAAGAAAATATAATTTTGCTTGCTTATGGGAATTAAATCTGCTAGAAACTTTATCAAGAAAAACAAACTTTATTTTAAAATATTTTTTAATAAAATTGTTAGCTGTATTCTAAATTATTCAAAAAATAAGCAGAATATGGCAGTTTTATCATATAATTATATAAAATAAAAGATTTTTCAAACTTTTTATGTTTTATTTTTAACCATAAAACCCAGTACAAAATAATTTTTTACATATTTTTAATATATACATATAAAAAAATAAATACTTATAGATACTATATTATACAGTATACACCAACAATAAACCCTTATGGATTCGTCATGTCTGTTCGTTCGTCTGTCACAAACCCCATACATCTATCGGCCTACGAAAATAATTTTTTTTTAATATCTTGAGATACTTTCCCGTATTTGAATTTATCGTGTTGGATATCATTAGAGAGAGCTCTTAGAATATAGTTGAGGTTTATTTTACCATTCTTCATTTTAAAGCCTTGTTTGCAAAATATTGAACTTCAAAGTGGTCAATTTTTTGGCCGAGAGTTTTGGCCATCCACCTGTAATTTTTAAATTACTGAACCAAAAAATCCGAAAAAATTACAGGTACTAGCACTTACTAAAAACACACAATTATTTAGAGTAATTTAGAGTAAAGAAAAAGTCAAAAAATAAACCTGAAGTGCAAAAATTTGAAAAAATTACAAGTAGCATTCAGATAGAATTATCAACTAAAACTGATTCGAAAGATTTTAGTGTACAAATTTAGAAATTCTAGAAGTCAAATTTTCAGTCTTCTTTTTATTAGTACAATACATTACGATCCAATCATTCAAATTAGCATAATTAGTACATATGAAGTTCGTCTATAATGTACCCAGGCACTTGAGCTCAAAACCTCGCTCCAGTTATTTATTTATTTATTTTATTTTTTTTATTTCTACTATCATTAAATAAAGTAGTTAATAAATAACAAAAAGCAAATTAATAAAAAAATTTTAATTTTAAATAAAATATTAATGTCATAATGATTTTGAATAGAATTTTAAATTATTAATATAAATTATTAAATTTAAAACTAATTGTTTAATTTTAAGAAGTTTTAGTAATATTACAAGATTATTACAATTATTGTTGGATAAAATTTTCATATCTCAAAACTTTGTCATACTATTAATCTTAATAAAGCTCAGTAGCGTTAATAACACTACGATTTAGTGGTGAAATTCTAATAGAAAGTACCATTGTTATTTAATAAATACTTAAATTAGCCTATTGAACTTAAGCAACATAACTGTAACATAACCGTGTAATGGAAATAACATTATATATAATAATAAATATTTTTAATTTTAAAGAATTTGTCAAGTGTATGTTAAACACGCATTAAGTTAGGGTTCCTCAGTGGCTATAGTTTTTTATAAATTTAGTAGGTAACAAAATGTACAGGTAACGTTGTGGAATATATATTTACAGTCGACTCTTGTTAATTCGAAATTCAAGGGACTCTTAAAATATTACGAATTATCGAGTGTTTGAAATATCAAATGGTTCAAAATCAATCAAAATGTACACTGTATTCAAAATCAATCAAAATGTACTCACAATCTTTCGGTCTCTTTCCCTCTGCGATTTTGAATTATCGAGTGTTTGACGCCGATGAATTCGAATTAATGCGTCGTTTTGTTACGTAGCAATGTTTTTGTCGTTCGATTTACCAAGTGCATAAAAATGTATTGATTTAGTTCGAAATATAAAGAGATTTAGTAGGGAATTCGTGATAACTTTGAATTATAGAGAAGTTCGAATTATCACAAGGTTTGAATTAACGAGAGTCGACTGTATTTGTTTTTGTAATGAATTGTAAAAAATTTACTAAAATTCCCTTTATTTTATTCCCAACGCTATGAAAAACTCTAGTCGCCGAGGAAACCTGGCTCAGTTTCAACAACCAATCAATATACACGTTAGTTATAACAGAAAATTTGTGAGTTCGCTCGACTCCCGCGAATTATTCCGTGGTGAACGATGGGGGAGCGCATACCGTAATTTTCCCCAAAAATTTTTGTCACCCCATTCAATATATGTGTTTGTTAGTAAATACGCTCTTAATTGTGAATCCAGTTTGTCGATTGATCCAATATCACCTTTCTTGATAGTAATGACACGGGCACGACCTTCACTCAGTGTGCTTATATACGCTGAACGCAGTTCCACTTTGTTCCAAATATAATTTAAAAAGTTTGGCGTGAGTAAAACTAGGGTTCTTCGTGATTCTACGATAGATCTCGCTATTTGATCCGGAATCCATACCCCAGCCAACCAATCTCGATTGTGTATACACAGTCTAAGTGGTTTGTCCCCGTGTTCCAAATTTGGAATTAATTCGTCCACCACAAAGTCTTCATCAACATCCGCGTAACTGACAAACGCATCATATCTTTTGTCTTTATCCAATTCCTCTTCCATAACGAGCCATAGACATCTATTGTGAGCGTAAAGCCAAATTTTAATCGCTTGTTTATTATAATAACACAGAATAACAAGGACAACTACAAGCGCGGCGAAAAGGCTTAGGCAAATTATAAGAGAAAAAACTGTCACTGTTGGGAAAGGACAAAATTTGTCGGAAGTCATTTGTATTATAGACGTATTGTCACATCGGACATCAGTGATACTAGCAATTTTTAAAACTTTGTCTTTGATAAAGAATAAAAAATCTAAATTGTTACAATTACATTGCCAAGGATTATCATGAAGCGACAAACGTCGTAAAAATCGTAAACTTTGGAGATGTGCTACATTAATTTGTTTAAAATTATTGGAATGTAATTCAAGTACTTCAAGATTTTGTGGAAACCAATCCATTTCAGATAAATTATTATTGTGGATGTATAACTCTGTGACATTTCCGTATCCCGAATTGTCTAGAGCCAATTTTTCAACGTCAAATTTCGTCAAATTGTTATTATTTAAATACAGCAAAATTTTGTCCGATTTTGGTAATTCTATTGGTAGGGCGCTTAAATACTGATTCGAGCAGTTTACAATTGACAACTTATCGCTTGGTCGACTGAGACAAGTACACTTTTTAGGGCATCGATCCAAGAAATCGCAAATATCAATCTTCTTGGTGCGATGCAACGTGGGTTCCGTACAAGTTTCTCCCGAAACAATTTGTAACAATCCATAAGCCTGAAATAATTAAAATTATTTATTTATTTATTATTGACAGATGCGCAGCAACGGAGGTCCATATGCATTGCTTGGTATAGTACTATTAAAATTATTTAATTCCTATAGCTTTATTAAGAGTGCGTACGTTTATCCTCTCACTTTTTATGTTACTATTAATTTAGGAGAGAGTCATAATTTTGAGTAAACTTTTCACTATAGATACAATATACGTTAGAAATTTAGGTGTAGGTGAAATTATCTAAACTTGGACTGGCGTCATTAACAAATGAAATAAAATTAGACGTACAATGTTACTCTAATACAAAAATAACAAAATAGAAAAGAAACAGAAAATTTTGGTACGTCTAATTTTGATGAATTTGTTGCAATTGTTTAAAGACGTCAATCCAAGTTTAGATAATTTCACCTATATAAATAATCATTTTTATAACCAAACTATTTTCTGTAACCACTGAGTTATACATACGTTGTACAATATATCGGGAATACTTATTTGTTAGCCAGAAACGAGCCTAGACTTCCTTATGAAAAAGGAGACTAATGGGTCGATTCTGTAACGAAATGTTAAGCATAACAGACTGTTAAATTGTTATTTTAACATATGTTATCATTTTACTAATCTATAAGTAATTTTTAGCATGATGTTAACTAAATATTTTACTAGAACTTTGTTAAATTAAGGTTAGGAGAGAGAAAATAGACGCTACTAGCAGAAATGGGGAAAATGGTTTATAGAAACCACTTAAAAGAGAAAATGGAAAATGGTTTCCAAAAATGCATTTAAAATATAAAATGGATAATGGTTTTGCTGAACATATTTAAAATAGAAAATGGGAAATAGCTATTTAAAATGAATTATAAAATGCAAAATGCTTTTTTACATAAAATTTATTCTGCAAATTTAATCATTATTTATATTACTGTGAATCCGAAATGCAGTGTATCTTAAGGGGAGCATGTACCTTTTTCGGGTCCCATGTTATTTAAATGGGAGTACACTGCAACATGTCGGTACCATTATCTCCTAAACTATTAGACATATTGACTTTAAACTTTAGGGTTTTGTTCTACATTAACAGCTTTATATTTTCATGCCTTTTTTTTAATATCTCAATAAACAAAAAAATTATCGTGGTAGCAATTTAACAAAAAATTTTTTTTTTAATTATGTAAATACAATATTTTTTAAAATTATAAAAACATAATATATATTGATAAAAAAGCATGAATCTACTCACCAACTAGTCTGCAATAAGTGTGTAAAATTTGAAGTCTGTAAGTCTAATAATTGTTTCACAACGTGTTCCGAAATGTCACAAAACGGTACTTTCGGTAAAACAGCTTTAAAGTTTTAGTTACACTTCAAAACACATAATCACTACATTTCTTAAAACACATTTTACACATATTTCTAAACCTCTCAGATATAGAGTGTTATATATTTTTGAAAAGGGCATAAAACATAGTATTTTTTATGATATGTTTCAAAAAATCGATATTTTGGTGCCAAAAAGGTACATGCTCCCCTTAAGACACTGGTGTATGTTAACAACCACCAAGCTAGCTGGTGAATGACCGTTATTTATTCTCTTCATGACGATTTCAGTCATAAACCAGGGAATGTTAACATACACCACGACGACTTGGTTTATGTTCATTATGAGTGAAATTATGGCTATAAATAATATATAAAAAAAAAAAAAACTGTTATTCTTATACAAAAAATTGTTACAATAAATAAAATTACTAATAGTTATTTATGAGTCTACTCTGAACACGGTATTCAAAATTCTAGGTAGAAAGAATTATTTGTTTTTTGAGATATATTAATAAAATTTTGAAAACAGCATTCGACAAAGATTCATTTATACTCGTTTGTACTATTTTTCATTTGTACCTCAACTATTTTAAAAGTACGGCTTTTTGTAATTTTTGACTTAACGGTAATATGACAATCTGGCGATTTTTAAAAGTTTAAAAATTACTTGTACGAACGGGTACAAACTATAGTCTTTCCAATGCTGTTTTCTAGTTTTGAGTATCTCTAAAAACAACGGAACTCACTCTACTTAGAATATTTCCGAACCTATTGAGGAACAACCGAAATGAAAAGAGCTATAACGGGTACAAATCATACTCTTTCAAATGCGATTTTTAAAACTTCAATATCTTATTTATTAAACAATAAATTTCGTTCTACCTAGAATTTCGAGTATCGTGTATCTCCCATCCCAACTTTTTGATGTACAAACGAAAAGAAAAGAGCTACAAACGGGTACAAACAAATCTTTATTGAATTCCGTTTACAAATTTTGAATGCCTCTAAAAAATCCAAGTTCATTCTACCTAGAATTTCGAGTAACGTGTATCTCCCAACTTTTTGAGGTAAAATTGAAAAGAAAGGATTCCTAAACGGGAACAAATGAATCTTTATCGAATGCCGTTTACAAATTTTGAATGTTTCTAAAAACAACCAAATTCATTCTATCTAGAATTTCGAGCACCGTGTTTTTCCGAACTCTTTGAAACACAAACAAAAATAAAAAAAATGCAAACGGATCTCTATCGAATGCTGTTTTCAAAATTGAAATATTTCAACAAATAATTAAGTTGGTTCTATCTAGAATTTCGAGTATCGTGAATCTCCGAATCTTTTTAGGTACAAATAAAAATAATAGAAATGAACGCGTAGTATAAGCGAATTTCTACCAAAGGATACTAATAAAATTAAAATATTCAAATTTTGGGCGCCAGCCATTTAAAATTTCTTTTTTAGGTATCTGTTTACCTTTCAAGGCACAAACAAGATAAAGGGCGGTACAATCGAGTACAAACGAGCTGTATTACTTATTTTTGAATTTTCAGTATTTACTAGTTTTCAATACTTAGGATGAAATTCCACAGACTAAATCTTTCAACAATGAATTGTTTTTAAACAAACATTTTAAATAAACAATGACGTGTTTTAACATTCATGTAATTTTTAAATCGTTGTATCTAAGATTCACAGAATCGTCTTGGTGTATGTTAACATCCACCGGTGTATGTCCGATTTAAAAAGATTTATTAAAAAATTTCGGACATACACCATCGAAATTGGTGATTGTCGACATACACCGGTGTATTTTAACATTCACCAATTCTGGTCATTCACAGTAACATTTATAGTAATAAAAAAAAAGTTACTAAAATGTCAAACGTACTGAAATTAAAGAAGGGTAGCCTTTTGAGTATAAAGTTTGTATGATATGAGAACGAAATTTAATTCTTGAAATATTATTACTCAAAAATACTCTAAAATTTAATTCAGCTTTAACATATTCAAACCTTGACTACACTACGACTGCAGCTGCTTAATTCTGAAAATCAGCTACTCGAAATACCAAAACATTATTTATATAGGAAAGCACAGTGGCGTCTCAGTGACTCAGATATAGTTTATAGTTATTCTCTGTTAGTCAGTTTTTGTGTTGATTGGCGTACGAACCCCGACGGTTGAAGCGGCATCACATTATACTCAGTTGCGTTACATTGTTATAATTTTTGTTTGCAACTATTAAGTCAAATATCGAAAATAATTATAAAATTAATTAAATTCGTGTGTTTTGTGCTGTTAAAATCCCTTTTACAAGAATCCTCTGAATCTACGATCAAAATTGCACAAAAAAGAAGAACATTACATTATCAGTAGTTGTATTAATGTTGTTTGCGACACAAGCAACCTCTACAGGAAGTAAATACTATGCCCGTCATGATATACACACTGTTAAATGTAAGTTACAGAATCGACACATAAGTTTGATGTAGTCATGAATTCATGATAATTGTTACGTATCCCTCTTGTAAAATAGTGAGTGTTGTAAATTGTGAGAGTATCTCCTGCACAGTGAAAACATTTATATGCACAGCTCTTTTTCCTTTATGCAATATATGTATGTATAACTCTATGTCGTATATAATTTGATATTTACTTGCTATTATACATGGCTGCCACGACAACAATGACTATCGTATGTATTTTTTACTTTCATTGAACAAAGAAATCCGACTCTTAACTGACTCAAGAAAAATTTCAAGCCATTTTTTAGTTTTTTCCTTGTTTACTTATAATTTAAGAGATAATAGTAAATTAAATAACTTACCCTTTCATCTTTCTTATTTGAATATATTAATAGATCAGGAACTTGACAAGTACATTTAACAGGATTATCTTCTAGCAGGACCATAGTGTTATTTTTTCGACCAGAATATATGTCACCGTCGTTTTGGGTTTTGTATTTAACCAAGTCTGTGTTCACGAATTCAATTTTGTTATGCCGTAAATCAACGGTTACATTTCTTGAGTAAAAATTAAAAAATTCACCAAGCTAAAAAGAATCTAAAAAATTAGCTCAACCTTTTAAACATTATCAAACAATAGATTTTTTATTTACCGAAACATTTTGAAGATTGTTATAGCTCAAGTCAAGTAAACTCAGTGATGGTAGACTAAAATTCCAGTTAATATGATTTATTGAGTTATTTGTTAGTATTAAGTTAGATAACATTGCCAAATTGCGAAATGGTGACGGTAATCCCTCGTTGAAGACAATTTGATTATTAGCCAAATTTATTTCTTTCAAGTGTATGGTCCTCGAAAATGCTTTGGCATGAATAAATGTTATATGATTACCAGAAAGATTCAGTATTCGTAAACTGACTAATTCCGAAAAAATATTACTGCAAAACAAAAAATTCATGCCATTTTATTTCTTGCCTAATAAGGGAACATTACGGACCCGAAGATTCAAAAAATCTAATTTCGCCAATACTCAGATGGTGACTAGCTAACAAATTAAAAAAAAAAAAAAAAGTTGGTGCTAAATACACTGAGAAAAAATTACGATAATTTTTACGGAGCTTTCTGGTTATGAGGGCATAAGTGACAGGCAACGGGAAAATTACGGAGCTGTATAGGAAAAATTCTTAAGCTTTTCTGTAATTTTTCCTGTACAGCTTAAGAATTTTTCCTATACAGCTCCGTAATTTTCCCGTTGCCTATCACTTATGCCCGCATTACCAGAAAGCTCCGTAAAAATTACCGTAATTTTTGCTCAGTGTAGCGATTTTAAAAAGTATCCCCTCAAAATTGGAACTGAAAATTTAAAAATTGATATAATTTTATTTATATATACACTACACAGAGTCCTAGTAAGAAATATATCTTTTGCATTCACACATCTTTAAAGGGTGAAAAAACTCCTTAAAATATGTATGAACCTGAAAATTTAAAACCTGTTGAGATCTCTTTTAAGTAAACTACACAGAATTCTAGTAATAATTGTAAAATTATTTTTTACAGTTCCGAGACTAAAATTCTTACTTTTAGCCTGTCGTAATAGGGAACGAAGGATTACTTTTAGTAAATAATAAACAAATATTTTACTTTGCAAAATACCACTTTTATTTTGAAACTGTGACAATATTGTTTCGAACCGTTAGTTCATTTTCAAACATATTTGTTTATTATTTACAAGTATGGAATACCATAAAGTAACGCTCAAATCTATTAAGATTACTTTTAGTCTCAAAAAAGAGAATGAAATTTGAGGGATCTTTTATAAGTGGTGTGCTATAGGAAAAAACACTTTTTTGGAATTTTTTGGGGGAATCAATTCATCAACTATTCAACTATTATTCAAAAAAACTTTTGTACATTAAAGTACATATAATTAAGTGTATCTTGAATATTTTTTCTTTTATTGTTGATCAGCCATCTGCTCTTGTGAGCCTGCTGAAGGTCACAAGCCAAAAAAAAAAAAAACGGTGCCAATGTTTCAGAAAAAACTGGTTGGACTAAAATTGGATGAATTTTCTTTATTATGGTGTTTTTTGTAAGACTATTTAGATCAGCCCTTAATATAAGAAATTCGAATTTTCAGAACACCTGAAAGGTCAAAAAACAGGAATTTTTCTTATTTTTTATTCAAATTGACGCCAAAAAAAGAGTATGAGATCTGATGGACTGATTCTAGATAGTCTTACAGAAAATATCATAATAAAGAGAATGCATCCAATTTTATTGTCAGTCAAATCAGACACATAGTTTTTTTTGAATTACGAAATTTACGTATGACATTCAACAAGCCTACAGGAACAGATGGAAGGCCTACAATAAGAAAAAAATTCAAGATACACTTAATTATATGTACTTCAATGTACAAAAATTTTTTTCTCATTACATTAATATTTTCTCAAAAAAAAAAAAAAAAAATTAGCACATCACTTGTAAAAGATCTCTTAATTTAAATTAATTAGAAGTTTAACTTAAAAACTTTGGTAGGTAATGAATTAGGTACTTATCTAAAATTTGAGAAATAGGTATGTGTGTTAATTACTAGAACTCTGTGTCGTATATGTAAACAAAGTTTTTTCGTTTTTGAGTTCGAACTTTGAAGAGGTGTTGCACACCCTAAAATTGCTAAAATTGGTAGTTTTTAGATTATTAGCCAGTCACTCTTTACGCACTTGCGAAGTTTCATATTTTTTTTTTAATTTTCGTGTTCATAACCTCCCCTTGTAAGTAAATCTGATATTTCCACTTACCTTGTGACAGATGTCAGATGATTGTTGTCTAAATGAAGAATTTCCAATTTCTTTAAATTTTTAAATAAATTTTCTGAGATATTATACAATTGATTTGACCCCAAATTCAAAAAAATCAAATTCTGACAATCTCGGAATGTATCAGCAGCGAGATTAGTTAGCAAATTTTGATTTAACCAAATCTCCGTTATATTTGGGGAATCCCAAAATGTGTTCCCTGCTAAGTTAGTTATATTACTTCGTTGTAATTCAGTCTTTTTCAGTTCTGGTAAATCCGCCAAAAGTTGCTGGGGTATTTTAAGTGAATGCGTATTATCGGTGAGGGTCATAGTTTCTAGATTAAAATTTTTTTTAAAAACATTCTTAGGAATTTCTATGAAATTATTATGATGTAAATGTATGGATTCTATATTGGTTAAATTTTCAAAAATATTCGCGGGAAGATATTTGAGTTTATTCCAGCCCAGGTCTAATACTTTTAGATTCGACAAAGATTTAAAAAGTTTTGCGTTTAAATTCGTTATCTGATTTCTGGTTAAATTTAAATTGGTTAAATCAGCTAAATTGTCAAAAATACCATTGGGGATTTGTTTGATTCCGTTATTAGCCAATTCTAGAAAAACTAATTTTCGATTGTTTTCGAACATGTCCGAAGTGAGCTGTATATTATTTTCGTATAAATTTAAGTGCTTCAAATTTTTTAAATCTTTAAATACATCCGGTGTGAAATACACTTCATGCAGGTTGTGCCCTATATCCAAGTGAAGTAAATTTTGCAAATCGACAAAATGTTGTCTCTCAAATACTCGAATTTTGAACCCGTAATATTTTAACTTGTTTGTACAATTGATTGCTAATTTTTCTAAAATAAATTGAAAATTTATATTTCCATCCAAAGGACAACTAAACAGTGAAATTTCTTCTACATTTTGTAACTGTAATTTTGGCAATAGTGTGTAATCATCCAAATCTGTGTCTCCCGAACATTTCACCGTTACGTTCTTATCATGTTTCACTGTGATGGCTAGTTTATGTTTGTCATTTCTGTCACAATGAATTTCATAGTTGCCCAGTGAGTCGATATCACATTTGCAAGGGCTCACATTTCGTGGACAGATCGATTCCGCGTCATAGCATTTATACAGTACAAAATATATTAGCAGAGTGTAAATTTTTCTGAAGAAAATTTTTGATGTTGCCATCTTCACCTACAATTAAATTAAAATTACATGAGTAACTGAAAATATATTTAGTTGAATTTATGAACAAATTGTTAAAAAATTTCTATTTGTTAAAAAAATTATCGTAAAACAGGGTGGAACGGAAACGCCTAATTTTTTTTCTGGTAACTTATGTTTCTTTTTTACTTTACTTTATATTTATATTGTATATACTTTATATGTAAATTTTGGTTTGGCTAATAACAAAAGCCAAGCAGTCTTTGCCACGGAAACACCACAGAATCGCCATTTTAACCCTATTTTGCTAAATTTCAAAAATTCATAACTTGAAAACTGTTAGAGATAATTTTTTTAAATTTTGTACAGAAGATTAGGATAGTTAAATAAACAAATAAAAAAATTTTCAGCTAAATCTGAGAGCATGGGTGACATGACCTGGATGTAGTGGTGTGAAATGACCCTTATTTATTAAATAGTGTTATTAGTTAATAGATAATTTTTTGTGATAGGAGAATAAAATCTAAACAAAAGAATTTAAAAATAAAAAAAATATAAATAAAATAAAAAGCTAAAATAAAAATTAAAAAAAATACCTATTATAATTTGTTCATTTAAGTAAAAAGAAAGAAACTTTGTTCATTAATTTAGTAAACCTAAACAGATATAGGTGTATATTTTTCATTATAAGGGCTTAGTTTGAAAACTATCTGACAAGTCTAATACCGGTACGTGAGTTAGTCTTTCCCGTTCCTACTGCTCTAATTGGGCGTCTTTATTAACACCAGCTCTCGTTCCCATTAATTTAAACAAATAAATTTAATTTTTTAATAAACAAAGAAACTAAGAGTTGAATTTTATCATGGTTTTAAACATAAATGCAATTTAAATAAAATAAGAAACAACTTTTGATAATCTAATTCTTACACTATTTCACTGCCTACTAAGTCTTCACACTTTATTTTTCTTATAAACTTACCTGTCTTAATATTAATTTTTATTTATTATTATTGATTAACTGAAATTTATCACAAACTCAATTCAGCCGTTTTTAAGTTAAACAAAACAAAACACAATATGAGAATATTTTGGCACTTTTCACTAATTAAGTAAATTATAAAATTACAAATCGACTTTCAACACCAACAGAGAGAATAGAGTAAATTAAAAATTTTATTTTAGGTAACTATTTATAGTGTTTAGTGTGACTGGTACAAAGTGGTTGATGTTTATTAATCCCTGAATGCCGGGAATATCATTTC